>CM062291.1:75612570-76212570 GCA_031216915.1 Pictodentalium vernedei
CAACAACAATTTGGGAGACGACTCACGTGAGCTCCGAGCTTCCTGTCAAATCCCTCCTTTAATTAGCAATTAGTTTAGTGTCAGATATATGTTATATTATGAGCTACGTTGCCTTGTGCTGTTACTTTTGTTGTTGTTGTTGTTGTTGTTGTTTCAGTTTTGTAACAGATAGCATATTCTTTGAATAAATGTTGTTTAAACAAAATGCACAACAGGTATCCACGTGCTGATGACATTTTCTTTCAAAAGGGGCGCGTTAGTAGTATGTAATGTGGTTTTCAGGTCTAGGTTGCAGGATCTCATGCAGGATCTCATGTGACGTCATAGTCAAGTGACTCACTCACGCCATGTTGTATTGTCGTGGTAGCCCGCGTGAGCGGCCATCTTGTGACGCCATCTCCATAGTGATACGTGGTGTTAGCGCGCATGCGCAGCGCGTGTTGTTAGGGTGATACGTGTTTCCGTCGTCCATTTTGTATACTGGAGGCCGCCATCTTAGTTTCTATGGTAGCACGTGGTTGCTATGTTACCCAGAGGCTTACAATAGGATAGGAGTATGTTAGGGGGGGGGGGGTATGTTCGATTAAATAGGAGTAAATCTAATTACCATAAACAACCCGACAATCCCTCCAAATCAACAAAATCCACCCCAGGCTATCGAAATTGACTTTATTTCAAACGGATTCCCCCCATAATCCTATTTAGTACTCCGATACCATCGTACCGAGAGGCCCCCTAGGTGGCGAGAAGGCCCCCAGGGGTAAGTTCGATTGAATAGGAGTAGTTTTTTCTGGTTCAGATTCCCCCCGAATCCTTTTTGGATCGCTATCCCATGGATTTTAATAGTAGCATATAGTGTTATAGTACCGGATGGGGGGAGGGGGGGGGGGGGCTTGGATTATAGCAAGCTGATAGATAACCCCCACGAAAGCCCATATCATTCCTAAAGCCAATAAACTATCGAGCAGTTACTGATAAGCCATTGCTCGAACGACTCGAATCCCATCGAGCAAATAAGCCATAGTGTATTTACCCGAACGAGTGACTCGCACATACGACTCTTAGCCTCATTTCGGTATTTGAGGATACCTATGACCTGGTATTGTATTATTTGAGGATACATATCTAGGATACCTTCTGGAGAATCCCTTTTTGTCGTATGAGGCCACGAGGGCCATGAGAAATTCCCTCAGTGAGGTCCAAATTGCTATCCCTCTTAGCCTCATCTTGTTATTTAACAGCCATATCCCGTGGCACCCCAATTTCAGCACCCCTTTTTGGAAAACGTCTGACCTTCGGTACCCCCTTTTTAGTCGTATGAGGCCAAGAGGGCCATGAGAAAATCCCTCAATGAGGTCTAATTTACTATCCCTCTTGGCCTCATTTTGTTTGAGGCCATGAGGGCCATGAAAAAATCCCTCAATGAGGTCTAATTTACTATCTCTCTTAGCCTCATCTCGATATTTAACATCCATATTCCGTGGCACCCCCCAATTTCAGCACCCTTTTTGTAAAACGTCTGGCCGTCGGCACTCATTTTTAGGTCGTATGAGGCCATGATGGCTATGAGAAAAGCCCTCAATGAGGTCTAATTTACTATCCCTCTTAGCCTCCTTTCGGTATTTAAGGATACCTTTGACCCAGCTCCTATACAGCTGCTATATGGCTCCTATACAGGTAGTCTTACCAACAGCTTCCATCTTATCTCCAAAGCTCCAAGGACACCACTAGTCTTGTCTATAGACTATCTGCCCTATCATTAGCTTTTAAGGGTAGTCTTATGCCGTTGCGGTCCCAGTACTGTAGGCTATACTATCATCCATTAATATTGACTTGTAACACTACTTCCTAGCTATACCTTCGCTCAGGCCTTCAAACTGTTCAATCAGATCGTCCCCTGAGTTCCAATGTGTTCTATGTGCCTACTGGCAGCCTACTGGCACATAGAACACATTGGAACTCAGGGGACGAGATGTCATATGAGATCCTACATGAGATCCTACAACCTAGACCTGAAAAACCACATTCCGTACTACTCGCGTTCCAATTTGTGCTCAGTCTACACGTTATGGTTAAATGTACTGAATCTGGTCCTCATTTGACAGTGTTCCCGAACAATCCCACCCTCCTCAATCATAACCACCTACCCATCCTCTCCAAACAAACACTGCCTACACATTATCACCCACTCACCAACATTTTATTGTTATTATCCCACCTGCGACTTTGAGGGAAAATGTGAACGACCTGTATATAAACGAGTTCAATGACATGACGTAGGATGCTGCTTATTTAAATGAGAAAACAACATCTGTGTTCAGACCCGAAATCAGGATCTCAAAAGGTTGTCACATGGTGAGGCGAGAGTTTTTCCGACAGTGTTATCGGGCCGTTGACCATTGCGTTGATACGAACGTTAAACCAAACGCAATGTATAAAAAAACAATGATAAACGAACGTACCTGAACTGTTCGTTTTTAGCTCAACTTTGACGTAGTCAAATTTGAGGTTATGTCATGGTCCGTCTTTCCGTCCGTCAACAATTCAATACGGCTCGGGCAAGAGGCCGTATTTATGAACCGTTCTTTACGAAATGTCTTGGGTATCTTTATTATCACCGCGGACGAGAACGAGTCTTTGAGGTGCGGTCAGAAATCCAAGATGGCCACCGGCAGCCATTTTGTACCGAAATTAGGTGCAATCAGTTTTTTGTACAGAACTTCTATTTGACGGTTCTGATTTGAATAAATTTCTGTATGAATGTTTAGTAACATGGGATACATCACATATAATACGGTTTTTTCTTCTCGTGCAGAAATTATGCATATTAGATGTACTTTGATTTATTCAGTGCGACTTATACACAGAAAGTACACATGTCAATACGGCTCGCGCTAGGGGCTGTATTTATGAACCGATCTTCACGAAACTTCTTGGGTACCTTTGTTATCACCTGGGGACGAAAACGCGTGTTTTTAGGTGCGGTACGAAATTCAAGATGGCTGCCGGCGGCCATTTTATACCGATATTAGGTGCAAACAGTTTTTTGTACAGAACTTCTATATGAAGGTTCTGATTTTAATAAATTTTTGAATGAATGTTTAGTAATTATTCAGTGCTACTTTTACACAGTTAGTACACATGTCAATACGTCTCGGGCTAGAGGCTGTATTTATGAACCGATCTTCACGAAACTTCTTGGGTACCTTTGGGTATACCTTTGTTATCACCTTGGGACGAGAATGAGTGTTCTTGGGTACGGTCCGACATTTCAAGGTGGCCGCCGGCGGCCAATTAGACAAACTTTGATTTATTCAGTGCTACTTATACACAGTAAGTGCACATTTCAATAAGGCTCTGGCTAGATGCATCTAACTGTCACCCACCTGTACATTTGTTACAGGCTGCGGTCAGTATTTATGTACAGACCTTTACAGTACTTTACGTGTACCCTTGTTATCAGGTCATTACCTAGATGTTTGTCATTGCTCTGTCACATACTATACATGTACACGTCTTACACAAGTTGAGCTACAGTGTCATTGACACTTTTATTTTCATTATTACTGTTTTTATTATTATTTTAAAGAATTACTTTCGTTTAACGAAAGTAATTCTTTAAAATAATAGTAGTAAACGAATGTTTTTCATTTTTTTTTAAAAATCTATAAATTCTCCCCTTCGAGTTAATGTGTTTAATCGGAATGAGCGCTTCCTACAAAGAATATTTGAAACATGAGGGCATTTTTGCGTAATGAAAAATGTGTTTTCGCCAAATTGTGAACTTTATTTTTAAATTAGCGACCTTGGGAGAAAATGTTGGCGTTCGGCGGCCAACAATTTTTCTGATAGACAACAGCGAATAACCGACATAGAGGAGAACCGCCCCGGTCACCATTCTCGCTGCGAGCTCCATGTATTGTGTTATTAACTTACGAAATAAATACTGAATGGTTCTTCTTTTTACAGGTTCAGCCTATAACCAATGAAATACAGTTACATGAAGATGAAGACTATCCACTCTTAACAACAGGGGCTCGTGTCTGTGATTATGGACCTATTTTAACCGGCGGAGGAAATATTTTTATCCTCATAGTAATGGCCTCGCTGGAGGTGTTAAGATAATTTAACTGTGTAGACAGAATATTGTTGCTAGTTGATGTATTTGTGATTTTGATGTAAGTGTTTACTCATCTGCCAACACATGTCCACTAAAACGACTTCTCACATCACTTCATCCCAAAACTATACTAAAATTAAAGAGATCGTCATGACAAGGAAGTTTGGTAAATGCTCGGACGTTTCAGGGTGCATCGACTGTGACTTTCTGTTCACCGACAACTTATTCACGCCGGATCAGTCATCACTCACGTACGTCTATAGCGGAGATGACAGGTTTGAAAACATCGTATTCAAAAGACCGAAAGTAAGTGTAGTTATAAATTTCTATCTAGTTGGCAAAATCACAATTAATCATCGCGATATCGACAATTTGTATGAAAACTGGCAGTTTCGTGGTTAAATTTTCAAATCTTAAAAGGATGAAGGTAATCATGGAGTGCAGGAGCATCGTGAAGACAATAGAATGGGTGGAGGTGTAAACTCAGTTTGTCCCAACCGTTATGACTCAAACTATGCACTATCAATATAATAAATGCTAACTGTTTTACTTGTTTAACGTGCAGCGGTTATTGTCTGCTGACATTTTGAAATATCAGTGAACAAGAGAGAGATCACTCTTGGTCGTCAGCCGTATGTAGATTTTTGCTGGCCGTATCAGAGGCGTAGCCGTGGGGGGGGGGGGGGGGGGGGCTTTGACTCCCCCCCCCCCTTCCTTAAAATCCTGAATTCTACGATCTACATGAGACACCAACTAATGGAATTGCATATTACATTCTACGCTTGACATCAATTTGATACCTTTCCCCCACTCAAGACTTCGATTTTCGTGATATGCCTACGGCTTAAAAATGCACCTACCCTCCTTATAAAGAAAAGAATTAAAAATTGATGCCCCCCCCCCCCCCCCCCCACCCAACCCCGTTTAAGCGCCTGGGCTGTATAATTGGTATATGCAGCCTGCACGTGGCGTTTTAAAACCAATTAAGTTCTCTGATATTTGTAGGAGGTAAGATATGGTGTATTTAGAATGTGACTTTATGATCCTAAAAACAAGTTTGATATTCATGAACCATCTTTGAAACTACCAGGTGCTGCATGAACTGCAACTTTCGTCCTTGGATCCCTAGTTTCTGCTGGACAAGCAGGTAGGAGTATGGATGGATCCCCACCCTCCGAGGTACAGTCACCCTGGGTGTTCTGTATGTAAACTAGGACCTTGTGAATCTCATATTTCTGGTCGAATCGAATCCCGAATCGATCTAGACAGATTTCGAATCGAATGCCGAATCAATTCTCACTGCTCTTCAGGTTGTGGATATTGCACCTTCTTTCGACCGTAGATATTACAAGTCGAGTATTGTATTCTTATTCTATAAAGACAGGTCAACCAAAAAAGCGGATTTTTTCAGAACGGAATTAAACTAGTTTCGGAAGCGGAGTCTCCTTGAACTCTTCTTTTTTCGTCAGGTCTCCTAGAGGAGACCTGATGATAAAAGAAGAGTTCAAAAAGAGACACTTTACAGGATTTTGAGAACATATCCAAGATTCGAAAATTTTCGAGTTGGCCTCACTCGAATCGAAAAGAATCATCAGGACGATTTCGAATCGAATCGAATTTCGAATATTCGCAAGGACACACTATAAACCGTTATCAGCGATCAGATACTCAAATTCAAGGGGAATTTTGTACATCTAGTTTATTAATGTGTATGTATTATCGCTCGTATGATACGCCAAACTTAATATACTATTCCGATCGCCTTGGCATCTGTCCACAGCAGCCGATTTGTCTTGTGTCAAATCATGTGCAAACAAAATGACGCGAAATTCAGGATTTACTTTGGGGGGCACTGCTGATCGCAGCGTAAATCCGGATGTGTGTATGTGTGTGGGAGAATTCTTGCGCTATCCGTTCGCAGGGCAATGGTTGGGGAGGTAGCGCCCAGCGGGACAGTCAACTGCTCCACGAACAGTGGTTACAATTTTAAGATTCCCCAGTTAGTGTGTTTTGACATATGCCAGTGCAGTTCAATGACCTGCTAATTGTAGGGATTTGGAAGGGGAGGGGATAAGGAAGGAAATTTGTGCTATCAACAGGTCAACATGTTTTGGGTTAGTTACACCCCTGCTTCTGATTGGTGTTCAGGAAAACTGACCCATGCTATAACTCTTTTGAAGTGATGTAACTCTTTTTTTTACCCCGTACCAGAGGGAGACTGGCCGTATGGTCCACCGGGAAAATTCCCGGTGCCCACCCCCCCCCCCCCCCCGCCACCTTGGGTGGCCCCTGGGGCCCTCAAAATTGATAAAGCCCAACACCTGTTGGTGCCTGAAAGACGCACAAAAGGCGAAATGGATCTGATTACATGGAATGCAGGTATATTGAAATGTTCTCAGTCCACATAGACACCATTTCGATATACAGCGGTCTGGTGTGCAACTGATCGCTCGGATGCAAGGAAACATGGCTCTTTTATTTTAAAAAGTCTCCTATTGGGCCTAACTATGGTCGGCCCGATGGGTTCACGTCCCGCCACCCCATGTTGATAAAATTCTTGCTGAATGAGTGATGAAGATGATACAAAAATGCCATTGAAATGTCCTCTGTGTGAACTGCCATTGATCACTCAGATGCAAGAAAGCAGCGTTCGTTCAGGTCGAAATATCAAAATTTTCTCCGGGTCCAGGGTCCACCTTGGTTCATTTTCCGGTAACTTTTATTGGCCCAATCCTCCCCTATCCTGTACTGTGTATCGGGAATGGATTATCACTAAAAACACTCATGGAATGGAGCTTCCACTCGTACTAAAATTCATTGTCTGGAAAGGGAAATGAAAGACGAGTGTGGTTTTCGCCATGGACCTTCGGGTTGAACAAGTGGACGCAAGAAGGCCAGTTTGTATGTAGGCCTATCCCTGACCTATTTAGTCTGTATGTTGGTACAGAACGACGTGATTACAGAGTGGACGATCGTGGTTGTCTTATCGCTTTTATAATAGTGACCCGATGTGATGTTAGGTGTCACAAATGCAATTGAAGTGACAATTTGGAGTGACAACATAGGCACTGACTGTTTGCAACACAAATTAAGACAAATAATAAAGAGTTGTCTCCCTTAGACTGCTAAACTGGTCTTGAAAGAAAGTTGAGGTTTTCATGCATCTCGGGCAGCTGTCTTGTGGGACCTATTAATTCCCCGAAAGGATTAGAAAAACATTTGGCATTTTATTTATTATTTTTTCTTTATTTTTTTTTCTTTAGTCACTCACAGTTAATGGAGTTTCAGTGAGAAAAACTACGGGTCACGAGAAAAGCATTTTGGCCTGCTGAAAAACCAAACAGTATTGTAAAAATCAGGTTCATTTTGTTGTCACATCGTCGACGATCAGTTATTTTCATTATGTGAAAATTAACTCCTTGCATGCTGTCGACGGATATTCCTGCCCAAGACAGGATTTCGACGTCACCCCACCCCCACTTTTTTTTTTTTAGCAAATATAGGTACCCGAACGGCATTTTCCGACATAACATACACAACCCCTATGGTCACTTTATATAATTATGCCAGGTTATCGGAATGGCATTTCGTAATGGAATGTCCGCTTTATGAACCATTGAGAGAAAAATTATTTCGCGCAATTTCTGACGAAAAAATTGACTTTCCTCTAATGGATACAATGAACAAATTTAAAGTAAAAATGACTAATGATAATCCAATGCTGTTCAGTGTTATTTGTAACATGGTCCAGCTCTTCCTTCACAAGAGGGACCTATCTGTAATATGATTTATGTTTGTCATATGAATTAGTGTGTTTTATGATTCTGTTTATGTTGCTTCTGTGTGCAGCAATCTGCCTGTATTTGCAGAATAAATCTTATCTTATCTTATCATCACCTATACATATATAACCACATTTATTTTCAAGATTTTATTGAATAAAAATAGAAAGCTCCAAACAGAGCGTAATAATTCAAAGGACGGTTACAAAGTTATGATTAGCTCTTTGAAACCAAGAAGCCGCTTTTCTGGCCCATGAACATGATACTTTATAAATTCATTAAGTATGATAGCTGGTAAGGGAATGTGAGAGGAAGACCAATCCTGAGGCTGCACGTTGAAAATATTAATTGGTCTACCCACAAATAACTGCTGTTATTGAATTGATATGGAAGATGCCACCATTTTTCTAAGAGTTAACCCTTTACCCAACGTAACGGCAAAAACCGGCCAGCGCTATTCCCAAATATCGCCAATTAATTTTCAAAATATTTTCATTTTTTGTCTCAAAAACATAGGTTATGACCCCTCGTTGGAACGAGCTCTTCGAGCTCGTTCCAACGAGGGGTCATAACCTATGTTTTTGAGACAAAAAATGAAAAAAAATAGTTATTCAAGAATTTTTTTTGCAAGTGTCGTCTGCTTTTCGTGTTAGGTAAAGGGTTAAGTAAAAACAAAACAAAATAAATACGCTAAGGTTACTATTTTAAATAGAGTGGATTCAAGGTTGAGGGGGAGCGTATATAAATTTATATATTTTGCATCATTACACCGCCCCACCACCATTGAACCCTCCCCCCTCTCTTTCGAAGAAAAATTATTTCCCATCCAACAGGCTTGCGGTGCCCAGAAAGGTGTGACCCCTCCCCCACACACTTTTGGGGGCTTCCGCCGCCTCTGAGTTTAACGACACTTTCTACAGCCAGGGTCACCTCGTGTCGGAAATGATAATGTAGTTGGATTATTTATCAGTGGGGACTTGACTCATGATAGTCAGGACAAATTGGGTTTACATCCCCACGATCAGCATCATCGTGACGCCCCTGCTATAAATGTCCATCTCGTTTACAGGTTTTTGTCTTTCCATTGTTATCCAAATGGTGATAGTAGCATTGTAGTCAGTTATTACTGCGCCTCTCCCAAACTTGATCCATCTCGGAGAACTTGTTTAATAAAACACATTGGTCATGATAGAAAACAAGTTGATTAGGCCTATCGATCCCTTGGACTGGGTCACTGCGTTCGTTGGACAGCTGGTATCACCCCACGTGGGATGAATTTAACCTTTAGTTTAGCCGGTTTAGTCTATTTCCTGTTCTCCAACTATATTTTAAACCGGCGGCTAGCCTTTGGGTTGAATGATTGTTCAAGTAGAAAAAATACACTAAACCATGACCAGATCATCGGTGGCGGTCTGTGGGGTGGGTGGTGGGGTGGGTGGGTTAGATGGAAGCGAACAATAAAGCCATGAAACCCAGATGTCCATTTGAAACCAGCCAAATACTTAGCGATCATGGGGATAGAGCGCCGCAATCTATGACAGTCCACCACAGCACGGCCTATAACATACACATTAAAAAGGGTGGCTTCCGAATGCATGACACGAAAGAATATTGTCAGTTGTTTCGATGGTATTGTAGGCCCATATTAAGTGTTCCCTCACCCACCCACCCACACATACACACACATTTGGCATTAATTTTCAGTATCACCCATAAATGCATGAGAATAAAACAGATGGTATTTTTTTTTTATCGACCCATTCTTTCTGGGGTTTTTATCCAACGGGCCGAACCGTGGACGACCGAGCGTGTCGTGAACGTTGTGCCCCCACTGTCATTGGACTTCGATGCCTCTTCCTGTTGGGCTGTCGATTTAACTTCTTGCATGGTGCTGGCAAATGTTCCCGCCATGACATCAATACCCTTGCCAACAGAAAGGATGTAATTGGCTTATCTTCAACAGAATGCATCACTGTAAATAGGGCCAATCATATCACGAATGAAAGCTTGGCTTCAATGTTCAAATTTTGAATGCTTCATAGCAGCCATGACTGGATTTCATGAAAAACTTCCAAAAAAATTCTCGGCAGGTTAAGACTTCATGCATTAGATTACCGACCATTCATACTGTTTTTTGTTGTTTTTTTTAATTGTGATGTCAGCTCAATGGCTGTATGGTCTTTGCATTTCTTACCATTTACTGTACTGTGAACAATGTCATTCTAAAGGCCTTCTGGTGACATAAAAATGCAAATTATTCATTAGTGACATCTGCAATCCACAGGTACTCGGCACAAGCTGGGAAATCGAAAGAAAAATGATATTTCATACTATTTTTGAATCCATGCTGACGTGCCCCTGTAATGGTATATAATATACCATTACAGGGGCACATCCGCATGGATTAAAAAATGGTATCAAATATTTTTCTTTTGATTTCCCAGCTTGTGCCGAGTACCTGTGCTGCAATCGGCTTTTTTAGTAGTGCAGGACAAGCCAGGAAATGAGCAGACCGTCATCTGCAAAATGAGGACCCCAGAGGGTAAATTTGGTGATGCTACCCTGCACAGCAGGGTAGCATCACTAAATATACCCTCTGTGAACCTCAATTTGAATCAAGGTCTCAAACCTAAACAGAAAGAGGTACCCAGAGGATACATTGACCCTCTGTCTTGGGACCTCATTGTGCAAATGACAGATTGCTTATTTTCAGGCTTGGTGCAGGTCTGAAACCAAAAGCCTGCTGCTTCAAGCTCATCAGCATTCTCACATAATTATGTCTGTGAGTTGGGTTGAGTGATAGATTATTTTTAGAAGTCAAGATGAGCTAGCTTAGCAATAATTGTTCTGTTACAGTTTGTTGTAGATGCTATAGGCACTATACAATAAATTGTAACAAAATGAATTTGTATTAACTAAATATTATTTATGTTTAACTGAATTACAACCACCTACTAAGGATATGAGAACTTTATTGTTGCACATAGGCTATTTTAACCCTTTACCCAATGCAGACGATATCAAAATTTATTATTTTAAATACCATTCTTTTAAATGTTTCCAAAAATTTCAAATTTTTTGAAAAATAATATTTTTTCAACTGCTGAATTTGCATATTACGTGGGCGGATGCGGGCGATTCGTTGGGTAAAGAGTTATTAAAGCTTCAATTTTCTCTTCTGACACTGAACCAGTTAAGAGGATTACTCCTACTTATGGCAGTTAGTTTATTAACATGAGCTAGTAACATTCCTCTACTGGGTGACCAAGTATTTTCATTTCAGGCTGTTTCGGGCAGCAAAATCTGCCTGCAGCAGAGAAAATTTAATGCTGTATTTAGCAGCATAGTCAAGGGGGAGAAGATTTCAGGGTATTTTTTGTTTTTAAAAATTTGATTAGCAGTTTCCATCTTGGTTTCAAAAAGTGATGATAAATAGTGAATGTAACGGGGGGGGGGGGGGGGGGGGGGGGGTGGGGGGGATTTGATTAGCAGTTTCCATCTTGGTTTAAAAAAGTGATGATAAATAGTGAATGTAATGGGGGTGGGGGGAGGTGGGAGAGGGGGGGATCCAAAAATTTGCAAGACGTGACGTTTGAGTGGGTGGGTATCTTGAGTGCTCCAAAAATGTGCTTTTCCAACTTGTGCAATTTTTTGAATTTTTTAAAAAAATATCAATATATCAGCTAATGTATACCATCATTTGTGTTTCAAACCTTAAAGATGATGGTGTACATCACACTCATAACATAAATACAACATCAGGAGGCTTTATATGTGAGAATATTGGGCTTAATCCTGCTTAATCTGGGAAAATGTCACACGTTAGTAGGGGGTGGGTGTCTTGTTCGAAATGCAGAAAATGTGCAGACAATATTTTGGGAAAATTCTCTCTGATGCACTAAATTCAACCCAAGTTATTTATTTATTAATAGAATTTGTATGGATAGAAGAGGAAAGTAGCAAACACCTGAGAATACTGACAGAACAATTCAAATGAAAATTTGTTCCTGTATATGTACACCTGCTCTGGCCAAGCCTGATAATGAACAGCTTGTCATTTGGGGCCCACAGAGGTTTAAATTGGTGGTACCAGTTTAAGAACATTATGAAACCTCCCTAAAGACAGCTGTGCCTACTAAGTTTATAAGTTTATTTTGGATTTTAATGGGAGAGTGGGTGTCTGAGAACGGTAGTAGAAAATTTGCACGAAGGGGTGGGTGGGTGTAATAAGGAGCTAAATAAAAAATAGGACGTCACGTCTTGCAAGTTTTTAGGCCCCCCCCCCCCTCCTCCTCCTAAATATAAGGCCAATATGAAAGAAAAATGTTTAGTATTTGGACATTTTAGTATAGCATTTTGCAATGCGAATCCAGTAATCAAATAACTTGGATTTGGGAGTCAACTTGTTCCCCAACCCCAAACTTTCCAAAAAATGATAGCCTTATGTGCACTCATGCTTGGAATCCCTTAAACTGTTTCACATACTCTGACCATGATATTTCTAGGGCCATTTTCACTTCACTTCCTGGGTACATCTGATGTCCTTCACAAGCAATCATCACTGGGCATTGTATGTAACAAAAAAAAAAATGGCTTTATTGCAACATCAAATGACTGGTGGCTACTGTGTTATTTCCACTATTTTGATAAAAACTAGTCATTATTAGTTTAACCCTTTACCCAATGAATCGCTCCCATCCCCCCACGTAATATGCAAATTCAGCAGCTGAAAAAATATTATTTTTCAAAAAATGTCAACAAAACCATATCATGTGACCCCTCTTTGGAACGAGCTTGATGAGCTCGTTCCAAAGAGGGGTCACTTGATATGGTTTTGTTGATATTTTTTGAATAAATTAAAAAAAATGATATTTAAAATAATAAATTTTGAAATTGTCTGCGTTGGGTAAAGGGTTAATGAAGCTGTTGGATCTTCACAAGTCTATAAGAATATAAGCATTTTGAGTCTCTTACTACAGTAGAACCAGGGATGTGTCCACTTCAGGCATCCCAAGTTGGTATTGCCCAGCAATGAAATTTACCACCCAGGACCAGTTTCAAAGATTCCATCCGGGAAATATTTTCAGAGATTGCTCTATCAAAATTCCAAAAAATAATCTACAATGTTGAACTAATTATATTAACAACCTGTCTGATAATGAATGCCAGGTATTGAATTCTTAGAAAAAGTGGTGAATGATCAACCCAGATGTAAGAAAATAACAATAAAATTTCCTTGTACAGTGGAACCCTGTTAATTGAATAGCCACTTTGCCAATGAAATTATTCAGTTAACAGGAGTATTCAATTAACAGGGATTGTGTCACTTTCCTGTATGCTAGAGATAAACTTAGCATTTATTCTATTATATCTTTTTTGACAGAGCTCAGTGAGCTCTGTCAAAAAAGATATAATAGATTAAATGCCTGTATTGGATGTTCTGAGGCCAAATAGGTCTATAAACAAAGGAAAACTGGGGAGAGTCGTGCTAATTTCTCGACAGATTACAAGATTTTTTATTCAATTAACAGGAGTTTACTCTATAACCTATATTCAATTAACAGGTCAAATTTGTACTCGAGGTATGGTAAATGGTTTTGTGTTGGGAAATTATATTCAATTAACAGGGTTATTCAGTTAAGAGATATCCAATTAAGTGTGCTCCACTGTACTTACCTCTTTGCCCTAGCAGTAGCTCAGCAATCTCAATGTTGTGGATAGTCAACCACTATGTTCAGATTGCTAAACTAGTTTGCCTGGTCCTACTCCTATCTTGGAGTTATTATTGCCTGCACTCATTTTAACCCTTTACCTAACATGAAAAGCATATGATACTTGCAAACAAAAGTATTGAATAACTAATTTTATAATTTTTTTTGCATCAAAAACCTAGCTCATTACCCCTCATTGGAATGAGCTCAACCAGATCGTTCCAATAAAGGGTAATATGCTATATTTTTGGGCCAAAAATGAAAAAATAAGGAAAATTGAATGGTGATTTTTGTGAATAGTGCCACAAGGATTTGTCTGTTACATTGGGTAAAAGGTTAAATTTGGCACATCCCTGTATAACAGTGTCCTAAAGCTGGGCATCGATAATGGCATTGATGTTGGTATATTGTCGACACTAAATATCATAACGATACTGATGTAAAACATTCTAACACCGATACCGAAACCAAATTTGAACTTTCAATACCACCCTGCTCTATTCCCTGGCATAATAGAATCTGGTAACCATTGGTAACCAATGCTTGGATAAGAGTCTTTCAAAGTGGGAAGCATAATTTAATGAATGATTGGCAAATCTTGGCTTTATACTTGCATTGCACTTAATGCCACTTATGATGTAGCCATAGCTTCTTAAAGTCATCTTAAACCCTGATAATCCCCATGTGAACCCAAAGAAATGAAGCAGTTCTTGTTTACTGCGGTAAACATGCTACGTTTTACAGTTAAAATAGGACTCTGTAACTGATGCTTGGGCAACATGGGTTTAACACTTTACCCATCACAGACAATATCAAAATTTATTATTTTAAATATCATTTTTTCAAAAAATTTCAACAAAACCATGTCATGTGACCCGTTGTTGAAATGAGCTTCGTTACAACGAGGGGTCACTTGATGTGGTTTTGTTGAAATTTTTTGAAAAATAATATGTTTTCAACTGCCGAATTTGCATATTAAGTGGGCAGATGCGGTCGATTCGTTGGGTAAAGGGTTAATTCTTTACCAAATGCACAGGATATCAAAATTTATTATTTTTACCCTTTACCCAAACCCGGCCAGTGCTATTTACAAATTCACCATTCAATTTTCATTATTTTTTGTCTCAAAACATAGCTCATGACCCCTCATTGGAACGAGCTCATTCCATTGAGGGGTCATAAGCTATGTTTTTGATGCAAAAAATGAAAAAAAATAGTTATTCAAGAATTTTATTTGCAAGTGTCGTCTGCCTTTTGTGTTAGGTAAAGGGTTAATTATTGTTTTTTAAATTAAAAAAAAAAATTTCAGTGAAACTATCAAGCGACCCCTCATTAGAATGAGATTATTCCAATGTCCAATGAATATGAGTATTTGTTGACAAAAAAACAATTTAACAAATTGCAACTAAACCACACAGTTCGACCACTGTGGACTGGTCATATTCCATGGGTGGGCAGTATTTCCATGAACGCAATAATATTGGATTCAAAACACTAATTATAGGAATAATCACAAAAAATTTAATTAATGAAGCACCGGGTACAACCCGGTGCTTCATTAAATAAAATTTTGCTGCTAATGAATGCCTGGTAAATGCATGTGTGGACATCACTGCCTACGCATGGATTACAGCCAATCCATCTGTACTGTATCATGCATCTTATCAATGAAACAAGCTCATTCCAATGAGGGCACACATGATATGATTTAAATGACATTTTTTTAATAATATATTTTTTCTAAGCACTTAATTTGTAAAATACTCTTAACCCTTTACCCAATGCAGACGATATCAAAATTTAATATTTTAAATAACATTTTTTACATTTTTTCAAAACATTTCAACAAAACCATATCATGTGGCGCCCTCATTGGAACGAGCCCAACGAGCTCGTTCCAAAGAGGGGTCACATGATATGTTTTTGTTGAGATTTTTAAAAAAATAATATTTTTTCAGCTGCTGAATTTGCATATTATGCGGTTGGATGCGGGCGATTCGTTGGGTAAAGGGTGAACTTGTAAGTAACCAATACCTGGGGTGGAAGTGCTCTAACATGGGCAACTTGGGCTTAACTCTTAACCCACTGCAAGGATATTAAAAAAAATTATTTTATTTGTTTTGGTTTCTTTAAATTTTCAAAAAATTGCAACAAAACTTACTATATCATGTGGCACCCTCATTGAAACACTCAACGCTTGCAGCCTGCACATCTACCTACTGAGCCACTGTGTCCCCAGATAGATGATTGACTGGACCTGTAAATAAATAATAAATCCAGAAAAATAATAATATTAATAAGACCAAGTCTTTTTGGACTTTGTCATATATCAACTTGAAGAGTTCAAGAGAGAAATGGTAGCGATTTACTTTCATGAACTATTGAACAGAAGGCAATTATATGTACATTTGATACACATCATATCTGGCATTGTGTTACAAATTTATTGATATTATGTTACAGTATACTCAATTTAATTGGATACACTTGACAAGTCTCCTCATTAATTGCATAAATTTCCACCCTTCCAACTGGGAATTTGTCATTATATTCTATAGAAATTTTTTAACCTTTTGCCTTACATCATGGCTTTATCAGGTCAGTGTTTGCCTTACATCATGGCTTTATCAGGTCAGTGCTGTTTACAAAAATTAAAATGTCCCTGTGGGAACATCGGGAAGTGAAGCACTGTTTGTTTACTGTGGTAAACAATCTCTGTTTTTACTGGTAAAATAGGATCCAGTGATTCCAGTCACTAGATATAGCGGTATTGAAATTTTGAGTTGGGTATTGGCTCGGGTATTTTTAGGGAGGTAGACCACGGAATCAGTTCAGTATTTGGTTTCTGACTTTATTAAGATTTTACATTAGAACCAAAGGGGAATTCACACCAGTAAAATGCAGAATAAGTTGTTCTGGTACCATTTTATTCTACCACTGCATCACAAAATCCTCTGCCAATGAGCTCTACATAAGAATTCTTTTTCCAACACAAAATTCTCTCTACAGTAATTCTGTGGCTTTATCCAAAGACACCTTAACCTTTAATAGCCAATTTCAAGCTTTTGCGATCTCAGTGCTTGTGTCCTTCACATGACATCATTAGAAGGTTCTGCTGACAAAAGACAAATCACTGGGGCAGCACTTGGGCAGTGATTTCTAGTCAAGTCTTGACTGCCTTAACAGGCAGCCAAGACTTGACGAGAAAACACTGCTAAGCAACTGAACATGTAGAGGTTGAAGTCCAATGAGTATTCTAGAGCTGAAATGGTTAAGGGGTTTTCTTGATTGATTAATCACGTGGATTAACCTTGGTTAACCGATTAATCACTTGTCCAAATAGAAATCTGAATAACTGCCATACTGTTGATGATTTACAGCATGAACCCTTGACCCAAAACATAGCTTATGGCTCATTCCAATGAGGAGTCATAAGCTATGTTTTTGAGACAAAAATTGAAATTTTTTAGTAATTCATTAATTTATTTTGCAAGTATCGTCTGCTACCTGCAATGGGTAAAGGGTTAAGAATGACAATTTCCAGCCACTGATACAGTATGATGATCATGCAAGTAAACAAGTATGTCAGCAAGTAACTTGCATGCTTTACTTTGTCTCATATAATTGATGTGAGTCAGTGTGACAATGTTTGCCTGTTTCCTGTTTTGGAGCAAGTTTGTTCCTTTGTTGACACATATAATACAGTAGTTAAAAAGTAATGGTTAATCGATTAATTATTTTTTGATTGATCAAGATGTTGATCATTAAGTAATCGATTAATCGGTTAACCTTTTCAGCTCTAGAGTATTCAAGACAACTGCCCAGGCCTAAGGGTTAACAAAACTGAAAAGAAAATCAGGCACTTCTTTCATAAAAATGAACACTTCAACTGCTGTCAAACCTCAACAGGGCCTTATAAATAGTAAATATAGGAAATTTAAAAAATTTAGATAGTTTTGATATTTAATGATTGCTTTGGTTTGTTTTTTGTCTCCTGCTTTTTGAAAAAAACGGGAGATATTAAATTTGGGGTGTCCTTCCGTCCTTCCATCCTTCAGTCCTTCCGTGTTTTTCGTTTCCAGACTCTAACATTACTTACAGTGACCAGATTTCAGTGAAATTTGGGTAGTAGATCACTTTCATAAAATGTGGGTCCAAGTTCGAATATGGGCATTTTCCATGCATATTTAATTAGGTTGCTGAAATTTGATTGGCTGATGGTTTCCAGACTCTAACTTTCCTTAAAATCAACCGGTTTCGATGAAATTTCATATATGGATTACTTTTATCAATACCTAGGTCAAGTTCGAATGTGGGAAATTTTGTACCAAAAATCTGTCTGTCTGCCTGTCCGTCTGCCCCGTGCGCCAACGCACCTCGGACTAAAAGCCGTATTTATGAACCGATCTTCAAGAAACTTCTTGGGTTTCTTTGTTATCATTGTCAGACCAGAATATGTGTTTTGGGGTTTGGTTCAAAATTCAAGATGGCCACCAGTGGCCATTTTGTTCCGAAATTGGGTTTAATCAGTTTTTTGTACAGAACTTCTATACGAAAGTTCAGATTTGAATAAATCTTTGTATGAATGTTTAGTAACATGGAATACATCACATATAATACGGGTTTTGTTCTCGTGCAAAAATTATGCAAATTAGGGAAACTTTGATTTATTCAGTGCTACTACTAATACACAGTAAGTGCACACCTTCTGTGTTTTTCGTTTCCGGACTCTAACTTTCCTTACAGTCAGTCGATTTCGACGAAATTTGGTTAGTAGATCACTTTCATCAATTGTTGGTCCAAGTTTGAACATGGGCATTTTCCGCACATATTTAATTAGGTTGCTTAAATTTGATTGGCTGATGGTTTCCAGACTCTAACTTTCCTTAGAGTCAACCGATTTCAATGAAATTTCATATGTGGATTACTTTTCACATCAGATTAATGTAATATGTCTTATCATACAGTCTTAATTTTTAGTGATTCTCACAGTTATACTCCACATCACTTTACTTGCTTTGACAGTGACCTCTGTGAAAATAAATCTGATAACCACTGTCTGAAGCACTGTCTGTTCTGTCTCTTCTAAATAACTTCCACTTGCAACTCAACTATATTCTACTGGTACTGGATGCATTAATTCCCCTTGAAACTGCTGCCTAATGGGTTCTGTCTCTTGTAAATAACTTCCACTTGCAACTCAACTATATTCCATTGGATGTATTAATTCCCCTTGAAACTGCTGCCCAGCGGAGACATGAATTCACTGAATTTGCTTGTTTGGTATCCCCATGATATCTGTATCCAAGCCTGAATATAAGTAACCTATCATTTGTAAAATGGGGTCCCCAGAGGGTGAATTTGCTGATGCTATCCCATACAGTGGGCCAATTTATCCTCTAGGTACATATCTCTGTTTTGGCTTGAGACATTGATACAGACTGATGTTCACAGAGGGTAAATGCTGTGATGCTACCCTGCTGTGCAGGGTAGCATCACCAAATTCACCCTCTAGGGACCTCATTTCACAGATGACAGTCTGCTTATTTTCAGGCTTGTCTGTAGCAGTTCATTTTATTTGTATATTGCCCATCTCTCTCAGTCACCAATGCTTGGGTTGGAAAGCCTCTTCAGTGGGCAACATGGGTATAAACGATTGGCTAGACTTCACTTTATATCCATGTTGTGGTCGTCCTAGCCATTGTGCAAAAACATGTGACCTTAAACACCAATACTGAAATAAATAAATACTCAAAAATTACCATTCATATTTCATTACAGTAAAAACTGTTTTGAGAGACCATTGTCATCAGAGACCACCTATCTTGAGGGGCCGCTGTGACCTTGTACCATTTGGTTGTTTTAATTTTACTATGTATTGAACCTGTCATGAGTGAGCACTCTGCCAGGCAAAAGTGGTCTCTCAAGACAGGTTCTACTGTATTTTTTTAAATATTACCTGATACACATTGCTTATGGTCCCTTGTCGAACAGGCATTTATGATTACATTCTATCGAAATGTTGATCCTTTATCTAACAAAATGACCAGTCAGAACTCTTCACAAAACTCACCGTTCAAATTTTATTCTTTGCAATTCTTACCTCAAAAACAAAGTTTATGACCCCTCATTGGAACTGACACATCAAGATTCTTTCAATGAGGAGTAATAAGCTCTGTCCTCAAGACAAAAAACAAGAATTCATAGAATTTCAAGAAATTTCTTTTGTAAATTTCGTCTTCTAATCATGTTAATCTTTTACCCAATGTAATGGTCAAAACCGGCCAGTGCTATTCACAAAAATCGCCAATTAATTTTCATTATTTTTTCATTTTTTGTCTCAAAAACATAAGTTATGACCCCTCTTTGGAAGAATCTCGTTGAGCATGTTCCATTGAGGGGTCATAACCTATGATTTTGAGACAAAAAATGAAAAAATTAGTTATTCAAAAATTTTGTTTGCAAGTGTCGACTGCTTTTCATGTCAGGTAAAGGGTTAAATAAGGAGTTAAACCTATTTACTCTTTACCTTGCAGATTGTCTGTCTCTGTCTACATAATTTACAAGTTTAGCAATAGAGAAAAACGTATTTAAAAAAAAATTCATTAAAACCATTATCATATGACTGCCTCATTGGAACAAGCTCATTCCAATAATGGGTCACATGATATGGCCTTGTCTAAATTTTGTGAAAACTTTGAAAAAAAAGTTATATGAAATATATGTACAGGAAATAACAAATGTTGATACAGATCCATCCATCTTCATAATTTACAAATTGAGCAGTGGAAAAAAATGGATTTAAAAAAAATAATGCAATAACACTATATCATATGACCCCCAAATTGGAACAAGCTCATCAAGCTCATTCCAATGAGGAGTCACATAATCTGGTTTTGTCGAAAGTTTTTGAAAACTTGGAAAAAAAAAATATATAGAAAATAACAAATATTGCTACAGATCGGCCGCCTCTGTCCACATGATTTACAAATTGAGTAGTTGAATAAAAACGTATTTTAATAAAAAATCTTTGCAAAACCATATCATGTGACCACTCATTGAGATTCCAGTGGGGGAGGGGGGGGGGGGGGGCATATGATATGGTTTTGTTTTGAACCAAAAATATCGGGACACACCATTGTGTGTTTTGCACAAATATGACTTGATCTGGTCAAACCTAGTAATGGTATATCACATTATTGGGTCATAATCTGTAATAGGGTTGAGAAGACAGGCACAAAACTTTTGGCACCTTATACAATGATAGGCACTTAATATTTTTGTTTTGGACAGTTCGGAGAATAGTCCAAAACTTTTGTCTATTGTGGTACAACGTTACACAATTACATATTGCTCGGTGATGAGCACCGGATGAATTTGTATTCATTCTGATTTGTCGTCAATCTGTCTGTTTCAAAAAGGCATTTGCCATGGTAACAGTGATTGCCTAGCACTGCTGTTTTCCACAAATTTTTAAGTCACTTTAGCCTTGATACCTTTACGAGCAGCACCAAATTCCCAAATTTCAAAAAATATTTTCAATTTTTCTTTCATTTTTAAAACTTAGCAGTATTAAATAATTGCAATTCACAGAAGGCGGAATGTGTGGACATAATTGGATATATCAATAACATTATATATCCAAATTTTTTGGTTTTTGTTTCCTGTATGGGCATATTTATTAAAGAATAATGCAGACTGGAGCAAGAACATTCAATGCTTTTTTTCCAAAGGGATGTTTTATCTCTGGTTTAACGCAGGTTTGTTCATTTGGATCTGAGTACAATAACATTGTTACAATAACGGAACAGAAATTTCAGTATTTTTCATTGTCGCGTACGATTGCTGCTCACAAAAAAAAGACTCCACCTAATGCAACTCAAATTTAGGTTAGTTTGTTGTATTCAGTATACCTTACACCAATATTATTTGCAGGCTTTCATGACAGGCTGCTTATTTTCAGGCTTGTAGCCAACCTTTCAAGTAACCTTTGCATATTGTAGATGAAGTAATATGTACAGTAGGTTTTTCTGGGAGCACAGTGGCTCAGTGCACATGTCTTCAACAAATGCTTACCCTGCTTGTGTGAAGTTAGTGCATTGGGTAGTCTGACAGTTGTTCACCACTCAGTGAGTGGTTCTCTCTGGGTACTCTGGCTTCCTCCACCCATAAAACTGTCTGACACAAATTGACCCTGGCTTTTTAAAGTGTCATTAAACCCCAATAAAAACAAAAAACAAAACAAAATCTAGATTTTCCTAAGTGGGCATTTATGGCTCTCCTTATTTTAAATTAGGAGGTGCTATAGAAGGCAAGGGGTGATTGGTCAACTCACAATGACAGGGCTGTTAAGAAAATGAAATGAAATGTTTGTTTGCTTATTGGGGTTTAACAATACTTTCAACATCCAGAATCACATCATGTCAGGCAGTTTTATGGGTGGAGGAAGTCTGAGTACCCAGAGGGAACCAGCAAGTCACATCAAGCAGCTGTCAGATTCTCCAACATACTAACTCAAAGCAAGCAGAGTTAGCAGTGATTGATTGAAGGCAAGTGCACCTTCAACATTAAGTATGCCTTAGTACCAAGCAAGAAAATAAGCAGACTGACATCTGCAAAATGAGGTCCCCAGAGGGTGAATTTAGTGATGCTACCCTGCACAGCAGGGTAGCATCAATACATTTACCCTCTGTGAACCTCAGTCTGAATCAGGGTCTCAAAACTAAACAGAACGAGGTACCCAAAGGATAAATTGGCCCCCCTGTATGGGATAGCGTGATCAAATTCACCCTCTGGGGACCTCATTCTGCAAATGTCAGACGCCTTATTTTTAGGCCTCCCTAGTACAATGCAACACTGTGACCCCCACATGGGCAACCAGGATTAACTCCCTGCATGCTGCTGGTGGATACCCCTGCCCAGGACAGGATTTCTCTTGCCACTGAAATATGTATACTTTGAGCATATTTAATCCAATTTCCACTGGGTAAAATGAATGCATTTTTCACCAGTGGTTTCTTGAGTTAAATTTAGATGAATTTTTCAACTAGTCATGGCTGCTTAAAAGCAGCCATGACTAGGTTTGATGAAAGATTCATTTTTGATAAAAAAGTACCTTAAAAATACTCAGAGGTTTAAGAGTTAAGTGTCTTGTCCAAGGACACATTATAGTTACCTCTGGTCAGGATTAAACCGTCATCCTTTCTGTGTAAAGTTGAGTGCTCTAACCACTTTATTGCCCATTCCAGAAGGGAATTATATGCTCGGTGAACTTTGGTCAAATGGCAATTACAGGTAGTATATTTATTTATTTTTTTATTGGTATTTAAGGTCACATATTTCTGCACAATGGCTAATCATGACCACAACAGTTTTACAGGTGGAGGAAGCCAGAGTACCCAGAGAAAACCACCGAGCAATGGCAAGCAATTGTCAGCCCCTCAACATACGAACTCCTCAGAAGCAGGGTTAGCATTGGTTGAAGACAGGTGCACCATCAATGTGCAGTGTGCCTTAGTACACAATGCCAATGTGGGGTGAAGTGTCTTTCCCAAGGACACAATGCAGTTGTTGCATGTGGGATTAGAACCAGAGACCTCTCGGCTTGCAGCTTGCACCTCTACCTACTGAGCCACCACACTGCCAATCGCATGTAGTGGTGGTGGTGTAGGGCCACCACAGGTGGAGGGAGAGGTTTGAAGAAAAGAGAGTGGAGAGGATATTCAAACCAATGATTTTTAGCTCAACTTTGACGTAGTTAAATTTGAGGTTATGTCATGACCCATCATCTGTCTGGCCATCTGTCCATCTGAACGTCCATCAACAAATCAATATGGCTTGGGCTAGAGGTGGTATTTATGAACTGATCTTTATGAAACTTCTTGGGTACCTTTGTTATCACCGTGGGACGAGAACGAGTGTTTTTGGGTGCAGTTCAAAATTCAAGATGGCCACCAGCAGCCATTTTATACCAAAATTAGGTACTATCAGTTTTGTACAGAACTTCTATATGAAAGTTCTGATTTAAATAAATGTTTGAATGAATGTTTAGTAACATGGAATACATCACATCTAATACAGGTTTTTTTTCTCGTACAGAAATTATGCAAATTCGATGAACTTTGATTTATTCAGTGCTTCTTATACACAGTAAGTGTTCGTCGATACGGCTCAGGCTAGAGGCTGTAATTATAAACCGATCTTCACGAAACTTCTTGGGTATCTTTGTTATCACCTTGGGACAAGAACAAGTGTTTTTGGGTGCGGTCAGAAATTCAAGATGGCTGCTGTGACCATTTTATACCCAAATTAGGTGCAATCAGTTTTTTGAACAGATCTTCTAGGACTACATTTGTTATCATCATGGGATGGTAACGAGTGCTTTTGGGCTCTGCCCAAAATTCAAAATGCCTATCGGCAGTCATATTTACAGGAATTGTGTATATTGCATTTTTTGTACAGTACCTGTAAAGAAGATTTTTTATGTCAGTAATGTTTGCTAAAAATTTATTGGGTGCCTTTGTTAATCACTGTGGTATGAGAACAAATATTTTGGGGTTCAGTCAGACCCACTCGGGGACTCAAAAAGGGAGATAATTAAAAATCTTTTCCAAAAACACCAGATAAAATATTCTTGAATTCAGCATCCCTAGGATGTGTATATTCAATGTGTTGAAGCCAAGTTCCTGTGTTAATATTTGGTGTTGTTTGGGGAGGGTTCCGAGGGTAAACATTATTAGTACAACCCGATTTTCTATTTTCAATGAGAAAAATAAAACCTCACCTGTGGGAAACCTATGAGCTAAAGATAAAAAATTCAAATACCTATATTTTATGAAGGACTGGACAAATATTTATTAATTAGTATGAATCAACCTTAGAAGGGTTTGAAGCAAACAGGCCAAAACAATTGCTAACATTTGGCTTATGGTGCACCATACAAGGATCCCCATTGTAACATTAACCTCATGGAGATTTCGTTTCTAGTTTAGCATCTAACTGTCACCCACCTTTACAATACTTTACCTGTACATTTGTTATAGGCTATGGTCAGTATTTATGTACAGACCTTACAATACTTTACATGTACCTTTGTTATCAGGTCATTACCTAGATGTGTGTCATTGCTGTGTCACATACTATACATGTACATGTCTTTTACAAGTTGAGCTACAGTGTCATTGACACTTTCATTTAACATGGCATAAAGGGAATCAGGAAATTTTTAGCCAATGAACCACTAGGTGCAACCTGGTGTCAGTGATGGCCCAGAAGCTGAAAATTTCTAAATCTTCTTGTATATTATTCAAGCACGTACTTTTCCCTGAAATTCATCCAATTTCCCTAAAAATCACCTTCAACTTCCCTCAAAAATTTTTTCTGACATTAACGATTAATTAATTGCTAGCTTTTTCTGTTACAGGAAATATGTGGGAATTTAGTACTTGCTGGTGTTGGTGGTATATCAGAACAGACATTTCCCTGGAAGCATTGGAAGGATCGTCATTGGTTTAAAGCAGCCTTTGCTATCGTCTCACTTAATGTGAAGTTTATGGAAAATTTGATTCCAGGCTACAAATACTTTGACCAATCTTTTAATAAGGATTATATTGGTAAAGTAGATAAATGTTGTCTTAACCCTTTACCTAACATGAAAAGCAGACGGTACTAGCAAACAAAAATCGTGAATAACTTATTTTTTTCATTTTTTCTTTCAAAAACATAGGTTATGACCCCTCATTGGAACGAGTTCGATGTTTTTGAGACAAAAAAATGAAAAAATAATGAAAATTAATTGGTGATTTTTGTCAATAGCGGTGGCCAGTTTTGGCTGTTATGTTGGATAAAGGGTTAATATTTTTCTTTTTTATATTTTAACTTTCATTTTGGTGCCACTCTAAGAACAGTTGCAAAGATTTTTAGGATTGCATTAACAGCACTCCATGTGATTATTTAATATTTATTTATTTATTTATTGGTGTTTAAGGTCACATATTTCTGCACAATGGCTAACCATGACCATGACAGTTTTACGGGTGGAGGAAGCCGGAGTACCCGGAGAGAACCACCGAGCAACGGCGAGCAACTGTCAGTTCCCCAACATACCAACCATGTGATAAACCAAGCAATGTCTTAATCTCTTCTGCCGGTTAACATTACAGTCATGCTAAAAATGCCTTCCTATAGAAAACATTCAGGCAGGCTTAAGGTTTACTGTACACCATGAGAATGCCAGGCCTGGGAGTCTTGTGGTGGATTTTTAGAGTCACAAGTCTTTTTTGAAGTGCTGGTGGTGAATGAATTAGATTGCATTTTCAGTGTTTATTTTATTCTCATCTAGAGAACACCTTTTCACCATCAACCATTTAGAATCTGAAAACATTTCTTTTATTGGAAAAGTGTAAATGATTAAAACTGATTGAATTTGCTGCATATTATTATGTATTTGTTTAACCCTTTTATACTTTTTATGGCTTATGATGTATGAAATCAAACAGCGCATTGATACTTTGTGATCATTTGTTTTGTTATTATTTTTTGATTTTTTAAAATTTTAACCTCAATTCCTATTTTCGTCCGAATAGTGCTCAGTGACAACTGTTGAGTCAAATGTTATCGCAGCTTAACCCTTTACTCAACGCAGACAATATCAAAATTTATTATTTTAAATATAACTTTTTGAAATTTTTCAAAAAAATTCAACAAAACCATATCATGTGACCCCTCGTTGAAATGAGCTTGTTCCAACAAGGGCTCACATGATATGGTTTTGTTGAAATTTGTTTGAAAAATAGTATTTTTTCAACTGCTGAATTTGCATATTATGCGGGCGAGTGCGGGCGATTCGTAAGGTAAAGGGTTAAAATACTAATATAATCTTGCTGTCTAGACATCTTAACTGGTTGAGTGCTAGAAGCCACTATCAGGGCTTTCAAAAAATGAGGATGCCAGAGCAAAAACACTTTCCTTGCTTATATTTCATATTCAGTCAAACACAAATAATGTTCTGTTTATATAAATTTGTTGTATTACAACTTATTGGAGAGTACCTGTGGGCACTCTCTAATAAGTTGTAATAAAACAAGTTTTGAATAACAAATCAGACCACCAAAAATAATCTAGCCCTCAACCAGAGAATCACTAATGTGAAAAATATCTTGTTATTTATACTTTCCGATGTTTGGTGTCACATTTTGAAAAACGTTGAAGAAACTGAATTTCCAGTGATGTTTGAATGTCAGGATAATTAACCCTTTACCCAACGAATCGGCCGCATCCACCCGCTTAATATGCAAATTCAGCAGTTGGAAAAATATTATTTTTCAAAATATTTCAACAAAACCATATCATGTGATCCCTCATTGGAACGAGCTCATCGAGCTCGTTCCAACGAGGGGTCACATGATATGGTTTTGTTGAATTTTTTTGAAAAATTTCAAAAAATGATATTTAAAATAATAAATTTTGATATCGTCTGTGTTGGGTAAAGGGTTAAAGTCTCAAAAGGTTCATAATTTTCCAAGTTTCCAAACACCTTGAATATTTTACTATTTTCTTTTTCAACTGTCTGAAAACAACAAAGAAGCCCAGGCTTATATTTCATCTAAATTTTGGAGTACCCATATGGATTCTTGCGAAAATAGTTGTGAGAAAAAAATCCATGCCTGCTATGAGTGTCCCAGGATCCCATGGGGCCTCCATGGTTCAACCCCTGTTGTATACTGATAACACATGTTAACCCTTTACTCAACACAGCTTCTTAATGTCTAAAGCATAAACAGAATTTGATAAATTTAAAAAAAAGCAACAACAATATTTTCCAAAGAAACCATACAAATATGGATGTCCATTGAGTTGGTTCCAATGACAAGCATATTTGTACAATTTTATTGACAGTGTCAGGATATTTCAGGTCATGTTAACCTTGCATTGGTTAATTTGTTGTCGCTATGTTAGGTAAAGGGGTAAATTGATTTTCACACGAATCCTAGCAGATGTGCAGCGGGAATCTACATGGATTCTCCCTGGTTGTGTCATGCCAATCTTTGCATGATCAACTCTTGTTGAAATATAAGCACTGAAGCCCACTCACCCTCTGTCCCCAGCCACAGAATTTAGCCAATTTGAGGTAATGGCTGTGTATTTTAAGAGTAAATCCTAGGTAGAATTGGGTATGTTAAAATGTTTTAGCAATTTTCAGAGAAAGACAGGGCATTTTCAGTGCAAATTGTAGTAGGCTGGTGAGGGCATGTACAAAAGTTCAAGGCAACTTTTGACTGCATCCCCCCCCCCCACCCCCCCCCCCCCCCCACTACATTACTAAACAAAATGTCATCCAGTATTCCTAGGTGAACAGTTGGGGAGGATGCTCGTTATGAGGAGATGAGGCAGTTATAATGGTCATTTTTATTCTAATCTCAGTTAAGATTCATCTTCAAATTGATGAAGTTAGAAAATTTGTTTTTATTGCTTATAGAATCAGAATAGAATTAAAAGTGGGTGTTTCCTTTCCTCAATGGTGATTTTGTCGATCAGCCCCCTCAAGTTTGTGAATTATCCCCGGTTTCCTTATGCTTGTCCCCAATTTGCCCACATAACCACAATCCAAGACTGAACACTGAGGTTGTTATAGATTGAATTGTATATATTTTAATTTACAGGGTGTTTTCAGTTCAATATATGGAGATTTGGAGAGTGGGTTGAAACTGTAGTAGATGATTACTTACCAGTGCTAAACAATAAATTAGTATTCTGTCCGGCTACAGGTTCTAACCCAATAGAATTCTGTGGACCACTCCTTGAAAAAGCATATGCCAAGTAAGTTATCCTAGTCTTAATCTTTCAACTGGCTTTATTTATTTATTTATTTATTTATTTATTTATTTATTTATTTATTTATTTATTTATTTATTGGGGTCTAACAAGACTTTTGACAGCCACCTCGGGTCACCTCATGTTGGACAGTTTTATGGGTGGAGGAAGGCGGAATACCTGGAGAGAACCACTGAGCAATAGCGAGCAACTGTCAGACTCTTCAACTTACTAACTCCACACAGGCAGGGTTAGCATTGATTGAAGATAACTGCACCATCAACGCACAGTACACCTTAGTACACAGCACAACCGTGCCACCAGATGGTTAATTGGGATTAAGTACCTTGCCCAAGGACACAAAGCAGTTTAGACGATTTGGCTTGAAGTTCAATTCCATAACCACCGAGCCACTGCACATCCACTTCATATTCTCTTTCTTAACTGGCTGAGTATTATTTATTTATTTATTTATTTATTGGTGTTTAAGGTCACATACTTATGCACAATGGCTAATCATGACCGTGACAGTTTTACGGGTGGAGGAAGCCGGATTACCCATAGAGAACCAACGAGCAACAACGAGCAGCTTCCAGCTCCCCAACATTGTAACTCCGCACTGCAGCACAGGCAGGGTTAGATTGGTTGAAGACATGCGCACCATTGACGTGCAGTACGCCTTAGTACATAGTGTCATCGTGCCCCTGTGTGGACAATGGGGGTTAAGTGCCTTGCCCATGGACACAGCATAGGAGTCCGAACTGATCGCTCAGATGGTCACCCATCCGAGGACTAACCGGGCTCGACGTTGCCTAAATTCGGTGATCTGAAAAGAAACGGTTACCGCAACGCCACCAAGCCCCCAACTGGCTGAGTGTTCAAAGTTATTCCATGTCTGTCCATAATACAATCATGGCTCTATTGCAAAATGCTGAGAGCCAGTTTAGTAGCCTTAAGCTTTTTGCATTAACTTGCTGTTTTCTTAGTGATAGACAAAAAAAACTGTACATGTGTATATATAATTGTTTTGTTTTAATATATTGGAGAGTGCCAATAGGCACTCTCCAATAAATTGTAACAAAACAATTATTTATGAACAAAATCTTGTAAAACTAAGGCTTTCCTTGCAAATAGCATTTTATGTTTTGCATTTTTAAAATTGCCTTTGAAAAATAATTCATCACCGTCACTTGACTGGTTGAGTGCTAGAAGCCACTATAAGGACTCTATTGAAAAGTGTTGAAAGCCACTATAGTGGCTATACACTGTATGCATTATCTTGTTTGCTCATCAATAGAAAAAGAGTGTTTCCATAAAAAAATGTTATGTTACAATTTATTGGAGAGTGCTGATGGCATTGCTGATAGCATTGCTGATAGGTATTCTCCAATAAATTGTAACAAAATCATTCTTCACGAATAAAATCTCTCTAAATTATGGCTCATCTTGATAGTAGAATTGTATCTGTGAAAAATAATGCAGGTGTTATAAATCGCCTTTGAAAAATAATTATCAATGTGTCAGTGGGAGCGCGGTGGCTCAGTGGTAGACTGTTGGACTTTTATGCTAGAGGTCCCGAGTTTGATCCCCATCCGGGACGACCTGCATTTTGTCCTTGGGCAAGGCACTTTATCCCGGTTGCCTACATGCGGTACGATGACGCAGTGTACTAAGGCATACTGCACGTTGATGGTGCACATGTCTTCAACCGCTATAACTCTGCTTGAGCGGAGCGTGAACAGAGTTAGAATGTTGAGCTGTCAGTTGCTTGTCGATGCTCAGTGGTTCTCTCCGGGTACTCTGGCTTCCTCCACCCGTAAAACTGTCACGGTCACGATTAACCATTGTGCATAAGTATGTGACCGTAAGTACCAATAAATAAATAAATCACTCTGTCAGTTAATGAACCACCAATAAAAAGAAGCCTGAAATAGATGCTATACACCTCTGATATTATGCAGCAGGTGCTCCAACACTGATGGTTTGTATAATAGCCAACAGGAAGTGTTAAATAACCTTACTAGGCAGAGAACACTTGTGGTGCTATGTAAGTAATGGAATTTTGTTTATTTTGAAATTCTCACCTCTGATCTTCCTTAAATTCAGATTAAATATACACAAATTATACATCAAAATGAAGGTTGGGATGTATAGAACATGAAACACATATGTAATCAACTCATAGAGTGGACAGCAGGCACCACTGGTTCCTGGAAGTCTGCTACCGTATTCGTACCAGAACTGATATTTCGCGAGATCAACTCGTGGCCAATTGTGCTTCACATATCCCAGAACAAAGCTAGGCAACCCAACTCAAGACGATTTCAAAATTTATTATTTTAAATATCATTTTTAAATTTTTTCAAAAATTTTTAATAAAACCATATCATGTGACCCCTCTTTGGAATGAGCTCGACGAGCTCGTTCCAAAGAGGGGTCACATGATATGGTTTTGTTGAAATTTTTCGAAAAATAATATTTTTTCAGCTGCTGAATTTGCATATTATGCAGGTGGATGCAGGCGATTTGTTGGGTAAAGAGTTAAGGTGATCTTTCTCATTATTTGATTTCAGACGGCGTTGTATATCGATGCTTTTTCCGTCCGATGACGTCGACCGGAAATCAAAAGTAAATTCATATGTAAACAAAAGCGAAGGTTTTGGAATTTATCGCCATGCAGCTCTGTCGCTGTGTATTGAAGAATTTTGATACCCTGGCTTTGTTGTTGGATATGTAAAGCATATTGATAATAATGTAAAATAATTAGATGTATAGAGAGTGATTCCAAGAGTGGTATTGAGCCTTGAACTAGGGTAACTTTTTCGTAAAACCTTGTTGATCAATTTGCTGAGGAATTTTTTTTTTTATATTTTTTTAATGAGTCGCCACACTCAATTCCAAATTCCTTGTTGTAAAATGACATTTAAAATGTTCAAAAAATTAGCATTAATAAAAAATATGAGAATATTCTCTTTTGTAGTGTTATCATTTTTAAATTTTGTTTGTGAGTTGAACAATTAGTTTGTTAAATTATCGTGGTAAAGTGAGACTGTTTTTTATGTTTGAGTGATTTGGCTAGTGCAGGTTTGAAAGGATGATCATCTGATCGTTTGTTATTGTTTTGAAATAAACGTGTTTGCACTTTGCGGTCAAATTGGGTTGACTATTGCACATAGAAAATGTCCTGTAGCATATAATAAAAAGAAAATCTACGTTATTTGAGTGAATATCGGGTATTATCTCATTCGTGTGGACCTGAAAATATTATTTAAATAAAACTTTCAGGTCTGCACTCATGAGATAATTCCCGATATTCACTAAAATAGCATAGATATCCTCTATTTATTTCTCATAAACAGGATAGTATTGCATTTTGATTTGAAATTTGATTCAGTTTCAAACCTTTTGCATGATTCGATTTGAGAGAAACATCGTGGCTTGCCGGGCCCTAGTGGGAGGGTCATGTTAGGTCCCTGCAAATTGCACATTTTCGATTTGAATCGAATCTTGAATCGAATTACTTTTATTATTCGAAATCAAATCGAACCTCGAATTGAATCGGTGACATCTTGAAGATAACCGCTGGAGGTTGGGGTGCTATAAACCAGATTTGTTCCGACTGTGATATCTCAAGTGCCAACTGATAAAATAATCCAACTATATTATCATTCGTAAAAGGCATGCCTTGATGATGTAGTTGGAATATTACCCTGTAAAGATTATAGATCATCGACATTGCATGGAAACTTTAAATTTGCATTTAACAGTGGTAGGGACTAGTGATATTGAAATTAGCCTGGCTGGTAGCATGAGTGCAGATGTTATTTATTTCAGCATTATTTATGTATGATTTCCATCCGAGCAATATGTTTTGTGAGGTGATGAAGCTGACTGATACCAAGCTATATTCCAATGAAAAATATTGGGAGAGCAAATGAATCAGCCAATTTTGAAACGAACTGAATGTCAACTTAAGATTTTAACCCTTTACCCAACGAATCGGCTGCATCCGCCTGCATAATATACAAATTCAGCAGTTGAAAAAATATTATTTTTCTAAAGATTTCACCAAAACCGTATCATGTGACCCCTCGTTGGAACGAGCTTGTCAAGCTCGTTCCAACGAGGGGTCACATGATATGGTTTTGTTGAAATGTTTTGAAAAATATGAAAAAATGATATTTAGAATAATACATTTTGATATCGTCAGCATTGGGTAAAGGGTTAAATCAAGTCAAATCTCAAAGCTTTGCAGGGCCTGATCATGTATTAAAATCTTTCTATTATTTTTCAGACTGAATATGACATACCAAGCGATTGAATCTGGAAATATTTTGGATGTGCTCACTGACATGACAGGGGCAAGTTGTGAGTTTTACACACCCGATGTCAATCCTCCAGAGAACTTATTCCTAATTCTACATAGATCTTGTGTCAATAGGTCGATGATCGTCTGTTGGAGGAATGACAAGAGATTAACACCAACTGGTTTCTACTCATACCATAAAGATATTGAGGTATGATAATCAGTGATTATGCCGGTGGTGGGACAAGACCATGCCTGGAAATAAGCAATCTGTCATTTGCAAAATGAGGTCCCCAGAGGGTGAATTTGCAGACGCTATCCCATACAGTTTGCCAATTTATCCTTTGGGTACCTCTTTCTGTTTATGCTTAAGACCTTGATTCAGACTGGGGTTCACAGAGGGTAAATTTAGAAATGCTACCCTGCTGTGCAGGGTGGCATCATCAAATTCACTCTCTGGGAACCTCATTCTACAGATAACATTCTGCTTATTTTTTGGCTTGGGCAAGGGCATATATTTTTAGACAAAAAGTGATAATGCAAAGCAGAGAAAGATATTATGAGATGATATAAATGATAAAGTGTAGAAAAAATTTCAAAATGGATGTCTAAAGATCAGATATGTGCGATATTGGAATTTCGAATTCCTGTCAGTTTGGGTGTTTTTGGGGGTGGGGGCATGGGGGAGGGGTATACCACAGCTTCAGTCTGGTGTTTGGTATCTGACTTGACTGAGATATACTGATAGTACCAAAGGAATTTGCACCAGGAAAATACAGAATAAGTTGTTATTTTATTATTCTACCACCGTGCCACAAATGTTACTGCCAGTGAGCTCAACATTGGCATTCTTTTTCCAGCACAATTCACACTTATTCCAAACATTCAATTAAAGGCCTGTTTTGGCTTTTGCGATCTCCAAGCATATGCCCTTAACGTGCCATCATTGAGAGGTACTGATGAGAATAGACAAATCACTTGGGTAGTAATTTCTAGTCAACTATTGGCTGCATGTTAAGGAATTGAGCAACTGGACATGTACAGGTTGTAGTCTAGTGGAAATTCAGTGCAATTGCCTATGCCCTTAACCCTTAATGGCCTATTTATGAGTTTACAACCTCAGTTCAGGTGCCCCAATGTGCCATCATGAGGAAATCCTGTCTACAATAGACAAATTACCTAGACAGTGGTTTTTAGTCAAGTCTTGGTTATCTGTTAAGGAATCCAAGATGGCCAGAAATCACTGTTAAACAGCTGGACATGTACGGGCTGTAGTGTAGTGGAAATTCAGTGCAATTGCCTAGGGTTAAAACTGAAAAGAAAATCAGTCACTTCTTTTCATGAAAATCAACACTTCCAACTGCTATCAAGCCTCAACAAGGCCTTAGAAATAGCGAGTGTAGGAAAATTTGAAAATACAGAAAGTTTTGATATTAATGATTGGTTCAGTTTCTTGGTATTGGTTCGGTTTTTTGGTATATTACCCATCTCTAGCACAGCAGAATCAGGAATCAGAAGCAAGAAGAAATTACTTAACTTTTAACCCGCTGAGTATTTTCTAGATATTTTTCATCATATTTTTCATCAAATCTAGTCATGGCTGCTTTAAAGCAGCCATGACTAGATTTGATGAAAAATAAATCTAAATGTAACACTAGAAATCATTGGTGAAAAAAATCCTTTTCATTTACAGGGAGACAATATGATTAAATATGCACAAATGATACTTATTTCAAGGACAAGAGAAACCCTGTGCTGGGCAGGAATATCCACCAGCAGCATGCAAAGAGTTAAATCTGTGATCAAAAAACTTTCATGCAGAAGAATTTAGAGAAAATATAACATTACGAAGATATAAACAAATCTGCTCAAAATGATCAATTGTAAACAGAAAACCATGTTATAATTTTTGATACAAGTGGAAATAACTGAATACCTCAGCTGCATTCCGAATATTTGATCACCACGTACCACAACTGTGAATTATTTTAACACTGACTTAGTTTTATCAGTTTTATCAGATGAAAAAAATTTGTATTTCAAATGAAGTGCACTTATGCTTCCAATAAAACCCCTAGAACGAATATCGACAACGGCAAATCGAAATAGTAACAAGTGTATACAAACCTCCCATTTGTCTTTCTGTGGAGACCTAATTTCATTGAATGCGGAAAATTGCACTATTCCAGAAATTTCTGAACGATTATCGACAACGGCAAACCAAAATAGTTTTCTTGGACCTATATTCTTGGTTCGGTTTTTCAGTATATTACCCATCTCTATTGACCCTTTACCCAATGAATCAGCCACATCTGCCCGTGTTATATGCAAATTCAGCAGCTGAAAAATATTATTTTTAAAAAAATTGTAAAAAAAACATATCATGTGACCCCTCTTTTGAACGAGCTCATTGAGGTCATTCCAATGAGGGGTCACATGATAGGATTTTGTTGAAATTGTTTGAAAAATTTAAAAAAATGCTATTTAAAATAATAAATTTTAATATTGTCTGCATTGGGTAAAGGGTTAAAAGGCATAATTTTTTTGAGTCTGGCTTTTAGCAATAAGTTTTTGTCTTCCATTAGCATGAATGGAAGATTATTATTATTAGGACCCTTCATGAATGGATTGTGCAGTTTTTTAAGTGAATCCAAAAATGAAAACATTCTATTTTCAGTTAATTGCTCATAAGAAATGGTACAAGTATGTCACTGACTGACCTTGGACATTGGCGATACGCATGATACCATGTAATGCACCATAAATACATATTGATTTTTTTTAATAATTTGTTCCAAGAGTGGGTAGGTGAAAAACTTATTAGCTAACACATCACATTATCAATAAATATTGGCATAACTTCCTCACCTAAAATGGTTTTTCATAGATTTCTATCCCCTAACAAAGCAAAAGGCAATAATTTTTTCTAAGGCCAAAAAAGTTAAAAAAATCGGTTTCTCAGGCCCTCCCACATGGTCCTTTTGGCTGCCGCATGCAATCTTTTTATAAGCAGTGCAAACTGTAAAGAATAAAAATTGAATGGTTTGTGTCTGATATTTTACTCAATTTCATAAAAGCATTGCAAAGCCTTTTTGTACTCAAGTGACGAAATACACCATCGCTCATGCTCTTCTGTAGACTATGAGGCTTAAAACAAACCAAGAACATAATCTTTTGATGGCCAAGAAATAATTGCAACAATAAAAAATAAAATAAAAAACTGCCTGCATGCAGTTTTACAAAAAATGGCCGAGAAATAGATCTAATTTGTAGGGCCTAAAACTGTGTTAACCCTTTACCTAACATGAAAAGCAGACGGCACTTGCAAAAAAAATTCTTGAATAACTAATTTTTTTCATTTTTTGTCTCAAAAACATAGGTTATGATGACCCCTCGTTGGAATGAGCTCGTTCCAAAGAGGGGTCATTCTCTCTGGGTACTCTGGATTTCTCCACCCGTAAAACTGTCACGGTCACGATTCGCCATTGTGAATAAGTATGTGACCTTAAACACCAATAAATAAATAAATGGCCGATAAGTTCAATAAGCTAGTAAAGTAATCTAGGTAGAGGTGGGGTCTTGGGAGTGCATTGGCTCAGTGGTTATGGCATTCAACTTCAAACTGAAAGATCCATGATTCGATCCTTACCAGGGGTAACTGTGTTGTGTCCTTGGGCAAGACATTTGATCCTGATTGTCCACATGGGGGCACGGTGGCACCATGTACTAATGCATACTGCACATCGATGGTGCACTTGTATAAGTTGTATTCAACCAATGCTTGTGCAGAGTTAGTACGTTGGGGAGTCTGACAATTGCTCATTGCTGCTTGATGGTTCTCTCCCAGTATCTTGGCTTCCTGCACCTATAAAACTGTCTGACATGAGATGACCCTAGCTGTCAAAAGTGTCGTTAAAGCCCAACTAGAAAAAAAGTAGCAAAGTCTTGAAGCAGCTAATATACAGAGCTTGTTCCACAAAATTTGCATCTGATGACCAAGGAGAAGTGTTAATAAATGTTGAAGAACTGGCTTGTCACAACCCCAGGAATATCGACTTTGGAATCCTGTTAATTGAATAACCTCTTTGCCAGTTAAAATTATTCAGTCAACAGCTATATTCAGCTAACACAAAATGAATATTTCCTATTTCTCTCATTCTGACAATGAACTGAATATTTCGGAGCATGGTGCCTCATTGGTTAGAGCATTGGACTTCAGATCAAAAGGTCATAGGTCTGATCCAGACTCACGTCATCTGCATTGTGTTCTTAGGTGAGATTCTTGGGAGCATGTTGGCTCAGTGGTTACGGCATTGAACTTCAAACCGAAAGGTTCACCGTCCAAGGTTCGATCCCCGCCAGGGGTAACTGTGTTGTGTCCTTGGGCAAGGCACTTCATCCTGATTGCCCACATAACACTGTGTACTAAGACATACTGCACATCAATGGTGCACTTGTCTTTAAGCAATGCTAACCCTGCTTGAGTGGAGTTAGTACAGTTGCTTGCCGAGTCTGACAGTTTTCGGTGGTTCTCTCTGGTTTACTCCAGCTTCCTCCACACATAAAACTGTCCGACACAAGATCGCTCAGGCTGTTGAAAGTGTCATTAAACCCCAATAAATAATTAAATAAATATAGGGGAGATTCTTAACTCCTTTCATGCTGATGGTGGATATTCTTGCCAAGGACACTAAATCTCTTGCCATTGAAATAAGTATATTTTGGACACATTTAACTAAATTTCCTCCTGGTAAATTACATGGACTTTTTGACCAATGATTTCTTGAGATTAATTTAGATGACTTTTTTTGTAAAATCTGGTCATGGCTGCTTCACAACAGCCATGACAAAATTTAGCTGGTATTTGCTGGAAGCCCATTTTAGGGCTTTAGGCTGACATGCAGGTACCACAACTTAGAGGCTTCATATTCTGTGGATGGGTGTCATATTATCTTTGGAGTGAAATTATTTCGTCTGTGTGGATTTGCCTAGTTGTCCTGAATTTGATCCCTGTCCGGGAAGACCCGCATTGTGTCCTTGGGCAAGGCACTTTATCCTGGTTGCCAACATGGGGGCACGATGACGCTGTGTACTAAGGCATATTGCACGTTGAGGGTACACATGTCGTTCAGCTGCTGTGACCCTGCTTGAGCGAAGCTTGAACCGAGTTAGAATGTTGAGGAGCTGACAGTTGCTCGGCGATGCTCGGTGGTTCTTTCCAGGTACTCCAGCTTCCTCCACCCGTAAAACTGTCACGGTCACGATTAGCCATTGTGCATATGTATGTGACCTTAAACACCAGTAAATAAATAAATTTGCCTAGTTACAATTTATGGGAGAGTGCCTATAGGCACTCTCCCATATATTGTAACAAGTCAGAGTCATGTGAATGAAATTTGAGGACCATAAATAATTTAGCACTCTATCAGTGAATGAAAAATATTTAAAAATAGCAGGTTAAGAGTAAATCCAAATTGCACATGATGGTGTGTTGTACATATAGAATATACCCAAAGTAGGTTGGTGTACCAAATGTACACCACGAGTGGTGAAGTGGTGTTAATCACGAGCCTTTGGCAAATGGTTAACACCACTTCACCACGAACATTTGGTACACCAAGCTACTTTGGGTATATTTTATTTATACCATGATTGTCAGATTATTAAGAGTCACTATTATTTTTTCTCGATTTTACTGAGCAGCAGATGTACACACATGTAAATCTGTTTTTGTTTACATGAGCACCGGTGGGCGGTACTTCCACGGTCAATTTTATCACCGAAATGAAATGGAAAAAGAAACACTCAAATCGCGGGTTCCTTTTTCATTTTAATAGCATAAGAACATACCATGTCGAGTTACGGATGCTTTATTAACATGAGAAATGCATGTTTGTTAATTTTTGGTATCTTATGAGGTAAACTCATTTAAAAACTTAATAAATAATTGCCACTTTCATTTCTCTCTTCACGAGGCGACAAGCAATAAATTTAAGACAAGTGTGCATTCAGGTCGATGTCACCAAAGGTCAACTTGGATCTTGTTCCACTGTAAGTGTAAATTTTAACTATTGAAATCCCATTGCTGGCATGTTTACCACACACGTGTTCACCATGGTTGGTGTGCAAAGCTAAAATGTATGTCAAAAGGCTTTTTATGTATAGTAGAATAGGTAATCATGGTAAATATAAATTTGTGTACTGTTACACATGCCTTCACCCACTATTAATCTTGCTTGTGTGGGATTAGTAAATTGGAGAGTCTGACACTTGCTCCCTGTTGATTGGCAGCTCTCTTCAGGTACACCAACTCCCCCCCCCCCCCCTCCCATAAAACAAATGCTGTATCAGATGAGGAGATTACATGTATTTAAGCTGGACACAAGAGTAATCTTGCATTCATTTGTTTTCATCATAGGATATGGACAAGACGAATCATGAAGACAAACGTGAACTTCATGTTGTAACAGCAACTGCAAAGGTAAGTCTTTAACCCTTGTACTGATGTCAAAATACACTGATGTCAATCTGCATATTTTTCTCTTAATACAACTGGGAATACTCTGCCACATCCTGCTTTATTGGGTTAAAAGAAGCAAATGCCAAAAAAAAAACTCACTGAAAAAAACCCTCAAGGAAAAACCACTCAGGAAAAAAACCCTCAAGAAAAAAAACCTACCAAAAATGACAGGGGTAGGAAAAAAAGCCTATCTTTTTTGAAGATAATGGTATAAAAATAAACCTATAGGTAAAACAATAAAAAAGATCTTTCCACATATCAGAAATTTATTCCATGCATATAGAATCAAAATATACATCACACAGATGTAAGCATATATGCTTTTTTACCTTAAATCCGACACAATGTATTACATAATAAATGTGATTAAAATGTGATCAAAATGTCTATCAGAGAAAATTTTAGTATCTGAATAAAACCATACTAATGTAGATGCATTTGGGACTAAGTAATAAAAAAAGGGAATGCGACTATAACAGACCTGTAGACTACGGGGAAAACATTCAGTTGGTTAGTAATTTAATTTTGAAAATTATCTTTGTATTATTAAAAAGTGATGTTCCTACAACTGACTCAAAGTCTTGATTTAATAGCTTTTTATTACTTTCCAAAGTGTGATTTACTGGGATTTCCGGGTTTGATTATAAATGATAACTTCACAAGTGAATTATACAATCAACAATTGTGTCATCTATCTGTGCGCGAAAACGAAGACGCTTTGCTGTGGGTGTAATGGGGATTTCATTGTTTTTTGGTTTTTTTTAACCCTTTACCTAACATGAAAAGCAGACGACACTTACAAAAAAAAATTCTTGAATAACTTTTATTTTCATTTTTTGTCTCAAAAACACAGGTTATGACCCCTCATTAGAACAAGCTCGATGAGCTCATTCCAATGAGGGGTCATAACCTATGTTTTAGAGACAAAAAAATAAAAAATAATGAAAATTAATTGCCGATTTTTAGAATAGCACTGGCCGTTATGTTAGGTAAAGGGTTAAATAATATAATTATCGTTAATAATGAAAAGTAATATACAGAGTAATCGCTTGACTGGACTGGTTACACGAAATAATTCATTCGAGACTAGGGACTATATTGTAAAACACTCATGCACATTCGTGCACTCGTGTTTGTACAACATCCCTCACCTCTCATGAATTATTTCACGTAACCAGTCCAGTCAAGCGATTACTCTGTTTATTACTTTTCATTATTAATGATAATTATATTTATCTCTCTGTTCACTTAGAAACAATCAAGTTGCCATCAATAATGCAAAACAAGAAATGGGGTTGCACATGTAATGTTTTTCCTCCCTTATCTTCCTTTAAATCCCTTGCTAATTGTGTTAATGCTAATATATTTTTTCTTTTCTTTTAAAGTTTCCCACAAAAGATGGGAGGCTACGAGACATGGTCCGATTGAAGAGTCCTTTCCCATCAGAGCCCAAGTGGTTTGGGAAGTTTTCCGATGGGTAAGTTTATTTTTTAATGACTCCATAATTTACCACATACTAATCTGAAAAAAATGCTCTTTTTCCATAATTTATCCCATAAATGGCTGTTTATTTGAACAATAAAGGCCTTGGATAAATTTTTGATTTATTCACCTAGTAGGGTGATAAATTTTCCCCATAGGTTTAACACTGAAAGAATTTATTCCCCTGGTAGCGACGGACTTGTTGACCTCTGGCCTCTACCACATTTGTTTAGCATAATTAATAGTTTGATTGTTGATTTCTTTAAATCTTTTTGAAAGTATTACACATTGCCAGTAGAAAACACCACACACTGCTCATATAATAAAGTATTTTTGCAAGTTTAGCTCAAGTTTGTAGAGGAATTATTTTTATACAGAAATATATTACTGCGCCTTGTTTATTTTTACCCATTTTGCTGGCCGATCGAATTGGACCTATGTGCTCCTCACTGTGTTTTGTAGCGAATTTTAACAAAATTTTGCTGCGACTGCCCTGTAGAAGATTTATGGGATAAACAAAATAAACGTATAGTGTTTTCAAGTAAAAAATTTATTTTACTCGTAGAATTAAGAATGAAACCAGCTCGCTAGAGGTTCGTCGGTTTCATTCTTAATCCCACTCGTAGAATAAATTTTTTACTTGAAAACACTATACGTTTATTCCATATATCCTAATAAAATGGAGTCAATGGACATTTAAAAGTTCATTTCCAAAGGGAGAATTTGCAAGTGCAATCTTTTGCACATTCAAAGCCAACCACAAATCCCATCAAAGCCCAGATGATTTGGAAAATTTTCTGATGGGTAAGTTTGCTTTAAAAAGTCTCCAAAAACATCACTGCTGCAAATGTACTGATCATATCTGTGTTTCTTAATCTGTTCCCCAGTGTAATGATTCCAACCGGCCAGAGCTTTTCACAAAAATCACCTTTCAGTTTTCATTATTTGTACATTTTTGGTCTCAAAAACATAGCTTATGACCCATCATTGGAATGAGCTTGTAATCGTTCTAATGAAGGGTCATAAGCTATGTTTTGTTTGCAAAAAAGTGAGGAGAAAAATTAGTTAGTCTATAATTTTTTGGTCACATGGCAGCAACACAGAATATAATTATTTGTTAGCATTGGTCCAGCAATAATGCAAATAAATGGAACACTGATATTTAAAATATTACAAATTTCCAATGGAATTTGTCCAAGTGAAAACAGATTATCATTTATATACCAATAATAAGCTGAGATACATATCGTATCATGACACAAGTGTATATTTACACCCCTACAGGTAATTTGTCCTGAATTGTTTGACAAGGGATTCCAGTTTTTCTTTTAAACCCTTAGGGGACTCATGACTTTTATATTTCTGTTCCACACTCTGACCATATTACATCCTGTGGCTTTGAAATTAGTTATAGCCAAGTCTTAGCTGGCTATACAGGCAGCCAAGACTTGCCTTTAAATAAGTGCCAAAGTACTTGGAATGTAAGTTGTGAGTTTCCCCATCATATTTTTCACACATCAAAGGTTGAAAAGAATTGGCTCTAGTAAGTGTGTATTTTGACTCGATTGAAAATAAAACAGGTGAATAAGGCCTAAAAAAATAAAAATTCTGTTTCTCAGGCCCTCCCGCATGGTCCTTTTGGCTGCCGCATGCTCTCTTTTTATAACCAATTTAAACTTAAAAAAAAATTAAAATTAAATGGTTTATGTCTGATATTTTACCCAAGTTAAAAAAATTGATTAGCATTGCAAAGCCTTCTTGCACTCAAGGGATGAAATACACCACCACCCATGCTATTCTGTAGATTATGAGGCCTAAAACTTGAACCAAGAACATGAACTTTTGATGGCTAAGAAGTAATTACTGAAATAAAAAATAAAATAAAAAACCGCTTGCCCACATGCAAATTCACAAATAATGGCCTGAGAAACAGAAGATCTACTTTGTGTGGTCTAATTTTGTTTCAATTTTTTTTACCTGATACTAATGACAAAAATTTTTTTTGTAGAATTTTAATAATGAGGAAGGCGCCTTAGAAACATAGAATATACTCATAGTAGCTTGGTGTACCAAATGTTCACCACAAGTGGTGAATATTTGGTACACCAAGCTACTTTGGGTATGTTTTATTTATTTTACTCGTATAAAAATTCTGTTTCTCAGGCCCTCCCACATGGTCCTTTTGGCTGCCGCATGCTCTCTTTTTATAACCAATTTAAACTTAAAAAAAAATTAAAATTAAATGGTTTATGTCTGATATTTTACCCAAGTTAAAAAAATTGATTAGCATTGCAAAGCCTTCTTGCACTCAAGGGATGAAATACACCACCACCCATGCTATTCTGTAGATTATGAGGCCTAAAACTTGAACCAAGAACATGAACTTTTGATGGCTAAGAAGTAATTACTGAAATAAAAATTAAAATAAAAAACCGCTTGCCCGCATGCAATTTCACAAATAATGGCCTGAGAAACAGAAGATCTACTTTGTGTGGTCTAATTTTGTTTCAATTTTTTTTACCTGATACTAATGACAAAAATTTTTTTTGTAGAATTTTAATAATGAGGAAGGCGCCTTAGAAACATAGAATATACTCATAGTAGCTTGGTGTACCAAATGTTCACCACAAGTGGTGAATATTTGGTACACCAAGCTACTTTGGGTATGTTTTATTTATACCATGATCATCAGATTATTAAGAGTCGCTATTATTTTTTCTCGATTTTACTGAGCAGCAGCCGTACATACATGCGAATTTGTTTTTGTTTACATGAGCATTGGTGGACGGCACTTCCGCTGTCAATTTTAGCACCGAAACGAAATAGAAAAAGAAATGGGGCCTTTAAAATTTTAATAACATAATAACATACTGTTTCGAGTTATGAATGAGACAATGCATGTTTGTTACTTGTTGGTGTTCTATGTGGTAAACTCATTTAAAAACGTAATAAATAATTGCATCTTTCATTTCACTCTTCGCTAGGCGACGTGCGATAAATTTAGACAAGTTCGTATTCAGGTCGATGTCACCAAAGGTCAACTTGGATGTAGTTCCACTGTAGGTGTAAATTTTAACTAATGAAATCCCATTGCTGATGTGTTCACCACGGTTGGTGTGTTAAGCTAAAATTTATATCATAGGCTTTTCATATATAGTAGAATAGGTAATCATGGTATAAATTGTTTTTTTCAATAGCCTTCGTCATGTTAAATAAAGAGTTCAAAATTCAAATACTTTCATCAAGTAGGGATGCCCAAATTGGATAACCCTGCATCAAGTTCCTCCAAAGGTTAACCAAAATATTTTAGGACAACCTATATTGGCTCCTCTAAAATCACCCAAAGGTCAAAGGGGTAAGTGGTGAAGACATCACAATGTACTCACAGAAGGAAAATCAGCTGAACAAGAGAGAGATAGATATTTTATTTTTGTGTTCATTAACTGGTAGAGTGCTTTTAGTCCATATATGGTCTTTATTCTGAAGTGTAGGTACCACATCTTACAGACTTTATATTTTGTGGATGGACTTAATATTATCTTTGAAGTGAAATTATTTATTTATTGTTTATTTTTTGGGGTTTAACAGCACTTTTGACATCCAGGGTCACCTTGTGTCTGACAGTTTTATGGGTGGAGGAAACTGGAGTACCTGGAGAAAACCAGCAAGCAATGGTGAGCAACTGTCAGACTCCCCAGCATACTAACTCCACACAAGCAGGGTTAGCATTGGTTGGAGACAAGTGCGTCATTGACGTGCAGTATGCCTTAGTACACAATGCCACCATGCCCCCATGTGGCAGGCCTTTAAATTCTTCCCGACTAGCACGGTAAACGCTGTGTCCAAATAAGATAATTGCACCCAAATTATGTGGAGTTTGAGACTTTTTCCAAAGTTTTGGAGTGTGTCGGCAATAAAAAGTTTGACCATGTTTCCCTGATGCTTGTAATATAGATTAGAGCTTACCTTCGAATCAAACAATGCAACAGATAAATAAATTTAAAAAAAACCCACAGAGTTCGCTACAGAAAGGCAATCGGCGTTGACAGTGTCGTATATGACACTGTCGACGGCGATTGCTTTTGTGTGGCAAATTCTATATGACCATTCACTTAAAGCTTGAGATCTATTTTTTCATGTTTGTGGCATTTCTCAGTAAACGTCATGCGTAATTTAGCTTACATTCAAATAGGCCTTTGGGTTGACACTAGGAAACTAAGAAACCTTCTCGAGTTTGTCGAGTAAAGTTTCTTCAAATGGTGGTGGGAACCAGTGATGATGGTGAAGACCTATAACAAGGGGTTGTAAACTATCATTTTAAGACGGGACCTAAAACCTAAAACAGACGCCAAGAAGAAGAAAATATTGGTGCTTTTTCTCCAACCAAGCAGACCACATCCATATTTGCTGTTGTGCCCAAATTAGACCGATCTAAAGGCCTGCCATGTGGGCAATTGGGACCAAGTGCCTTGCCCAAGGATACAACATGGTTGCCACCAGTGGGATTCAAATTGAGGACCTCTTGGCTTGCAGTCTGCATCTCTACCTACTGAGCCAACGCGCTCCCAGTGAAATTTTTAAGTCTGTGTGGATTTGCCTTGTCACAAATTATGGGAGAGTGTGAAGAGGCACTCTCCCATAAAATGTAACAAGTCAAGGACAAGTGTGTAAATTTGGATGACCGAAAATAATTCAACGCTCGACCAATCGACCAATTTGAAAAAAACATGGACAAAAGGGAGTTCAGTTGGAGTTCACATGGATCAAAAGGGTTATGCAAATTTTTTTTGCATAACTTTTGTGGGGAGATCTTGAATTTTCAATCTGTGCACCCTGATCTAGGAATGAATGATGGTTTAAAATTTGAATAATTTTTTTTTTCAGTGACACCAACTCTTGGGACTCTTTGAAATCCTATTTTCTTAAGGAGTTCAAACCACTTGGTAATAAAGAGAAGGATGAGTATTGGCTGACATTAGAAGATTTTCACTGTAACTTTGGTGGTTTGATTATCATTAGCTCAACACAGCCATTCCACAAAGAAGGAATCAACATTGAGAGACATTATGAATATGATACAGACTCAGTGGTGAAAACTCCTTCAACTTCAGAAAATAATTCTTCACAGCAACATTCTTCAAATAACAAGCGCCATCTTCATACTGCAGAAGATGAGAAAGAAGAACTAGGAAAAGGAAACATTGAAATATCAGTTCTTGAGGGTGAAAAAACTGTGAAAACTGACACAGTGAATGCAAAATCTGGAGATCATACAAAAGCTATTTCTTTCAAAAACTTCAGTGATAAAGATGATATAGACTCCATTTTAGACAACAGAATGCGTGCTTCAGCCCTACATCATATTTTAAACAAGAGGAGGTACACAGATGGCAGTATTTTTTCTAATTCTTCTCAAACTCAATCTATGTTCAGTTCATCTGATATATCAGTTCATTTGACCACAGACTCTAGGCAAGATTTACAGAAAAACAGACCAGCAAGTGCATCTGGCAGGCTGCACACTCGCTTTGATTCACAGTCTGGCTGTTTGTCGAGTTTGAGGCAGTGTAACTTTCTTGCTAAAAAAATTGACCACTTCAGGTCACTTGGTTCATGGCGATTAATTCTGGAATGCAGAGGAAAGTGGACCAGTAAGTATATATGTTATAATATTCTCAAGCCCAAAGCTAGTTGGGTAGGGGCAGTTCCATGCTGTCTGTCCGGGAAAAATTCTTATTTGCTCAAATGCCAACATTTTCCCTGAAATCCTCTAAATTAGAAAAAGGTGGTCCTTGTGGCAAAACTACCATTTTCGTTTACCAAAACTACCTGTATGTTTCAAATGTCCTTTGTATGTTATAAATATTTGACAAACAAATAGTCCTGTACATAGACAGAACCACACAAACATTTGAATAGGTTAATGTTTATCGATGAAAGAATATCATGAGAGGCGAAGCTTGTGTGGTTCTGTATTTATTACACACCTTCGCAAATTTCTAAAAGAGGCATTTTGCAGTAATACTAAGTAAAAATACTTCATAGACGTAAAGGAAAAAAAAATAATACAAAAATCCAAATTAATCTTCACAGACAGGAGACCAGTCTTATTGTTATTTCTTACAATGATTGAACTTTCATTCATAGTTTCAACCTGCAAATTGTAATGCGTCACCACTTTGATCGATTTACCATCTTTTTATGCCTCAATTTTACAGCATGAATTGTGAGTGGTTGATGTGATACCCACCAAAAAGTTACCATACTTTCAAAACAAACAACAGGTGTAAATGCGGAAACTACTTCAATGAGAAATTATATTAAAAAAAACTCAAATGTTTATCTGACTTCCCAGTTCTATGTGACTGTTGTTACTTGACTGATTGACAGGTTAAGATTTTAGTTAAGATTACAGTAGTCATTGTCGATTCAGCCCACGTAAATGAAATTTATATCCTTATTGTCCAAGAGAAATAATCGTATTGTTCGCAGTGCCTGCTCAATATTTATTAAAGTTTGTGTTATAGACTTTAACAGGGGTACAGAATCCATACAAATTCCAGTGAATATCGACAGGCAATTTGTTTTGTATTTTGATTTTGGTGACCTAGAAACTTGCTCGCGAAACATCATTCATTCGAAATGACATCACTCATAGACGATTTTATATTCTGACTATATTGTTCTTTAGTGTGAACTGCATGTCAGTCATTGCCATGTCATACTTTAACCCATCAGGTTATTTAATCAATATTCAGCATTGTTCATGTTAAGAAAATAAATTAGAAAGTTTCTTCTGATGATCGTCCGGTGTATAGGAAACAATAGAAACTCAGATACTATAGACCGCTAACATCCACTTTACAACATCAAAATAAATGGCCCATTGTATCGAAATGGGCCTGTGTATCCCCAGAAATATGACTGGTTCCATTCTTACATCAAAAAAGTGCAAATATCTGTATCCCACTTTATTTACTTTTATCACACATCCTAGAATGCTGTGAACAAACCTTAATTTTAAATAGGTGTATAATAAACAAATAATGTTGTATATTATTATTATTTTAACCCTTTACCTAACGTAACGGCCAAAACCAGCCAGCGCTATACACGAAAATCGCCATTCAATTTTTCAAATATTTTCATTTTCTGCTTCCAAAACATAGGTTATGACCCCTCATTGGAACGAGCGCATCGCGCTCGTTCCAATGAGGGGTCATAACCTACGTGTTGGAAGCAAAAAATGAAAATTTTTAGTTATACGAGAATTTTTTTTACGAGTGTCGTCTGCTACTAGCGTTAGGTAAAGGGTTAAAGAATTACTGTAGTTTCTGATCTGGTTTGTTTTATTATTCTTTGAAACGGATGAGTGCTGGAAGCCATCTATTTGGATTACATTCTTAGGTACAGGTACCATAACTTAAAGGTTTTACATTCTGTGAATGTGATGTCTCATTATCTTTGAACTGAATCTAATTCATCTGTTTGGATTTGCCTTGTAACAACTTATGGGATAGGCACTCTCCCATAAAATATAAGAAGGCAAAGATGTGGCCAAATTTTGGCAAAAAGAAAAATTCAGCACTTTGCCCATAAAAGAAGTTTATTGAGTTAGGTTTCAATTTTATTTACAAAGTAAGTGTCAGGATATTCCAGGGCATGTTAGCCTTGCATTGGTTAATTTGCTGCTGTTATGTTAGGTAAAGGGTTAAATTGACTCAATTCTTTTCACGCGAATCCAAGCAGAGGTGCAGCGAGAATCTACATCGTTCTGGCTGGTATTGTTGTGCACATCTTTCTCATCGAAATATAAACCCTGGATTTGCTCAATATCATCAAATATCATTTCTATGACCAGTGCCTAGCAACTGTGCTGAAAACAGCTGATCTGATATCATGATTCTGCAATGTGATAGATAAAATACACAAAAAAGTCTGAAAATTATTTGTAAATTATTTCAAGGTGTAAAATATGCTTTTCCAAAAAATTTGGAAGTGTAAGATGATTGTTGAAACAAATCTTGTTTCTCAAGCGCCACCACGATTTACCGAGAGGTACCGAGAGTTACGGGAAAAAAGCTTTTTAGAAATTATTTTCACAATAAATTGAATGCAAACGATATATTTCATGCATTTTATGCATTTATTTCTGGAAATGTGGCCATTAATGATGCAATTTGTCGCGATAATCATAGTTTGGAGTTATTTATTGAGGAGCGCGATTGACCTCTCGGTAAATCGTGTTTTCTCAGTTTGACAGCAGGCACCGAGAGGTACGCAAAAAAAGCTTCTTGAAAATTATTTTCACAATAAATTAAATGCAAACGGTATATTTAATGCATGTTATGCATTTATTTCGGGGGGTATGGTCATTAATGATGCAATTTGTCGCGATAATCACAGCTTGGTGTTATTTATTGAGTATCGCGAATGACCTCTTGGTAAATCGTGTTTTCTCGGTTTGACAAGAAGTACCGAGAGGTACGGAAAAAAGCTTTTTATAAATTATTTTCACTATAAATTAAATGCAAACGGTATATTTTATGCATTTATTTCGGGGATTTGTCGCGATAATCACAGCTTGGTGTTATTTATTGAGTACCGCGATTGACCTCTCGGTAAATCATGTCCTCTGGGCTTGACATTGCCATAAGTTGAAAAAAAAACAAACAATTCCCATCACCATTTACCAGGGCTTTGGACCTGCAAGTTGGAGACTTGGCTGGTTTAAAATTGTTTTTAATTAATTTATTTATTCATTTCTACTGTAAATAATTTATAGGTTGAAAAAAAACCCAAACAATTCCCATCACCATTTACCAGAGCTTTGGACCTGCAAGTTGGAGACTTCGCTGGTTTAAAATTGTTTTTAGTTAATTTATTTTTTTTATTTATTCATTTCTACTGTCGTTTGAAAATAAATAATTTATAGGTTGAAAAAAACAAAACAATTCCTATTACCATTTACCAGGGCTTTGGACCTGCAAGTCGGAGACTTGGCTGATTTAAAATTGTTTTTAATTAATTTATTTATTTATTTAGTCATTTCTACTGTCGTTTGAAAATAAATAATTTATAGGTTGAAAAAACAAAACAATTCCCATCACCATTTACCAGGGTTTTGGACCTGCAAGTCGGAGACTTGGCTGGTTTAAAATTGTTTTTAATTAATTAATTAATTAATTAATTAATTAATTAATTTATTTATTTATTTATTTATTTATAGGCCATAGTATGTGGCTCCAATGAGGCCGCAATCCTTCTCCTGTCTTAGGTTGTCCCATTGTTGGGATCGTGCCCGTCATCGGAGTAGACTGCGTAACGCCTGCAAGTTAAAAAGTTGGCTAAGTTATTCAAAGGCCCTTAAAGGGCAGTATTTGTTATTGTCTTGTCTTCGCATGGCTGCAGTTTTGTTCTGTCTTGGGTCGTCCCATTCTTGGGAAGGTGCCCGTCATCGGATAATACTGTCTAACGCCAGTATGCACAAACATTCAAAGACATTTGTTGTAGTCATGGGTCGTCCCATTGTTGGGAAGTTGCCCGTCATTGGACTAGACCGTCTTATGCCGACATCATCAAAAGTTATTACTTTGCTTTGGCATTTATTTATTTATTTATTTATTTATTTATTTATTTATTTATTTATTTATTTCTACTGTCGTTTGAAAATAAATAATTTATAGGCCATAGTATGTGGCTCCAATGAGGCCGCAATCCTTCTCCTGCCTTAGGTTGTCCCATTGTTGGGATCGTGTCCGTCATCATTATCGCGACAAATTGCATCATTAATGGCCACATTTCCAGAAATAAATGCATAAAATGCATGAAATATATCGTTTGCATTCAATTTATCGTGAAAATAATTTTCAAGAAGCTTTTTTGCGTACCTCTCGGTGCCTGTTGTAAAACCAAGAAACACGATTTACCGAGAGGTCAAACACGCTACTCAATAAATAACTCCAAACTATGATTATCGCGACAAATTGAATCATTAATGGCCACATTTCCAGAAATAAATGCATAAAATGCATGAAATATATCGTTTGCATTCAATTTATTGTGAAAATAATTTCTAAAAAGCTTTTTTCCGTACCTCTCGGTACCTATCGGTACCTACCGGTACTTCTCGGTAAATCGTGGTGGCCGTTTCTCAAGTACCTCCCTCGTCATTAAAATTCTGTTTTACTTTCAAATAGTCAAAAGCAGGGCTGGGGTAATTGTAATTGGTAATTGTAATTACCTGTAATTAATTACTTTTTTTTTAAAGTAATTGTCTGTAATTGGTAATTGAGGAATTTTTCGATTACTTGTAATTGTAATGTAATTAATTACATTGAAAATTCTCCTGTAATTGCAATTACTTTAAAATTACTTTCAATTACATTGATCAAAAAATGTTTTCAAAACATACATTCAGTTTTCAAAAATCCACCAGCACATTTGGAGTATGTTTCAATATTTATGTCTCTCTTCTAACAGGATTAGTATTTCTGGTGTTGAGGTTTATTTGATGAATTGTTTGCAAGGGTATGTTTAGATAATCATAACATTATTTGGAGTGCTTGTGCAACTGCTGAGAGAATCATTTGTGTGTCAAACAGCTTGTGTTTTGATAATCATGTTCACTTCTAACTGTCACTTAGTGTTTCATTAAAGGTGGGGCGCTTACCACAGACCTGGAAGATGTCGGCACCTTGCCTGAGGTATTGAAAGAAATTGGATGAGTAAAGATCAGTCTAAGAAACAAAAGTATTGCACTTGGGATTGTGTACTGTGCGGTGGAGGGAAGCAAACCCGAGTCGAATGACTCAATATACTCAACACCGAGGTCCAATATCACAGAACTAGAAAACAGGGGGGGGCTCAGTAGAAGTTTGATGGGTGACTTTAATGGACACATAGGTGATAAGGAAGAAGGCATAGAGGGTGGGGATAAGAAAGTCAACAGGAATGGAAGGAAGCTGTTGAACTTCACAAATGAGCTCGGTCTGGAGATTTTGAACAGGGACGTGAGGTGTAAGGGGAAATGGACCTGGGAGAGGAACGACAGAAAATCAATAATGGTTATATTCTCACAGATATTAATTTATGGAGGGAGGTGATAGGGGAAGAAGTGGATGATGAGGGTAAAAGGGAGTTGGATAGTGATCACAACTTGATTACAGTGATGATCAGAGCCAAAAACCTAGTAAAAATCAAGGGAATCTTTAAGGAGATTTGGGAACTCCAAAAGGATGCTGACTGGTTGAAGTTCGAAGAAAAATTTAAACCAAACCTTGCAGCCATACACAAGGGGGCCAGTGTCCAGAAAATGGCTGATGTCATAGTTGCGAGCCTAATGGAGGCAGGAAAGGAAAGTGTAGGAAAGATTAGGGTGCCAACACAGGAACTTGGGTACAGAGTGAACGAAGAACTGAAAAGGACCAAATTGATTACAGTGATGATCAGAGCCAAAAACCTAGTAAAAAGCAAGGGAATCTTTAAGGAGATTTGGGAACTCAAAAAGGATGCTGACTGGTTGAAGTTCGAAGAAAAATTGAAACCAAAGCTTGCAGCCATACACAAGGGGGCCAGTGTCCAGAAAATGGCCGACGCCATAGTTGCGAGCCTAGTGGAGGCAGGAAAGGAAAGTGTAGGAAAGATTAGGGTGCCAACACAGGAACTTGGGTACAGAGTGAACGAAGAACTGAAAAGGGCCATAAAGGGTAGAAAAGCTAATGTGCTGCATACAGGAGAAGTAGAAAACTCAAGAGGGCAGAAAGCAACGAGGCCATGGTAGCAAAGAAAGAATACCAACAAGCACGAAATAAAGTAAATAAGATTAAAGACGATAATCGGAGAGTGTGAAATAGCAGTCTTATTAGGACGATAAGAATGACAGGGAGGTCGAGTTCGAAAATATTTTGGAAATGGGTGAATAAACGTAACAAAGGAAGTAACCCACAGAGTATTGAAGGCGATGGCAGTGGTACAGTCGATCAAGATCAAACCGCATCAGAACAAGTCAAACACTGGGAAAAGGTAAACGATAAGCGTTGGAGCATGGAGAACCCACCTGAGTGTCCGAACCAGATCAAGGAAAATCTATTGAACTTCGTGTGCAGCAAAATTAAAACCGGGGAGGTGCGAAAGGTGATCTCAAAACTAAGGATTGGAAAAGTGTGAGGAGTGAACGAAATTCCTGAAAAGTTTCTCAAAAAAGGGGGAAAGGAACTCTGTGAAAGCCTAACTGCCCTATTCAATCTAGCTATAGAAAAACAAGAGGTCCCAAAAGAGTGGAAAGAAAAGTGACAGTTATTCACAAAAAGGGGGAAAAAGATGTTTTGGATAATTATCAAGGGATCTCTGAAGTAGCAACATTGGCAAAGTTTTCTGTAAAGTCCTGTATGGGAGATTAGAGGAGGTGATTGAGGAGAAGGGTTTTTGGGGAGAGGTTCACAATGGCTTCAGGGAGGGAAGGAGAGTCACTGACCATCTTTTCACACTATCTCAAATGATAGAATCTGCAAAAGCAAAAAAGAAAAAGATGTTTATGGCCTTTTTGGATGTTAAAAAGGCATACGATAGAGTATGGAGGGAGAGTATGTGGCGAAAGCTTGAGGCCCTGGGCTTGGGAGGCGAGTTTGTTGGAATTCTGAAAGCATTAGATAGAGATGTACAGAGTAAACTAACATAACAACAAAACGTGTGCCTATGGAGATTGGCCTAAAACAGGGGTGTATCCTTTTGCCAATTCTTTTTGCATTGTACATGAAAGGTTTAGGAGATGACCTCCTGCGTAGTGTTGAAGGGGTAGCAGTTGGGGACTTGAAGATCCTTGTGCTATTTTTTGCAGACGATATGGTTCTAGTGTCAGAAAGCGAATAGGGGCTAGGGGAAATGCTGGAAATTGTTGGGAAATATGGGATACAAATGGAGACTCAAACTAAATGAAAGCAAAAGTGAAGTTATATCCATGGGCCATAAAGTGGATGCTACTCAAAGGTGGAGAGTGGGGGAGTTTTGTATTCCGGAAGGAAGCAGTAAACTTCTTAGTGTTGGAGAGACAGGTGACTATGAGTGTCTGGAGGTAAATATAAACATCACAGGAAGAGGCATCTACCGAAACCACACAAATAAATTAATTCTGAAGGGGAGGTGAATCCTAAACCAAATGAAACTTATAGGGAGAAATGGTTTGAATAAGGTTTTCGTGGGGAAAACCATTTGGGAAATGGCCGGTCTGCCAAGTATAACATATGGTACGGAAGTGGTACCCCTAAACCAAACGGCTGTAAAGAGCTTGGAAACCCTGCAGAATGATGAAGGCCGATGGAAGGGCGAGTAATGCCGCAGCACTAGAATCAATCAGGGGTGAGCTTGGGTGGATGAGGATCAAGGACAGGATAGACCTATTGAAACTCGGTTATCTGAATTATTTGGTAAATCTCCCCGAAAGCCGAAGATGTAAAGTAATGTTCCAGAGTATTTTCAACTCAAATATCTAGACAGGGTGGATGGGCCAAGTGAGGGAGCTAATAGAGAACTACTCATTGGAGATCTGGGGTCTAGACATAGGGCAACCCAGGGCAAAAAAATCGGCAAAGAAAGGGTCATGGAGGATGGTAACCTTAATTGGCAACAGGGGATCAAATCAAAGCGGTCTTTGGGTGGCCTGCGTGAGAAAGAGAAGCCTGGTTTTGAAGAGTATCTTGAGGGCACCTTTGGGAGGTCACTGCTGTTCAAGCTGAGGTCGCGATCCCTGGAGCTGAAGGGAAAAATTGGGAAAAACAGTGAAAAGGAGTGCCAGATGTGTAATTTAGGCGTGGTGGAGACCCTGGAAAACTTTCTTCTAGAATGCGCAAAGTACCAGTCTAAAAGAATAATATTCACTGGGAGTATAACGGGGAAGTGGGATGGGAGAATGAAGGACATGTGGTTAGTGGGTGACTCAATGGAGACAGTTAATATGCTAATCGGAGAGATTGGGAAGAACCGGGCAAGGGATGTCATCAAGCAGTTTGTCTCCGAGTGTTGGGAGGAGAGAAGAAGCTTGTGAATAGGGAGGTGGATGGGAGCTCAGGGGTAACCAAGGCCTTCTCACCTGAGAACCGTGACAAATCAGCGGCCAGCCAAAGTGTTATTATTATAAACATGTCTAGTATAACTTTGCAGTTGTATGTATGATGTCTAGATGAGATTTTCCTATTTTGGTTGCAAATGGTCAGCTGTGACCGCCCGACAAGCATATGACCTAGATTCCTTTAGCAAAAGCTACGAGTCATATTTATGAAGGTATTTCATTGTAACCTAGTAGGATGACTTCTTTTGGAATGACTTTACTGTAACATGGTAACTTTGTTTGACATATGTTAACTGTGAGGGCCACATTAACCCACCCTTCAATTCTTCAGTACAGTCTACACCTCAAATTATTCTTATTGAAATCATAGCATATAGGGAACAGAAATTACCATATTCTCACAATTCTTGTCATAAACATTGATCATTATCCTTTTCATCAAACATTACACACAATCAAGTTAACCCTTTACCCAACGAATCACCCGCATCCACCCTCGTAATATGCAAATTCAGCAGCTGAAAAAAAAAAAAATTTTCGAAAAATTTCAACAAAACCATATCTTGTGACCCCTCTTTGGAACGAGCTCATCGAGTTTTTGAAAATATGGCTTTGTTGAAATTTTTTGAAAAAATAAAAAAAATGGTATTTAAAATAATAAACTTTGAAATCGTGTGCATTGGGTAAAGGGTTAATCTACAGTGTCATTGACACTTTCATTTAATAAGCAAGAGAGTTTCAAATCAAATTGAATCAGTGAAAATATTTGAAACTGAAACAAATCTTGAATGTTCAAGCCTGGCAATCTAGAAAATCAAGGAATGCATAACAATTGCCCTCCTCAGGGAGTGCAATTGCACCTGGAATTTTCACTGCAAAAACTTGTATGCTATTTTGGTTATATTCACTTCAAGGTATTAATATTATGACTGAAAAATAGAACTACATTCAGCTAAATAGTGGAAAAATTGGCACACATATCTTCTCATTATTCAAAATGTTGCATTCAATTCTTATGTGAATGTCTTCTACACTCAAAATGTATTGAAATGCAACACAGAATGGGTCATGAATTATTGCAAATCAGTGCAACATTGATAAATCGTCCCCTGAGTTCCAATGTGTTCTATGTGACAGTAGGCACATAGAACACATTGGAACTCAGGGGACAAAATGATAATAGATTTTAAAAGGAGTCCCAAACAGGTCTGGCATTCCAGAAAATCAAGGGGTCCAAAAAATTGCCCTCCTCAAATTTTTATAGACATGCAGGAGGCGTGCAGCACTCCCAAAGAATGCCAGGCCTGAATGTTTGCCAGCGTCTACTTTTTATCTCCTTTAATTTTGTTGTTTGTTTTCCTTTCAGGTTTTGATAATTTAAGTTGTTCATCATTCACTGGAACAAATATGGATATGATGGATAAATATCCCAGAATTCCACTGACTATTTTAGCTACAGACTGTGATGATAATACTTTAACATCTTCAAGCCTGCAAATTACAAGTCATGTGCTCATAACATTAATTCAAGGCTATACTCACAAATCAAGAGCAACAAGTAGTTTATATGGAAGAATTGGATTTACAATATTCAAGGTAACTAATCCGTAATGTGGAGCTGATGAGGTCCATTGCAGAGCATTAAGGCCTAAAAAAGTTGAAAATCTGTTTCTCAGGCTCTGCCCCATGGCCCTTTTGGCTGTTGCATGCTCTCTTTTTATAACCAATGCAAACTTAAAAAAAAAAAAATTCAGTGGTTTATGTCTGATATTTTACCCAAGTTAATAAAATTGATAAATTTGTCCCTTGAATACAACAAGGCTTTTCAGTGCTTTTGCATTGCAAAGTCTTCTTGCACTCAAGGAATGAAATATACCACCACCCATGCTATTCTGTAGATTATGAGACCTAAAACATAAAACAAACCAAGAACATGAACTTTTGATGACAAAGAAATAATTACAAAAATAAAAAATAAAATAAAAAACCACCAACCCACATACAATTTTACAAAAAAATAGCCTGAGAAACAGGCCTAATCTGTCATTGTAATGTAGAGTTGATGAGGTCCATTGCAGGGCACTAAATGTCATGATAATGTTCAGCCTGGTCTCATGAAGGTTACTCTCACCTGCTTCAAAATAGTGTTGACACCATTATTAATTTGGGAGAAAATATCCCATCATTCACTACTATTTGGCAGTGAGAAATGGAGGGGGAAATTGCCATAATATTTTTATTTCCAATCAAATGTTCTGACCATCACTATTATTCAACCATCACTATTATTAGACAGGTAAGAGAACATGAAACAAAATTCATTTCAATGGTTGATTAGTTGAGGTAAATATTATGAAATTCAAATTTCCAGATAGCAAATTGTCTATCAGGGGCGGCAGAATGATTTTCAAAGTGGGTGGGGGGGGGGGGGGGGCTGAATTGGCAATGGATGGTCGACTGTATGACGGGTCGACCATGGTTCAGCCCAGCGTATGAAAATTTTAAATTCCAGGGTCCCAAAACCCCCATTTCCATGCATCTGAGCAGATATTTTGCAATTTTTCAGGAAATGTATTTGAAAGATTTCACACTTTGAGAGCTATTCAAAAATGTTGGTAAAGCATACAGTGGGGTCTGTTTATCAGCTTTGGTTGTAACGACCAAAGCTGATAAATAGACCTCACCTGTATGCTTTACCAGACGTTAACAGCAATTATACTGTCTGTGGATTATCTTGTCTGAGGGTGGATTTGGTACTTGTTTGTATGTAAGATTATGATCTATTTCAGTTAACCAATTATTTAACAGACTGTATACATTTTAGCATTTGCTGCCACTTACTGCAAAAAATTATCCTAAATCCATCGAAACTGAACCAGTACCAGAGAAACATAGCTGGCGAAAGTATGGGGCAGGCTCTGGATCCACTTATTGTTTCACCAGTCATTGGTTGTGTTAAAATATATGCCTGCAAAAAAATATAACCCGGCAAAAAAGTAGGGGTGCTGAAGCCCCCAGTTCTGCCACCCCTGTCTATTTTCTCTTAAACAATCTGGGGCATAGCATGCCAACTCCCTTTTGAACAAGATTGACTCATTATAACCCAGGCCAAATCTGGGGTTGCTCCCATTAACGAATCAGCCACATTCACCTGCATGATTGACAAATTGACCAGCTGAAAAACAATTATTTCTCAAAAAATTTCATCAAACCCATATCATGTGAAAAAAAGCTTTCAATTGAAAACAGAACATGTTTTGTTTTGGAGATTCACTGGAAAAACCTTTCCGCAATCTAGTCCAATGAGGGGTCATAAGCTGAGTTTAAATGATTTTTGAGAATATTGTTGTACTAACAATATTACTGACAAGTTTTTACCATTACATTTAGTTAAAGTGTTGATATAGATGAGATTTACACCAAGGCATAGGCTCCTGCGAAAATTTGAAATTCGATTCAAAAGTCAATATTCGATTCAATTCTATTCCAAATTGGAAATTCGAATATTTTCGAATATACTTCAGCCATAAGTTTGTGACAGTTCTGAGTAGAAATGTAACTGACTTGTAGCGGTAACAGTGTTTGTAGAGCAAAGTAGTTACAACTGTATAACAGTTGCAGCTACATCGCTACAAACTCTGTTACGTCTACAACTGTTCATTTCAACTTATTGTGCATTATGACCAGTGACCATGTATGAAAATTTTAAGTTTCGAACTTTGAAAAGTTATTCAGCTGTTCAACTTCAATAAATGATCACATTATTTTATATTGAGTATTGTTCTGTTCGATCACAGTTACTGGATACATCAACAAAAGAATTAGTTTTCTAAAAGAATACACCTGATTATTATATGAACAGAAGTAGAGCAGGCTTTAATTTACAAGCAGATCAACTCCATCTGGTGTTGAATTATCGTTTCATTTTAGAAATTACGCATTTTTATTTAAAACAAATGGCATCACCACCAGAATGGAGTCAATCCGATTTAAAACAAGTTTCTTTTTTTGAGAAAACATGTTATAAAAGTGAGATATCAGCCCTATCAGCGGGTTTCATTTAAAAATGTTTATTGCTGAAGTTTCGAAGCTACAAAGTCAATAATTCGAATAGTTTCAATCAATAGCTAGTATATTGCTTTATATCTCAATTTATAGTGTGGGAAGTGGTGACGCAAACAATGTACATAACTATGTGTCTTTTAATAATCAGGGGTATTATTTTAGAAAAAAACTTTTTCTTTTGACGACATATGCATTAACTATTTGTGTGATTCGATTTGAAGTTCGATTTAAAATTCAATTCGTTTTCACCAATTCGATTTGATATTTGATTTGATAAAAATTGGCAATTCACAGGTCTCTACCATGCCAACACAGTTCACAGAATTAGTTACTCAGTTAATGATGACAAGTTTTATAACCAGAAAGTGTGACTAACCCCTGCAATACACAAGGTTAGTCACAATTTCTGGTAATGAAAAGATTGTTAACTGCCATATCTCACACTATATGAAGATGTATACTCACTAAGGCTATACAGTGTGCCGAGTTCGTCACTCCGCTGGTTGTATTACATAAAAAGTTAAAATCTCACAGAGTCTGAGTTTATAAGAATCCTAAATCAAAAGTACAGTGGAACCCATTTAATTTGATATCTCTTAACTGAATAACCCTGTTAATTGAATATAATTTCCCAACACAAAACTATTTACCATACCTCCAGTACAAATTTGACCTGTTAATTGAATATAGGTTATAGAGTAAACTCTTGTTAATTGAATAAAAAATCTGGTAACCTGTCGAGAAATTACCCTGACTCTCCCCAGTTTACCTTTGTTTATAGACCTATTTGGCCTCAGTACATCCAATACAGGCAATTAATCTATTATATCTTGTTTGACAGAGCTGATGGAGCTCTGTCAAACAAAATATAATAGAATAAATGCTAAGTTTATCTCTAGAATACAGGAAAGTTACACAATCCTTGTTAATTGAATACTCCTGTTAATTGAATTATTTTCATTGGCAGAGTGGCTATTCATTTAATAGAGTTCCACTTGGGAGATAAACGTCTCTTGTTTCGTTAAACATTCGGGAATTTGACTGTGGAAAACCATTCGTTAATGAGCCCTGAATGGTTTCCCGTAGTCAAATTCCTGAGTGTCGAACGAAACAAGAGATGTTTATCTCCATTGTAATTCCTGTCATCGTTAGAAGTGAAAAAATTCTCCAAACCCGTTTTATTTGAAGAAAAACAATAAAAAAATGTCATTTTTGATCTCTGTCTGTTTGCCATGATCAAATTTACAGGGTGTGTTCGATCTGTGATAGGAGCGGTTCAGCACCATTGCCCACACATAGCATGGATACAGACGTGTTCTAATTGACCCCCCTTCTGGTAATTAGAGCACGGTAAGATTGAATTTACCTGAGATTAGAGCATGGATCCGACTGGCTCTCAGCCAATCAAATTACGGGTTCAGAAAGAACAAGGTCAAATTTAACTGATGAATTACAATGTATATTGTTTTAGAGATTTTCTTTTCAGACAAAGAATTTAGAGAAATATGAAAAAAAGACTTTGTCCAAACTACAAGTGATTGGCAATATAGCCAGTAAAAAGGAGGAAAGACAAGTTGCAGCAAGGTTTGACTTGAGTCCCGGAGGATATTTTATTGTGCCTTACCCAGTAGTTCAGAGTCATGAGGGATCATTTCTTCTTCGGATTCTAGGAGGAAAATTTGATAGTTCTAGTAAATCTGCATGGTAAGTCTTCTAAATTTAAACAGTTGATAAAGACAAATAACATAATGTCTTTTTATTTCAGCAGGTCTCCATTGAAGTATTTCTTTTGAAGTGCCATAATCGGGTTAAAATGTCCTGATGAAAAATTTATTCTCTTCTGTACACAAAATAAAAAAAAATGTTTGATCCATGATGTATACAGTTGAGAATTTAGAATTATATGAATCATTTGGTTCAACAATTTTATGTGAGGCAGAAGCCAACGTATCCAGAGGGAACCACCAAGCAATGGCAAGCTACTGTCAGTCTCCACAACGTACTAACTCCACACAAGCAGAGTAAGCATTGGTTGAAGACAAGTGCACCATTGACATGCAGTACGTCTTAGTACACAGCACCACTATACCTCCACAAGGGCAATTGAGATTAAGTGCCTTGTCCTCAATGCAGTCCCCCTGGTGGGGATCACACCATGGACCTTTCAGTTTGAAGTCCAATGCCAAAATCACTGAGCCACCCACTAACTAGGCACATTTGCTGTGCAGGATTGCTTAGCCCTTGGGTCCCCATACAGCCACAAACTGCCCCTCTTGTATTGCTTTGTATTCTTCCTTGAGAATGCTACTGTTAGGATGCATTTATCTTGACAATGTTTTTATATCATTATTGGCTGCCTCTACAGGCTACCTCTAAATTCTAGGCTCAGTTTGGTAAAAATATGTACAAGAAAGCTGTGGTATTTTCTTTGCAGAAAAGTGCATTTAGTATTTTCCAAAATAATACCTGTACCTAACACTGTGTATTGGGAAGCTCCCTGAGAATCTTTAACCATATATATAAACATCGATGGTGATAAAATTTAAGTTGGGTGAAAGTTCGTGGAAAAAAATTTCTACAGAAGTCCTTGATTTTTTTTCTGTTAGGGATGGACAACCCTTAACCTTGCCTTGTAACATTTATCAAGACAAGGTATTAACTGTCACAGTACTGAAACCAATTACTAGGGCCAGGCCTAAAGCTAGGATCTCAATTTTTTCTGACATCCTGGGGGCGAGAGTTAAAATTTCCTGACAGTGTTCCCAGGTCATTATCTGCCGGTACAATCGTTGTCGGCACGAACTTGAAACCTTACTCAAATTACTTCTTTAAAATAATAATAATAATAAATGAAATAGGTTGGAAATGTTCATTTATTATGTATCTTTTAACTGAATAACCCTATTAATTGAATATGATTTCCCAACACAAAACCATTTACCAAACCTCTGGTACAAATTGGACCTGTTAATTGAATATATGTTATAGAGTAAACTCCTGTTAATTGAATAAAAAATCTTGCAACCTGTTGAGAAATTACCCTTTCTTTCCACAATTTTCCTTTGTTTATAGACCTATTTGGCCTCAGTACATCCAATACAGGCATTTAATCTATTAATTCTTGTTTGACTGAGCTCATGGAGCTCTGTCAAAAAGATATAATTGAATAAATGCTAAGTTTATCTCTAGAATACAGGAAAGTGGCACAATCCCTGTTAATTGAACACTTCTGTTAATTGAATAATTTTCCTTGACAAAGTGGCTATTCAATTAACAGAGTTCCACTTTATCATTTTTTAACACAATTATTTTTCATTTAATGAAAGTAATTCTTTCAAATAATAATACGACACACAATTTTTTTTGTGTACATGACTGCTCGGTTGCCATAATTTATAAGAGCTTTCATACAAAGGGTTCAATTAACCCAACATTTTTTCCAACAGCAGTGCAGTGTCATGGGGGTTGGAGAGCCCTCCTCCACTGGCTGCAGGCTTAACTGCATGGGGCTCCACCTTCAGCCTCTGAAATGAAGTTACTCCTGGCTGATATCTTGGCTGATATGAAACTAACCAAGTAATAACCTCCAAATATTGACTGACTGTGCTAAGAAATATTTGTTGCATTAAAACTATAATCACTGATTGTGTGTTTCACTTTGGACACAGGACTCAGTTCAATTCCATTGTCTTTGTTTAACAGCAAGGCTTAGATCTTAGCCAGTATGATTATTTTTTTAAATCCTTTCAGCCAATTAGACATAAAACAAACTGTTCATTGAAAACAGACTTTGTTTTCATTTTTGGAATCCACCTCAAAAACATTTTCATAATTCAGTATAAGTATCTCCATCAGTTCCTTGAATCTCACACCCTTTGTAACATGTAACCAACTTACCCTGTGAAATTTTTACCGCATAAGTCAGTGTATATTTCATGTAGTGTGTGATATGGCAGCCTTTCAACTAATCCTATGCAATGTCAAAGGTTAGTCAGTGTATGTTTAGCTTACTACACAGAGTTAGTAACTCTTTTCTTTCTGGTTATGCAGTTACCAATTTTCATCTCCCCCCCCCCCGGTGCTGTCCGTCCATCCATCCTTCAGTCTGTCTGCCTGTCTGCCTGTAGATGAGTTGGTTTCTGCTCTCTAACTAAAATTCCACTTTACCAACTGAAACCAAACTTGGCATGTGGGTTAGACATGATGAGAGGAAGACCCCTGTTCATTTTGGGATCATTGAGCCAAAGGTCAAGGTCACAGTGACCTTGAACTTCAATTTTTATCAGTGTTGGTTTCCACTCTGTAATTAAAGTTCTGCATGGCCAACTGAGACCCAACTTGGCATGTGGGTTAGGCATGATGAGAGGAAGAACCCTATTTATTTTGAGGTCATTGTGCCAAAGGTCAAGGTCACAGTGACCTTGACCTTAAACATTTACCAGAGTTTGCTTCTCTAATTGAAATTTTGCTTGCCTGGTCGATACTAAACTTGGCCTATGGGTTGAGCATGATAAAAGGAAGAACCCTATTTACTTTTTAGGTTATAATGCCAAAGGTCAAGGTCACATTGACATTGAAATTTTATCAATCGGAGCTGGTTTGGGCTTTCTTAATTATTAAAATTATGCATTCTTGATCGAAACCTGTCTTGGCATGTGGGTTGTGCATGATGACAGGAAGAACCCTACATATTTTTAGATCATTGTGCCAAAGATCAAGGTCACAGTGACCTTGAAATTTTATTGGTCCAGATCGAAACCAAACTTGACATGTCATCAAATACAGGTAATTTTATCTGTATTATTTGAGTAAATAATACCAACAGTGGCTGTTTTAATTTAATGTAATATATTAGCCATGTTACTGTATCAGGGTGATTTTTCAGAGGGATTTACCACCCTTGACGGCCCTCTAGTTTATAACCAGAAAGTTTTACTACCCCTGTACAATGCACAAGGGTAGTCACACTCTGATTCTAAACAATTTTCATTCTTAACTGAGTAACTTCCCCTGTGCACTGTACAGCCTTTGTATAAATTTCCTCTATATTAACTCTTTACCCAAAGAAAGGTCAAAACCACCCCATAATATGTTTAAAAAGCATTTAACCTTTTGAACTCTAGTGGTATCTTCCATGCCATTTCAATGGCAGCAATTAGAAGAGTCCATATTCACTATTTGGGGTAGTCCAATGTGTATTTTCAACATGCAGCCCGAGGCTGCACGTTGAAAATACTGATTGGTCTACCCCACAGTATTTACTGAACAGCCATTCTATATAAGGACGTTATGACGTATCATGTTCCTGGCCGGAAAAAGGACCGCTCGGATTCAAAGGGTTAAACTCAGCTTGTGACACCTCACCAGATTGGATTGTGGACAGGTTTTTTATTGCGAATTCCAAAAAAGAAAATATTCTATTTTTGCTTGATAGCTTGTTATAAATTGTTTGCGGAAAAATAGTCAAATTCATATGAAGTTACGGCAGCACTGGTGTTACTTGCATAATTTAGTTGCATAATGGGGTTGTACTCTCTAGACTGACAGTCCACAACCACTAATTATTTAACCATTGATCTCAATCCACATTTGTTCTGTTTTTCAGTGTGTTAAGTTGAGAGAAGAGATGTTGAGAAACAATCTACATGTTTACACATACACACTTGTATTCTCAGGAGTTCTACATGTTGATGCTAACTTGTATATCCCAACAAACTCATGGTGCATGGTCATCCAGAACTGATGTCTGATTCATTGTGGCACAGTGTAGATGATAACATTTTATTTTATGTTTCACATCCATGTGTTTTTTATGGTATACTTATTACCTATTTTTAACAGGATACAGTTGCCATCCATCAGATTTCTTATTAACCCTTTACCTAACATGAAAAGCAGACGACACTTGCAAAAAAAATTCTTGAATAATTAATTTTTTTCATTTTTTGTCTCAAAAACATAGGTTATGACCCCTCGTTGGAACGAGCTCGACGAGCTCGTTCCAACGAGGGGTCATAACCTATGTTTTTGAGACAAAAAATGAAAATATTTTGAAAATTAATTGGCGATTTTTGAGAATAGCGCTGGCCGGTTTTGGCCGTTACGTTGGGTAAAGGGTTAACAGGTAGTTAGTTTGAATCTAGCCAGTTGTGTTCAATGATGCTTTCAAAATTAAGAAGAAGGGGAATGAGGGTCACCATTGCAACAATGATAAATGATTTGTGTTGTTGGAGGAAAGCCCGAGAAGGGTTATCCAGTAGGGCTGAAACGGTTGGCTCATTTGCGTAACCGACTAGCCGAGAGCTATAACCGGATAATATCCGGTTATCCGTGGCCATTATTTCACCGAATATGGGATCAAAACTATAGGAATTGGAAAGCAGTATTCTCAAACTATTCTGTAGTGTGTATACAAACTAACATTGTCAAGTACTTAACAACATTCGTTTGTATACACACTACAGAATAGTTTCTGCAATTACTCATTACTCATGGAAACTGCTGATCATTAACGAAGTCTTGAATGCCAAAGTTGATTATTTCTCAATATACACAACGTGGCTTTGATGTGTGACCTTTCACAAAGGAGAAACGGCAGATATATTACGTTCTAAACATGGAATGACGATCACTATCGATATTTCGGATAACCGGTTGACGGTTTTTCTAATCGGTCAGGTAGCTAACTGGTTTCAAACCAATTATCCAGTTAACCATTTCAGTACTATTATCCAGGGGTCAACCTGGGAAAATATTGAAATTTATTCATGAAGAATCCCATTCTCATTGATTTTTCACAGTAAATTTCATTACTCTGACAGCGAGATAATCCTGATGATCCACCCAACGTTCGTTTATTGAGAAGAATGTGGAAAAGTCGCTTTGGTGAGACATTATTGATTTACAAACAATAACATATGTTCATGCAACTGACCAACTTACTTTCATGATGTTATTCTGTGTATTTATATCCAACTATGTATATATAAAAATAATGGTCTGTGGTCCCAGCTTTTAAACCCAGAAATCTCAGTTAATGGAAAATCTGTGAAGATACAACCGCTTGAATTTAATTTTATATTGCCTATGTCAAGCAGGAACTCTCCAGGCATAATGCTGGGTTCGAGCCACTGCACTGAAAATTGTAAAGTTTTTCGGAAGTAGGCCCTGATGGGAGTTGATCCCGGATCTCCGGCGCCCAATTACCTAGCCATAAATACTCTGCCACCAACCATACCATTTGAGCTAACAGCAACCCCAACATTATATATATATTATATTATAGTTTGGAAAGTGAATAACTAACAGATACCCCCATTGGTTTAATGTTGCTACCATTCAAGCACTCCTTCATCTTGCTAGTTGCACCGTGTGTTTGATATTCATTAAGATCAAGCAATTCAGGTCTTGAAATTGTAGGGGAATTGTAGGGTCAGATCCGAACTCACAATGTCTTTTTTTCTCAAGTATATGTCAGCCAGTGATTAATTGCATGCTCATGTTCCTTGAGAGAAAGTAATCTTTTAATTAGCTCTTCACCTAATAACACAACAAGTTAGCATCACTTGCATATTTTTCTCAAGTTACTTAGAAAATTATTTGGTTTTAAAAACATAGCTAATATGATTCTTTATTATGCCCCCGACTTGAAAAGTCGAAGGGGTATCTAGTGAAGACCTCCATCCATTTGTTTGTCTGTCTTTCCATTCATTCATCAGTCAATCCATCCCAACATTTTGCCTTGTATCTCAGCCACTGCTACTCCGATTTGAATGATATTTGGTGTTGTGATAGAGCTATTGGGAGAATGATACCTGTGTAACATGATTTTCTTCCACACATTTTTTCCAGAGTTATGGCTCTTTTTCACTCTTTCTACTTAGAAAATGTTTGGTGGGTCAGGGGCATTGGCACACACTTTGTGTTGCCCCTCTTGTTTAAATGAGGCTCATTGAGGGGTTATAAGCTACATTTTGGAGACAAAAATAGAAAAAAATAGTAATATTTAAATGGCAATTTTTGTAAATAACTTGGTTAGATATGGTCAGTAACTTAGCTAAAGGGTTAATTGACTTAGTCCTGAATTAATTTGATATAGAGAATAGTGTGCTGGAATTTGGGTTGCTTTTAGTATATTATACACTCAACACAGTGCTTTATACATTGGAACACAATAGTATAGAAATCATCCATGATTATTTTGATTTAACATCCTAATTAGATGTTTTACAAATGGATGTTCTGCATATGAATCGGTGATAGTAAATGATTTGTGGATAGATGGGGCTCAGAAAGATGCTTCTCTGGATGAATGAGCCCCAGATGAAGCTTATTTAACCCTTTACCCAATGTAATGACCAAAACTGGCCAGTGCTATTCTCAAAAATCGCCAGTTAATGTTCATTATATTTTCATTTTTTGTCTCAAAAACATAGTTATGTCCCCTTTTTAGAACGAGCTCATCAAGCTTGTTCCAATGAGTGTCATAACCTATGTTTTTGAGACAAAAAATGAAAAAAATTAGGCTAAAGAGATAGCTTGCAGAGAATTAATTCTTGAAACAAATGATAACCAGGTAAACATTTCCAATCAGTAGTTTTTCTGATAGACACAGGGTGTTAACCCTTAAAGGCATATTTCTGACTTTCACAAATTTCATGGCCTCAGAACAGGTGCCCCAAAATGAGACCTAAACCTCAGAAGTATTTTTGTGTTTTTTGGGCACGACCTATAACTTGAATTCTCAAGTGACGAATGAAAAATTTCTTATGTAGGTTTGGGTGGACATCAAGATTTGCGCAGTGTCATTTCACCACCAAAGGTAAAACATATGGCCACTGGCAGCCATCTTTGATTTTGCTGCTAAAATCTTTGGCACACCCTACAGTCTGCATTCCAAAATGGATTATGAAGTTGACCCATTGGGGTGGGGATGGGCTGGGAATTGGGTGTTAACGTTTTGCCCAATGTAACAGCCAAAACACTAGCCAGTGCAACTCACAAAAATCACCCTTTAATTTTCATTATATTTCATTTTTCATCTCAAAATCATAGCTTATGACCCCTCTTTGGAATGATCTCGCTGAGCTCATTCCAATGAGGGGTCGTAACCTATATTTTTGATTCGTTATTCAAGAATTTTGTTTGCATGTGTCATCTGCCTTTCATGTCAGGTAAAGGGTTAACTTGATTAGTCCCGACTATGACTGCTAAACTCCCAACTGATAAAATACTCCAGCTACATCATCAAGGCATTGACAAAGGTAGCCTTCGTTGAAGGCATGCCTTGATGATGTAGTTGGGGCATAGTTGGGATTATAACTTAAAAACTCAAGAGTTCTTGAAAATTTATTGGGAGTGTGGTGGCTCAGTGGTAGACGGTTGGACTTCTATGCTAGAGGTCCCGAGTTCGATCCCCATCTGGGATGACCTGCGTTGTGTCCTTCAGCAAGACACTTTATCCCGGTTGCATACATGGGGGCACAATGACGCCGTGTACTAAGGCGTACTGCACGTCAGTGGTGCACATTTCTTCAACCACTGTAACCCTGATTGAGCAGAACTTGAACAGAGTTAGAAGGTTGAGTCACTGTCAGTTTCTCGTAGATGCTCAGTGGTTCTCTTCGGGTATTCTGGCTTCCTTCACTCGTATAACTGTCATGGTCACAATTAGCCATTTTGCATAAGTATGTGACCTTAACCCTTTACCCAATGCAGACGATATCAAAATTTATTATTTTAAAAATCATTTTTTTAAATTTTTAAAAAAAATTTCAACAAAACCATATCATGTGACACCTCGTTGGAACGAGCTCGACGAGCTCGTTCCAACGAGGGGTCACATGATATGGTTTTGTTGACATTTTTTTGAAAAATATTATTTTTTCAACTGCTGAATTTGCGTATTACGTGGACGGATGCGGCCGATTCGTTGGGTAAAGGGTTAAACAAACACTAATAAATGAATAAATAAATTGGAAATTTATTTGTGGATAAATGCATGTAGTAGCTGTGACACATTGTCTTCCTTACTTCTTTAATTCGAACATACAGTACTCCTAATTGGTCTTACTGCTCTCACAACAGCCCGAATCACAATCCTTATAAGAAAAAACATGATTACTAATAAGATTTTTCCCATAAATGGATGTTTATTCAAACAATAAAAGTCTTTGAAAAATTTTGCTTTATTCACCGAGTAGCAGCTGCTAGTGAAGTGATAAATTTTCCCCATAGGTTTAACACTGAAAGAATTTATTCCTATAGTAGAGACGGACTTGTTGACCTCTTTCGTATTCGTGTTGTCATGACCTGTTTTATGTTTGTGGGAGACATAATGAACCAAAGTTTATCAAATGCTGATCGTCGCTGGAATGTTTAGTTTTAGAATACATGACACATTTCAACTCAGTCTAACAATAAAACGAACAACAATTAACAAAGAAAACACAAAGTAAATCAGTCGAAACCAAGCGTTGAAAAGCATACAAGTTCGTTTGTGAAAGGCAGGGGACATGATGAGTGATGTTTCATTTTCCAAATTAGGAAAGTGTAAATAAACAAATGCATGTGTCGTCTGCTTTCTTTATAGAACTCAAGTTGAATCGAGGATAAAAAAAAAAAAAATAAACAACGAAAATAAGAAAGATAAACATTGTTCATTTAAATAAAGTATTTTTGCAAGTTTAGCTCAAGTTTGTAGGGGAATTATTTTTAGACAGAAATGTATCACTGCGTCTTGTCTATTTTTGGAAGTTTTGCTTGTCAATCGAATTGGACCAATGTGCTTCTCACTTCTCGCAGTGTTTTGCAGCGAGTAACAGCACAATTTCACCGTGATTGCCTTGTAAATGATTTATGGGATAAATAAAATAAATGTATAGTGTTTTCAAGTAAAATTTTATTCTTCTTGTAGGATTAAGTATGAAACCGACTTGCCAGAGGCTTGTCGGTTTCATTCTTAATCCAACTCATAGAATAGATTTTTTACTTGAAAACACTATATGTTTATTCTATATATCTAAGACTCCCATCCAGATGAAAATGTTCTGACTGGGAAAATCATTGGAGGCATCACACCCCCTACCTCCCCCTCCCCCCTCCCTCCCCTCCCCCCTCATTAAAGAAATTTCTCAGACTGATTGATATCAACATATAAATGGGAAGAGGTTAAATTTTTGCAGATTTAAAAAAAAAATTCTTCCTTATCAAGTTCTTAAAAACCAGTGAAGCAGAAATTGTTTACTGTGGAAATCAAGCACTTCTCCTCTTAAGAGATTTCCATTAGGATTAAAACTGGTTGAGTGCTTGAAGCCACTCTCATGGCTCCATTGAAAGGTGCTGAAAACCAAATTAGTGGCTTTACACTGTATGAATTATTGTTTTTTGTTTGCTCAACAGCAGAAAAAAATGATTAAAATAAATTGTTTTTTTATATGCTAAACAAAAAAAATTGCAGAAAGATAGAAATCGTATCCCCCACTATGAAGATATAAACATTTTCATTTTCTCAATATCATTCAAAATGGCAGCTTTCAAAGCATCACTTCAAGGTGAATACGAGCCAAATTATCACTGGAAATGATCAATTTGTTCTAAAAACATATAATGAAAAGAAAATTGATTGTTTTTGAGTGGATACCGATCAGTTCCAGCAATAATTCAACACATATCTTGAAGTGATGCATGAAACCCATCAGCTGAATTTGATTGCAAGATGCTACCTGTTTCGCATATCAGGAAGAACCCTATTTATTTTGGACTCACTTGGTCAATGGTGAAGGTCACAGTGACCTTGAACATACTAAATCATAAGCAATTGGTTTCCGGATGATAACTTGACTACGGTTGAACCCACATTCATGAAACTTCATATGTAGGTTGGCCTTTGTGAGACGAAGAACCCTATTTATTTTGGACTCACTAGGTCAAAAGTCAAGGCAGCAGTTGTTTACTTTCATGCATCAATTCGGGGTTGAAATGAGTGGAATAAATCGATAAGAATGATCAAATTCTTTTAACCCTTTACCCAACGCAGCCGATATCAAAATTTATTATTTTAAATATCATTTTTTTTAATTTTTCAAAAAATTTCAACAAAACTATATCATGTGACCCCTCGTTAGAATGAGCTCGACGAGCTCGTTCCAACGAGGGGTCACATGATATGGTTTTGTTGAAATTTTTTGAAAAAAAAATTTTTTCAACTGCTAAATTTGCATATTACGTGGGCGGATGCAGCCAATTCGTTGGGTAAAGCGTTAAAAGCATATAATAAAAAGAAAATCAGGTGTTTTTGAATGGATATCTCATTTGTGACCGTGATAATTGTTATTTTTTTATTAAATAAACAATTGTCTCGGTCTCTCATGGAATAATTTTCAGTATCCACTCAAAAACACTAGAAATCCTCTATTTATTGAAATTTATTGGAGAGTGTAAATTGTAACAAAATCATTTTTTTTTATAAACAAAATCTTTCCAAATTAAGGCTCTCTTCCTGGTAACAATGTATCTTTGAAAAAATACTCATTTTACAAATAACCCTTGAAAAATCAGTTAAGAACATGGGTAGTTTAAAATTTGGAAACATTAGAAGGTTTTGTTTTAACCCTTTACCTAACATGAAAAACAGACGACACTTGCAAAAAATATTCTTGAACAACAAAATTTTTTCATTTTTTGTCTCAAAAACATAGGTTATGACCCCTCATTGGAACGAGCTCAAATGAGGGGTCATAACCTATGTTTTTGAGACAAAAAATGAAGAAATAATGAAAATTAACTGGCGATTTTTTAGAATAGCGCTGGCCGGTTTTGGCCGTTACGTTGGGTGAAGGGTTAAATTATTTGGCTTAGTTATGTCAAATATATTTACATCTTATGATATATCTTCTTACCCTTTCCAATGTTCTAAAACTTTGTAAAGTCGAATGTATCAGGTCACCTCAGGGGCCTCCGCTTACCTCTTATTATTATATAATATTTATTACGTTATGTTTAACTTTTTCGTTTTTTTATTTGTTTAATAGTATGCTGTAATATTTGTTCGATTTGTAATTTTTTATAAATTCAGTTTTTTGTTAACTTTGTATGTTTCTTTTGATTAACCCTTTACCCAACGTAACGGACAAAACCAAGCCAGCGCTATTGTCAAAAATCGCCAATTAATTTTCATTATTTTTTCATTTTTTGTCTCAAAAACATAGGTTATAACCCCCTCATTGGAACGAGCTCGTCGAGCTCGTTCCAATGAGGGGTCATAACCTATGTTTTTGAGACAAAAAATGAAAAACATCAGTTGTTCAAGAATTTGTTTTGCAAGTGTCGTCTGCTTTTCGTGTTAGGTAAAGGGTTAACCCTTTACCCAACGTAGAAGCCAAAACCAAGCCAGCGCTATTGTCAAAAATTGCCAATTAATTTTAATTTTTTGTCTCAAAAACCTAGGTTATGACCCCCTCATTGGAACGAGCTGGTCAAGCTCGTCCCAATGAGGGGTCATAACCTAGGTTTTTGATACAAAAAATTAGTTATTCAAGAATTTTTTTTGCAAGTGCAGTCTGCTTTTCATGTTAGGTAAAGGGTTAAGATTTTTGTTTGTTTTGATCTCTCTATTTTGGTCTAGTTTTTGCCATATTTTACTTTTTTATTGCATTTTACTTTTGTGTTTTTAGTCGAGTTGTGACGAAGTCAAACTTGACTTATAGTTTGGTGAATGGCAGGCGGGCATGTGTAAATAATAGGTTTCTGGGTGATAACTTGATAATGATGCGACCCACGTTCATGAAACTTCATAAATAGGTTGGCCTTAGTGATAGGAAGAAACCTATTTATTTTGGACTCACTTGGTCAATGGTGAAGGTCACAGTGACCTTGAACATACTAAATCATAAACAATTGGTTTCCGGGTGACTATGGTTGAACCCACATTCATGAAACTTCATATGTAGGTTGGGCTTTGTGAGACGAAGAACCCTATTTATGTTGGACTCGCTAGGTCAAAGGTCAAGGTCACAGTGACCCTGAACATAATAAATCAAAACAATTGGTTTCCAGATGATAACTTGATAATGGTTTGACCCACATTCGTGAAACTTCATAGGTCGGTTGGCATCAGTGAGAGAAAGAACCCTATTTATTTTAGACTCGCTAGGTCAGAGGTCAAAGTCACAGTGATCTTGAACATAGTAAATCGTAAACAATTGTTTCCAGATGATAACTTGACTATGGTTCAACCCACATTCATGAAATTTCATGTGTAGGATGGCCTTTGTGAGAGGAAGAATCCTATTTATTTTGGACTGAATAAGTCAAAGGTCAAGATCACAGTGACCCTGAACATAGTAAATCAAAACAATTGGTTTCCGGATGATAACGTTATAATGGTTCAACCTCCCTTTCATGACACTTCATAGGTAGGTTGGCATCAGTGAGAGGAAGAACCCTATTTATTTTGGACTTGCTAGGTGAAAGGTCAATGTCACAGTGGCCTTCAACATAGGCAATCTGTAAACAATTGGTTTATAACTTGATAATGGTTTGACCCACATTCATGAAACTTCATACGTAGGTTGGCCTAGGTGAGTGGAAGACCCCCTTTGGACTCACTAGGTCAAAGGTCAATGTCACAGTGACTTTGAACATGATAAATCGTAAACAATTGGTTTCAGATGATAATTTGACAATGGTTCCACCCATGTTCATGAAACTTCATAGATAGGTTGGCATTGGTGCAAGAAAGAGCCCTATTTATTTTGGAATCTCTAGGTCAAAGGTCAAGGTCACAGTGACCCTTCACATAGTAAATTGTAAACAACTGGTTTCCAGACAATAGATCCTGACCACATTATCAATGTTCATCATCCTAGCTTATGTATATTCTCTCTTCCTAAATAATGAGTGATTAACCCTTTACCTAACGAACTGGCCTTATCCACCCATGTAATTCACAAATTAGGCAGGTGAAAAAAAGATATATTTTTTTAAAAATTTCAGCAAATCCATAATATCATGTGACCCCCCCCCCCCCCCCCCTCATAGGAATGAGCTTATTAAACTTTTTCTAATGGGGGAGGGGGGGGGTTGTCACACGATATGGTTTGCTTGATTGTTTTTTTAAATGTATGAAAAACCAAAAATTGAAGTACATATAATATATTTTAATGTCTTGTGCATTGGGTAAAGAGTTAATCCATAACAGAACCGTTACAACTACACGCTTACTCAGTTACAGAAATCTGTAACTGTTTCTGTACTAGTGATAATGCTCTCTCCACATACTGTGCATAATTTTCACAGGATTTTTCAAATGAGTTTTTTATGTTTACCGAGAAGGCTTGTTTTCTGCTAATACACTTGTAAGGACCCACAGAGTAGATCTTCTGTTTCTCAGGCCATTTTTTGTAAAATTGCATGTGGGTGGCATTTTTTTATTTATTTTATATATTTTTAACTATTTCTTTGCAGTCAAAAGTTCATGTTCTTGGTTTGTTTTATGTTTTAGGCCTCATAATCTACAGAATAGCATGGTAGTGGTGTATTTCGCCCCTTGAGTGCAAGAAGCTAAAGCATTGCAAAGCCTTGTTGCACTCAAGAGACAAATTTATCATTTTTTTTAACTTGGGTAAACTATCAGACATAAACCATTTAATTTTTATTTTTTTTAAGTTTGCATTGGTTATAAAAAGAGAGCATGCAGCAGCCCAAAGGATCCTGCAGGATGGTCTGAGAAACAGATTTTAAAATTTTTTAGGCCTAATTTGTGTTTTGTATATGATTATATTATGAATACAAACAAATTTTGTGAGTTTTTTTTGTTCATTTTAATGGATTTTGTATTTTTATATTGTTGATGTGTATCTATAATGATGGTTGTAATGATGTAAGATGTTGTCCCATATTTTGAGAGTACAGATTTAACCCTTTACCTACGAATCGATCACATCTGGTCGCATTATTTACAAAGTGGGCACTTGAAAAAAAAAAAATTTTTCAAATAATTTCGAAGCTTGTCAAGCTTGTTCCAATGAGGAGTCGCATGTATGCTTTTGTTGAAATTTTTGTTTAAATTAAAAAAAAATAAATGAAAATATTAAATTTTGTTACTGTGTGCACTGGACAAAGGGTTAACTCCTTGCATGCTTATATTCCTTCCCAAGACAGGATTTCTCTTGCCACTGAAATTGGTATAATTTGGTCACAGTTAGTCACATTGTCTCTCTGAAAATTGAATGGATTTTTTTCACAAATGATTTCTCGAATTAAATTCAGATGAATTTTTCATCAAATCTAGTCATGGCTGCTGTGTAGATTTGCTGAAAAAATATCTTGAATATACTCAACAGGTTAAGAGTTAAACCATTCAACTTATTATACATAAATTTTTGCCTAAAGCAGTATTTTAATTTTGAGACAAGCTATCACTCTTCCCGCCATCGCACCTGCAATTTTTACTTTTTGCGAGTAGACAACAGTGCACCTTGGTTCAATCTAGTGAGTGATTAACCCTTATTATTACCACTTTAGCGGGCGTTCTCTAGTATATTAACGGAGTTTAGCGGGGCAATAAGACTCAGTAATTCATGACGCCATGCAAGCGGAAGCGAGCCGCAGGCATTAATGAAAACAAAATTCATTAACAGCCCGTCACCCACTTCTGGTCATGGTAATAATAGTAATAACATGATTTTGTCGAGTGTCCCGGTTTATTAACGGCCCTCGAGGAATGAATAACAGCCCTCTGGCTTATTAGCGACCCTCGACTTCGTCTCGTGCCGGTAATAAACCCTCAGGCTGTTATTCATTCCTCTCGGGCTGTTAATAAACTGTAACGCTCTCCAAACTCATGTTATTGTTATATTAACAAATCGACTGTATCCACTGCATAATATCCAAATTTATTATATGACTGTGTAATTTAATCACTAAACATCACTACTGTTTGATGATCTTTTCCTGGTCCCTGGAAAATCCACAGTGTGGAATCCGATTCTGTATCACTATAGCATGACAGACTATTTACAGGTTCATTTGAATTTGCATAATTAGCTGTTTCAGTCACAGAGACTGTTTACAGTTTCGTCTGCTAGCACCACTTTGTTATGTATTCATGCGCATTGGGGGATTCCCCAGAAGTGTGCACCTGTTACAAAAATAAGTGTACACAAAAATAGTTCTTTTTTACTTCAATCCAATTTACCCCAAAAAGGTTGAGGGAATTGCTAATGCTAGTGTTGGCATGCGATGTTGAACTGTAAGTCAAATAATAAACTTTTTATTGCTACAGCGAAGTGATCTGGGTTATCGCCTCACATCTCGTTGAGGAGATGAGATTGTCTGATCAAACTTGCTGCCTGTGACAGCTTGTTTGATCTGGCAATCTGACCTTCTCAACGCGACTGTTACTACGACCCACATCACTTCACTGTAACGATAATATGTATTGGTTGTGCAGTAAATAAGATTCACCAAAACCATATGTGACACCCCCCACCCCCACCATTCCCCCCACCCTTTATATGTATGCATATATATATATGTAGGTGTATGTATATGTATGCAACAGAAATGTATAATTCCCTATGCCAGCCCTTCTACCGCCAGAGAAAAAAATGAAATAAAACATTTACAGTCAACATTCAATGCCAGATACTCTTTTATGGGAGATGACAGGTAGACAGCCAATCTGGCTATGTTACCTCCCTACGGTGTATCAGTATATTTTCCTTTGTTTATAAACCCAGTTGGCCTCAGTACATTCAATACAGGCATTTAATCTATTACATCTTGTTTGACAGAGCTCATGGAGCACTGTCAAACAAGATATAATAGAATAAATGCTAGGTTTATCTCTAGGATACAGGAAAGTTACAGAATCCCTGTTAATTGAATACTCCTGTTAATTGAATAATTTTCATTGGCACTGTAGCTATTCAATTAACAGGGTTCCTCTGTAATCTTTATATGGGAGATGACAGGTAGACAGCCAATCTGGCTATGTTACCTCCCTGCAGTGTATCAATATTTTTTGCTTCTTGTTATAGAATACTATCTGTAAACTGTAAAATGTTATTGATATATTGTACATTAAAATATCTATCTTTCTATAACTGACAGCACAACTGATTGCCCCACATAAAAAAGTAATTTCCATTGCTAAAGTTGGCATCTCTGGAAGCTAAATGTGCACAACAGATTTGAAGGAAACCCTAAAAAGTGCATTTAAATTCTTTTTTCTGTGGCAAGTACCAGTTACCATATTGCTACAGTAATATCACATTTTTGCTGACTCTGTTTTAACCCTTTACCCAACGAATCAGCCGCATCGTGCCGTGTAATATGCAAATTCAGCAGTTGAAAAAATACTATTTTTCATAAAGATTTCAACAAAACCATATCATGTGACCCCTCGTTGGAACGAGCTTGTCGAGCTCGTTCCGAGGGGTCACATGATATGGTTTTGTTGAAATTTTTTGGAAAAAAATTAAAAAATGATATTTAATATAATAAATTTTGATAACGTCTGCGTTGGGTAAAGGGTTAATGGCAGATACATGTCACAAACAACAAAAGACATATATCATCATTTTAGTGACTCTTTATTAACCCTTTACCCAACGTAACGGCCAAAACCGGCCAGCGCTATTCTAAAAAATCGACAATTAATTTTCATGCTTTTTTCATTTTTTGTCTCCAAAACATAGGTTATGACCCCTCATTGGAACGAGTTATTTAACAATTTTTTTTGCAAGTGTCGTCTGCTTTTCATGTTAGGTAAAGGGTTAACCAAATTAAATTATCATTTTAGAAAAGATATTCTTCCAACTTCGTTTCATATCAAAGATATTTAGGCATTTTAGTAGTACAGTAATTAGATATTTTCAGCTCACCTGAGCAAAGCTCAGAGGATCGTTACTAATCACTTTCTGCCCAACATCTGTTCGAATAAAGTTGCCAAGCTCTATAGTGAGGGGGTGGGGGGAAAATGCTCCAAAAGCTTTTTTAAAAATCTTCTTCTCATACCAACCAGTGTGTACAATGACTTGATATTTGGTATTGAGCTTCCTTTTGAAGTATAGAATCATGTTTGTTCAAACAATGTTTGTGGATCAATATTTGCCTTTATAATGGGAGGGGCAAGATTTTTGGCCCCGCCCAAAATTTATATTTTCTGAACTGATGTTCCGATTTGAACCAGATTTGGTATGCGGTATTACTGAGTCATATAAGTACTTTATTCATGTAAAAGAAAATTCCTGTGTCCCCCGTGGGAACCCCGGGAGCTAAAAATAGAAATATTTTCAAACTCCCATATTTCCCAGACCACACAGAAAAGAGAACTGTTATTGGGTATGAAGCATCCTTAGGACTAGTAAAATGGAATGTTAAAAAAAAATTGCCATTGGTTGTGTCAGGGTGTTCTTTAGGGGGAGGGGGCATCGAGTCAGTATATTTGCAAAAATTTTAAAAATATACAGATCCATGGGGAGGGGGTCCAATACAAGTGTGTTCAAATTAAGCCCCTCGGTTTGGTTCATATTTAGGTTCAATACAGGAGCCCAAATCTTAACTTACGGCAAAATGGCAAAAGAGCTTTAAAAATTTTCTTAAGAACCACAAGTCAGAATCTTTTAATATTTGGTATACATCATTGTTACGAGGTTTAGATTCAAGTTTGTTTGAATCAAGCCCCTTAGTTAATATTTGGGCTTCCTATGGGGGTCCAAATTCTAACTTAGTGCAATATGGGGAATAATATTTAAAAATCTTCTTCAGATCCACTTTTGATATTTTGCACACAAAATTTTTGGGGGGGGGGGGGAGTGCAGATTTAAGTTTGTTCAAATCGAGTCCCTGGGTTAATATATGTGCTTCCTATGGGAGCCCGAATTTTAACTTAGTGCAATATGAGGAAATGTCTCTAAAAACAGATCCACTAGTCAGAATCTTTTCATATTTGGTATACATCATCTCGGGGGGAGGGGGGGGGGTTCGGTGTGGGGGTGCATGCAGATTTCACATTTATTCAAATCGGGTCCTTGGGTTAATATTTGGATTCTCAATTGGGGCCCAAAGTTTAACTTCATGCAGTGAGGAAATTTCTTTAAAGAATCTTCTTCAGATCCTCCAGTCAGAATCCTTTCATATTTGGAATGTAACATCTCTAGGGCTGTCAGATTAAAGTTTGTTCAAATTCGAGTCACTGGCTTAATATTTGGGCTCTCTATGGGAGCCCAAAGTTTAACTTAGTGCATTATGTTCAAACTGCAGTGGTATAACAACCTTGGAAGTTTGGCAGTGCTTGTCTACAGCTGACAGAATTGAAAGCAGTCTAGATAATAATCTTCTGACATGGACACCAGAGTTATGAATAATTTCATGGCTTCATTCCTCTGTAGTGTTGATGAACCATGACTAACTGAATGTGACCCAAAATACTTCTTTCAGCCACTTTGTCAGGTGAGTGATTAAGGCCCCTTGGGGCCTCTTATTTAATTGAATAGCTCTATTTATTGAATACAATTTTCAAACACCAAACCATTTACCATACCTTCAATACATATTTGACATGTTTTTGCATTTTAGCTATCGAGTAAACTCCTGTAATTGAACGATAGATCTTGTGATCGGTCAAAAAATTACACTGACAACAACTGAATTCCCAATGTTTAAAGACCTATTTGGCCTCAGCGAATCCAGTAGAGGCATTTCATGTATTACATATGTTTGACAAAGCTCTGTGAGCTCAGTACAGATACACCTGGTAATAGAATAAATGTTCAGTTTATGATTGCATGTTAATTGAAAACTTCTTTTAACCCTTTACCCATTGCACAGGATATCAAAATTATTATTAAAACTATTGTTTTTTCAAATTTTTAATTTAACCCTTTACCTAACATGAAAAGCAGACGACACTTGCAAACAAAATTCTTGAATAACTAATTTTTTTCATTTTTTGTCTCAAAAACATAGGTTATGACCCCTCATTGGAACGAGCTCGACAAGCTCGTTCCAATGAGGGGTCATAACCTATGTTTTTGAGACAAAAAATGAAAATATAATGAAAATTAATTGGCAATTTTTGAGAATAGCGCTGGCCGGTTTTGGCCGTTACGTTGGGTAAAGGGTTAACACATATCATGTGAAGCCTCATTAGAACAAGCTTGATGAGCTTTGTGGAAATTGTTATAAAAACTCTTTTTTCAACTGCCTAATTTGTAAACTTTGCTGGCAGACATAACCGATTCGTTAGGTAAAGGGTTAACTGGATATTTTTCATTGGCAGAGTAGCTATTCAATTAACAGGGTTCTACTGTAATCCATTCTTTAGATACTGTATCTCACATTACACTATTAGACAAGGAAAGAAAGTGATAGACCAGGCTTTATCATCATTACAAGTGTATCCTGCCACACCCACTTTTACGATACATGGAAGACCTATATATATCATCGATGGGCTTCCAAAAGGTCATATCTTCCGTGCAACACACTTTTTCACAAATTCGGAATCTATGGGTACAATTACAAAAGCTGTACAAGAACAGAAGCAATTGATTTGGGCAAATTGTTTTTCTGGTCCAAAATGTTCACATAATAATAATAATAACACTTCGGCCGTCCGCTGATTTGTCGCGGTTCTCGTATGAGAAGGCCTTGGTTACCCATGTTCTACCAACTGCCTCCCTATTCCCGTGCTTCTTCTCTCCTCCCAACACTCCGAGACGAACTGCTTGATGACATCCCTTGCCTCATTCTTCCCAATCTCTTCGATTAGTATATTAACCCTCTCCTTTGACTCGCCCCCTAACCACATGTCCTTCATTCTACCATCCCACTTCCCCATTATACTCCCTGTGAATCTTGTTCTTTTAGACTGGTATTTTGGGCATTCTATAAGAAAGTGTTCCATCACGCCCAAGTTACACATCTGGCACTCCTTTTCACTGTTTTTCCCAATTTTTCCCCTCAGCTCCAGGGACCGCGACCTCAGCTTGAACAACAGTGACCCCCCATGAAGGTACTCTTCAAAACCAGGCTTCTCTTTATCACGCAGGCCACCCAAAGATCTCTTTGATTTGACCCCCTCTCGCCAATTAGGGTTACAATCCTCCATGTAACATAGAGTTCTTAAATGTCATATGTTCAAAGCCTTTTTTTTGAAAAACAGGGGGTGCTGATTCTAAAAATTTGTATCTCAAACTTTCTGTCTTTTGAACAGAGGCAAGCATCTTGTTTCTGATAGGTGGCAATGAAACTGGTGGGAAGCCCTTATGAACCACTTGTAACTTGAACGACAGAGATACAATCAATTCAAAAATGTTATATAATTTACATTACAGCAAGTTAACCCTTTATCTAACGTAACGGCCAAAACCGGCCAGCGCTATTCTCAAAAATCGCCAATTAATTTTCATTATTTTTTTCATAGGGGTCATAACCTATGTTTTTGAGACAAAAAATGAAAAAAATTAGTTATTCAAGAATTATTTTTGCATGTGTCGTCTGCTTTTCAGGTTAGGTAAAGGGTTAAGTCTCAGAATGTTGTATCACTACCTAAAAGTCATTTTTCTCATAGAAAACACATCTAATAGAGCCTAAATGTTATCTGAAACAACGAATGTGGCTTTCTGTTTGAGGATCCACAGTTACTCCGTCTTTGTAGTTATTCAGTTTTTTGTTCTCTCCAGAAAAGTTGGTAAATTTGAGATACGAAATTGTAAAAGCCCACTGATGATCTATATGTTCGTATGTAAAGAAGCTCAATAAGATTTATAACACAGTTAATTGTTGGAAAGAGCTCTCTGAGACCTTTTAATTCATTAATCAGGTGATACTGTTAATCTGCACCTGCCAGAATATGCAGAACATCTTTAGAAAATATGTGGTAATAGTCGTGATCTGCATGATTAGGGTTAACCCCTTACCTAACTTATTGACTGTATCCACCTGCATAATGTACAAATTGAGCAGTTGAAAAAAAAAAAAATTCATAACATTTAAAAAAAAAACCAACATATTTTGTGGCCCTCATTGGAAAAATCTTGATGGGCTCATTCCGATGAGGGGTCACATGATATGATTTTGTTTAAAAAAATTTTTAAAAACTTAAAAAAAAAGAAAATTTAAATAACAAATTTTGATATCTTGTGCATTGAGGTTAAATAATATTCCATTACTGACCGGGGAAAAAGAACTTCTTCCTAACTAATAAGTATATAATATATGTATGTGTATAGAAATATATATTTATAAATTTGTAATTATTCCAACTGTGTACATATTTATTGTGTGCAATGTGACATTCTTGCCGTTGTTGTGATTGTGAGAAATGGATATGTTAATGTGCTCTATGACAATAAAAATGTCACCTGTTAAATCATCACTGTGTTCTTTTTAGTTCAACTTGACAATGTCAAGTATGAGCTATTACAATGGGTTATGATCCACTGTACATCCGTACGTTCGTGCATAGATGCATTCATACATTCATATGTCTGTCCATCCACAATTCCTTTAGCTCACCCTACAGGCCGCATCTCTGACCTGATCAGTTTCAAATTTCATACATGACTTTAGGATAATGTCTAGATGGGAGGTATCGAATTTTTCCGAATTTCATTGACAAACATGGCTGCCATTGGCCATCTTGGATTTGGTAAAAAACTCAACAATTCCATTAGGACCCACTACAGGCCACATCTCTCACCATTTCTTTTTCAAAATGTTTATGTAGCCTTGGTGTGATGTCTACATGAAAGCTATCGTATTTTTTCCAAATTTCATTGAAAAACATGGCCGGCAGTAACCATCTTATTATTACTTCTTGCTGAACTTGGCAATGTCAGGTTTGAGCTTTTGGGATGGGTTGTTTTCTGTAGAAAGTACTAGAAACTTTAGTGAATGACTTTGCATTAATGGAACTTTCCCAATCTTATTGAAAAGCATAAAATCTCACAAGCAAGCTATTAACTGAAAAGAGAATATGTTTTCATTTTTGGAATCACAATCCAGGCCATGAAATTTGAGAGGAACAATTTTATAGTTCCTCTGGTGGTTATCTAAATGAAAAAACAGATAACCGAAAAGTTGTTCGTCTGGAAATATAAACAGTTCGTCAAAAATTTGTGTCTTATCACCTTATTTGATGGCAGTGTTTTAAAATGTACCTGTGGGAAGGCCCCTCTGGTTAATGCTCAAACTCCCTAAGACAGTTGACGCCCCATGTGCTTGCCACAGATGCTTTCGAAATCTGTGAACTGTCATACAGTAGGGCCATTGTGGACTGGTCAAAATCCACGGGTTGTCATTTTTTCCACGCATATAATTCAGAGATGATCCGCTATGACGCCTAGCAAAATTTCCACCAATGAAGCAACCTGATTACCCCCATACAGTAGAACCTGTCTTGAGAGACCGCCCTTTGGACCACACAAAAGTGGTCTCTCAAGACAGGTGGTCTCTCACAGGTTTCAGGTTTTCTCAAGTCAGTGAATAACCAACCACAAAATTCAGAAATGAAGAAGAATGGATTTGTGTAATTACTTTGTAGATGTTCTTTTTTATGAAGTTTTTGTAACAAATTGAAACGGACTGTTATAAAAATTATAAAAATAAATTAGTGTTGAAAATCTTCATTGAAGATTTTCAACACTAATTTATTTTTATAATTTTTATAACAGTCAATTTCAGTTTGTTACAAAAAGATTTTCAACACAAATTTATTTTTATTCCTATTAGTCACATTTCAGGTATGTATGAAATTGTTTATTCAGCAATAATCCTAATCTTTTCACAGTGGTCTTATAAAAACATCTCAATCTTTAATGAGTTAGCAATTGAAACCGAATTAAGAGCTTTTAATACTTTTAATTATGTTAGTATAAGCACAATGGATTTTCCAATTCCAGAACAAGTAAAAAGTTTTAGTCATGGTTTCAGTCTTCAAAGGGGCGGTCTCTCAAGACAGGTCCATTATGGCATAAAAATACAAGTTGGTACCAGGTCACAGTGGTGTCTCAAGACAGGTGGTCTCTCGAGACAGGTGGTCTCCCATAGCAGGTCCATTATAGAATAAAACCAATCGGTGCCTGGCAGATGTGGTCTCTCAAGACAGGTTTTACTGTACTTCATTGGTGGAAATTTTGCTAGGTGTCATAGCGGCTGTACTGTAATCTTTCCTCTTTTTCATATCCAGATGAACTGAAAATAGGTTATCTCAAAATTCAAGATTTTATTCTCTGCAATCCATTCCAATGAGGGATCACAAGCTCAGTTTTAATGCTTTTTGAGAATGGTACTGTTTGGTTTTTAGCTTAACTTGACAAAGTCAAGATAAGCTATTGCCATGATCACGTGTGCGGAAATCTGTTAGTCTGTAAGTCTGTTCACATTTTCCTTTAGCACAGGCTACACCCCATATTTCTTGTCCGATCGTCACGAAATTTCATATGCAGGTTTGAGGTCATGTCTAGATGAGAACATCCCCTTTTGGTCATGATCGATCAACTGTTATGGCTGCCCGAGCCCAAAATCCGAAAACCTTTAGCACAATCTAAAGGTATTTATGAAGGGATTTCTTTGTAACTTGGTAGGATGACTGTGTAAAATATCTAGATGAGAACATCCCCTTTTGGTAATGATCTGTCAACCGTGATGGCTGCCCAAGCTCAAAACTCAAACACTTTTAGCTCAGTCTACAGGTCATATTTAATATGGAGGGATTTCATTGTAACTTCATAGGATGACTCTGTATGATGTCTAGATGAAAACTTCCCTATTTGGTCATGATCTGTCAACCGTGATGGCTACCCGAGCCCAAAACCATTAGCACAGTCTACAGGTCGTATTTATGGAGGCATTTCTTTGTTAAGTGGTAGGATGACTCCATATAATGTCTAGATGAGAACGTCCTCTTATAGTCGGGGTTGGTCAACTGTGACGGCTACAGGGGCCCGAAGCCCCAAAACATTTAGCACAGCCTACAGGTCATATTTATGAAGGGATGTCATTGTAACTTGGTAGGATGACTCCAGATAATGTCTAGATGAGGACGTCCCCTTTTGGTCACGATCATTCAGCCATGATGGCTGCCTGAGCCCAAGACCCAAAAACCTTTAGCACAGACTGTGGATCGTATTTATGAAGGGATTTCATTGTAACTTGGTAGGATGACTCACTATAATGTCTAGATGAGGACGTCCCCTTTTGGTTGCGATTGGTCAACCGTGATGGCTACAAAGGCCCAAAGCTCGAAAACCATGAGCACAGTCTACAGACCATATTTATGAAGGGATTTCATAGTAACTTGATAGGATGATTCGTTTTGGAATAATTTCACTGTAACTTGGTAACTTTGGTTGACATATATTAACTGTGAGGGCCACATTAACCCACTCCTCAATTCTTTAGTACAGTCTACACCTCAAATTATTTTTATTGAAAATATAACATGCAGGGAACAGAAATTAACATATTCTCAATTATCACAATTCTTGTCTTATTTCATAATCCTTTCATAAACATTGAACATTACCTTTTCATCAAACACAACACACAGTCAAGTTAAGCTACAGTGTCCGTGACACTTTGATTTCCATTTCTTTGGATAAAGAGCTGACTTAGATGAGATCTACACTAAAGCTGTACAGTGCACAGACAAGCCTAAAAATAATTTTCATTCTGCTCCCAGACAAAATGTCAGACACGAAATGAATCATGTCTGACATTTAAGAATGATATCTGACATGTTAGAAAATGGAGTTTGAATATTCGAAATAATGTGTGTACATGTACCTTCATCTTAAAACTGTTAAGAATTCACCCAAACACACCTTCTTTAACAGGGCTCAATGAGCCCTGTCAAGCAAGGTATGATTGGTTACATTCTGAATTGGGACTGAACTACCCTTCAAACATAATTTAGGTGCATGTGTGGCTATATCAAAATGTATTCCTCCACATGCTGCTAATATTGATGAGCTGTACCGTCGCTTTCTTCATACTTTCCAACTTGCCAGAACAATAATCATTTAATTGCATGCTGTTCTGATCACTGAACTATGATGATAATTTTGGCATCAGACATTTTGACTGATGATTTTAAACCTCAGTCGAACATTGGCTTTTATGAACCTGACATTGTCCTTGTCTGACCACTTATTTTCTGGCATGTGCACAGAGTTAATTACATAGTTAACAATGAACATTGTTTATAACCAGAAAGGGTGACTAACCCTGTGCTGTACATTTTTATGTTGTGAATGATATGTCAGTTACCAATTTTTTATAACCAGAAAGTGTGACTAACCCTGTGCGGTGTATATTGTTAGTCAATATATATTAGCTTACCACCTAACTTTGTGCAGTGCCAGGCCTGAAAATAAACAGTCTGACATTTGCAGAATGAGGCCCCCAGAGGGTAAATTTGATGATGCTATCCCATATAGTGGGCCAATTTATCCTCTTGGTACCTCTTTCTGTTTAGTTTTGAGACCCTGATTCAGATTTAGGTTCATAGAGGGTAAATTTAGCAGGGTAGCATCACTAAATTCACCCTCTGAGGACCTGATTTTGCAGATGACAGTCTGCTTATTTTCTGGCTTGTGCAGTGCACAGGGTTAGTCACAGTTTCTGCTTATAAAAAAATTGTAACTGCCATATCACACACTAGATAAAAATGTACATTCACTCGGAGTGTGCAGTGAACAGGGTTAAGTCACACTTTCTGATTATTGAAAAATTAGTAACAGCCATATCACACACTACATGAAAATGTACACGCACTGAGGCTGTGCATGTACAGGGTTAGTTATGTAATTGAGATGATCTTATTTGTAACCAGAAAGAGAAGAGTGACTAACCCTGTACATTGCACAAAGTTAGTTTGGTAAGCTAACATACATTGACTAACCATACACTTTGCAAAGCAGAAACTGATAGGTTGCTATATCATGCACTGCATGAAAATATCCTCTGACCAAGGCAGTGTGGGGGGGGGGGGGGGAGGGCGCGGCGGCTCAGTAGGTAGAGGTGCAGACTGCAAGCCGAGAGGTCCTCGGTTCGAATCCCACCTGCGGCAACCGTGTTGTGTCCTTGGGCAAGACACTTCACCCCATTGCCCACGTGGGGGCACGGTGGCGCTGTGTACTAAGGCATACTGCACATCAATGGTGCACTTGTCTTCAACTAATGCTAACCCTGCGTGTGTGGAGTTAGTATGTTGGGGAGCTGACAGTTGCTCGGTGGTTCCCTCTGGGTACTCCGGCTTCCTCCACCCGTAAAACTGTCATGGTCATCATTAGCCATTGTGCAGAAGTATGTGACATTAAACACCAATAAATAAATAAATATATAAATAAATAAATAACAAGGCAGTAAAAACGCACAGGGTCAGTTGGTTACATAGTGTGCAGGAATCAATTTACTGCTAGAAATATGAATACTCAATAAAGGATTTTTTAAAAGTGAATTCCAAAAATGAAAACATTCTATTTTCAATTAATAGCTTGTTTCATATTATGTGAAACTTCTTCTGTCTAAGGCTGAAAAATGCACAGGGTTGGTTGGTTATATGTTAAACTGGATGTAGGATTCAGAGAACTAATGGAAATACTTATACTGGATTGTGGCAACTTTTAAAGTGAATTCCAAAAACGAAAACATATTCTACTTTCAACTAATATTATGGACAGTCATGGATAGGTTTAGTTGTTTTCCTCTAAAAGGTCTTTTTCTTATTGGCAGTTTACCAGTTTACAAAATGATAATGATGTTTGAAGGAAGAGGCCTTGTTTTATAATACAGGGGAACCCTGTTAATTGAAGAGCCACTTAGTCAAGGAAAATTATTCAATTAAGAAGAGTATTCAATTAACAGGGATTGTGTCACTTGCCTGTACTCTAGAGATAAACTTAACATTTATTATATTATATCTTGTTTGACAGAGCTCCAGGAGCTCTTGTCAAACAAGATATAATAGGTTAAATGCCTGTATTGGATGTACTGAGGCCAAATAAGTCTATACACAAAAGAAAACTGGGGAGAGTCGGGGTAATTTCTCTACAGGTTATAAGATTTTTTATTCAATTAAAAGGAGCTTACTCTATACACTATATTCAATTAACAGGTCAAATTTGTACTAGAGTTATGGTAAATGGTTTTGTGTTGGGAAATTATATTCAATTAACATGGTTATTCAGTTAAGAGATATTCAATTGAGTGGGTTCCACTGCAACACATTTACCTCCTAACAAAGCAGCCTTATGTGGCTAGTGCAATTCACAAAAACCATGTAAATTTTATTATTTTTCATTTTTTTGGCCTAATTCAAAACATATTTTGTGCTACCTTATTGGAACAAGTTTGCTGGGCTTGTTCCAGTGAGGGGTTATAAGCTATGTTTTTGAGGAAAGGAATGAAAATTTTAAGCTATTCCACCTGGTTATTGGTTATTCATGAACGTTTTTTGCAAGTGTTGTCTTGTAGTTGTGTAGGCTGAAGGTAATCATGTGACTATTTCACTTGCATTACAGCTGTCAAACTCAAAGACAGCTGGCGGTTACTTTTTGACCATGCCGTCTCAACCCAACCGTCGAGTAATGAATTGATACATCCCCTTATACTCAAGTTCGGTATAAATGAATCCAACTGTGTATTGTACTATGATAATACTGTGATAATTATTTCGATCAGAGGTGTGAAGTAACTCCTAATTTTCACCGCTAAATGCTGGGTCAGAGAAAATGGCATCAACTAGCTATTTAGGATCTCACAACTTATGCAGATGCCATCAACACGCCCGTTGTAATCATGGAAATCCCTGAGAACATAGAAAGATCCCGGCTAGCTCACGCTAATTACATCTCGCTCGTAGCACAGCTATGAAATTACTCGCAGGGCTGCAAGGAACCCTATAGTGGCTGAACATCTCTCGTCTTATTACTTGGACTCTCCAAGTAAAGGACGAGTGGTGTTCAGCTGACTATGGACTTGTGAGAGGCTTATCTGCATTAGCACCACCTTCAGAGAGACTATCGCCGAAGGAGATCGGAACTACCGAGAAGAAGAAAATGTCACCACCATACCCCCCACCTCAATGTCCTGTTTTCCCTTTCCGGACCCCAGACCCCCCCCCCCCCCATCGGGGCATAAGAAGATTGGCTGCGACGCTGAGGCAGAAATGGAAACGGGCTCTTTCGCATCTTCATCTCCAAGAGCTCCCTTTCTTCCGAATCAGTACTCCTTCGAGCCGCCGCTGGATGATGAAACCAAACAATAGCAAGATTTGAGAGAACAGTTGGGAAAGTATGGACAAAGATCTGCGAATTGCAAAGGCAACCAAACCTGATATCCCCGATCAAAACACCCTACCAGAGCACCACCCAACAGAAAGAAAGACAGGAGATCTAATAATAAAAGACATTAGGCTTCCTCCTTCCAATTCGTTCGGTCTCTCCTCTTCCACGATCACAGATTAAAGAGGAGATATTTTCCAAATTACACTGTCAACAGGGTCGAAGGAGTTAATCAGTCTCAATACCTCTCACACGACATTCGGCACGCGTAAATCATTACTACTCTTTGGGCGTCGCTCACCCCCTTTCTCGATCTGAGATCAAAGAGGAGATATTTTCCAAATTACAGTCAACAGGGTCGAAGGAGTTAATCAGTCTCAATACCTCTCACACGACATTCGGCACGCGTAAATCATTACTACTCTTTGGGCGTCGCTCACCCCCTTTCTCGATCTGAGATCAAAGAGGAGATATTTTCCAAATTACAGTCAACAGGGTCGAAGGAGTTAATCAGTCTCAATACCTCTCACACGACATTCGGCACGCGTAAATCATTACTACTCTTTGGGCGTCGCTCACCCCCTTTCTCGAGCTATACAAGTGAAGGGTGAAAACATTGGAGACTTTGTGAAAGAGAACCCACCACCATCTCCTTCGAGTAGAGGTAGTAAGTTTCGTGAGAGGACGTCCTCCCACGCTTGTCCTCTCTCGAAGAAGATCTTTGCTGGATGCCAAGAAGAAACAAGGGCACCACTACCAGACGAAGATATGACCGCCGACTGACGGAGAGAAGCAGGACTAGGGTGCGAAGGGGTTGATAGTCTCTCTTTACCCCCGCACCTCTTATACCAGAGACACCCACTCCTAGCTCAGCTCCTTCCTTATGGGAGTTCAATCCGGAGGAGAAAAGCAAATTTGTGGGCATGCTAAACTCCAGCACGGCTCTTTCCTCTCGGGGATACAGTCGAAGGAGAATGGCATTACCTCGGTGCTTGAAGAGATGGAGGATAGTGTGTTTGTATCTTTGGATCCGGACTCACGTTATACTCGGAACCAAAGCTCTACCAATGAGGTGACTCTCTTGGAGTCCGACGGGGGAGACCCTGGTGCAGCTGTAAGCAAGGTGGACAAGGCGACCAAACAAGAACAACGGCCAAAAGAAGAGTGGTGTCGCAGAATGGAGGAGGACAGACAAGAATGGGAAGATATGGTAAGACTTCAGGAAGAAAAAATGAGTGCTTTACTGACAAATTCCCCAGCTCGAAAAAATCCCCACCCGAAGCACCACTCAGGAAAACAACCACTCGAATAGACGACAGAGTCCCACCTCAATTCCCTGCTGTGGCCATACGTTTTTCCCCATCGTAGACACCGTCACTAGGGTTAAAATGGGTTGGACAATCCCACACCGTCCCAGCACTCCTTTGGCAAGCAGAAACCAACTGATTGATTATCGAGCTGCGATGTAAGTGGGAAGAAACTCGAAATTTCATAATTGATTGATAATTTGTTTATTGCAAAAACTTGCTGATGCATTCAACAATATATACTGTGTCGACATGTGCAACGGAGACTTTATCCCTGAAAAACTCATTCTTTTTGGACTAACAAATTTGTCTAGGCAAACTAGCAATAAACAACAATTTTGACTGGACACACTGACATATGTAAAGGACTATGAATGGGCCAAAATGAGCAACGCAAAGTTTACTGGAATTCTTTTTTCTAAATAAACAATTAGGTGAGTAGAAACAGCCTAGACTACTTGGTGCTCCACGAACGGTGAATTAGTTTTGTGTGGGGTCTCTAAGTTCTGCCCCCTTCCAATGCAAGTATCCAATCATACTGTGCATACTGTATTAAAATTAAGTACAACCACAGTATATTGATGCCGTTGCGGCGTATTACTTTTTTTATTTGATTTATCTATTTCCGATAGGTACGACAGCTGGGTAGAGTGAATTTGTTGATATTCCTATTAGCCTGTGATTCTTTCAATTGTTACCATCTCATTTGTCTCTTTTTCTATATCTCAAACCACGGATGCACATGGTCGTTTTCTTTGAAATCTCAGTGCGTAGGAAGTATCTTTAAGTTGGGGAGGAGGTACAGTAATTGAAGGGTACAAGTCTGAAAATTAGCAGACTGTCATCTGCACAATGAGGCCCCCAGGGGTGATTTAGTGATGCTAGCATAACACAATTTACCATCTGCGAACCTCATTCTGAATCAAGATCACAGGCCCAAACAGAAAGAGGCTCCCAGAGGATAAATTGGGGGGGGGGGAGGGGGGGGGGGTTCCAGACCACTATGGGATAGCAGCAATAAATTCAGCCTCTGTGGACCTCATTCTGCAAATGATAGATTGCTTACTGCCAGGCCTGAGAGGGCGGCCACATATTGATATGTTAGTTATGGTCCAAGTGCCTTTGTTGGGGGGGGGGGTGGGGGGTAGGAAGACAATGGACAGAGCTAGCTATTGGGGGAGGGGGGCACACCTCTATGGTTGAGGAAATTGCACATATTTGACTACATATTTAACAAATTCCCCCGTTTCCCCGACTTCAGAGAATACAGACGAGACAAACCATTCGAGGGAGACCTTGTTTCATCTTACGCGTAAAGAATCAGGAAGCATCATTCCCTCCAATTCCCAACAATACATTGTTCCTATCTTTCTCTCTCTCTCTATATATATATATATATATATATCTCCGTCTCTTTCTCTCTCACCCTCTCTATCCAAAGGTGGCAATTTCTTACTATCAAGTGTAGTTTAAGGCAGTGGATGAATACACAGTGTATTAGCAGAACACCCAACCCAATAACTCGGTGAATAAAACAGTCATGGTTATTTAAGTCCTTTAAAAGACGAAAAAATTACTCCCCATGTTTTTACAGACTCAGCTGAAAATGAGTAGTAACAGGCCCAAATTATCATGATGGTGTTAAGTCTATTTTCGCATCCGTATTCTTTTGTGGTTCCAACCCAAAATAGAGGTCGCTGTTAGTCAAGGAATTGTCTTTCCAGGAATAATGCAAAGATTTCATACACGATTTTTAATATATCTGTTTAGTGTTCTGCTAATTTCTTAGTTGAGCACGTAGAAAACTATATACAGCAATAGTGTTTTTAAATTCAAAGGTATACAGAGCTTTTATGTATACTTTGTTAACATGTTTTACCACGATGTTTGAACAAGTTACCTAATTTCGATGTTTCATTCCTGCAAACATAATCTAATAATAATGATACTTGAGACTTCCGCTGATTTGCCGCGGTTCACTAACAAGGAAGCTAGGATCAGTACTGCCCCAGGAACTCATTCCCACACTTTCCCCTCCGAATCTCCAAGCATTCAGATACAAACTTTTATTATAATTTCCCCAACAGGCACTTTCTGAGTTTCTCAGCCTCAGGTAGGGATTTTAGTCACGTGACTTTTTCTGTTGTCACGGCGAAAAATGTTCAATGTTCTGAATTGGAAGTATGATTAAATTAAAAATAGAAACAATTCATCACCCTCACTTGTGTCATTATGTTCATAAAACATCTTTTAATAACATAGTCAAGTATTATTGACAGCAGTGCGATATTTTTGGAGAAATTACCACTCGAACATTGCGAGTTGAAGTTCAGTGACAAAATGGCATTTTGTGACCGTGTTTTTCCAGTCAGCTGTTTTAGGGGGGCCTTGACATTTTCGGATTTCCGCGAGAGATGATATCACTTACGGCGGGAATGTCTTCACATTTGACCTCTGGAGGCTTTGCGCAACAAAATGATAGGTGTTACATTTTTCTACACCAATTATTTCGATTTTTCAAAGATTTTGAGGATTTTGTCCCCTATAAAATGAAATTTTAAAAACGTAACATCCGGAATAAATCGGTATCCCTTTTAACCCCCCCCCCCCCATCCCCCCGAAATATTATTTTTTCGATTGTTCCAGCCACTTCTCGCGGAAATAGATTTGAAAATGGGGATGCCTGTCAGTTTCAGTGCAAAGTGGCTCGACTGCAAAATCCAGGACGCGATGACGTCACACGCATTACATTGTTGTTATGGAGGAAATCCTTTCTAGAACGTGTTTTTGTCCAATATTCGTTAGTTTTATCGCATAAAAAGCACAAAAATATATAATTTATTGAAAAAATAAGTATATCATCTGAATAGCTCTTCAGAAAAAAATATGAATTTGTGTGACCTGGTCCGAATTGCCATGATTTTTTAATTTTGTTAAGACTTGGATCATTTTCATTTCGATTTTTTTTTCAGCCTAATTTATATTTATTCTGTTGGGGTTGGGGTGCCAGGCTTGCATTTTCACCAGGCCTATCAGCCCAGGCCTGGTAATCAGCCTCAAAACATTTCTCACCTGGTCGTCAATCTTTCCAGACAAGACGCAAGCCGGAAAATGCATCTACCACAGTTTAAATTAATGTTCATGTAATCTGCGAAGTCAGCACTGAACAGTACAAATCAGGCCTACACGTCCTCTTTTACCTGGCCTACTGATCAGCCTGGCCACGGTTCTAAAATGAAAGCCCTGGGGGTGGGGTGGGGTGGGTAAGTTAAGATCCAATCTTTAAGTCACAACGTTTGCTGAGCAAAAAAAGCAAAATGTTGGGTGGATTTGCATGTGTCATTGTGTGGAAGGAGGGATGGGGTGTAGGGATATGACTTGTTTTGCACAGGCACCTAGGCTGCAGTATAACAACACATCCATTACTAATAAGCTTGGCCAGTACATTTTATGCATCAGTGTTGGCCTATTTGCTATTTTTTTTTTAATAATCCAGGTAACAGAAGTTTGAAAATTCCATTAATTTCCAGTTCCATTTGCCCCCCCCCCCCCACCCCCACACCCACACACAAATTTCGAATTGATTAAAAATAAAATACTATGATGTATGTACATTTTACTGAGAAATCCGCACTTCACCCCAGCTCTCTACCCCCACTTCCACATTTTCATGCAGGCTATATTCATCTGAATCATGGATACAATGGACATGTTTAAGGAATTCTGGTCTGCATCCTGCAAACCATTTTTCTTTTGCAAATTTGTTCCTACAGTTGACCCACATGTATTCAAGGTGGGGAAGGAGGCATGGAATGGGGGCAAATTAAGTTTTGCTGTGTTTATGGGCACCTCAATTTTGGTTTCAGTTTCTGAAATAAATCAGATGGAAACACTGAATTTCAATTTGGAAGAATAAAAAATACTGAGTGTGAACCTAAATGTTTAATTTGTTGTGTTCAAATAATGGAAGGGTGGAGGGGGGGGGGGGGGGGTGGTGGTTGTGATCCATAGAGCTTGAATTAAAACAGCCTCTTACTGTGATTGTACAATTAATTAAAGCTTTCCTGCAGTTTACATCACACTTTTCATTTTCAAAAACGCAGACATAATCTACTTGCATTTTCTTCATTTATTGTCACATTATAACCTTCATCCCCGTGATCCCTTCAAATTCACAACAGAACTTTATCCAGACAGTATTAGCATTGGAATAATGGGCATGTGTTTAGTGGTCATCTACTCATGTGCAGTAATGTATAAAACATGTATACACTACAGTTCAGTTGTTGGTACAAATATATGTGTACTGAGTGTGTCACTTTTTATGGGGGATGGGTTGACGGATGGGGGGTGGGGGTATGCAGACAAACTATACACTTTAATTTATTCACATTTTTTAAACAAAACTAACACAAACACAAATTTTCTCAACACAATCAACATGTTTATCATGCAAAAAAATTACACAATGATTAAGTAGTCATCCATCCTCCTCTTAGCCCTTTACCCAATGCAGACGATATCAAAATTTATTATTTTAAATATCATTTTTTAAAATTTTTCAAAAATTTTAACAAAACCATATCATGTGACCCCTCGTTGGAACGAGCTCATCGAGCTCGTTCCAACAAGGGGTCACATGTTATGGTTTTGTTGAAATTGTTTGAAAAATAATATTTTTTCAACTGCTGAATTTGCATATTAGATATTACGCGGGCGGATGTGGGCGATTCGTTAGGTGAAAGGTTAAACCCTCACTGTACATGCATATTGTTGTTTTAGAAATGCATATTGTTGTTTTTGTTAATATCCCTCATAATCATTGTCCCAAAGATCTATAATTATATTAAATTGCTTCATAAGTACTAGTATGTAATAACTTTCATTTTGACACGTTGATAGAAGGGCATTGTTATACCAAACAGGGGAATGAATCAAGAGATCGATCAAACACGCCTTCAAAAGAAAATGGCTTGTAGTCCTGATGAATCCTGATAGCAATTTTAGTCCCAGACATTTAATGCAAATAAGGTTTAAAAACTAATTTGAGTAGAATTAAAATTCTATTGAATTGTCATTATACCTAGACAATTATTTTTTTTTGCAAGGCAATAAAAATACAAATATCTTTATTAACTATATAAATCCAGAGAAAATATTTCGGAGCGAAATTGTTTAAAAGGAAATGGGATATGCAAATGCGATACTAATTAATTAGCTATATTTGAATTAACTATGATTCTTTTCTGTAGACTTCACTTTTAGAGCTGCAGTATCAAAATGCCTGCAAAAAAAATTGAAAACTCCAACAAAATACACCTAATATAACAATAACATGCCGATTATTTAAATTCTTTAAAATATCTAAATTAGATGCAAATGAGATCAAAAATGTCTATTAATTTTGCTTTTAAGGTTCAATAAGCACTTTGAAATTGTGTCATTGTGGATTTTATGTCTGTAAAATGTTTAGTAAGTAGGCAAGTGTTCCTTTAAATTACTGTAATTCCATTTTTTTTAAATATTCAAATTATGCAAACTAAGTGCTATTTTTTATGCTTTTCAATATTTTTTCGACATTTCAGACTGGTTAACAAATGGTCTTTTAATAATTGCTGAAAGAAATTGTTTGCCATGCAAACTGGTGAATTTTAGGCCTTCTGTGTGAATTTTCAGGTTTTTTTGAAAATTTTATGCTAATTATATGCAAATTAGATACAAGCTAAAAATAAAAAAACTGGTTTGCAATTTTCACAAATTAAAAACACGTAAAATTGGCAACATTTGGTGAAAATTTTGAAAGTTTATCTCGAGTTTGTTTTGTTTTATCAATGTTTTTGTGTTTGCGAACTCTGGTTTTTTTGCATGAAAAAGATCTCTTTTTGGCACGTTTTAGCCTCACCAAAATACCATGAAAAGCACTAGGCTCCCGTGACAAAAATATCTGTCAGCCAGCAACCTTCAAATTGTCATATCTCAAAAAGTATTTGGAATTTTCAAATTCTGAAAAAAGTGTGTTGCTTCTCATGCTTTGTAGCACAATATACCACTTAAATGAGAGGGCTGTCTACATATTGAAAAAATCATGTAAAATCCCTATCTCAGGGTGATAGCAAATACTAAGCAATACCAAGCTCCACCAAAATAGATTCGTTTTTGGAAAATTAGATATTACCGGTACTGGACGTGGAGATATAATTAATTTTATTTGTTGTCATTTAGAGAACATTTTGTCCAGTGTTAACAGACTTCATTTTAAAAAAATCCTGGCGCTATACATCGCGCGCCAAAGATGACGGCAAGGCGCGCCGATTTGGGAAAATGCCTTTTGGGGCACAAAAAGGAGATGCAATTACATAATTTACGAAATAATAATACAGTTATTCAGGCAGTAACGGGTCAGGAGATGTTGAGCCTTAAAAAATTGAATTTGAAGAGCATTCCAAACAAAAATTTTATTCCAGGTTTGTGAAGTGTTGCCCGTTGTCTTTGAAAGTTTCGCGAGTTCATTGTTGTTTTTTGTTAACTAAAGCGATATTTTTATACTGTACCAATGACTCAGACTTAGCTGGTGCTAAACTCCTTAATTCAGGGCCAAACACAAATTTTGCCCCCATCTCCATACATTTACTCCTCTGCGCATGCGCAGTGTCAAACAGGTCCTGAAATTGGCGCCAATTATCATTCTTTGTTTGGCCCTCAAAACAGTTACACTTCACTGTTATTTGTGCTTCCAATAGTGCTGCCGCGGTTATCCGGATAACCGGTTAACCTGTGGTTAAAACTTTGACCGGTCAAGAAAATGTTTTAACTGGTTAACCTTACATTCACTATACTCACCGTATATGTCCGTGTATAAGTCGCCCCCGTGTATAAGTCGCACCCCAAACTCACACCTGGAATTCCTCCCTTTTGCCTAAAGCCCATGTATAAGTCGCACCCCCCATTTCTAAATATATGCAGTCAAAAAGAATTAGTTGCAAGTTACATTTTGCCAATTTGGGGCAGTTTGGGATGAAACGGAAATAGGTAAGTTTTGACGAATTACCACGTGGTGAATAAGATAAAAGAATAAAGGAAAATTATTACTAAAGATTTAAAAAATACTCGCATTTATTTGTTTTTCGTTGTTTGTTTATCACCCCAATGTCTTTCTTCATCCCTGTCAAGAAAATCCAACGCTCGTTTGTGACCGAAAGCTCATAATTTCAGAATCAGAGCACCATTTGCGCCGTAACCTGCGCAGTTGTTGTGATTAAGTTGGTTTTTCCGGAATGCGAAAATGCTCCGGAAAACCAATAAAAATACAACAAATGCACAGGTTACAGCGCAAATTGTTTTCAAATTGTTGTCCCACTTAAGCATTGTTGGTGCTATTGAAACTAACTTCATGTGTGCGTAATTTATAACCGGACATTACACATCAGTGAATTGGAGTTCATGGAATAAATAAATACGTCTCTCCAGGTATTGCTGGCAAACATTTAATGTGTTATTATTTATTTTTTCGTTATTTTGATGATTTTGTATTTTTTATGGTTTCATCCATATTGGCCCCACAAACCTGTTTATTTCTGGTACACGCACTGATGTAAACACATGGGCGATTGAACAACAACGACTAAATAGAATACTTCTTTATTATTATTTATGGTCCAGCCCTGGGAATTAGGAAAATTGTCTACGGCAGATAAATGCCGTCGTCAAATCAAACTCAACAGCAATTTTAACATTTTTAAGATTGTCTACGGCAATTTTTTCCACAGGTGGTTGGAAACGTAAAATAAGGAAGTGAAGGTTTTTTTCTCATTGAAAATAACGAAGCCAGTTACTGTTAGTAATAGCAGGGCCATATCCAGGAATAATTTGGGGACACCGGTGAGAATCCGGCAGGTCGATCGTGGGGGTAGGGGGGGGTCCAAATACGATGCGAAGCATCGTCCGAGCCGCGAAGCGGCGAGGGGGGAGAGCACGACTCGAGAGGGGGTGTCCCCCCCTCGTTGGTGGGGGTCTGGAAAAAATTTTATTTCTGGAGGCTCTCAGGTGGTCTCTGACGGCACACCGAGCTCCAAAATTGTGGAACATTTCAACAGAGAAATCAGTATTTTTGTTGGTAAAATTTGAGAAATTAAAAAAATGGAGCTACTAACCTCACATCTAGTGTTAACATGACACAATTCCCTGTCAAATATGGGGGCCCTGGGCATCCGCCCAGTCTGCCCATTGGCATTTGTAACTACGAAGCAAACAATATTATAATTCACTTGACAATGTGGTGCATCGTGGTTTGAGAGTGTCCTCTGAACCGTCGGTGCTTGATGACCAATCATCATTCAGTTTTAATGTTGCACATCAAGGGAGCTTATTAACAGAGCCATTCTGATTCAACTTGCGTTTCGCTTTTAAGTTTGCGTTGCGCAATCGTTATTGAAAGAAATTCGAATCCTGACAAATTGTCAATGAATAAATTCAAACAAATCGTCATGTGAGATCCAGAGGGACATCCTATGTCCCCAATGGGACAAAGGACGTTCTGGTTCTCAAACGACGAAATGGCACACGTCTGATCAGTTACTGAGTAAATGATCAGAGGTGTGCCATTTCGTCGTGTGATAACCAGAACGTCCTATGTCAACTGATCAGTGGCGGCGCCAGGATTTCGAAATAAGGGGGGCGTGTAAATATTAGAGGGGGGGGGGGGTTGACTAACGAAATGAAGTCGCATATGACATATGACGTTGAATTACGCATACTGTTGAATAGTGTAACTCCGAAACGCGAACGTCGTAAGGCTCGTAGGCGCGAAACCAAATTATTTTTGCCTGGTCAAAATTTGGTCGGACATGTCCGATGTCCGACTGCTATTTCAGGCCCTGCCGTATTTGCCATGTTTTCTGAATGTGGGCGCCCAAACCGGTATACCGGCACCAAATACGTTCTGGATATGGCCCTGTTATATATGCTAAGTCTATGTAACAGTTAAATAAAGAACACATTTTAATTTTAATATTTGTTTTTTATCTCTTTAAAGTAATGTTTAGTTACTTGATTACTAGACAGTTATCTACTGATTAATGATTACATATAATTGACCTACTGAACCATATCACTGACTTGAGTTGAAAATGAATAGTAAGGTTACAAACAGACAAAAAAAAATCGATGGCCTTTTAATCCTTTACCTTAGCTAACGGTGTAAATCGGCCAGCGTTATACAAGGAAATCGCCATTTAATTTTTAAAACATTTTCATTTTTTGCTTCCAAAACATAGGTTGTCACCCCTCATTGGGACGAGAGCGTCCCGCTCGTTCCAATGAGGGGTCACAACCTATGTTTTGGAAGCAAAAAATGAAAACATTTAGGGGTACATTTTTTAAGAGTGTCGTATGCCACTAGCGTTTAGGTAAAGGGTTACCTCGTGATCACTCGTCACGTTAATGGTAGCAAATTAAAGAAATATAAAATTAATAAAATTCAGGAACAAGTTAAACTCAAGTCTGTCAGTGATGAACCTAGCAATCACTGTCTGTTTCGCTGGATGAATCGGAAGAAGACATGTCCTCCATATCTATATCTTCTATAAGCTTAGCACAAGCGCCATCTTGCCCGGCATCTGTGTGATCATCACCATTGTCTGATTTGGATTCTTCACCAGGAACGAGATTGGCCAGAATGGACGTGACTGAAGCAAGAGTTTTGCACTTTTTGGGTTTTCTAGTTGAAGGATAGGTATGACCCCCATGATGCCTAGCTCTCTTTCTGGCTGTGCCATCAGGATATGCTGTCAGAAATAATTCAATTGCATGCTCATAACGCTGTTCATCAAAGTTATGATCATTTCTGACACGGAGTAAATCCTCAAGAGTTGAGTTACTCAATGAGTGGCGCTCCTTGGTAAATACCCTCCATAGGAAAGAGAATACTCTCTCTGCCTCTGCGTTTGAAAGGGGGAGAACAATGGCGATCTCGGCAATATGAAGTATGTTGGATACTCCTAGGGATTCCTTCATTCTGAACAGTAACGGCCAACACTTTTCTGAGCTCCGCTGGTTTAAGAATTTGACAACATGCGTGTGAAGTATAGCCAACTCGTTCTTGAAACTTTCAAGATTACAAGCATTAGCCAATAGAACATCATGGAACTTGTCAGATATTACTTTCACGGACTGAAACAACATGTCCACTTCAATAAATTGATAGGCCTTTGTGTCCAAGAATATGGCTGCTGACCGGAAGACTGAATCTTCTAGTATGTTTGAAAACCGACAGTTTATTGAGCTTTCTAGGCTGTCCAAAATGGTTATGAATTCAGATTTAACTTTATATAAGGCCTCGTCCAAAGTTCCATTCATCAGGTAGCCCATGTAAATTGTTTTGTTCTCATTGTTTGTCGTATGCTCTGTTCTGCGTGTCTGGCGTTCGGGAATTATGTCTGCATTTTCCGCGGGCATTAGGTTTTCCAAAAGTTTGCAGGTTTGGGGGAAAATCTCCTTTTCCTTAAAAGCTGCTTCCCCTCTAATTTCTAAGAGCTGTCTAACTTTGTGGATGTTTGAAACAGTAGTTGAACATTTCGTGATAAATGCAGGTGACAAGAGCTCAATGTCCTGTAAAGCTTTGCTCAAGGTCTGAATGATCATAAGGACATCATATTTCACTGCCTGATACACACTGCGTATTGAAGAGGAGACATTTTTCTTCACACCCTGTAGCTGTGGTACAGCAGATTTCATTGTCCTGTTATACGGTGAGGATATCTGTTGGTTTAGAAAGCCTATGTACACTGGCAGGTTTTGGAGATACGATCCCAAAGCTGCCACTTGATGTTCAACCCAACGAGTACCTGTGTCTCGTTTAAACCGTTTGATTGGCATGTCCATAAAAATCGATTGGCGTTTCATTAAACGCCATTTAAGTGTTGCCTTCTTGAAAAGGTAATAGGCATCATTGAGGTCTTTTTGGCAGGATGCTCCTAAACTTGATGCAGAAAAGGCATCTTTGATACACAATTCAAATTTGTGTGCAGGGCAGAGAACAGATACGTAGTGGTCACCAATACTTTGTTTGACGAGGTTATAGCATGCGACATTCACAGGTGCCCCATCCGTGCAAAGACCGATCTCCTTGATTTTTCTGTCAAAATTAAATTCCATTTTCTTAACTGAATTCTCCATCGCAGTTTTCAATCCATTTGCATCTGTATCGTGTGGTTCTTCTAAACTCATTACAGTAAATTTTGGCCTCCCCTCCTCACACGTTTTTATCAGAAAAAGTTCTTTCTCATCCATAGTTTTGGCACTACTTGACCCATCCGAGTGGACACTGTAATAGTGAACAATATTGTTGTTCAGTGGCTCGGTTATCATTTTCAGGCGATTACTTAGTGACAAATATTTTATCATTTCTGCACCTGACTTTCTGTCGGTGTATCCACTTCCCAGATCAGTGTGGTAAACATCTCTTTCAAACTTTGTTAAGGATTCGTAAAGGGAAAATGCCTTTCCACTGGTTGCGACAAAGTGTGCCAACTGAAATTTTTTCACAAGCTTTGCATGACTTAATTGTGTAAGTTTACGTACATGAGCAGTTATTGTCGTCTGCTTGGGCGCAGTTGAGGCAGAACATTCTGAACCTGGGTCACCCCTGCTATTCGTGTATTTAGATCTGGCTGAAGCAATTTTATGTTGCTGGGATTTCGACACATGATCACTAAAATTGTTTTTCTTAATGATATTAGTTCCTTTAATAAATTTATCCAACTGCCCCTCTGCACGCCCATGGACGCTGACATTCATTGAGTGATTGGTTTCACTGTAAAAGTCTCTGCATACTTTGCAGTAAATTTGGATTACGTTTTCTCCGTCCGTATCATACCCCAGTATATCCCCGAATCCCCAGCCTTCAACAGTTTTTGTTTTGACCATGATTTGAATGCGGTCAAATGAAACACTGACTTGTATTTAATTATTTTTCAATTTCGACGACCCGCGTCACACAACTTATAATTCTCGGTCACGCTTGCAATTTGTCTGAAAAAATAACTCTTTTGTACCGGAAACAACAAATAGCCTGCACACGATCAGGCGAACCGGAACGAAATGTGTATTCGCTGTTGTTGGTATCTAGTTTTCACGGCTTAATGCACACTCCATGACTCGGCCCAAAACCCACTCATTGATTCCAAATGAAGTCAATTCGGGGCGATCATTTATTCACTTGCGTGTGAAGGCAGCTGCCACATGCCACCGACGTGTGCTACGTAATCCATTATCTCGCACCTTTCGAAGTGGACAGATGTGTTTTTTTATCAAACTGATACTACGGCAAAAAAATTGCCGTCGTCATTGGCGTTTTCATCGGCATTTACGACGGCACTGCCGAATGCCGCGGTAAATTCCCAGGGCTGTGGTCAATGTAAATAACATTGGCCGGCCCGATATAATAGTTACAGTTGAAGCAAGAACACACTACAAATATAGGTACCTTAAATGTGGTTAACCACGGTCAAACACGCTGGTTAACCGGTCAGAAAAAAGTCTTAACCGCGGCAGCACTAGCTTCCAAATCTCAGTATTTTTATACTGTACCAATGACCCAGACTTAGTTGGTGCTAACTCTTAAAAATCTAGTGCCAAACACAAATTTTGCCCCCCAATCCCCAAAATTTGCATCTAAAACCAAAAGAAATCATGTCCTAAAGGACCTCCATACTTTGCCCCCACTGCGCATGCGCAGTGTCAAGGACGTTCCGAAATTGGCGCCAATCATCATTCTTTGTTTGGCCCTTCATCAGTTAACATCTCACTGATCTTTGTGCTTGTAAATCTCAGTTTAAATGATGCCAGACACATAAATATTGGAGAAATGGTGATTCTAAGGAGGATAGAAAAGGAGGAGAGGAAAAAGGAGTGACAGAAAATATTCAGGGCTGTAACTTAAAATTTTGTTATAAAATTATGTTAAGTTGCCTATTTTCGAGGCATGGGCCTGTTGTTGTCATTCTTGCTATGAAGTTGCACTGCTTATTCAGTGTTTCCTCTCTCCTTATCCTGTAAGTCCCCCCTTGCTATTCTCCCATGCTTTTGGCATATTTTTGAGTAAGATTACTACTAAAATTTCTTGGGAGAATTAGCTTGGTTACAGAATGAATTCTGTTATTTTCCCCATGTTTACGTTTTCACCCATGGGTGTTTAGACGTTGTGTTCTGCATCTACCATCTGATGTTCTGCAGATTCTTTCTTGGAAGTCTCTGTTTTGCATCAGATAGTGTGTAATATTGATAACTGATTTCGGGCCAGTATTGTCAGTGCCTGGAGTCATGTTTTCTGGTGTTTATACACTTCTTGTTTACATTGGCAACAGTCTCTTTTGAGGGGGGCTTTTTGCCTTTGGAGTAGTTTATCTCATTACAAGATACATTATTATTATCCGTAAGTGTTGCAATAATTATTTAAAATAATTTAAAAATTTTTGACCACACTCACCCTTGGGATCCATTGGGGCTCAACGTTACTTTTCAGAAACTTGGGCTTCGCTGAAAACATATTTTTCAAAAATTATTTTGAATTTCATTTGCTTTTGTCAGTGTTAATGGATCATGTTATTATGCATCTTTGTGTTTAGGTGTAAACTTGTGCGAGTACTAGGACCTGTTGTTGTTTTTTCACAATGAAAGGACATTGTTCAAATTGTAATAGGAAGAAATCTTCCTCTGACTTTCATGATCATTGTATTAATTGTAGTCAGTGTACTCGCACTAACTCCTGTTCAATATGTCAATATTGGGATGACAAACATTGGAAACGTGTGTCACGGTATGTTGTTAGTGGAGAAAGGGTTATGCCGGTCCTTTCTCCGCAGGGTCACTCTAGTCTATCAGTTTCTATTTGAGAGGAACAAGAACAGGGTGATGTTTCCATGTTATCTTCCAAGAGTGTGCTTCCGTCGTCACAATCGAATGAAGAGCTAGCGGCAAAAGTGCTCATGGAGATACGACAGTTGCCTAAGAGGTCCCTAGTAGGATCGACGGCGCTGTCGTCCGCTAGCTCGCCTGGTGTAGCGTCCATTCACCAAATGGTTCGGCAGCCGGGTTCGTCCGTTGCGGTACAGGAGGAAATGTTGGGTGATGCGAGCACTATAAATATACTAGGTGCACACCCAGTGACGGCGGATGTTAGGAGAGATCGAAGGAAGCCTTCTAGTCTGGTTCCTAGCTCGTTCAGGTCCAGCCGGGCCGCGAGCGAGAGAGGCCCCTCTCTCGTACAACAACATCAGGGACCTGATGTTGTGGTACAAAATGTGTCGCAAGCGGAGCACACGTCTGTCGCTCGGGACGCTCCGTTGTTAGGCAGTCCGCGGAGACTGCTCAGGCTTCCTCATCCTCTCACCAGCGCACACGACCGCACCTTGGCTACGTGACCGCGGATATTCTACCAGCTTCGCCGATAAGGGATTCTTCGGCGACCAGGTCACGCCATCCGGTAGCCAGGGACACGCCGGTAGACTCCGGACGTTCGCATAGGAAGAGTATGTGGGAGTCAGTTGATGCGGAGCTTCCCGCGGTGAAGCAGCGAAAGACCGCCACTCCGCAGGCCTCGATGACGGACGTGCTTGCTCAGATAGCACAAATTATCGCAGCAACCGACAGAATGGGTGTCGGATCGGGAATTATCCGACGGCGCAGGGTCGGTACGCTCCGCCGAAGCATCGGGTGCGGACGACCGGGAGCATCATGAGGTCCGACCGGATGGTGAAAGGGATACGGATGACTTGGAGCTATCCCTTTCGGAACAACATAAAGCTGCCATGGATTTCATCCGGCACTTCCTTCCTCACGTTGTTCCGTCGGGCCAGACTGCTGCGGTACCGGTCAAGAGAATAATAGCGTCATTGGACACTGAATTCTTTGAGCGGTTCAGAGACATCGTCCCTGAGTTTCCGTCTCAGTCCAATAATGTCACAAGAACATTTGAATTATTGAACAACGCTATATTCAAGCTTGCTTCCAAAACAGGCAAAGCTGGTTTCTTGTCCTCCAATGCTCTTAACCTGCCTTTCATTAATGCAAGGAATAAATTCGATACGGCAGGACAGGGTATTTCGAGAGTTCCTCTGCGTCTTGACAACGAGGCGGAAGACTTAGAATTATCGTTACCGTCGTCTATGTCCGTTCCAACCGCGGTGTTGGATACGACAATCACGTCTAACAGGGCCAGTTTAGACGCTTTATCTTACGCAGACCACCTTACAAAGGCGTTATCACTGCCTCTTCAAGGGAAAGAATTCCAGGATATACAATCCTCTTTAAGATTTCTTTCAAGGGCAGTGGCTTATTCCACGTATAACTCCGCCCTCTCAGTGGCAAACCTGGAGTTGGTTAGACGTGACGCAGCCTTAGCTACATCCACACGCGTGGATAGTAAGGTGAAGAACTCTCTCAGAGTCGCTTCGGTCTCTGGAGAACTTCTATTCGACGGCAAGCTTTCTGCAATCTACGATAAAATTACTAAGAAAGCTTCGGATTCTCTGCTGTTTAAATCCGCTTCCAAAAAGTCGGATACGGCAGAGAAGAATAAGACAGGCACTTCTGGGTCTAATGCGCCCAAGAAAGGTTCCTATAGAGGTTCCGGTGCGTCCTCTTGGTCTTATTCAAGAGACCGTCAAGGCAGCGACTCTCGTGCGGGACGTCCTTCGGGCCGGGACAATCGGTCAGACGCCCCGAGGTCGACGGGACGAGGTGCGGGTTGTGGAGGACGTGGTTTCTCCTCCCACAGGCCTCGCAGGTCCAGGAGGTGATGGCTTCAACCTCTATCGTGTTCCGGTTGGCGGAAGATTGTCAAGTTTTTCAGAAGAGTGGGCGTCGATTACGGACGACCCTTGGGTGAGAGTGGTGATTTCGGAAGGTTTAAAAGAATATCATTCAAACGAAAGCCTCCGTTAACTCGAAGTCCAAAATGGACTCAACTTCCGTCAAATCCGCAGAAAAGAGACGCTCTGTTATCGGAGGTGCAGTCTCTTTTAATGAAGAACGCGGTAGAGGTCGTAGAAGACCAGGAAACACCGGGATTCTACAGCCATCGGTTTCTGGTTCCGAAACCAGATGGTTCGTTCCGTCCAGTCATAGATTTGAGCTGGATAAACAAGCTGATCGTCGCTCCGAAATTTTATATGGAGACGATTCGGTCGGTCAGAGCGAGTATTCGGGTGAACGATTATGCTATAAGCATAGATCTCAAGGATGCGTACTTTCATGTTATGGTACATCCGACATTCAGAAAGTATCTACGCTTCGCAGTCCTAGGAGTTGTGTATCAATTCCGGGCGATGTGCTTCGGATTGAACCTAGCACCATGGGCTTTCACTCGGGTAATGAACTCGGTAATGATGTATTTCCGAGCTCATTCGTCTGCGGTAACGTCGGCCTACCTGGACGACATTCTTCAGAGGTACGGCAACGAGTTAACGCTTCAGAACGATGTGCAGAATCTGCTTCTATTGCTCCGACGTCTCGGTTTTGTTATAAACGAGGAGAAGTCGGATCTGGTGCCGTCCAAGTCATTCACTCATCTGGGAATGAGCTTCGAGACACACAGCAATCTCGTTCATCTGCCGTTAACCAGAGCGAAATTAGTCAGTTGTTACGCTCGCTATTGTCTTCATGCAGACAAAGTCACAGCGAGGGAGTTTATGAGACTGATAGGTCTGTGCGGAGCTGCCGCGGATCTCATTCCGATGGGGCGGTTACGCACTTGTCCTCTCCAAATTTTCTTAACTCAGAATTGGAGTGTGAAAATTCATTCGCTCGACATAGACGTTCTCTTGTCAGATCAAGTGAAACAAGAGATTCAGACTTGGGCAAACATTCAGTGGTTAACTCAGGGAGTTCCGCTGCAGTTGCCGGATCCGAGTTTTACCATTATGACGGATGCCAGTCAAACAGGTTGGGGTGCAACATTGATCCCAACGGATTCGAGTTGCCAGGGTCTTTGGGATCCACTGTTCCTAAGCAAGCACATAAACATCAAGGAAATGATGTCAATTTGGCTTGCGTTACGTCATTGGTTGACATTATTCACAAGGCTCATGTCCAAATTCTGTCCGACAATACGACAGTAGTGGCGTATATACGGAACCAGGGAGGCACTCATTCCGTTCCGTTATTCAATCTAACAGAGAGAATCCTTCTGTTTGCTCTAGAACATCAAGTTCTACTTTCGGTCCGTCATATACCGGGTCGTCAGAATGTACTAGCAGACTCCCTTTCACGGAAGGGTCGCTTGTTGCTGTCGGAGTGGACTCTCAGCAAACAAGTATTCAATCAGATTTGCTACCAGTGGGATCGGCCAATGATGGACTTATTTGCGACACATCTCAACAATCAGTTGCAGACGTATGTGTCACCGTGCCCGGATCCAAGAGCATTTGCAGCAGACGCTCTATCGATCTCATGGGACGGGATGATAGGATATGCGTATCCTCCAGCGCCGTTGATTCAGCAAATATTGCTAAAGATAAAACAATCTCAGTGCAAGATTCTGCTGGTAGCATCTCTGTCTCCACAGAGACCGTGGATAAATCTACTCAGGTGTCTGTTGTGGGACCTACCGCGAAAGCTTCCTCCACGAGAGGTTCTTCTTTCGCAGGGGAAACCGCGTCGACTTCATCACAACCCGCAAGGTCTCAACCTTCTCGTTTTTCCGTTGTGCGGTCCTTCTTGCATGGCAAGCACTTTACAGGACGAGCAGTGGACGCGATTTCTAACTGTAGGAGGACCTCCTCTTCGCTAAATTATGCGGCTAAGTGGAAGGTTTTTCGTCGTTGGTGTAGGGATCATTCTGTTGATATTTTTGATCCCTCCATACCAGACATTGCAAACTTTCTAGTATACTTGTTTGACGAAATCAAACTGCAGCCTGTTACTATTAAGGGTTATAGGTCTATGTTATCTGATACCTATGCACATCACAATAGTTTACAAATGGATCTAATGTCTCTTTATCTAAGTTAGTTAGAAACTTCTCGATAAATAGACCCAGAACTCTTAGGTTAATTCCTAAGTGGAATTTAGCTTGGGTTCTTCTCAAACTAAAGGAAAAGCCATTTGAGCCTCTTGGGACAGTAGATTTCAAAATCTTGTCTTATAAGACAGCTTTTCTCTTAGCTTTCTCTTCTGCTAGAAGAGTCAGTGAGCTTCATGCACTATCGGTGGACGATTCTCACTATCGTAGTGTCGGGAACACTATCACCTTCACTACTAATGTTGGATTTTTAGCTAAGAATCAGGCTCCTAATAAATATCCGGAACCTATTGTTATTAAGGCTCTTCCGTCTTCAGACGGGCGTAGGCCTTTACTCTGTCCTGTTAGAGCTTTACGCATTTATAAACAGAGATCTCAGTTTATCAGAAAGGGACGAAAACGTTTCTTTCTGTCTCTGATGCCTAACAGAAAGGACATTTCGGTCCATTCTATTGCTAGATGGATTCAATTAACTATCCGTACTGCTTATGAGAATTTATCTTCTTCCCAGCAGTCTGTGCTTAAGATTTCGGCTCATGAAGTAAGAGCTCTTTCTACATCTTGGGCTTACGCAAATAGTGTGGCTATTACAGATTTAATGAAGGCTGCTTATTGGTCTCAGCCATCCACATTCACGAATTTTTATCTCAGAAATATTGAGTCCATTTCTGGAGGCCTGCATTGTTTAGGTCCGTTATCTGTTGCTCAGAATGTCGTCCACTAAACAGTTGCAACTATAGTTATGCAGGCTTTCTGTTCCGGCAGTGACTCCGTCCTGCTGCCCTCTTCGCTCTGGGCTATTTGACACAGGGCAAGGGGAAGGGGGGGGGGGGGGAGGGTGTTCCCTTAGGTCACCTGCTTTATAGTGAAAAGCAAGGGAATTCCTCCTCCGGAGACAGTAATTCTGAGTCGTTTCCGGGCTGGTTTTAAAGTGTAATATTAATGTTAAAAATTCATTCATGTCATATTTTTAAAGTGTAGCTCGGTGTGAAGCATTTGTATATGTCAAGTGTCAAACGGGCGTTAATATACAATCCTCGGACACTTTTAATGAATATAAAGAGTCTCAATTCTCTGGACTAACTTTATTTATTGGCTTACTTTAAAAATAATTAGTATAATTGGTTATACTGGATGTTAATAGAGAACATGAATGTTATTGTGCTCAATTATGAAGGGTATTGTATCTTTCTAATTTATCATAAAATAAGAAAGATACATGTAAAGCCTAATACTCCTTTTCTTCTTGAGGGGTTCACTCTATTTTATATAGTTGAGCTTATTGGATTTTCCTCTATGTCCTAGGCCCTCCAGCCTTTTTACTATTCAGCTAAGTCTGGGTCATTGGTACAGTATAAAAATGTTAAAAAATTTATAGTAATTTATATATTTTTTATACTTACCAATGACCCAGACGGGGATGGCCCTCCCAGGAGTTGGGAACTCATACCTCCCCGCTGAGTACATAGCGCTGACCAGGCACTGCCAGTAAGAATGATGATTGGCGCCAATTTCGGAACGTCCTTGACACTGCGCATGCGCAGTGGGGGCAAAGTATGGAGGTCCTTTAGGACATGATTTCTTTTGGTTTTAGATGCAAATTTTGGGGATTGGGGGGCAAAATTTGTGTTTGGCCCTGGATTTTTTAGAGTTAGCACCAGCTAAGTCTGGGTCATAGGTAAGTATAAAAAATATATAAATTACTATAAATTTTTTAACTTTCATGATGCCAGACACATTTTGATGAGAGAAATGGTGGAAATAAAGAGGAAATATAAGGAGGAGAGGAAAAAATAGTGCAAGAAAATGTTCAGGGCTGTAACTTATAATTATTTTATGAAATTATTTCATGTTGCCTTTTTTTTCAAGGCATAGCCCTGGTGTTGTCATTTTTGCTATGAAGTACCATTGTTTGATCAGTGTTTCCTCTCTACCTTCCTTATTCCCCCCTAGCTATTCTCCCATGTTTTGGCTTATTTTTTTGTCATGTTCATTACTAAAATTTCTTGGGAGTTTTGGCTTTGTAACAGAATTATTTCTGTTTTTTCCCCATGTTTGCATCCTCACCCTAGGGGTGGTTAGGCGTTTTGGTCTGCATCTACCATCTGATGTTCTACAGTTTCTTCTCGGGAAGCCTCTGTTTTGCATCAGATAGTGTTTTAAATTGGTAACTGATTTCGGGCCAGGTTTGTTCAGTGCCTGGAGTCGTGTTTCCGGTTTGTTGACACTGTTGCTTGGATTGACAACAGTTACTGCCGATAGTGATTATTTGTCTTCTGCATCACTTATTCATAGCAAGATACATTAATATTGTCCGTAAGTGTCTCATTAATATTTTCAAAATGAATTTAAATTTTTGTCCACACTTTGGCTTTTTTGGGATCCATTGGGCTCAGGGTTCCCATTGGGAACTTGGGCTCTTCTGAAAATTTTTTTTTTTTTGAAAAAATGTTTTCTTTTGGAATCATTATTTCTTAATGATTATAATGGATTGTTGTATTATGTATCTTTATTTTCAAGGATTAGTGCAAGTACTATGATTGTTTACCTTTCACAATGAATGATTATTGTTCAAATTGTAATAGGAGGAAATCTTCCTATGATTCTCATGATCTCTGTATTAATTGTTCTCTCTGTACTCGCACTGATCTTTGTTCTGTGTGTTTCAAATGGGATGACAAATGTTGGAAACGTGTGTCACTGTATGTTGTTACTGGAGAGAGGGCCATGCCGGTTCTCTCTCCGCAGAGTCACTCTAGTCTTTCTCTCACTTTTTCAGAGGAACAAGAACATGGTGATATTTCCATGATGTCGTCCAGAAGTGTGCCTCCGTCGTCACATACAAGCGAAGAGCTAGCGGCAAAAGTGCTCATGGAGATCCGTCAATTACCCAAAAGGAACTTGAAGGGGTTGACGTCCGCTAGCTCACCTGGTGTTGCGTCCATTCACCGAATGGGGCAGCACCCGGGTTTCATCCGTTGCGGTCCAGCAGAGAGAGTCGTGTATTGCAAGCACTATAAAACATCCACGTGCACACCCAGTGATGATGGAAAGGAGGATGGATCGGAGGAAGCCTGATAGTCCGGTGTTTAGCTTGTCCAGCTCGGCACGAGCTGCAAGCGAGAGAGGTCCCTCTCTCATACAGCAGCATCTGGGACCAGCTGTTGTAGTCCGTAGCGTTCAGCAGTCGGAGCATACGTCCGCCGCTCGGGACGCTCCGGTATATAGGCAGTCCGGCGAGGCTACCTATAAGGCTTCCTCATCCTCACAGCAGCACACTCGACCGCACCTTGGCTACGTGACCCGTGATTTACAGTCAGCTTCGTCGACTAGGGATTCCACGGCGACCAGGTCACGCCATCCGGTAGCCAGGGATACGAGGCCTTCTTCATCCGGACGTTCACATAAAAGATGTATGCAGGATGCAACATCCAGGGAGCTTCCGACGGCTAAATCCAGTAAGGCTGCGGCTCCCCAGGCCTCCGTAAAGGATGTGCTATCACAGATAGCAAAGATAATCGCAGCATCCCAGCAACTGGCAGAGCCTCTGTCGGAACATGAACTGTCAGACGAAGCTGGGTCGGTAGGTTCCGCCGCTGGATCAGGTGCGGACGACCGAGATTTGCAAGAGGTCTGGCAGGATGGCAAAAGGAATTCCGATGAGTTAGATATTTCCCTTTCGGAACAACATAAAATAGCCGTAGAATTCATCCGGCATTACCTTCCAGAAGTTGTTCCGCCAGACAGGAATGCTGCGCAGGGTGATAGCGCCACTGGACACCGATTTTTTTAATCGGTTTAGGGACATTGTCCCGGAATTTCTGTCACAATCCAAGAATGTCTCTCGGATATTTGAATTATTGAATGACGCTATTGGTAAACTTGCCAACAAGAGAGGCAGGTCAGCCTTCCTACCGGCATCTTCTCTACAGCTGCCGTTTATCAATCAAAGGAATAAGTTTGATACGGCAGGTCAGGGCATCCAGAGAGTTCCTCTGCGTTAAGACGACCAGGCTGAAGACCTTGATATATCCATGCCGTCGTCTATGTCACTTCCGTCGTCAAGGATGGAAACGACGATATCGTCTAACAGGGCTAGTTTAGACGCTCTTTCCTACGCAGATCACCTTACTAGAGCGTTGTTGAAGGACCAGAATTTCAAGACGTACAGACGTTATTAAGAGTTCTGTCCAGGGCCATAGCTTTTTCCACGTATAACTCCGCCCTTTCAGTGACAAATCTGGAGTTAGCTAGACGTGATGCGGCCCTAGCTACTTCCACACACGTGGACAGTAAGGTGAAAAAATCTCTAAGAGTCGCTCCGGTCTCTATAGTTTCTCTTCAGTGGCAAGCTTTCTGAAATATATGATAAATTAACAAAGAAAGCTTCGGACTCTCTGCTATTTAAGTCTGCTTCCAAGAAGTCAGAACCAGCAGACAGGAGTAGGCCAGGCACTTCCAGAACGAGTTCGTCCAGGGGAAGTTCCTATAGAGGTTCCTATGTGTCCTCTAGGTCTTACTCTAGAGACCGGCAGAGTAGGTCGCTCCGGTCTCTGGAGAGTTTCTCTTCAGTGGCAAGCTTTCTGAAATATATGATAAATTAACAAAGAAAGCTTCAGACTCCCTGCTATTTAAGTCTGCTTCCAAGAAGTCAGAACCAGCAGACAGGAGTAGGCCAGGCACTTCCGGGACGAGTTCGTCCAGGGGAAGTTCCTATAGAGGTTCCTATGTGTCCTCTAGGTCTTACTCTAGAGACCGGAAGGGTAGCGACTCCAGGGGCCGTTACGCTGGCCGAAATAACCGGTCAGACGCCCCTAGGCCGACAGGGCGAGGTGCGGGTCGCGGAGGATGTAGTTTCTCCTCCCGCAAGCCTCATGGATCCAGGAGGTGATGGTTTAGACCTCTGTCGCGTTCCGGTAGGCGGAAGACTGTCAAGTTTCTCAAGCAATTGGGAATCAATTACGGATGACCCTTGGGTTTGAGGGGTTATTTCGGAAGGACTAAAACTGTCCTTCAAAGGCAAACCTCCGTTAACTCGAAGTCCAAGATGGACTCCGCTTCCGTCAAATTATCAGAAAAGAACGGCACTTCTATCAGAAGTCCAGTCTCTTTTAACAAAAATGCCATGGAGGTCGTAGAAAACCTGGAATCTCCAGGTTTCTACAGCCATCTCTTTCTGGTTCCGAAACCAAACTGCTCGTTCCGTCCAGTGATCGACTTAAGCTGGATAAACAAGCTGATCGTGGCTCCAAAGTTTTATATGGAGACCATTCAATCGGTCAGAGCGAGCATTCGAGTGTACGACTATGCTGCGAGCATAGACCTCAAAGATGCGTACGTTCACTTCATGGTACATCTGGCATTCAGAAAGTATCTTCGCTTCGCTGTCCTAGGTGTTGTTTATCAGTTCCAGGCGATGTGCTTTGGTCTGAATCTAGCGCCCTGGGCTTTCACTCGAGTAATGACTCATTTCCGAGCTCATTCGTCTGCGGTAACGGCTTACCTGGACGATATTCTTCAGAGGTACGGCAACGAGTTAACGCTTAAGAACGATATGCAGAATCTGCTTCTATTGCTCCGACATCTCGGTTTCATAGTAAACGAAGAGAAGTCGGATCTGGTGCCGTCCAAGTCATTCACCCACCTGGGGATGAGCTTCGAGACGCACAACAATCTCGTTCGTCTGCCGTTAACCAGAGCGAAATTAGTCAGTTGTTATTGTCTTCACTCAGACAAAGTTTCAACGAGGGAATTCATGAGACTAATAGGTCTGCGGTCTCATTCCAATGGGGTGGCCACGCACTTGTCCTCTTCAGGTCTATCTGACTCAGAATTGGAGAGTGAAGATTCATTCGCTCGAGACTGACATCCTCTTGTCAAACCAAGTGAAACAAGAGATTCAGACTTGGGCAGACATACAGTGGGTAACTCAGGGAGTTCCACTGCAATTGCCAGATCCGAGTTTTACGATTATGACAGATGCCAGTCAAACAGGCTGGTGCACGACACTGAGCCCATCGGATATGAAGTGCCAGGGTCTTTGGGATCCACAGTTACTAAGCAAGCACATCAACATCAAAGAGATGATGTCGATTTGACTTGCTCTACGTCATTGGATAAACGTTATTCAGAATACACACGTGCAGATTATGTCTGACAATACGACAGTAGTTGCGTATATTCGGAACCAAGGTGGCACTCATTCCATTCCGTTGCACAATCTAACGGAAAGAATCCTTCTGTTTGTACTAGAACATCAGATTCTTCTCTCTGCCCATCATATTCCGGGTCGTCTGAACGTCTTAGCAGACTCCCTTTCACGGAGGGGTTGCCTGTTGCCGTCAGAATGGACTCTCAACAAGCAAGTATTCAATCAGATTTGCTACCAATGGGAACGGCCAATGATAGATTTATTTGCAACACATCTCAACAATCAGTTGCAGACGTATGTGTCTCCTTGTCCGGATCCTCGAGCATTTGCAGTAGACGCTCTCTCGATCTCTTGGGACGGAATGATAGGATATGCGTATCCTCCAGCACCGTTGATTCAGCAGATATTGCTCAAGATAAAACAATTGCAGTGCAAGATTCTGTTGGTAGCATCACTGTCTCCACAGAGACCGTGGATAAATCTACTCAGGTGTCTGTTGTGGGACATGCCGAGGAAGCTTCGGCTGCTTTGACATTGTCCATGTTTCTGTGTCTATAAATTAATAACCCGGAGTTACACCGAAATCAGTATCGATGTGGTAATGGAAACCCAATCACATTCATGCAGAGGAGGTCGATTATGTTCATTGCATGGGGGCATTTTTTTTTTTACGGATTTCCATTTCCAGAAACACTTCCACTTCTTTACCCAATGCAGATGATATCAGAATTCATTACTTTAAATATATTTTTTAAAATTAAAAAAAATTTCAACAAAACCATATGTCAGCCCTCATTGGAATGATCGCAACAAGCGTATTTCAATGAGGGGGTTACATGATATGGTTTTGTTGAAATTTTTTTTAAATGTTTTTTTTTATGTCCCTGGGACGAATAGTTAGGAGGCATATGGTTTTACCCCTGTCTGTCCATCCATCCATCTGCTGTCCTTCCATCCAACCACATCTAGAGTACATTGTCTGGCTAACTCCTCTCACAGTTTTGAAGCTAGGAATATTTTATTTCGCAGGATATTTGTACACATACAGAGGTGTGCATATTGTCAGGATTTTGATTTGCTTCAATATTCACAAAATTACAGAGTGTTGAACTTAGTAAATTTTTTGTAGAATTTCACCTGTATGGTATGTGTTTTTCTGGCTAGCTCCTCTCACAGTTTTTTGAAGCTAGGACCTTTTTATTTCACAGGATGTTTGTACATACACGAGAGGCGTGCGTATTTTGAGGATTCGGATTTGCTTCAGTATTTCACAAAATTACAGATTGTTGAACTTGGTAATTTTTTTGTAGAATTTCACCTGTATGGTACGTGGTTTGTCTGGCTAACTCCTCTTACAGGTTTCGAGCAAAATGTATATGGTAGAACTTGTGGAGGCATCATGTGTCTCAGTCATGGAATTCTGACGCAAGCAATTTTTAGCTTGCCTTAACTGCTCACGCAATTTAATCTGGCATAAGCCTTTTTTTTGGCACACCTACTTTCAGCTATTTTCGATGGTGACGGACCATGGAACGTCTGTACAGAATATGCTGGGTACATGTGTGTGTTGGGCACTACATGTACTAGTCCCCCTGAACTTTTTGTTTGATCTGACTACACTGAGGTGGAGGGGATAGTAAAAAATGAATACAGGTTCGTTCATTAACATTTTATTAATTCATTTAAAATTGATTGGCTTGAATGCACTCGAAGGAGAAATTACACAACCAGGTATTAACACCCTTCACTTTGATGTCAAAATACCAAAATTTCAGGAAGCTGTTTTTTCCCATAATGCATCTGTGCTCTGTCAAACGAGATTGAATTGGTTAAATTTCTAGTTGCATTATGGGAAATTTTTTCTGTCTAAAATTTAGATATTTTGACATCAGTGTACTAAGTCTTTAGAAGATCTTTGTGAAGCAAAAAAGTGAAAAAGATTTCTGGAGAGCAATTTGCTCGCCTAAGTAGGTTCCAGGTGAGTGATTTATTGCCACCCTGGATTTTTCAGAAATTCAAGCCTGGTGTCTTACAGACACAGAATGTTTACATGTACAAATAATAAATTTCAGCAGTGATTTGTAGCAAACATCCTGTGTCCCTGCACTCTGCTGGAGCATGCTTTATTTTCAGTTATGATAAAACAAATAATGCACCAGTTTTCTAACTGCCACTATGGTGGGGGCTGCCATGGCGGTTGCGAACTCTGATGTTTCTGCTGAATTTGTAAATGACGTTGGCAGATGCGACCAATGCATTAGGTAAGAGGTTCATAAAAAAAAATATATATATAAATAAAATTTAAAAAAATCATCTGCGTTTCAGTATTCTGACATTGCATTTTTGACAGATGAGATTCTCTTGTGGTGTTGGGAGGAAAATAGATAGATAATTTCATCTGCATTGCATAACCCTTTACCTAACGAATCGGCCACATCCGCCCATGTAATATTCAAATTCAGCAGCTGAACAAATCCTATTATTCAAAATATTTCAACAAAACCATATCACGTGACTCCTCTTTGGAACAAGCTCATCGAGGGGTCACATGATATGGTTTTGTTGAAACTTTTTTTAAAAAAAAAATGATATTTAAAATAATAAATTTTGATATCGTCTGTGTTGGGTAAAGGGTTAATGTGTCACAATCTGGTTGAAATTCTCTGTTCATTTTTAGCTTACTTGACAAGGTCAAGATAAGCTATTGCCATCATGTGACATGTGTGCAGAAGTCTGTGAGTCTCAGTTTGTTCACATTTTCCTTTAGCACAGGCTACACCCCGTAGTTCTTGTCCGATCGTCACAAAATTTCATATACAGGTTTGAGGTCATGTCTAGATGAGAACATCCCCTTTTGGTTGCAATCGACGGCTGCCCGAGCTCAAAACCCGAAAACCTTGAGCACTGTCTACAGGTCATATTTATGAAGGGATTTCATTGTAACTTGGTAGGATGACTCTGTATAATGTCTAGATAAGAACATCAGGCCTTTAGATTACTCCAATTTCACATCCTTTCCAGGTGTGCCCAAATTTGAGGTGTGAAGACATCTAGTAAAATATATAAATTCTCTTGTACCTCATCCACATTTGAGAATAATTTCCATCATAAAATGATCATAGAAACACAAAGAAAGGCATGGCAATAAAACATAACAGGATAACTCTGTTTGTTATTTCTGGTTTTGATGTGCCCAAATTAGGGCAAAAGGGTGTGCCCAAAATAAATGAATTTAAAGGCCTGAACATCCCATTTTGGACATGATCTGTCAACCGTGACAGCTGCCCAAGCCTGAAACCTGAAAACTGTTAGCACAGCCTACAGGTCGTTTTTAATATGGAGGGATTTTATTGTAACTTGGTAGGATGACTCCATATGATTTCGAGATGAGAACTTCCCCATTTGGTCGCAATTTGTCACCCGTGATGGGTGCCGGAACCCAAAACCCCTAAACCTTTAGCACAGTCTACAGGTCATATTTATGGAGGGACTTCATTGTAACTTGATGGAATGACATCGTATAATGTCTAGATGAGAACATCCCCTTTTGGTTGCGATCGGTTAAGTGTGACGGCTACAGGGGCCCAAACAGGGACCAGCCTAGGGGGGAATTTTAGGGAGACTTCAAGTCTCCCTCCAGAAAAAATAGGGAGACTGCAGAGTCATGTAGGGAGACTTCATAGGCAAGTGGGGAAAATTAAGAATATTCATGAACCACCCCCGCCGCCCCTTCATATTTTCAATTTATGGTCCTCCATTAACGTACAAATAATCCAGGTCCAGTTGTCTATGATGCATCTGTGCCAGATTAAAAAATCACAATGTAATTATTGACTGAAAATCCCCCACTGCTACCTTCTCCTTCATGACCCCTCACCTCTTCTTCCTGCCAATCCCCCATCACCCTCCTGTGGTTGCCTTTCAACAAAGTCTACTAAGCTAATAATTTCCTAAGTCAGAAAGTGTGAACAGGACCAGATGTAAGAAGGTTGCTTGGGAGGCACTTTGTTAGTTAATAAACAAAATACATTCTGGGGTCGAGTATTTTGTAAAAGAAATGTCATTCCGCATCATTTTTATGGCATTCCGGTGTCATTCCGCATCATTTCATATCATTCCGATGTTTAGGAGGACCCTTTTTCAAGATCGTCCACATGCACACTTGTGTCCTGTACAAAACTTTTCTTGACATCACTGAAGCTATTTTTCATGTGTTTCAATTCCATTCGTGTTTTTTGGGGGAATAGACAGCCCAACAGTTAACAGTCGTCAGCAAATCGAAATGAAAATAATGTGTTATAAAATACGTCCGTTGTTTATACATTTTCGGCATCCTAAGCGACGTAACCTACTTTCAAACTGGGTTGTTTTGGTGAGTCGCGTAAGTCACCTATTTTCGTTTCGACACTTGAAGCTCCGACTGGAACGCAACAAAATAGAAATAAAAAAATCCGCCAAAAGCGACAATGGACAATTGCTTGTCGTGTGATTTCAAATAAATGGACGTGACGAATTAAAATGCCCATTTATCACACTCGATTTTTGAAAATACTCGTTTTCATGTAAATCTCGCATCACTCAGTTCAATCAGCCTTTTCTCATTTTGGCCAATTTTTAGAGGGCGACTTGTAATCGCCCCGACTATTTTTCTAGGCGACTTTGGGCTTAGAAGGGCGACTTAATCGCCCTAGTCGCCCTCACGGCTGGTCCCTGGGCCCAAAGCCCCAAAACATTTAGCACAGTTTTATGAAGGGATTTCATTGTAACTTGGTAGGATGACTCCAGATAATGTCCCATTTTGGTCGCAATCGGTTAAGAGTGTTGGCAGCCCGAGCCCAAAACCCGAAAACCCTTAGCACTGACTACAAGTCGTATTTATGAAGGGATTTCATTGTAACTTGGTAGGATGACTCTGTATAATGTCTAGATGAGGACGTCCCCTTTTGGTTGCGATCGGTCAACCATGATGGCTACACAGGCCCGAAGCCCAAAAACCTTTTTAGCCAGTGCTGGAAATGAACAAAATAGACAGGTGAAGTTTTAAGCTCCCACGAAATCAGAGAGTAAATTGCACCCGTAAAATGTTAGTATATGAATTTTCGAGAGAATGCTGTCTCCAAACACCAGAAACCCTAACCCTTTGAACCCGAGCGGCCTCTTTTCCAGCCAGGAACATGATACATCATGACTTCATTAAACAGGATGGCTGTTCCGAAAATGTGTGGGGTAGACCAATCAGTATTTTCAACGTACAGCCTCGAGGCTGCACAATTGAAACTATTGATTGGTCTACCCTAAATAATAAATATGGACTCTTCTAATTTCTGCCATTGAACTGGCATGGCAGCTACCACCAGTGTTCAAAGGGTTAAATGTATAAGGAATTGCTGAATTATTACAGTAACTTTCCACTGGCCACAGAGTGCTGCTTTCTCAAAATAACACACATTTATTCTCACAGTATATTCGTGCTCCACAATATTTTTCAACGAGTGCATTTTTTAGCTCCCGTGAAATAGAAAACACAGGTGCTGACGGGAGCAATTACACTCACACCCGTCTCATTTCCAGGACTGCTTTAGCACATTCTACAGCCCGTATTTATGAAAGGATTTCTTTGTAACTTGGTACGGTGACTCGGTATATCGTCTAGATGACAATGTCCCCTTTCAGTCTCGATCGGTCGACAGTTACAGCGACAGGGGCCCCGAAGCCCGAAAACCTTTAGCACAGTCTACAGGTCTTATTTTTGAAAGGATTTCATTGTAACTTGGTACGATGACTCGTATAATCACTAGATGAGAACTTCCCCTTTTGGTCGTAATCTGTCAACCGTGATGGCCGTCCACGCCCGGTAACCTTTAGCACAGTCTACAGGTCGTATTTATGAAGGGATTTCATTGTAACTTGCTAGGATGACTAGGTATAATGTCTAAATGAGAACATCCCCTTTTGGCCATGATCGGGCAACCGTGATGGCCGCACAGGCCTGTGACCTAGTTATTCGCCCAAGTATACCCTGGTTTACCAATGAACTGAGAACTCGGAAAGCTAATCGTCGAAAGCAAGAGCGGGAAAGATCTAAATCTTAAACGAGGAAGCAGTATATAAGACTATTCGCAATCAGTTCTCCAACAAACTAAAAGATGCCAGAAAATCTTACTACACAACATGTGTTGAAGCTTGTAATGGTGACAGCAAAAAACTATTTAAAGTTGTTAAAAATCTGTGGACAGAAAAACAAAGTGTGTCATTTCCACCACACTATGATCCATCAAAGCTAGCTGGTCAGTTTGGCGAATTCTTCATCAAAAAATAAAATTAATTCAGGAAAAAATTAAGAACATAAATGTAGACAAAATTGATATCAAACAGAGACCATCAGAAAAGAGCTTTCAACTTTTCGACCTTTAGAAATCCACGAGGTAACCAAATTAATAAAAGAATCCTCAAATGCCTCATGTCAACTCGACCCAATGCCAACATCTATTCTCAAATCGTGTGTAGACTCTTTGGCCCCTGTAATTACAAAAATGATCAATATGTCTCTGCTAGAAGGATATGTGCCTGATGCGTGGAAAATAGCAATTGTTAATCCTCTTCTGAAGAAACAAGGTGCGGAACTTGTGTTTAAAGACTTCCGACCAGTGAGTAACATACCGCTCGTTTCTTAGTTGTGTGAAAAAGCTGCAATTGACCAACTAATGTTACATTGTAATATGCATGTTCCGTTACCGGCCAACACATCTGGATTCAGAAAATTTCACTCGATTGAAACGGCATTACTCAAGGTTCAGAATGACATCCTCCTTAATATGGAGTCTGGAAGGGTAACATTGCTTGTTCTTTTAGACGTTAGTGCTGCTTTTGACACTGTTTGTCATAAAACTCTGCTAGAGACAATGAATTCTGATTTTGGACTTAATGGTGTTGCTGCTAATCTGTCAAAAGACTTCCATCTTGAATGTGGAGTCCCACAGGGCAGTTGCCTTGGTCCTGTTCAGTTTCTATTCTATATTTCAAAAAACGTTCACCATCATTGAATCTCATCTGCCTGACGTCCATGGTTATGCTGGTGACACACAGGTCGATTTCTCTTTTTGACTATCAATCTAGGATCAAACTAAAGCTCTAGAAACTATTGAATCCTGGATCTCGGACATTTGCACATGGATGGTTTCAAACAAATTAATGATAAATGATGATAAGACTGAATTCCTAATAATTGGTTCACGACAACAACTCACTAAAGTTGACATCAATTCAGTGAAGGTAGGAGATTCTGCCATCAGTGCAAGTAACAGTGTACATAATCTTGGTGCCTTCTTCGACTCCACCATGTTTATGGACAGACATGTTACAGATATGTGCAATCAGGCTTTCAGAGGCCTCTACATAGTTAAACAAATAAGACAGTTCCTCACCAAAGACTCCACAAAAACCCTAGTTCATGCCTTTGTAACTTCACATTTGGATTATTGTAATGCCTTACTGTTCAACCTTCCACAGTACTCACGCCTGCAGATGGTACAAAATGCATCAGCCCGAGTGGTATGTAGGGTATCACAATCTCAACACATCACTCCTGTTCTGAGGGATATGCACTGGCTGCCAGTCAAGTACAGAATAATTTTCAAAACTTTATTATTATTTTTAAGACACAAAAAAACATTATGTCACCAGCCTACATGTACTTAGAAGAACTTTTTAATACCAAGAATGTGTGTCAATACAACCTGAGGTCCCATGGTAAAATGCTGCTACATGTTCCAAAACATAGGTATAAGACATTTGGAGATAGGTCATTCTCATTTGCTGGCCCTCACTTGTGGAATAATTTACCAAACACCTAAAAAGACTGTCAGATGTCAACCTTTTCAAGAAAGAGTTCAAAACATACCTGTTTCAAAAAGCCAATAAGTGATGTTGTGGACTGTAAGATACTGTATATATTCCGTTTGTATATTTGCACAAGCTCAGTAACATGTACAGCGCCTTAGAATATGGTTCTATATCTTCTGAACTATAATTTTGGCGCTATATAAATGTGTATATTATTATTATTGTTATTATTTATGAAGTGATTTCATTGTAACTTGGAAGGATAACTCGATATGATATCCAGATGCGACTTTCGTATTTTGGTCACAATCAGTCAGCCGTTTTCGCCTCTTGGTCACGCGACCTGGATTCTTTTAGTACTGTCTACAGATTCTTTTTATGAAGGGATTTAATTGTAACTTGGTAGGATAACTTGGTATCATGAGAATGTCCCTTAATGGTCACGATCGGTCTACCTTGATGTGTACGTGAGCCCAAAAACCTTTAGCACAGTCTACAGATTGTATTTATGAAGGGATTTTATTGTAACTTTGTAGGATGACTCTGTATAATGTCTAGGCGAGAACATCCTATTTTGGTTGGGTTCAGTCAACCGTGATGGCCAGCGGGTCACGTTACCAAGATTCCTTTAGCGCAGTCTACAGCTTGCATTTATGAAGGGATTTCACTGCAAATTTGTAGGATGACTTGGTATAACGTCTAGATGAGAACATCATATTTTGGCCATGATTGGTCAACCATGATGACCTCACAGGCATGTGACCTAGCTTTGTTTAGCACAGTCTACGGTTCATATTTATGAAGCGATTGTAACTTGGAAAGATAACTCGGTATGATGTCTTGATGACACTGTCCTATTTTGAGCACGATCAGTCAGTTGTTACCTCCACCTTGACACGTGACCTAGATTCTAATCAGGCTTGGGGCGAATACTTTGTAAATGTATTCGAATACGAATACGAATACTTTGAAATTTCATGAATACATGTACGAATACGAATACAAATACACAAATTTTCAAATGTATTTGAATACAAATACATTACAATGTATTCATGAATACATTTTTTAATACTTGAATACTTTTTAAATTAGAAGTATTTATAGCAAGGCCTTCAAGTTTTTTGTTTGTTGGGTTGAAAGTCATTTTTAAACTGATGGTCCTTTAGCTGAAGCTTTAATTGTGTTTACCATGCTTTGTTGGAAAACTAAAATAATTACCTGATGGGAAATCCACTCTATGGGTGTCATAGTAATTAGACTATGACACCCATAGAGTGGATTTCCCAGTGTGACAACACATCACAAAATGTGAGTGGATTACCTCTAAAAAATCACAGACTGGTGTTTCCTCCTGAACGTTAAGTATCAACTGCAATGACACCACATAAGAAGGACTTGTTAAGTTTTAGCCAATGCACTTCATGGTTAAACCTGGAGGTCTGTTGGCTGAAAGTTTGCTAACAGCAGTAGTATTTTCTTTATAATATTTACGTGCTTCACCGATTATAATTAGACATACTGAGCTGTACAAAGGTGACCTTAAACAGGAATAAATAAATATGTGTTTTCAGTGTAAAATAATGGATAAATAGAAAAACTTTAAATAAATCCAGAAATTTTAGAATATAATATCATTGAATAACTGAGTTGTGTCCAATAACACAAGTTTTTTTGTTTTATTTTTATTGTCCATGTTTCCAACAATTTAAAAAGCCATGGGGATATATGGCCATTGTTACATAAACAGGTTGTATTGTGACAAATTAATTGATAATTAAGTCTATTGTCTGCTTTCGAATGCCGGACATGAGCCCCCCCCCCCCCCCCAGATAAGTGCCCCCCCCCCCCCCCCCGGAAGTAGCCACTTGGACGTGTGCTTCCCCCCCCCCCCCAGATAACTGCCCACCAATATATTTGCCCCCCTCTCCCCACCCCCGACAACAGCCCCTCCCCTCCCCCCTCCTCCTTCTTTTTAATTTATGAAGTTATTTAGTCATTATTTTAAACTTCATACGCTTGAGTCCGAATGAATGAAAGTCTGACATGAAGCACATTAATATATACTGTCGCTCAAGTCCTTGTTTCAGAATTGTTCATAGCCTGCAAAATCACCACCTAAGTAGTTTTTAGTTTATTTCTGAACTTGTAAAATGTTGTTTTCAAAAGGCTAAGGTAGGCAGCAGTTAGTAGTTGTATTGAACCGACAGTAATCATGTTTTGTTGCAGTCGGCAGTTTCTAAGTGGCATTGCGCATGGGACATATGTTTTTCAGTGATGATCCGTTAACTCACATGAGCATGTTAGTTTTGCTACTCCTTTTGTGAAGAGTACCTCTTTGGCGGTATGCTTTGCACCTATACTTGAAACGGGATGTTACCTGTATTGTACAAACATATACGGCTATATAATGGGCCAGTGTGTCCAAAACGTCAGAAACAAATTCAAACAATAGAGTTTATAGCTAATGGTAGAGGAGGGGAGACCCTTTGCTTAAATGGCTCTCCGTACACCAAAAAGAATGAAAAGAAGTTTGGTATCCGTTGGGAGTGTTCGCAGAGAAGAGGGCTCCAATGCAATGGGGCCCTTACGACCAATTTAGGTAAAGGAGAAGTACTGTCACAAAAAGAACACAGTCATCCAGCAAGCACAGATAAAGTGGGTGCTTTGAAACTTTGAATGAAGATTAAAGAAAATTTGACATCTGTAAGGTCAAAAACATCTCAGATCTTGGCAGATTCTGTAACAGGGGCGCCTATCAGCGTGCAGGCAGAGTTGGGCGGGCACGAAAGTGTCAAAAGATTTATTCGACGATGGGGGGGGGGGGGGGGGGGGGGGGGCTTATGTCCATTTTTGCTATAACAGGGGGGGGGGGGGGGGGCTCATGTCCTGGTGGCAACTGTCTCAGGGGGCCGTTGTCCGGGGGGGTGGGGGGGGGGAATGTCCGGGCTCCCTGCTTTCAATGCATAAATTTCAAACAAGGTGTTTGGTGGTATATAAATAATATCAGGGATTATTAAGTTGTTAATATTGATATGAGGTGTGAATTTGTTTTCTGGAGTCCATGGGCTTGATCTGTGCAAACCTTTTATTCAATATATGGTTCTTTACTTCCAAAATATAGAAAGTATTCAAAATGTATTCATGAATACAGCTCAGATTTTAATGTATTTGAATACGAATACATGTATTCATAACATTCAGGGAATACTGAATACATGTGAATACTTGATAAACTGTATTCGAATACGACTGAATACGAATACTGAATACGAATACCCCAACCCTGTTCCTTTAGCTATGTCTACAAGTTTTTATGAATGGATTTCATTGTAACTTGGTATGATATCTAGATGAAACTCTATTTTGGTCATGATCTCAACCGTGACCTAGAGACTGGTGGTTAACCGAGGCCACAACTCGGTTTTGGTTGTGAAAAAAAAAACGTGAGTTGCTCCGAAATTGCAGTCATACAACCGACGTTAACGATTTTTTTTTTTTTTTTATTAATCATTAATACAATGCATAATCTATGCATCTTGGAACAACGGTCAAGCTAATTTGAAAACGCAGGTGTTATTTCTTAGAACTAACCCATATCATCCACGATCGTGTGTTGGGGGGGCCAAGCACCACAAACGGATATCTACTGATTACAGAAACGAAAGTAGAACTTGGTAACCAACCGCGTGCACCACGTGAGAGTTTCAAGTTTTCTTGAGTTAAAATGGTGACTGAAGATCCGAGTCCCGTGTACGATAATCGAAATTACCCGAAATCAAAACTTTGTCCCTGTGTGGAACATACATACATTGAGTGTACATATTTATTAAAAGCACAATTTAAGCACATATAGATTCGTTTTGTATATGCTCTGATCGAAGTGCTATTTAAAAACTAAAGTGCCAGCAAAAACAACGAATCACACAAGACACGCATCAAGTTAATTAGAATTTATTAAAGTTAACCACCGTTTCAAACCCCCCCAAAAATGTGCAGGAGACAGTTTCATCCATAAAAACGTCGAAATTGCTTATGGTTACGCTCTGTTCCACGGAAAAATTGGTTGCATTGAAATTCGCCCCGCAATTTGCTTTGAAAATTTTTCTTTGAAACTTGTGTTGGAAAGGGGTTAAATGTGATAAGGCTATGATAGAAATCACACATATTAGGATGCATAAGAATTGCAGGCCCCATAGCACCAATCGCACGTGTCAATGTTAGATGGTTGGCAGAAATTATCATTTTTCTGAACAGAATATTATCACCCAGCGCAGCAGGTAAGGGAGACAACTGAAATATTTTGTTATTTACCTCAGAAATAAATTAACTAAAATTGTTAATGACGCTTAATTTACGAAGGCTGTTGAAAACTTTACGCTTAATTTACGAAGGCTGTTGAAAACTTTTTTAACTACGCTTTTCAATTCAGTTAGGACATTCAGAAACCATGGATGACCCAGCTTCTAATGTGAACTTGAAATTTATTTTTAATACTTTAAACAAATGGGGGGGCACGGTGGCTCGGTAGGTAGAGGTGCAGGCTGCAAGCCGAGAGGTCCTTGGTTCGAATCCCACCTGCGGCAACTGCGTTGTGTCCTTGGGCAAGACACTTCACCCCCATTGCCCATGTTGGGGCATGGTGACGCTCTGTACTAAGGTGTACTGCACGTCGATGGTGCACTGTCTTCAACCAATGCTAACCCTGCTTGTGTGGAGTTAGTATGTTGGGGGGCTGACAGTTGCTCGCCGTTGCTCGGTGGTTCTCTCTGGGTATTCCAGCTTCCTCCACCCATAAAACTGTCGAGGTCATGATTAGCCATTGTGCAGAAATATGTGACCTTAAACACCAATAAATAAATAAATAAAATAATACTTTAAATATTTTTTTTAAAAGAATATACCTTCTATTACAGAGAACACTCTCACCATGGGTGATGCTAAATTTCAAATCTACTGCATTGAGGCAAATACAAAATCAACTGCATGGTAACCCTAGTCATCACTGTTAGGGAACGAGTTAGAGTATTCAGAAAGCATTAACGATGCAATTTTTTTGTAGGGAAGTGGGGAGGATTTTAACCTACATGACTTAGTTTTGTGTGTGTATGTATGTTTGTTAGAGTATTCAGAAAGCATTAACAATGCAATTTTTTTGTAGGGAAGTGGGGAGGATTTTAACCTACATGACTTAGTTTTGTGTGTGTATGTATGTTTGTATAACTTTTATTTATTTTTTTTCTCCACAATTGTGTCCTCTATGTACATTTATTTTGTCACAATGTCAAATACATTTTATGTTTTTTTCTGTCTTCTCCCCCATGTCCACTGACTTCTCCCTCCTGGCCCCTAACTTCTCCCTAAAGTCTCTGGAGGGAGAAGTCACTTCCCGCTAAAATCAGCTGCCAGACTTACCCCCGATAGACACCTATGAAGTAATGGTTACAGTACTGTAAATGGTTTGCATTGGTGAGAGTGTTAATATTTTCCTGTCTCCGAATCTCATCAAGCTTATAACAGCCCTTGAAAATCATGGTCAGAGGCCTAAAGGTGCTTAAATTTGATTTTCTGATACCCTGCAATAACAATTTTGAATTATGAACAACCTGAATGAATTCAAGTTCACCTGGAAAAAACATTCTTGGACTATCACTTCATACTTGAACATGAGTTCACTGGTTCTCCACTTCCAAATTCCCCAAATTAGTTGAGAATGCATAAAGTAGAAAAAAAACGAAACCGAAACCTGGGTCTTCACCCCTCAAAAAACCGAAACCGAAGTGAAAAAATCACAACCGCCAGTCTCTACTGTGACCGCCGAACCCTCATGTGACCTAGATTCCTTTAGCAAAGTCTATAAGTTATCTTTATGAAGGGATTTCATTGTAACTTGGTTTGATGACTCGTTTTGGAATGATTTTACTGTAACTTGGTAACTTTGATTGACATTAACTGTGAGGGCCACCTTAACCTCAATTCTTTAGTACAGTCTACACCTAAAATTTTTCTTATTTTAAACATAGCATATAGGGAACAGAAATTAACATATTCTCAATTGTCACAGCTCTTGTCTTATTTCATAATCCTTTCATAAACATTGAACATTATCCTTTTTCATCAAACACAACGCGCAGTTAAGTTAAGCTACAGTGTCATTGACACTTTCATTTTAAGTTTGCATTGGTTAGAAAGAGAGAGCAACCAAAGTGACCATGTTGGAGGGCCTGAGAAACAGATTTTTAACTTTTTTAAGCCTAATGTGATTATAGTAATTTATCTGATCCATTCTTGTTTAACAGGGCTCAGTGAATACTGTAAAGCAAGGTTGATTTGTTACCTTCCTACTTACATTAACTCTTAACCCACTGAGTATTTTAACCCTTTACCTAACGTAACGGCAAAACCAGCCAGCGCTATTCTAAAAAAATTGCCAATTAATTTTCATTATTTTTTTCATTTCTTGTCTCAAAAACATAGGTTATGACCCCTCGTTGGAACGAGCTCATTGAGCTCGTTCCAACGAGGGGTCATAACCTATGTTTTTGAGACAAAAAATGAAAAAAATTAGTTATTCAAGAATTTTTTTTGGCAAGTGTCGTCTGCTTTTCAGGTTAGGTAAAGGGTTAAAAATATTTTTACCAAATTTAGTCATGGCTGCTGTGAAGATGCTTTGATGAAAAATTCATCTAAATTTAACTCATGAAATCATTGGACAAAAAGTGTATTCAGTTTAAGGGGGTGGGGAGGGGGGATTTGGTTAAATGTGTCCAAATTAAACTTGTTTCAGTGGCAAGAGATTTTATGGCCTGGGTAGGAATATATGCCAACAGCATGCAGGGAATTTTAGGAAGCTGATGAATTTTTATTTGTCAGTGTACAGAGGGTTGAATCAATGGAAATGGAAATGAATACATCTGATCTGTAAGATGATTTTCAGGTGGGAATGAAGAAATGGCTGGATATATTTTGTACATTGACACTTTCATTTTGTTTATTCACAAAACAGCTCTGTAAATAGTTGGAATCAGAAATTTAACTGCTACACTATTATGTGGCAAACCAATGTTTTCAGCAGCACTAATTTCCCATAATATAGTTGAAAATTTAACCAACTGTATCTTGTTTGACAGAGCTTTGTCAAACAAGGTAAAAAGTTGGTTAAATATTTGTCCTATACCTAGAAGTGATTTCTAGGTGAAAAAAGGGTGATAAGGCAGATTTTCTATGACAAGGAAAGTGCCTTAGAAACAAGAATGTTTAGTTTTACTTGACAAAGTCAGGATAAGCTATTGCCATCACAGATGTGAAAGTCTGTGAGTCTGTGAATCAGTTCACATTTTCTTTAGCATAGGCTACACCCTATAGTTCTTGGCAAGTCATCACGAAATTTCATATGCAGGTTTGAGGTCATTTCTAAATGAGAATGTCCCTTTTTGGTCACGATCGTCAAGTGTGACAGCTGTGTGGGCCCAAAACTCTTCAGCATAGTCTACAGGTCGTATTTATATACGGGTTTGCGAGCCTGAAACCTGATAACCTTTAGCACAGTCTACAGGTCTTATTTCTGAAGGGATTTTATTGTAACATGTAAGGATGACTCAGTATAAGGTGTAGATGAGAACGTCCCCTTTTGGTAGTGATTGTTTTGGCCATGACAGCTACGCATGCCCGAATCTTGAAAACTTTAGCACAGTCTACAGACCGTATTTATGAAGGGATTTTATTGTAATTTCATTGAATGACTGTATAATGTCTAGATCGGAACTTCTTATTTTGGTCGAGTTCAGTCAACCCTGACAACCACAGGGGCACATTACCTTGATTCCTTTAGCACAGTCTACAGTTTGCATTTATGAAGGGATTTCATTGCAAATTTGTAGGATGACTCAGTATAATGTCTAGATGAGAACATCCTATTTTGGCCGTGATCGGTCAACCATGATGGCTGCACAGGCATGTGACCTAGATTTGTTTAACACAGTCTACAATTCATATTTATGAAGCGATTTCATTGTAACTTGGAAGAATAACTCGGTATGATGTCTAGATGAGACTGTTCTGTTGTGGTCACGATCAGCCAGTCACTACAGTCACTGGTCACATTCCCTCCTTTAGTACTGTCTACAGTTTGTTTTTATGAAGGGATTTCATTGTAACTTGGTAGGATAACCTGGTATGATATCTAGATGAAACTATCGTATTTTGGTTATGATCGGTCAACCGTGACCACTGAACCGTCACATGACCTTGTAACTTGGTAGGATGACTCGTTTTGGAATGATTTTACTGTAACTCGATCACAATTAATCAGCTGTTACCACCACAGCTGTGAGGGCCACATTATCCCAGGCCCCAATTATTCATTAAGTCTATTGCCAGGTCATTTGCCAGTTTATAAAACTCAATTCTTTAGTACAGTCTACACCTCAAACTATTCTTATTGAAAACTTAGCATATAGGGAACAGAAATTAATATATTCGCAATTATCACAATTCTTGTCTTATTTCATAATCCTTTCATAAACATTGAGCATTATCCTTTTCATCAAACACTACACACAGTCAAGTTAAGCTACAGTGTCACTGACACTTTCATATTTTTATACTGTACCAATGACCCAGACATAGCTGGTGCTAACTCTTAAAATATAGGGCCAAACACAAATTTTGCCCCCCAATCCCCAAAATTTGCATCTAAAACCAAAGAAAACATGTCCTGAAAGGCCCTCCACACTTCACCTCTACTGCGCATGCGCAGTGTCAAGGACGTTCCGAAATTGGCGCCATTAATCATTCTAAGTTTGGCCCTTCATCAGTTAACATCTGACTGATCTTTGTGCTTGTAAATCTCAGTTTAAATGATGCCAGACACATAAATATTAGTGAAATGGTGATTCTAAGGAGGATAGAGAAGGAGGAGAGGAAAAATGTGTGACAGAATATTATCAGGGCTGTAACTTAAAAATTTTTAATGAAATTATGTTAAGTTACCTATTTTCGAGGCAGCAGCCATTTTGTTGTCATTCTGATTATTTAGTTACACTCTTTTTTCAGTGTTTTCCTCTCTCCCTGTCCTTTAAGTCCCCCCTTGCTATTCTCCCATGCTTTTGGCATAGTTTTTGTAATTATTATTACTAAATTTTCTTGGGAGTTTTAGCTGAATAACAGAATGAATTCTGTTCTTTTCCCCATGTTTACGTCTTCACCTACGGGTGGTTAGGCGTTGTGTTCTGCATCTACCATCTGATGTTCTGCAGTTTCTTCCCTGGAAGTCTCTGTTTTGCATCAGATAGTGTATTTTTGGTAACTGATTCCGGGCCTGGGTGCCTGGAGTCTTATTTTAGTGTTTTTACATTCATTGTTTACATTTACAACAGCCCTCTGTGTGAGGGGGGGATTTCTGGAAAATAATATCTTGATGTTATTTTAACCATAACTAGATACATTATTATTGTTCGTAAGTGTTGAATAAATTGTTTAAAATATTTTTAAAATTTTTGTCCACACTTAGGCTTGGGATCCATTGGGGCTCAACGTTACTTTTCAGAAACTTGGGCTGTTCTGAAAAAATATTTTTTCAAAATATTTTGATTTCAATTATTTTTTCTATATTAATGGATCATATTATTATTATGTATTTTGATTGCCAGGGGTTAGTGCGAGTACCAGGACTTGTTTTCTTTTCACATTGAAAGGATCTTGATCAATTGTAATAAGAGGAAGTCTTCCTCTGACTTTTATAATCATTCTATATGTGGTCAGTGTACTCGCATTAACTCCTGTTCTGTATCGTATGATTTCGATGACAATATGGGAAGCGTATGTCACGGTATGTTATTGGGGAATTGGACACTCCGGTCCTTTCCCCGCAGGGTCACTCTACTTTATCAATTTCTATTTCAGACGATCAAGATTAGGGTGATGTATCTGTGATGTCTTCCAACAGTGTGCCTCCGTCGTCACAATTAATGAAGGGCTAGCGGAAAAGTGCTCATGTAAATACGCCAATTGCCTAAGAGGACCCTAGTAGGTTCGACGGCCTTTGACGTCCGCTAGCTCGCCCGGTGTTGCATCCATTCACCGAATGGTTCGGCAGCCGGGTTCGTCCGTTGCGGTCTAGAAGGAATTTTGGGGTGATGCGAGCACTATAAATCAACCAAATGCACACCCAGTGACGGCGGATCGGAGGGAGAACGGAGGAAGCCTTTTAGTCCGGTTCAAAGCTCGTTCTGGTCCATCCGGACGGCGAGCGAGAGAGGGCCCTCTCTCGTACAACAACATCTGGCCTCAGATGTTGTGGTACAAAATGTTTCGCATTCGGAGCATACGTCCGTCGCTCGGGACGCTCCGACATATAGTCAGTCCGGAGTAGACTGTCAATAAGGCTTCCTCATTCTCATGGTAGCGCACACGACCGCTCTTGGCTACGTGACCACGGATATCCAGTCAGCTTCGCCAGTCAGAGAATCATCGGCGAGCAGGTCACACCATCCGGTAGCCAGGGACACGAGGCCTGCAGACTCCGGACGTTCGCATAGGAAGTGTGCGGGAGTCAACGTACACGGAGCTTCCGGCGGCAATGCATCGTAAGACCGCTACTGCACAGGCCTCGGGAACGGACGTGCTTTCCTAAATAGCACAGTTTATCGCAGCATCGCAGCATCAACTGAATCTGTCGCATATTTTTTATCCGACGATGCTGGGTCGGGACGCTCCGCGGAAGCGGGTACGGACGTCCGAAAATTTCATCCGGTCCGACGAGATACCGAAAGGGATTTGGAGGATTTCGAGCTTTCCCTTTCGGAACAACATATGCTGTTGTGTATGTCATCTGACTTGGTCTTCTACAGCTTCTTTCGTCGGACCAGATTGCTGCGATGCCGGATAAGAAACTGATAGCGTCGGTGGACTTAGAAATTTTTGGTTCGGTTCAGGGACATCGTCCCTCAGTTCCGACATAGTCCAATAATGTCACACAAACTTTCGAATTATTGAACGACGCTATATATATTATTATTATATGCTTGCTATAACCAAGCATTTCTGGTTTCTTGTTCGCAAAGTTACGGAGATGTCTTTCAAAAGTGTGCCTCTGTCGTCATAGTTAATGAAGAGCTAGCGGCAATAAGTGCTCATGGAATATGTCTATCGCCTATGGAGTGACATTCGCCAGCTCACCCGGTGTAGCGTGCATTCATCGAATGGTTCGGCTGCCGGGTTCGTCCGTTGCGGTCTAGGAAGGAGATTTGGGTGATGCGAGCCCTTTAATTACTTTAGTACTCACCCAGTGACGGCAGATTGAGGACAGATTGGGGGAAGCCTGTTAGTCCGGTTCCTGGCTTGTCCAGGTCCGTCCGGGCTGTGAGCGAGAGAGGTTCCTCGTCCAACAACATAGGGGACCGCATGTTGTGGTTCTGATATTTTACATTCGGAGCATATGTCTGTCGGTCGGGACGCTCCGTTATATTGACAGTCCGAGAGACTGTCCATAATGCTTCCTCATCCTCACAGCAGTGCACACGACCGCACATTGGCTACGTGACCTCGAATATCCGATCAGTTTCGTCATTCAGTGATTCCACGGCGAATACTTCGCGCCATCCGGTAGCCAAGGGACACGAGGCCTATACACTCCGTTCGCTCGCATATTGGTAGTATGCACGGGGTAACGATCACGGAGCTTCCAGCGGCAATGCATTGTAGGACCGCTTCTCCTCAGGCCTCAGTGACGGACGTGCTATCCGAGTTAGCACAGTTGTTTCGCAGCATCCCAGCAATTGACAGTTTCTTGGTCGAATCAGGAATTATCCGACAGCGCTGGGTCGGTGCGGTCCGCGGTTGCATCAGGTACGGACGACCGAACGCTTTATAGGGTCCGACAGGATGGCGTAAGGGATTCGAAAGATTTCGAGTTTTCCCTTTCTTAGTATCTGAAGCTGCCATTCATATCTTCTGGCATTATCTTCCAGTGATTGTTATTTCGGACTACATTGCTGCGATGTTGGATAAGAGACTTATAGCGTCATTGGACTCGGAATTTTCGATCGGTTCGGGGACATTGTCCCTGACTTACCGACGCAGTCCAATAATTTCATTACTACATGTGTTTTATTTTTCGACGCCATATATGCATACAAGCCTGCTACCAAGCATGATAGTTTAGTTTCTTGTCCGCGTTGCTCATTTCTGCCGTTTTATCATTTATACGAATAGTTTATTTTGGCAGTGCAGGGCATACTGAGAGTTCATATGCGTCTAGACGGTGTGGTTAAAGACTGGAAATATTCTTTTTCGCCGTTTATGTCTTTTCCAACTTCAATGTTGGAAACGACAATGATGTCTAGTAGACTTAACTTAGACGCTTTATCATACGTGAGGCGTTATCATTACGTCTTCAAGAAAAGATTTACGGGATATTATTCTCAATGTGATTTCTTTTGAGGGCAGTTGTTTGTTCACGTATAACTCCGCCCTTCAGTGGCTGATTGGAGTTGGTTAGACATGACGCAGCCCTAGCTACATCCACGCGCGTGGATGGTAAGGTTAAGAACTCTCTCAGAGTCGCTTCGTTCTCGGAGAAGCTTCTCTTCGACGGCAACTTTTCAGCAATCCATGAATTGCTCGATTTACACGTTCTCTTGTCTATCTAGTGTTACAAGAGATTCAGACTGGGGCAACATTCGGTGGTTGACTCAGAGAGTGCCACTGCAGTTGCCGGACCCAAGTGTTGCTGTTATGACGGTTGCCAGTCAAACAGATTGGGATATAATACTGATCCCAACGGATTCGAAGTGCCAGGGTCTTTGGGTTCCGCAGTCTCTTAGCAACCAATTATCTTCCGCGGAATAATGTTTTTTAGGCTTGCTTTATGTCATTGCATGAACATTATTCAGAAACGCATGCCCAAATTCTGTCCGTTAATTCGACAGTAGTGGCGTATCTCCGGAACCAGGGAGGCACTCTTTCGTTTCCGTTATTCAATTTAATGGAAAGAATCCGTCTGTTGGTTATAGTACACCAAGTTCTGTTTTGGTCCGTCATATTCCGGGTCGTCTGATTGTTTTACCGGACTCCCGTTCACTTAGGGGTCGCTTGTTGCTGTCAGAATGGACTCTCAACAAACAAGTATTCAATCAGATTTGCTATCTATGGGAGCGCCCAATGATGATTTATTTACGACACAGCTTGCTAATCAATTGCAGACGTATGTGTTGGCTTGTCCGGATCTCTGAGCTAATGTTGTTAACGCTCTATTGATCTATAGGACGGAATGATAGGATACGCGTATCCTCCGGCGCTGTTGTTTCAGCAGGTATTGCTAAGATAAACAACCACAATACATTTCTGTTGATAGCATCTCTATCTTCACAGAGACCATGGGTAATTTACTCTGTTGTCTACTGTGGGACTTAACGTGAAATCTTCCTCAATGTGAGGATCTTTTTTCACTGGGTAAATCGTGTCATCTTTATCACAACCCGCAAGGTCGCAACCTTCTTGTATTCCGTTGTGTGGTCCGTATTGCATTGTAAGCATTGTACTGGACGAGCTTTAGACGCGATTTCTTACTATAGGAGATCCTCTTCTTCGCTATTCTATGCGGCTAAAGTGGAGGCTCTTCCGTCGTTGGTGTAGGGATCATTATGTTCATATTGTTGATCCCTCCATACTACTCATTGCAATTTTTTAGTATACTTGTTTCACAAGATCTACTGCAGCCTGTTATTATTAAGGTTATAGGTTTATGTTACCTCATACCTGTGCACTCTAGGATAGTTTACAATTGAGTCTTATGTCTCTTTATCTAGTCAGTTAGTAACTTTTTGATAAATAGACTTAGAATCTTTAGATTAAATTCCTATATGGAATTTAACTTCGGTTCTTATTTAGCTAAGTAATCATTTGAGCCTCTGGAAACAGTAGTTTTCAAATTCTGACCTTTTGACAGTAATTCTGTTGGTTTCTCTTTTCTGAAGAGTCAGTGAGTTTCATGCACTATCGATGGATGATTTTCACTTTCGTAGTTTCGGAATCACTACTTCCTTTACTATTTAGGTTGGATTTTTGCAAAAGAGTTAGGCTCCTAATATCCGGAACCTATTGTTATTATGGTCCTTCCGTCTTCGTACGGGCATAGGCCTTTACTCTTTCCGGTTAGAGTTTATGTATTTATAAACAGATATCTGTTTATTACTACGGGCGTAAGCTTCTTCTGTCTTTGATGCCTAGTAGAAGGACGTTACGCTCCATTCTATTGTTAATGGATTCTATTAACTATCGGTACTGCTTATGGTATATCATTGACTCAGCAGTTGTGCTTAAGATTTCGGCTCATGAAGTAAGAGTTCTTCTACATCTTGGGCTTACATTAATAGTGTCGCTATTATAGATTTTTGAAGGCTGCTCATTGCGCTCAGCCATCCACATTCATGAATTTTTATCTCAGAAATATCGAGTCCATTTCTGGAGGCCTCTATTGTTAGGTCTGTTATCTACTGCTCAGAATGTCATTCACTTAACAGTTGCTACTATAGCTAGGTAGGCTGTCTGTTTCGGCAGTGTCTCCGTTCTGCTGCCCTCTTCGCTCTGGGCTATTTGACCCAGGGCAAGAAAAGGGTGGGGGGGGGGGGGGGGGGGGGGTGGGGGGGGGAGAGTGTTCCCTTGGGTCACATGTTTTACTATGAAAACAAGGGGATACCTCCTCCGGAGTTAGTAATTCTGAGCTGTTATTGGGATGGTTGTTTAGTGAGAAGTTTATGTTTTAAAAATTCATTCAAGTCTTAGTTTTTAAAGTAGAGCTTTTGAATATTGCATATGTCAACGGACATGATTATGCAATCCTCAGACACTTTTAAGGAGTATAAGAGTCTCTATTCTCTAGACTTACTTTATTTATTGGCTTACTTTAAAAATTATTAGTATAAGGATTATATTGGATATTAATAGAGTACATGGATGTATGAAGCTCAATTTTGGAAGGTGTTGTATCTTTCTAATTTATCATAAATAAGAAAGATACATGTAAGGCCTATTACTTCTTTTTCCCTACAGGGGATGACTCTATTTTATTTTATTGAGCGTATTCCATTTTGCTCTATGTCCTTGGCCCTCCAGCCTTTTTACTATTCAGCTATGTCTGGGTCATTGGTACAGTATAAAAATGTTAAAAAATTTATAGTAATTTCTATATTTTTTATACTTACCAATGACCCAGACGGGGATGGCCCTCCCAGGAGTTGGGAACTCTTGCCTCCCCGCTGAGTACATAGCGCTTACCAGGCACTGGTTATTAGAATGATTAATGGCGCCAATTTCGGAACGTCCTTGACACTGCGCATGCGCAGTAGAGGTGAAGTGTGGAGGGCCTTTCAGGACATGTTTTCTTTGGTTTTAGATGCAAATTTTGGGGATTGGGGGGCAAAATTTGTGTTTGGCCCTATATTTTAAGAGTTAGCACCAGCTATGTCTGGATCATTGGTAAGTATAAAAAATATAGAAATTACTATAAATTTTTTAACTTTCATAGCCTAATGTTTTTTTTAGTTTTTAAAAAAATTTCACCCAAACCATATGTGATTCCTCATTGGAACAAGATCAGCAAGTTCATTCCAGTGAACCGTCACATGCTTTGGTTTTGTTGAATTTTTTTTTTAAAATATATTTCTTTAATTTATTCATTTTTAGCTTAACTTGACAAAATCAAAATAAGCTATTGCCATCACGTGTGCGGAAGTTTGTGAGTCTGTTCACATTTTCCTTTAACACAGGCTACACCCCTTAGTTCTTGTCCGATCGTCAGGAAATTTCATATGCAGGTTTGGGGTCATGTCTAGATGAGAACGTCCCCTTTTGGTCGCTATCGGTCAACCGTGATGTCTGCCCGAGCTCAAAACCAGAAAACCTTTAGCACCATCTGCAGATCGTATTTATGAAGGGATTTCATTGTAACTTGGTAGGATGCCTCTGTATAATATCTAGATGAGAACGTCCCCTTTTGGTCATGATCTGTCAACCGTGATGGCTGCCCAAGCCTGAAACCACAAAACTTTAGCACAGTCTGCAGGTCATATTTATTTCATTGTAACTTAGTAGGATGACTCCGTATGATGTCTAGATGAGAACTTCCCCATTTGGACGCATTCTGTCAACCGTGACAACTGCCGAGCCCAAAACCAGAAAACCTTTAGCACAGTCTATAGGTCGCATTTATGAAGGGATTTCATTGTAACTTGGTAGGTTGACTTCATATAATGTCTAGATGTGAACGTCCCCTTTTGGCTGTGATTGGTCAACTGTGATGGCTACAGGGGCCCAAAGCCCGAAAACCTTTTTCACTGTCCACAGGTCATATTTATAAAGGGATTTCATTGAAACTTGGTAGGATGACTCTATATGATGTCTAGATGAGAACTTCCCCATTTGGTCGCATTCTGTCAACCGTGACAACTGCCGAGCCCAAAACCAGAAAACCTTTAGCACAGTCTACAGGTCGTATTTATGGAGAGATTTCATTGTAACTTGGTTGGTTGACTTCATATAATATCTAGATGATAGCCTCCCCTTTTGGTCATGATTGGTCATCTGTGATGACTACAGGGTCCCGAATCCCGAAAACCTTTAGCACAGTCTACAGGTCATATTTATGAAAGGATGTCATTGTAACTTGGTGGGATCACTCCAGAAATGCCCAGATGAGAACGTCCCCTTTTGGTTGCATCCATTCAACCATGATGGTTGTCCGAGCCCAAAACCCAAAAACTTTTATTACAGTCTAAAGGTCATATTTAATATGGAGGGTTTTCATTGTAACATTGGTAGGATGACTCAGTATAATGTCTAGATGAGAACGTTCCCTTTTGGTCACAATCGGTCAACCGTGATGGCTACACAGGCCGAAGCCCAAAAACCTTGAGCACAGTCTACAGGCCATATTTATGAAGGGATTTCATTGTAACTTGATAGGATAACTCATTTTGGAATAATTTCACTGTAAATTGATAACTTTTATTGATTTAAATTAACTGTGAGGGCCACATACATTAACTGTGAGGGCCACATCAACCCACCCCTCAATTCTTTAGTACAGTGTACACCTCATATTATTTTTATTGAAAACATAGCATACAGAGAACAGAAATTAACCTATTCCCAATTATCACAATTTTTATCTTATTTCATAATCCATTCAAAAACAGTGAACATTATCATTTTCATCAAACACAACACACAGTTAAGTTAAGCTACAGTGTCAGTGACACTTTCATTTTTTTGAAGTGTGGTCCATCTCTATTTCTGTATATAAAAAATATATGTACATTTTAACAACTCTTTTTCAGGTCCAGAAATGTACAAAGCTCTGGATAATATAAATTACAAGAAAATAAGACTGAACAAAGACAAACCGACCATTGGTAAATCAAAGACTGTCATTAATCAGCCGAAAACATTACTTGATATTTGTGCTGTTGCTGTTAATAATGAACCAGTGGTGTGTGAAGAAACTATTGCATGCATTCCTGTACATTTAGCACCTCTTCTACTCAGGATAGCCATTGAGAATGTACAATCTCAAGCTGTTAGTGTTCTCATATCTAACTGGCCATTGCCATCTCTGTGGTAAGTATACAGTAAATTAATAGAAATTAGAGGTGAAGCGGAGTACCATAAATACCAAATGGTAAAGGTATTGAAGTAATACCAAAATATGGAGCCGAGATAGAATAGACCTGGTACTTTAAAACACCTGCCAGAAACATACAAAGTATTAAGGAACCACCAGAGTTACAGGTATGCTGATTCTGACTCAACATGGCCAATTTATAACTCAGTCAGTAGCCAGAATAAAGCTAGGACGGCCAAAATACCTTGAAATGTTTTGAATAAAATTCTACAAATTTGGATGTCATTGACCTTGTTCCTATGACCTCCATATTTGTATTGGTGGTACAAATTTAAAAAAATACCTAAATTTTATTTTACTTCGTTGTGTTGAGTTAGGGATTGTGGGGTCCATTATATAAGTTTGGTGTATTAAATAGAGAGTAATTGCTTGACTGGACTGATTATGTGAAATAATTCATGAGTGGTGAGGGACGTTGTACAAACATGAGAGCGCAGATGTTTTACAATATAGTCCCTCGCCTCGAATGAATTATTTCACGTAACCAGTCCAGTCAAGCGATTACTCTGTTTTATTACTTTTCGTTATTAACAATAATTATATTATTTAACCCTTTACCTTACGTAACGGCCCAAACCAGCTAGCACTATTCTAAAAATCGCCAATTAATTTTCATTATTTTTTCATTTTTTGTCTCTAAAACATAGGTTATGACCCTTCATTGGAAGGATTGCGTCGAGCTCGTTCCAATGAGAGGTCATAACCTATGTTTTTGAGACAAAAAATGAAAATAATAGTTATTCAGTTGTTTTGGTTTTTTTTGCAAGTGGCGCTTGCTTTTCATGTTAGGTAAAGGGTTAAAAAAACAATGAACTCCCCATTACACCCACGGCAAATCGTCTTCGTTTGCTCGCACGGATACATGACCCAATTGTTGATTGCATAATTCACTTGTGAAGTTATTGTTAAAATCAAACCCGGAAATCCCGGTAAATCACACTTTGGAAAGTAATAAACCTATTTTTATGTAGGTACCGAATACCGTACCGAAACCGCTGAGGTATATGGTCAGAAAAATACCAGTACTGATACCAAACCTAAAATTACAATCCCACCCATCTCTTATAAAAATGTTTATCACGTTAAACCTTTACCTAATGAATCAGCTGCCTCCACCTGCATCTGCAACATGACACAAGTTTTGCAAGATCATCAATGTTTGCCTGTAAGGGAGAGAATTGAATTTAAATTCTCCTCCTAACCTACAAATCACTCTTCATGTAGCCGCACCACTTCTGTGGAACAACCTCCCTGATCATCTATACACCAGCAAGATGTCTGAAATTAGTCACTGCAAACAATCTCATTCACATACCTGGACATCTGGTAAAAGCAACAGAGCATTCTCTGTTTGTGTAGCTGCACCTCTTCTGTGGAACAAACTCCCTGATGATCTCAAGATGCCACAAAGCTTGGACTCTTTTAATACCTCGTTTAAAAACCATCATTTCTGGCAAGTTTTTGATATTGGTAATTTTACAACTGCCTGATTGTTTTTCTTTTCTTTTTTTGTGTGTTTTTTTTGTTATGCACCATCCACAAACATATACATTCAGTGTGCTGGACGAAAACACAAAGCCTGAGAGTGCCAAGTGGGCTCACACCTTCAATCCTTTACCGAACATAACGGCCAAAACCATCCAACGCTATTCACAAAAATCACCAATTAATTTTCATTATTTTTTCATTTTTTGTCTCAAAAACATAGGTTATGACCCATCATTAGAATGAGCTCGATGAGCTCATTCCAATGAGGGGCCATAACATATGTTTTTGAGACAAAAAATGAAAAAAATTAGTTATTCAAGAATTTTGTTCGCAAGTGTCGTCTGCTTTTCAGGTTAGGTAAAGGGTTAAACTGTATTATTATTATTCTTGATATTATTATTATTATTTTACATATTAAGTGGTTGAAAAAAATACTTTTTGGTCAATTTGGTCAACATTTTGTATGTGAGAGTTTAACCCTTTACTCAACGAATCGCCTGCATCCGCTGGCTTAATATGCAAATTCAGCAGCAGAAAAATTATTATTTTTCGAAAACTTTCAACAAAACCATATCATGTGACCCCTCTTTGGAACGAGCTCGTCAAGCTCGTTCCAAAGAGGGGGTCACATGATATGGTTTTGCTGAAATTTTTTGAAAAAATTTAAAAAATGGTATTTAAAATAATAAATTTTGAAATCGTCTGCATTGGGTAAAGGGTTAACAATGTTTTAAATAATTTTGAAAATGAGTCTCTGATACATTCCTATGACTTGATGTTATGTATGTTTCATGGCAGTATGGAACACAAACCGCATTCCCTGATAGTGTAGACTCATCCCCCCCCCCCCCCCCCCTCCCATCCCCCACTTTTGTGTTCAGCCGTACGTATGCACCGCAAATGGCGACTGTAACTGTCAATTTTCTCCAATCCTTGGTTGTAATTTTCAGTCATACTGATAATCACACTTGTTCTGAATATCTGAATGGGAATTACAACCAAGTTAGATTCAACAGTAAATTTCATTCTCCTGTTGACTTGATGAGGTAAGTGGACAGATCCATGTGGTGTCAACAATTTAAACACTGAGCAGTTTAGCACAAAGTACATATGGAATGGAATCAAACAATGACCCCAGCCCTGGATATTCTGAAGCTGCTGGATATGGCAGGTGGGAATTGGCAAAATCCGGGATTCACCTTCAGTATACAGTGGAACCCTGTTAATTGAATAGCCACTTTGCCAATGAAATTATTCAGTTAACATGAGTATTCAATTAACAGGGATTGTGTCACTTTCCTGTATTCTAGAGATAAACTTTGCCTTTATTCTATTATATCTTGTTTGACTGAGCTCTGTCAAACAAGATGTAATAGATTAAATGCCTGCATTGGATGTACTGAGGCCAAAATGTGATCGCCAGAAATGAATAAATGTGGATCTGAGATTAGTAATTGATAAAGGTATACGGTTAATGTTTGAATCTGCCCTCCATAGACAATGGTACCTCGAATTATAATAAATTGGATAATTGTCGCTCGTAACCCACTTTCCACGGTACACTATCTTGTCCGACTAAATGTTTTTCGGCCTTTTCTGCGACTTCTCCCAGTTATCACGAACAACCCAAGAACACCCAATACACCACTGTAAAGCTTATTCATTCCTCTTTCCACTGACATCGGGTACTGCTTGATATGTTACAGTTAAAACTAGAAGTCCTGTCATGAAATGCGCACAAATAGCACGTCGATCTGCGCGTTAATATACGCGTTATGGCCATGATAAGGCTATCAAATTCTGTACATATGGCCTGTGCACAAGCAATGTTTTAGCCAATGGACCTCCTGGTAACCCGGAGGTCCATTGGCAGAAACATTGCCTGTGTTTGCTATAAGTAACCAGGAGAACCTGTCGTGCTTTGGATGCCATTCGATTTGGCAATTGCACGCAATTCCAACGTGAAATTAAGCCTAGATAAGCGCACAGTTCGTGACAGGACTTCTAGTTTTAACTGTATGTCAGTCAAATCTGAGGGGGGTATAACAAAGATGAGTGCTATCATTTTCGAAAAGTGAGTCGTGTACCTTGTTAATATTTATTTACCATTATGGGGGCACGTCAGTATCGATTCAAAAATGCTATCAAATATCATTTTTCTTTTGAGTTCACAGTTTGTGCTGAGTACCTGTGTTTTTATTGTGGATAAAAGGTCTATCTTTGTTTTTGCTCAGTTATTTTATTCAAGTACCTTTTGTGAAGGGACATATATTTTTTATACTGTACCAATGACCCAGACTTAGCTGGTGCTAACTCCTTAAATTCTAGGGCCAAACACAAATTTTGCCCCCCAATCCCCAAAATTTGCATCAAAATCCGAAATGTCAATGTCCTATGTGGTCCTCCATACCTTTTATCCATTGCACATGCGCAGTGTCAAGGAGGTTTCGAAATTGGCACCAATTGTCATTCTTTGTTTGGCCCTAAATTTAGTAACACCTCACTGATATTTGTGTTTGTAAATCTCAGTTTAAATGATGCCAGACACATAATTATGAAAGAAATGGTGGATCTAAGGAGGAAATAGAAGGATGAGAGGATGAAACAGTGGCAGGATGTTTTCAGGGCTGTGACTTATAATTTTTTCACGAAATTATTTCATGTTCCCTAATTTTGGGGCATGGTCCTGATGTTGTCATTCTTGCTAAGAATTTACCATTGTTTGTTCAGTGTTTCCTCTCTCCCTTTCCTTTATTCCCCCCTTGCTATTCTCCCATGCTTTTGGCATAATTTTTGTAATTTTTTAAAATTAAAATTTCTTGGGAGTTTTGGCTTGGTAACAGAATAATTATTCTGTTTTTCCCCATGCTCAAGTCCTCACCCTTGGGTGGTTAGGCGTTGTGGTCTGCATCTACATCCAATGTACTGCAGTTTCTTCTCTGGAAGTCTCTGTTTTACATCGGATAGTGTTTAAATTGGTAACTGATTTTGGGCCATGTTTACAGTGCCTTGAGTCATGTTTCCGGTTTTTGTACACTTTTGTTTACGTTGACAACGGTTACTTCTGATAGTGATTACTTGTCTTCTGTTTAGTGCTGCTCATAGCCAGATACATTAATATTGTCCGTAAGTGTTACATTAATTTTTAAATATGTTTTAAAATTTTTGTCCACACTTAGGCTTTTTTGGGATCCATTTGGGCTCATTGTTCCCATTGGGAACTTGGGCTCTTCTGAAAATTTTCGAAAAATTTTTTTTTTTTGAATTATTTTTCGAAATGTTATAATGGATTATATTATATTATATATCTTTGTTTCAAGGGTTAGTGCGAGTACTATGACTGTTTATATTTTTTCATGATGAAAGAATATTGTTCAAATTGTAATGCGAGGAAGTCTTCCTCTGATTCTCATGTTCATTGTGTTTCTTGTAGTCAATGTACTCGCACTAATTCTTGCTCAGTGTGTGTCAATTGGAATGACAAACGTTGGAGACGTGTGTCATGGTATATTGTTAACGGTGAGGGGTCCATGCCGGTCCTCTCTCCACAAGGTCACTCTAGTTTAGAGGAACAAGAGCAGGGTGATGTTTCCGTGATGTCTTCAACAAGTGTGCCTCCGTCGTTGCAGTCTAACGAAGAGTTAGCGGCTAAAGTGCTCATGGAAATACTACACTTACCTAAGAGGTCCCTAGTAGGATCGATGGCGTTGTTGTCTGCTAGCTCGCCCGGTGTAGCAACCATTCATCGAACGGCTCGGCAGCCAGGTTCGTCCGTTGCAGTCCAGGGAAGCAGTTTGGGTGATGCAAGCACTATAAACATTGAACGTGCACACCCAGCGACGACTGATCCGAGGATAGTACGGAGGAAGCCTGTCAGTCCGGTAGCTAGCTCGTCCAGGTCTACCCGGACTGTGAGCGAGAGAGGCCCCTCTCTCTTACAGCAACATCTGGGACCAGATGTTGTTGTACGTGACGTTTGTCAGTCGGAGCATACGTCCAGTCCACCTGCTTGGGACGCTCCATTGCATAGACAGTCCGGAGAGACTAGTCTATCGGCTTTCTCATCCTCACGGCAGCACACACGACCGCACCTTGACTATGTGACCGCTGATATCCAGCCAGCTTCGCCGACCAGGGATTTCATGTCGACCAGGTCACGCCATCCGGTAGCCAGGGATACGAGGCCTTTACAATCGGGATGTTTGCATAAAACAAGTATGCGGTATTCAACACCCCAGGAGCTAAATCATGTAAGACTACGGCTCCACAGGCCTCCGTAACGGACTTGCTAGTGCAGATAGCTCATCTTATCGCAGCATCCCGGTAGCCGTCAGAAACATTTTCCGATCCGGAATTGTCTGAGGAAGCTGGGTTGGTTCGTTCCACTGCAGAGTCAGCAAGGGACGACCGAGATTATCAAGTGGTCCAGCCGGATGGTGAAAGGGATTCAGAGGAATTGGAATTTTCCCTTTCGGAGCAACATAAGGTAGCCGTAAATTTCATCCGACAATACCTTCCTGATGTTGTTCCTCCGGACCAAAATGCTGCATTGCCGAATAAGAGACTGATAGCATCACTGGACACAGAATGATGCTATATTCAAACTTGCCTCCAAGATGGGCAAGTCCGGTTTCTTAGCGGCCAATGCTCTAAAGCTGCCTTTCATCAATTCAAGGAATAAATTTGAAACGGCAGGACAGGGCATTCCGAGAGTTCCTCTGCGTCTGGATGACCAGGCTGAAGACCAAGAATTGTCTTTGCTGTCGTTTATGTCTATTCCAGCCACTACGTTGGAAACTACAATCTCGTCTAACACAACCAGCTTAGACGCATTATCATACGCAGATCACCTTACCAGAGCATTTTCATTACGTCTCGAAGGAAAAGAATTCCAGGATGTTCAGTCTTCCTTAAGAGTTTTTTCGAGGGCATTAGCATACTCTACGTATAACTCCGCCCTTTCAGTGGCAAATCTGGAGTTAGTCAGACGTGATGCTGCCCTGGCTGCATCCACACGCGTGGATCGTAAGGTGAAAACTCTCTTCGAGTCGCTCCGGTCTCCGGAGAGCTTCTCTTCGACGACAAGCTTTCCTTAATCTATGATCAGATTACTAAGAAAGCTTCAGACTCTCTGCTGTTCAAGTCCGTTTCTAAAAAGTCGGATTCAGCGGAGAATAGTAAGACAGGCACTTCTGGGACGAGTACGTCCATGGGAAAGTTCCTATAGAGGTTCTTATAAGTCCTCTAGGTCTTACTCCAGAGATCATCAAGGTAGCGACTCAGGTAGGGGACGTTATACTTGCTGAGACAACCGGTCAGATGCCCATAGGTCGACGGGGCGAGGTGTGGGTCGTGGAGGACGTGGTTTCTCCTGCCGCAAGCCTCGCAGGCCCAGGCGGTGATGGTGCAAACCTCTATCGTTCCAGTGGGCGGAAGGTTATCGAGTTGCTTGACCAATTGGTTGTCGATTACGGACGACCTTTGGGTTCGAGGGGTGATTTCAGAAGGGCTAAAACCATCCTTCAAAAGAAAACCTCCGTTAACTCGAAGTCCAAGATGGACTCAGCTTCCGTCAAATCCTCAGAAGAGAAGTTTGCTTCTATTAGAAGTCCAATCTCTTCTGGAGAAGAACGCGACAGAGGTCGTATAAAACCAGGAATCTCCAGGTTTCTACAGCCATCTGTTTCTGGTTCTGAAACCAGACGGCTCGTTTCGTCCAGTCATAGATCTGAGCTGGTTAAACAAGCTGATCGTGGCTCCAAAATTTTATATGGAGACCATTCGATCGGTCAGAGCGAGCATTCGAGTGAACGACTATCCTGCGTGCATAGATCTTAAGGATGCGTACTTTCACGTCATGGTACATCCTGCGTTCAGAAAGTATCTTCGCTTCGCTGTCCTAGGAGTCGTTTATCAGTTCCGAGCAATGTGCTTCGTTCTGAATCTAGCGCCCTGGGCTTTCACATGAATAATGAACTTGGTAATGACTCATTTCCAAGCTCATTCATCTGCGGAAACGTCGGCCTACCTAGACGGCATTCTTCAGAGGTATGGCAATGAGTTAACACTTCAGAACGATGTTCAGAATCTGCTTCAACTGCTCCAAAGTCTCGGTTTTATAGTAAACGAGTAGAAGTCGGATCTGGTGCCGTCCAAGTCATTCACCCCCCTGGGAATGAGCTTCAAGACGCACAACAATCTCGTTCGTCTGCTGTTAACCAGAGCGAAATTAGTCAGTTGTTACGCTCACTTTTGTCTTTACTCCGACATAGTTACAGCAAGAGAATTCATGTGACTGATAGGTTTGTGCGGAGACGCCGCGGATCTTATTCCGATGGGATGGCTACATACTCAGCCACTCCAAATCTTTCTGATTCAGAATTGGAGTGTTAAGATTCATTCGCTCGATACGAACATCGTCTTGTCGAATGAAGTCAAACAAGAGATTCAGACTTGGGCAGATATTCAGTGGTTAACTGAGGGAGTTCCACTGCAATCGCCGGGTCCGAGTTTTACGTTTATGACAGATGCCAGTCAAACAGGTTGGGGCGCAACTTTGAGCCCAACAGATTCGAAGTGCCAGGGTCTTTGGGATCCGCAGTTCCTAAACAAGCACATAAACATCAAAGAAATGATGTCAATTTGGCTTGCGCTATGTCATTGGATGAACATAATTCAGAATTCACATGTGCAAATTCTGTTCGGCAATTCAACGGTTGTAGCGTATATTCGGAACCAGGGAGGCGCTCATTCCATTCCGTTATTCAACTTAACAGAAAGAATCCTTCTGTTTGTCCTAGAGCATCAAGTTCTCCTACCGTTCCGTCATATTCCGGGTCGTCTGAACGTTTTGGCAGATTCCCTTTCTCAGAGGGGTCGCATGTTGCCATCAGAATGGACTCTCAACAAACGAGTATTCAATCAGATTTGCTACCAATGGGAGCGTCCGATGATGGACTTATTTGCAACGCATCTCAACAATCAGACTATGTGTCGCCGTGTCCAGATCCTCGAGCGTTTGCAGTGGACGCTCTCTCGATCTCTTGGGACGGAATGATAGGATACGCGTATCCTCCAGCGCCATTGATTCAGCAGATATTGCTCAAGATAAAGCAATCTCACTGCAAAATTCTGTTGGTAGCATCGCTGTCACCCCAGAGACCATGGATAAATCTACTCAGGTGTCTGTTGTGGAACATGCCGCCAAAGCTTCCTCCACAGGAGGATCTTCTTTCGCAGGGGAAATCGCGCACACTGCAACACAACCTGCAAGGTCTCAGCCTTCACGTATTTCCGTTATGCGGTCCTTCTTGCATGGCAAGCAATTTACAGGACGAGCAGTGGACGCAATTTCTAACTGTAGGAGGACCTCCTCTTCGCTAAATTATGCTGCTAAGTTGAAGGTTTTCTGTCGGTGGTGTAGGGATCATTCTATTGATATTTATGATCCCTCCATTCCAGACATTGCTAATTTTCTAGTCTACCTGTTTGATGAGATCAAACTGCAGCCTGTTACCATTAAGGGTTATAGGTCTATGCTATCTGATACCTATGCACATCATGATAGGTTACAGATTGGATCTAATGTCTAGTTTAGGTCCGTTATCTGTTGCTCAGAATGTCGTCCACTAAACAGTTGCAACTACAGTTATGCAGGCTTTCTGTTCCGGCAGCAACTCTGTCCTGCTGTCCTCTTCGCTCTGGGGGTATTTGAACCAGGGCAAGGGGAAGGCGTGGGGGGGATGGTGTTTCCTTAGGTCACCTGCTTTATAGTGAAAGGCAGGGGAATACCTCCTCTGGAGCCAGTGATTCCAAGTTGGTACCGGAATGGTTTTAAAGTGTAAAGCTAATGTTTAACTCATTCATGTCATATTTTTAAAGTGTAGCTCGGTGTGAAGCATTTGTATATGTCACGTGTCATACGAGCGTTAATATACAATCCTCGGACACTTTTAATGAGTATAAAGAGTCTCATTTTCTGGACTTCCTTTATTTATTAGCTTTCCTTTTGAAAAATTAGTATAACGGGTTATACTGGATGTTAATAGAGATCATTGATGTCATTGTGCTCAATTACAGAATTGTATTGTGTCTTTCTTTTTTGATACAAACAAGAAAGATACACGTAAAACCTGTTCTCCTTTTCTCCTTGAGGGGATAATTCTGTTTACATGTAATTGAGCCTATTGGATTTTCCTTTATGTCCTAGGCCCTCCAGCCTTTTTTCTATTCAGCTAAGTCTGGGTCATTGGTACAGTATAAAAATGTTAAAAAATTTATAGTAATTTATATATTTTTTATACTTATCAATGACCCAGACGGGGATGGCCCTCCCATGAGTTGGGAACTCATACCTCCCCACTGATTACATAATGCTTACCAGGCACTGATTGTAAGAATGACAATTAGCGCCAATTTCGAGACCTCCTTGACACTGCGCATGCGCAGTGGATAAAAGGTATGGAGGACCACATAGGACATTGAAATTTCGGATTTTGATGCAAATTTGGGGGATTGGGGGGCAAAATTTGTGTTTGGCCCTAGAATTTAAGAAGTTAGCACCAGGTAAGTATGGGTCATTGGTAAGTATAAAAAATATATAAATTACTATAAATTTTTTAACTTTTAAGGTATAATCCATGGTTTTAGGTAGGAGAGGAAATTCTGGCCCATTCTCATTAGGAAATGCTAGTAAAATTCCCAATTCAGCTGAACGTATTTTTACCAACGTACCATCTGCCAGTGATCCAATCCAGTCAGCAATAAGTCTGTTGCATACATGTACATTTAGGTACAGTTGTGGATAATATTTTCGCAGGGTTTGATTTAGGCAAGAGCTGCTTTCAATAGCTCAGTTCCAGGGAGCTCAATAGATCTGTGGTGCCTGACAAATTGTCAGGCGCCACTGATCTTTTGGGGTACTTGGAATCATGGTGTAATTTGCTTGAACTTAACAGGCGTTGGTTCCCCTCCGTGGAACCTCGGTCCCAAAGAGGGTCTTTTTCCAATCTCTATGAATTAATCCTTGTTTTTCCCAATAGTCTCATGTCCACAGAATATTCTGCGTGTGTTGTGAATGCATTTATTTTTAGTTTCAGAGATATCCTTTATGACACAGACTGTGATATATTTGGGGAACAGATGGGGTTTGATTTAGTTGTATTTAAAGGAGTTACAGCCAGAACGGATGCCTGTAAGCTGACTTGCCTTGACTTAAGGGGATTTAAACTAAGTAAGTTACAATTTATTTTTACTCTGTGTAACAGTATTGAGCAATACTTTTTCAACTCTTTTCCTGACACTAATTCTCTTGTGTTGCTAATAAACATGCATGTTACCAACTTCTTCACAACTCCACTTTCCCCCCACCCCACCCCAGTTGCCCATTTGTCTGTTTCCTGATCCATACTCTTTCATGAATAGCTAAAGCTTTTAATTTTTTGCTTTTAAAACATTGCTTGTGCAGGCCTTAAATTTCTATCAAATCACAAAGGTAAAGACTGTACACAAATTGGGATATTTTCAACAGATAGTATCACAAATACGGTGATGTTGCTCTCGCCTTGTTTAGCGCAACATGCAGTGGAATTCAAAGTGAGAGAATGGTTGTGAGGAAAAGCAAAATCACTCATCATTCCCTTATGAGCTCTTCTGGATGAAGACAGTGCAGAGCAGGTGGATTTGCTTATAACTATATATATTTTTATACTGTACCAATGACCCAGACTTAGCTGGTGCTAACTCTTATATTCTAGGGCCAAACACAAATTTTGCCCCCAATCCCCAAAATTTGCATCAAAATCCAAAAATTAGATGTCCTATGTAGTCCTCCATACTTTTATCCCCTGCGCATGCGCAGTATCAAGGAAGTCCGAAATTGGAGCCAAATCCTCATTCTTTGTTTGGCCCTTCAATCAGTAACATCACACTGATATCTGTGCTTAAAATCTCAATTTAAATTATGCCAGACACATAATCATGAGAGAAATGGTGGATCTAAGGATGAAATAAAAGGATGAGAGGAAGGAACAGTGGAAGGATGTGTTCAGGGCTGTAACTTACAATTTTTATGCAAAATTATTTCATGTTCCCTAATTTCGGGGCATGGACCTGATATTTTTATTCTTGCTATGAGTTTTGGCTTGGTAACAGAATGTTTATTCTGTTTTTCCCCATGGTTTACGTCCTCACCCTAGGGTGGTTAGGCATTTCAGTCATGCATCTGCTATCCGATGTACTGCAGTTTCTTCTCAGGAAGCCTCTGTTTTACATCGGATAGTGTTTAAAATGGTTACTGATTTCGGGCCATATTTTCAGTGCCTGGATTCTTGTTTCCAGTTTTATTCACTTTTGTTTACATTGACATCGGTTACTTCAGACAGTGATTTCTTGTCATTAAGTTCTGCTCATAGCCAGATACATAATATTGTCCGTAAGTGTAACGTTAATTTTTAGACATGATTTAAAATTTTTATCCACACTTAGGCTTTTTTGGGATCCATTTGGGCTCATCGTTCCCATTGGGAACTTGGGCTCAACTTGAAAAATTTTTCGAAAATTTTTTTCGTTCGTATTATTTTTCGAAATGTTTGTAATGGATTATATTATTATCATGAATCTTGTTTTCAAGGGTTAGTGCGAGTACGATGACTGCTTAACTTTTTTCTAAAATGAAAGAAGTTTGTTCAAATTATAATTCGAGGAAGGCTTCCTCTGATTCTCATGTTCAGTGTATTATTTGTAGTCAGTGTACTCGCACTAATTCTTGCTCTGTGTGTGCCAATTGGAATGACAAACATTGGAGACATGTGTCAAGGTATATTGTTAGTGGTGAGAGGTCCATGCCAGTCCTCTCGCCACAGGGCCACTCTAGTTTTTCAGTCTCTTTTTCAGAGGAACAAGAACAGGGTGATGTTTCCATGATGTCTTCACGAAGTGTGCCTCCGTCGTCACAGACAAATGAAGAGCTAGCGGCTAAAGTGCTCAATGAAATTTGGCAAATGCCCAAGAGGTCCCACGTAGGATCGACAGCATTGTCGCCTGCTAGCTCGCCTGGTGAACCAATTATTCACGAAATGGTTGTGACGCCGGGTTCGTCCTTTACGGTCCAGGAAAGGAGATCGGGTGTTGCGAGCACTATAAACATGGATTGTGCACACCCGGCGACGACGGATCCGACGCACACCCGGCGACGACGGATGGGTAGGAGGAAGCCAATCAGTCCGTTAACTAGCTCGGACCGCGAGCGTGAGAGGCTCCTCTCTCTTACAACAACATCTGGGACCAGATACAACATCTGGGACCAGATGTTGTTGTACGTAATGTTCGTCAGTCGGAGCATAAATCCACCCCTCGGGACGCTCCGTCGTATAGACAGTCCGGAGCGACTAGTCTATTGGCTTCCTCATCCTCATGGCAGCACACACATCCGCAACTTGACTAAGTGACTTCTGATATACAGCCTGCTTCACCGACCAGGGATTCCACGTCGATCAGGTCATGCCATCTGGTAGCCAAGGACATGAGGCCTTACCAGTCTGGACATTTGCATAAAAGAAGTATGCAGGAATCAACGTCCCAGGAGCTCCCAGCGGCTAAATCATGTAAGACCGCTGCTCCACAGGCCTCCATGACGGACTTGCTATCACAGATAGCTCAACTCATTGCAGCATCCCAGCAGCCATCAGAAACTTTTTCGGAACAGGAATTGTCTTAGGAAGATGGGTCGGTTCGCTCCCCTGCAGAGTCAGAAAGGGACGACCGAGAATCTCATATGGTCCAGTCGGATGGCGAAAGGGAATCAGTGGAGCTGGAATTTTCCCTTTCCGAACAACATAAGGTGGCCGTAGATTTTATCCGCCAACACCTTCCAGAAGTTGTTCCTCCGAACCAAAATACTGCACTACCAGATAAGAGACTGACAGCATCACTGGACACAGACTTTTTCAGCCGGAATAGGGACACTGTCCCTGAGTTTCCGACCCAGTCCAGAAATGTCACACGGACATTTGAACTTTTGAATGACGCTATATTCAAGCTAGCCTCTAAGACTGGCAAATCCGGTTTCTTATCGCCTAGCGCTATACAGCTGCCTTTCATCAATTCAAGAAATAGATTTGAAATGGCAGGACATTGCGTGCCGAGAGATCCTCTGCGTTTGGACGACCAGGCAGAAGACTTGGGGTTGTCATTGACGGCGTCCATGTCTATTAACTCCAGTATACTGGAGACGACAATCTCGTCTAATAGAATTAATTTAGACACATTATCTTACGCAGATCACCTTACCAGAGCGTTATCATTACGTCTCAAAGGGAAAGAATACCAGGATGTTCAAACTTCCTTAATAGTTCTTTTGCGGGCTGTAGCATATTCTACGTATAACTCCACCCTTTCAGTGGCAAATTTGGAGTTAGTTTGACGTGATGCTGCCCTGGCTGCATCCACTAGAGTGGATAGTAAGGTGAAAAACTCTCTTCGAGTCTCTCCGGTCTCTGGAGAACTTTTACGGAAAGCTTTCTATTATCTTTGATCAGATTACTAAGAAAGCTTCAGATTCTCTGCTTTTTAAATCCGCTTCAAAAAAGTCGGACTCAGCAGAGAGGAGTAAGGCAGGCACTTCGGGGGCGAATACATCCAAGGGAAGTTCCTATAGAGGTTCTAAGAAGGCCTCTACGTCTTATTCCAGAGACCGTCAGAGTAGCAACTCAGGTAGGGACCGTTACGCTGGCTGAGATAACCGGTCAGATGCCCCTATGTCGACTGGACGAGGTGCAAGTCATGAAGGATTTTGTTTCTCCTCCCGCAAGCCTCGCAGGGCCAGGAGGTGATGGTGTAAACCTCTATTGCATTCCTGTCGGCGGAAGGCTGTCGAGATTCTTAACCAATTGGTTGTCAATTACAGACGACCCATGGGTGCAAGGGGTGATTTCTGAAAGTCTAAAACTGTCCTTCAAGGAAAAACCTCCGTTAACTTGAAGTCCACGTTGGACTCAGCTTCCGTCAGATGTTGAGAAGAAAGAATCGCTTCTATCAGAAGTTCAATCTCTTCTGGACAAGAACGCTATAGAGGTCGTAGAAAACCAGGAATCTCCAGGTTTCTACAGTCACCTGTTTCTGGTTCCAAAACCAGACGGCTCGTTTCGTCCAGTTATAGATCTGAGCTGGATAAACAAGCTGATCGTGGCTCTGAAATTTTATATGGAGACCATCCGATCGGTCAGAGCGAGCATTCGAGTGAACGATTATATTACGAGCATAGATCTCAAAGATACATACTTTCACGTCATGGTACATCCGACGTTCAGAAAGTATCTTCGCTTCGCTGTCCTAGGAGTCGTTTATCAGTTCTGAGCGATGTGCTTCGGTCTGAATCTAGTGCCCTGGGCATTCACTCGAATAACAAACTTGGTAATGACTCATTTCCGAGCTCATTCGTCTGTAGTAACGTCTGTCTACTTGGACATTCTTCAGAGGTACGGCAATGAGTTAACGCTTCAGAACAATGTTCAGAGTCCGCTTCAGCTGCTCCCACGTCTCGGTTTCATAGTAAACGAAAAGAAGTCGGATCTAGTGCCGTCCAAGTCATTCACCCACCTGGGAATGAGCTTCGAGGCGCACAACAATCTCGTTCGTCTGCTGTTAACCAGTGCGAAATTAGTCAGTTGTTACGCTCGCTTTTGTCTTCACTCAGATGTAGTAACAGCGAGAGAATTCATGAGACTGACTGGTTTGTGCGGAGCCGCTGCGGATCTTATTCCGATGGGGCGGCTATGCTCTCGTCCACTCCAGATATTTTTTACTCAGAATTGGAGTGTGAAGACTCATTCGCTCGAAACGAACATTGTCTTGTCGAATCAAGTGAAACAAGAGATTCAGACTTTTGGCAGATATTCAGTGGTTAACTCAAGGAGTGCCACTGGAACTGCCGGATCCGAATTTTACGATAATGCTGGAAGCGATTCAAATAAGTTGGGGCGCTCCTCTGAGCCCAACAGATTTGAAGTGCCAGAGTCCTTGGGATCCGCAGTTCCTAAATAAGCACATAAACATCAAAGAGATGATGTCTATTTGGCTTGCGCTACGTCAGTGGATGAACATTCTTCAGAATTCACATATTCAAATTCTGTCTGACAATTCGACAGTAGTAGCGTATATTCGGAACCAAGGAGGCTCTCATTCCATTCCATTGTTCAATTTAACGGAAAGGATCCTTCTGTTTGTCCTAGAGCATCAAGTTCTCCTATCGGTCCGTCATATTCCGGGTCGTCTGAACGTTCTAGCAGACTCCCTTTCTCGGAAAGGTCGCATGTTGCCGTCAGAATGGACTCTCAACAAACGAATATTCAATCAGATTTGCTACCAATGGGATCGTCCAATGATAGACTTATTTGCGACGCATCTAAACAATCAGTTGCAGACGTATGTGTCGCCATGCCCAGATCCTCAAGCGTTTGCAGTAGACGCCTTCTCGATCTCTTGGGACGGAATGATAGGATACGCGTATCCTCCAGCTCCGTTGATTCAGCAGATATTGCCAAAGATCAAGCAATCTCACTGCAAGATTCTGTTGGTAGCATCTCTGTCACCCCAGAGACCATGGATAAATCTACTCAGGTGTCTGTTGTGGGACATTCCGCGGAAGCTTCCTCCACAGGAGGATCTTCTTTCGCAGGGGAAATCGTGCACACTGCATCTCTACCCACAAGGTCTCAACCTTCACATATTTCCGTTGTGCGGTCCTTCTTGCACGGCAAGCATTTTACAGGACGAGCAGTGGACGCAATTTCTAACTGTAGGAGGACCTCCTCTTCGCTAAATTATGCTGCTAAGTTGAAAGTTTTCTGTCGGTGGTGTAGGGATCATTCTATTGATATTTATGATCCCTTCATCCCTCCATTCCAGACATTGCTAATTTTCTGGTATAGTTGTTTGACGAGATCAAACTGCAGCCAATAACCATTAAGGGTTATAGGTCTATGCTATCGGATACCTATGCTCATCATGATAGCTTACAGATTGGATCTAATGTCTCTTTATCTCAGTTAGTGAAAAACTTTTCGATAAATAGATCTAGAACCCTTAGGTTAATTCCTAAGTGGAATATAGCTTGGGTTCTTCTAAAGCTAAAAGAAGAGCCTCTTGATACAGTGGACTTCAAATTCTTATCTTATAAGACAGCTTTTCTTTTAGCCTTCTCTTCTGCCAGAAGAGTTAGTGAGCTTCATGCACTATCGGTTGATGATTCTCACTATCGTAGTGTTGGTAATACTATTACTTTAACTACTAATGTTGGATTTTTGGCTAAGAATCAGGCTCCTAATAAGTATCCTGAACCTATTGTTATTAAGGCTCTTCCATCCTCAGACGGTCATGGGCCTGTGTTCTGTCCAGTTAGAGCCATGCGTATTTACAAACGTAGATCTGAGTTCATCAGAAAGGGACGTAAGCGTTTCTTTCTGTCTCTGCTGCCTAATAGGAAGGACATTACAGTCCATCCTATTGCAAGGTGGATTCAATTAACTATCCATACTGCTTATGATAAATTATCTTCAACTCAGCAGTCTGTTCTTAAGATTTCGGCGCATGAAGTAAGAGCACTTTCTACATCTTGGGCTTATGCTAATAGTGTTGCTATTACCGATTTGATGAAGGCTGCATATTGGTCTCAGCCTTCCACGTTCACGAATTTTTATCTTAGAAATATTGAGTCCATTTCTGGCGACCTGCGTTGTTTAGGTCTGTTATCTGTTGCTCAGAATGTCGTCCACTAAAAAGTTAAAACTATATTTATGCAGGCTTTCTGTTCGGTAGTGACTCTGTCTTGCTGCCCTCTTCGTTCTGGGGTATTTGACCGAGAGCAAGGGGAAGGGGGGGATGGTGTTCCCTTATATCACCTGCTTTATAGTGAAAAGCAAGGGAACACCTCTGGAGTCAGTAATTCTGAGTCGGTGCCGGGATGGTTTTAAAGTGTAAAGCTAATGTCTATCTCATTTATGTAATATTTTTAAAGTGTAGCTCGGCGTGAAGCATTTGTATATGTCACGTGTCATACGAGCGCTAATGTACAATCCTCGGACACTTTTAAATGAGTATAAAGAGTCTCATTCTCTGGACTATCTTTATTTATTGGCTTTCCTTTAAAAAGATTAGTATAATGGGTTATACTTGATGTTAATAGAGATCATTGATGTTATTGTGCTCAATTACGAAATGGTATTGTGTCTTTCTTTTTTGGTATAAACAAGAAAGATACATGTAAAACCTGTTCTCCTCTTCTCCTTGAGGGGTTAATTCTGTTTACATGTAATTGAGCCTATTGGATTTTCCTTTCTGTCCTAGGCCCTTCAGCCTTTTTTCTATTCAGCTAAGTCTGGGTCATTGGTACAGTATAAAAATGTTTTAAAAATTTATAGTAATTTATATATTTTTTATACTAACCAATGACCCAGACGGGGATGACCCTTCCATGAGTTGGGAACTCATACCTCCCTGCTGATTACATAACACTTACCAAGCGCTGGTTGTAAGAATGAGGATTTTGCTCCAATTTCGGACATCCTTGACACTGCGCATGGGCAGTGGACAAAAGTATGGAGGACCACATAGGACATCTAATTTTGGGGTTTTGATGCAATTTTGGGGATTTGGGGGGCAAAATTTGTGTTTGGCCCTAGAATATAAGAGTTAGCACCAGCTAAGTCTGGGTCATTGATAAGTATAAAAAATATATAAATTACTATAAATTTTTTAACATTCCAGTTTGAAGTTAAACTTTCCCAGGCAATGGGTCAGTTCCATGTGCATATAAAATTTACAGTTTGAAGCAAGTGTACAAATATATGAAATTCTTTTGGGTTTTTTTTTTTAAATTAACAATGTTATCTGTGGTCCTTTGTCAGCAAGACTGGAAATAAAGAGACTTATCAGCAGAATAAGGTCCCCAGGGCTGAAATTGGTGATGCTACCCTGCGTAGCAGGGTAGCAACACTAAATTTACCCTGTATGAACATCAGTCTGAATCAAGGTCTCAGGCCTAAAGATAAAGAGGTACCCAGGGGATAAATTGGCCCACTGTATGGGATAGCATCAGCAAATTCACCCTCTGAGGACCTCATTCTGCAAATGACAGTTTGTTTATTTCCAGGCTTGTCTGTCAGTATTGATAATATGATAAGGCAACAATTCACTTTCTTGTCTAACCCACAGTTGCACTGTGATGTCGTAACATGACACTTGCAAATTTGAACAGATTGAGAATTTCTTGAATTTTCAAGACAGCTGTTTGTGAAATGGAAGATAAATGATAAGTCATGTAGAGTTTTGTACAGTACAAAACCAACCCCACCATTTCCTCACACAGTAGAAATACACCACAGGGTATAGGTATTACCACCTTATATATAATATCAATAGAGTATTATGTTACACTGTTCAAACACTATACATGTATAGCTGGAACAATTAGAACATCACTTTTTCAACTCCAGATGATCATAACTTTGCCTACAGTTATTAAATTTACTTTTCGTGTTGTCACTTATTCTCTTCTCCAGAATCTTGCTGTTTAATCACAGTGGGCGCTACACCCACTCAATCACTCCAATTAGTTGAGAGGTTGGAGCTATACATATTCTCCTGTTGGGAAAGACATCATCTGTGTAATTTTGTTCACCCCCTCACTTGAACCAGAAACATTGGGGGTATATAGATATGCCAATACAAGTGAGTTGCACTTGCTGACACACAGTAATTTGCCAAGTTATTCACTAAGTCTATCGCCTGGTCATTTGCCAGCCTATTAAAACTGTCACTCAGCTAGTCTCTTATCAGGTTATTCATCAGGTCATTTGCCAACTCTCCCATTAACTCACCTGCTAAGACATTATAGGACATAATAGCCAACAAATAGGCCAATTTATTATCTCTGCCTCTGCCTCTGACAAAGTACACACTGTACGAAACTGGTTGGCTTTTGCAGGATGATGGATATTCAGGTTCTTTTGGACTTCAGTAGTCAGTTTCTTTAATGTACAATCCTGTGGCTACAGAAGTGGTATTTTAGGCCTTAGAAAATTAAGAATCTGTTTCTCAGGCCTTCCCACATGGTCATTTTGGCTGCTGCATGCTCTCTTTTTATAACCAGTGCAAACTTGAAAAAATAAAAATTAAATGGTTTAGGCCTAAGAAAGTTAAGAATCTGTTTCTTAGGCCCTCCTGCATAGTCCTTTTAGCTGCTGCATGCTCTCTTTATAACCAAAACAAACTTAAAAAAAATTATAATTAAATGGTTTATGTCTGATATTTCATCCAAATTAATAAAATTGATAAATTTGTGTCTTGAGTGCAACAGGGCTTTGCTAAAGCATTGCAAAGCCTTTTTCACTCAAGGGACGAAAACACCACCACCCATGCTATTCTGTAGATTATGAGGCCTACAACATAAAACAAATAAACTTTTGATGGGAAAAAATAGTTACAAAATTAAAAAATAAAGTAAAAAAAACACACTCCCACATGCAGTTTTACAAAAAAATGACCTGAAAACATATCTACTTTGTGGGACCTTACTCAATCAGATTGTGGTCGGCTCATGACACACTTACACAGCATGAGTTGAGATTTTGTAAATAAAGTATTGTGAAATCAAGGCGAATCAAGAAAAATAAATGGAAATAGCATTTCAGATTCCTTTCTTTTCCAGCAAATGGGATTCTACAGTGCTGTTGGGGGGAAAAGCGGAAAGATAATTTTTAGCAGATCGCAGCTGGGTTGCAATCTGGTATAAATTATTTGCAGTACTGTACATGAATAGTGAACTGGTACTAAAACACATGGTGGGGAATTTTTATGCAGGAAATGACTCATATTCTTAAATAAAGTATTAAAACAAATCAAGTAGAAAGTGATATAATATGGGCAAAAATCAACATGAAAAACAGAAGTGTCACAGTTGGGGGTTGTAAATTTTGCAGTTGAAGGGAGCAAGCCTGAGTGGAATGATGGAATATATACGACACTCGGATCCAATGTTACAAAACTGGAAAATAGGGGGTTCTATGTTGTATTAATGGAGATTTTAATGGATTCATTGGGGATGGAAGGGTGGGTATAGTGGGTGGAGATAAGAAACATCAATGTTAATGGGAGGAAACACTTAGAGTTTACAAATGAACTGGGCCTAAAGATTTTGAATAGGGATGCAAAGTGTAAGGATAAATGGACATGGGAAAGAAACAACAGAAAGACAATAATTAACTAGGTACTCACTGACCCAGAGCTATGGAGGGAGGTCATAGACATGGAAATAGATGCCGAAGGAAATTCTGAGCTAAATAATGATCACAGCCTGATAAAAGTACTTGTTAAGGGTAATAAAATAGCAAAACAAAGAGAATTCTTTAAGGACATTTGGAAGCTGGGAAAAGATGCAGAGACTGTAGGCACTTTGAAGAGAATTTAAAATCAAAGTTAGAAAATGTGTCAACTGGAGATAATGTTCAGGAGGTCGCAGACTGAGTAGTGAGAAGTCTAAAAGATGCTGGGAGGGGAAGCATAGGGAGAATCAGAGTGACGACAAATGAATTAGGATATAAAGTAAATAATGAGCTCACAGATGGAATAAAAGAGAGAAAGAAAAAAATGTGCTGCATATAGAAGGTGTAGAAAACTCCAGGAAATAAATGATACAGCCACTAAAACTAAAAGGACAAAAATAGGAAAGTGCGGAATAGTAATCTCATTAAAGCAATATGAAAAATGTGAAGGGGGTGGGGGGGGGGGGGGTTATGGGGGGGAGGGGGAGCAAGTTCCAATATATTCTGGAAATGAATAAATAAAAAAAGCAAAGGCAGTACCACACAGAGTATTAAGGTGGATGGGAAAAATACTGATGACCTGTACATTTCTGGCAGTAGAAATTATCAAGCATTGGGGGAGGGTAAATGACAGAAGGTCGGGGAAGGCATCTCTCCAAAATGTATGATGGAGAGTGCAGAAAATTTATCTGACTTAGTATGCAGGGAAATTGGAGGTGGGGGAAGTACAAAATGCAGTCCCCAAGTTGAAGAATGGCAAAGCACCAGGCACTGATAAAATTCCCAACAAGTTTTTAAAGAAGTGGAGGGAATCGATTATATTAACATCTTACAGCACTATTTAACATGGCATTCACAAAGCAAGAGGTCCTTACAGAGTGGAAGGAAAGCAGGGTAACATTCATACACAAAAAAAGGTGATAAGGATATTTTAGATAATTACAGATGGATATCTGTTAGTAGCAGTATTGGGAAGGAATTCTGCAAGGTTCTGTATGGAAGGCTTGTGGAAATTGTTGAAGAAAGAAGATTCCTGAGAAAAATCCAGAATGGGTTCCAGAAAGGGAGACAAGTCACCGACTGCTTCTTTACACTATCACAATTGACAGAAACCACAAAAGTCAGTAAGAAAAAGATGGTAATGGCTTTCTTGATGTGAAAAAAGCATATGACAGAGTATGGAGGGATGGAATGTGGCAAAAACTTAAGGGCCTTGGATTGGGAGGAAGTTTTGTTGGAATAATGAAAGAACTGTTCAAAGATGTGCAGAGTGTACATGTACTTAAACTGGGTAACATCGCAATGAAGAGGGTCCCAATGGAGATAGGCATTAAGCAGGGGTGTATCTTGTTACCAATTCTGTTTGCATTGTACATAAAAGATCAGGGAAATGAGTTGATTGCAAGCGCAGAGAGGGTAAAAGTTTGAGAGACAAAAATCCCAGGACTTTTCTTTGCCGATGACATGGATTTATTTGTCGAGAATGAAGAGGGACTACAAAAACTGTTAACCATCGTAGGAAAGTGTAGGAATGAATGGCATCTTGAACTTAATGAAAAGGTAATACAGTAGAATCCTCTTAATTGAATATCCATTTTGCCAGTGAAAATTATTCAATTAACAGGAGTATACAATTAACAGGGATTTCGTCAGTTTCCTGTGTTCTGAGGTAAACTGAGCATTTATTCTATTATATCTTGTTTGACAGAGCTCATAGAGCTCTGTCAAACAAGATATAATAGAATAAATGCCTGTATTGGATGTAGTGAGGCCAAAAAGGTTGATAAATAAGGGGAATTTGGTGTGTGTCACTGTAATTTTTTTGACATGTTACAAAATTTTTTATACAATTAACAGGAGTTTACTCTACAACCCATATGCAATTAACAGATCAAATTTGTACTGAGAGTATGGTATATGGTTTTGTGTTTGAAAATTATATTCAATTAACAGGGATATACAATTAGGAGATATCCAATTAAGTGGGCTCCACTGTACCTGTGGGCCGTAAGGTAGATGAGTCACGAAGGTGGAGGGTGGGTAAATTCTCTATTGGTAAAGAGGAAAGCAAGGATATAACAGTGGGAGAAACGGATGAATATGAATACTTGGGGGTGAATCTGTGTTACAGGTAGAGGCATATACACAAAGCATACAGATAAACTTAAGACAAAGGGGAAACGAATACTCAGTCAGTTAAAAGTTCTGGGAAGAAATAGCTTTAACAATGTGTTTGTTGGAAAAACTATTTGGGAGAGGGTTGTATTACCCAGTATAACATATGGAACAGATGTGATCCCTCTAAACCAAATGGTAGTTTGGAATTTGGAGATTCTGCAAAATGATGCGGGTCGGTGGATAACCAGATCAAGTAATGCACTGCACTGGAGGCAGTCAGAGGGGAGTATGGAAAAATTATGCCAACTGAATTACCTGGTATACCTCGCAAACAACAGATGGTGTAAAACAACATTCAACCATGTATGGAACTACAACAGACCGGATGGATAAAGCAGTCGAGGGAGCTAATGGGGAACTACTCTATAGAGACTGAAGATCTGGAAGGGGACACCAGCATGGGAGGAGTTTTATAAGAGAAAGGGTGCTTGAGGATTGTAATAGAAACTGGCAAGCTGGAATCAGGGCCAAGAGTTCCTTAGACAGGTTATATGAAAAGGATAAGCCATTTTTTTAAGGAGTACCAGGATAGATGTTTGGGGGGGGGGGGGAGGGGGGGGGGGGTCATTATTGTTCAAAGTGAGATCCAAGTCACTGGAGTTGAGGGGGAGAATCAGGAAAGGTGTGGAAAGAGTGTGCCAAATGTGTAACTTAGGTGTAACGGAAACCCTGGAACATTTCATTTTAGAATGCGGCAAATGTTTGCCTAGTAGAACAAGACTCATTTGGGAATTAATGGTAAATGGGATGGAAACATGAAGGATAATTGAATGAGGAATGACATTAGGAAAAGGGTGAATTTTATAGTTGGGGAGATCGAGAAGGTGCCAATGCAGGGAATTATGAAGCAGGTTTTGATTGAATGCTGGGAGATTAGGAGGGAGAGTGGGGGAGGAAAATCCTGGCGGGTCACTGGGCTAATGTAGTCCTCCTCGTTAGAGGACCGTGACAAATCGCCAGAAGGCCAAAGATTTATTATTATTATTATTATCTTTGAAAAAGCATAAGATAGCAATGTTTCAATCAGTGGATGTACATGGAAGTCCATTAACTGAAACATTGCTTGTACTTATTTACAGAAGTGGAGAGTTTTGAAAGCTCCATGCCTTGGGTGTTTTGATAAATTACTTTCCACATACTGTACTTGGATGGATAGCAGCATGGACTTTTGGGGGGATGTTTTTATCTTATATTGTGTACAGTAAAACTCTGTTAATTAAATATTCACTTTGCCAGTGGAAATTATTCAGTTAACAGTGGTATTCAGTTAATAGAGATGTGGTCACTTTTTTGTTAAGCTGAGCATTAATTCTATTATATCTTGTTTAAAAGAGCTCGGTGAATAAATGCCTGCATTGGAGGTATTGTGGCCAAAAACAAGGAGAATTTAGTAATTACCAGGGTAATTTCTCAACATATTACAGGATTCGAGTGTATGCATGCATCTGTCCATCTGTACGCAACGGTGTTTTACCATTGAGTGGATGGATTTTAATGAAATTTGATATGAGGGATCCTTATGACAAGCTGCTCCCTCATGTTACAAAAAAATTGCCCGCATATTTTTATACAACAACCATTGGCCCAGACTAGCTGGTGCTAACTCAAAAATTAATCCAGGGCCAAACACAAATTTTGCCCCCAATCCCCAAAATTTGCATGCAAAACTGAAAATTCAATGTCTTATCTGGTCCTCCATACTTTTAAGATCTACGAATGTGCAGTATCCAGAAAGACACCCAAATTGGCGCAAACCATCAGTCTTTGTTTGGCCCTGAAGTCAGCAACAATGAACTGACATCTGTGCTTTTAAATCTCATTTTTGAGGATGCCAGACACAAATCAATTGTAAAATTGGATCCAAGGACATATTTGGATGATGGAAGTGAACAACGGTGGTCAGGAACGTTCAGGACTGTAACTTTATAATTTTTATACGCCCGTCACTTTTTGATGGATGTATTATGTTATGGCATTGTCCGTCTGTCTTTCTGTCTGTCTGTCCGAAAACAATTTTTGTGTCACCTACTCTTCCAAAAGTTTACATGCTACATTGTTCAAACTTTGCACACATGTTGATCAGTAATTGCCGTTGTGCATGTGACAAGTGCAGGTAACTCTGTTTTGTATTTCCAGAGTTATGCCCCCTTTTAGTACTTGAAACATTACAGTATTGTGTCGCCTACTCCATCAACATTTTACATGCTATATTGTTCAAACTTTGCACACATATTGATCACCAATTGCTGTTTTGCATGTGACAAGAGCAGGTACCTCCATTTTGTATTTCCAGAGTTATGCTCCCTTTCAGTACTTAAAACATTACAGTATTGTGTTGCCTACTCCTTCAACAGTTTACATGCTATATTGTTCAAACTTTGCACACATGGTGATCATCAATTGTCGTTGTGCATGTGATATGAGCAGGTAACTGCATTTTGTATTTCCAGAGTTATGCCCCTTTTAGTACTTAAAACATTACAGTATTGTGTCGCCTTCTCCTTCAGCATTTTACATGCTATATTGTTCAAACTTTGCACACATGTTGATCACCAATTGCCGTTGTGCATGTGACAAGAGCAGGTAACTCTGTTTTGTATTTCCAGAGTTATGCCCCCTTTTAGTACTTAAATATTACAGTATTGTGTCGCCTACTCCTTCAACATTTTACATGCAATATTGTTCAAACTTTGCACACATGTTGATCACCAATTGCCGTTGTGCATGTGACAAGAGCAGGTAACTCCATTTTGTATTTCCAGAGTTATGCCCCTTTTGGTACTTAAAACATTACAGTATTGTGGTTCCGCTCCACAGTTTTCCAGGCATTTCCAAATATGACATGCCATACACTCTCTTCAAATGCAAATATTCTGTAGCTTAGTTATCTAACTCATAACATGTATTACATTTCCCAAATCCACAAAAAACATATAACACTATCTGACTAAGTAGAAATAAACAATCTGAATGTGGGTGGAATAATTTATTGTCAAAGGCCAGACTTCAACCTGAAAAATTGCATGAAAAAATGCCGAAACCAGTCACTTTCAGCCACCTAGCAGCCTCAAAAGCAGAATTTTCCCACCAACCCCACCTACCCACCCATGGAACAGAGCATCCCCTGTTTCTAAAATGCCCAAAAAAATTTATATGTTTCCGTCTCATTTTTAGCTCAACTTTGGCAAAGCCAGATTTGAGCTTATGCCATGGCCAGTCGTCCGTCGTCCCTTTGGCCGTCTGGCCGTCAACAATTCAATACGGCTCGGGCTAGAGGCCGTATTTATGAACCGATCTTTACGAAACTTCTTGGGTACCTTTGTTATGACCGTGGGACGAGAACGAGTGTTTTTGGGTCCGATCTGGAATTCAAGTTGGCCGCTGGCGGCCATTTTGTACAGACTTGGGTGAAATCAGATTTTTGCGCAGAACTTCCATATGAAAATGCTGATTTGAATAATTTTTTGTATGAATGTTTAGTACCATGGGATACATCACATATAATACGGTTTTTCTTCTTGTATATAAATTATGCAAATTAGACTAACTTTGATGTATTTAGTGTTACTTTCAGCACTGCAAGTGCAAATGCCAATACGGCTCGGGCTAGAGGCTGTATTTATAAACCGATCTTTACGAAACTTCTTGGGTACCTTTGGTATCACCGTGGGACGAGAACAAGTGATTTTGGGTGCGGCCCAAAATTCAAGATGGCCGATGGCAGCCATTTTGTACAAAATTAGGTGCAATCAGATTTTTGCACAGAGCTTCCATATGAAAGTGCTGATTTGAAAATTTTTTTCTATGAATGTTTACTACCATGGGATACATCACATATAGTACGGGTTTTTTTCTCGTGCAGAAATTATGCAAATTAGATGAACTTTGATTTTTTCAGTGCTACTTGCACACAGTAAGTACACATGTCAATACGGCTCGGGCTAGAGGCTGTATTTATCAACCGATCTTCATGACACTTCTTGGGTACCTCTGTTATCACCTTGGGACGAGAACGAGTGTTTCTGAGTGCGGTCCAAAATTCAAGATGGCTGCCAGTGGCCATTTTGTACCGAAATTAGGTCAAATCAGTTTTTTGTACTCAACTTCTATTCGGCTCAGGCTTGAGGCCTTATTTATGAACCGATCTTTACGAAACTTCTTGGGTACCTTTGTTATCACCGTGGGATGAGAACGGGAGTTTTTGGGTGTGGTCTGAAATTCAAGATGGCCACCAGCAGCCATTTTGTACCAAAATTAGTGCAATCAGTCTTTTGTACAGAACTTCTGTATGAAAGTTCTGATTTGAATAAATTTTTGTATGAATGTTTAGTAAAATGGAACACATCACATACAGTAAGGGTTTTTTTCTTGTGCAGAAATTATGCAAATTAGATGAATTTTGATTTATTTAGTGCTACTTATACACTGTAAGTGCACATGTCAATATGGCTCGGGCTAGAGGCTGTATTTATCAAACGATCTTCACGAAACTTCTTGGGTACCTTTGTTATCACCTTGGGACGAGAACGAGTGTTTCTGAGTGCGGTCCAAAATTCAAGATGGCTGCCAGTGGCCATTTTGTACCGAAATTAGGTCCAATCAGTTTTATGTCACTACTTCTATACGGCTCGTATTTATGAACTGTTCTTCACGAAACTTCTTGGGTACCTTTGTTTTCACCTTGGGACAGGAATGAGTGTGTTTTGGGGTGCCTTTGTTATCACTATGCTATGAGAATAAATATTTTTCGGTTCAGTCAGACCCACTCTGGGACTCAAAAGATTTCTTTTCTAGTTTAGCATCTGACTGTCACCCACCTTTACGATACTTTACCTATACATTTGTTACAGGCTGTGGTCAGTATTTATGTACAGACCGTTACAATACTTTATATGTACCTCTGTTATCAGGTCATTACCTAGATGTCTGTCATTGCTGTGTCACATACTATACATGTACATGTCTTGACAAGTTGAGCTACAGTGTCATTGACACTTTCATTTAGTTACCTGTCTGGTAACAAACCCGTGTAAAAATTACATTTTAAAAAATAGCCAATTTTTCGAAGCCACTGTTTCCCATAATTTATCTGGTAATTTACCCCTATGTATCAGAATCCAACTTTGGGACCAAAACTTCAAATTCTCTTGTCCAACAAAAAGCCTAATGTAATCATTATATCTGATACTAAAAATATATCTCAATTTTACTTGGCCTTAGTTTCAACATATGCCCTATGTTTAGAATTTCACCCCTGTGCAAAAGTGCGAAACTGTGGAGCAGAACCTGTGTCACCTTCTCCTTCAACATTTTACATGCTACATTGTTCCAACTTTGCACACATGTTGATCACCAATTGCCGTTGTGAATGCGACAAGAGCAGGTAACTCTGTTTTATATTTCCAGAGTTATGCTCCCTTTTAATACTTAAAACATTACAGTATTGTGTCGCCTACTCCTTCAGCATTTTACATGTTAAATTGTTCAAACTTTGCACACATGGTGATCACAATTATCGTAGTGCATGTGACAAGAGCAGGTAACTCTGTTTTGTATTTCCAGAGTTATGCCCCCTTTTAATACTTGAAACATTACAGTATTGTGTCGCCTACCCCTTCAACATTTTACATACAATATTGTTCAAACTTTGCACACATAGTGATCACCAATTGCCGTTGTGCATGTGACAAGAGCAGGTAACTCCATTTTGTATTTCCAGAGTTATGCCCCTTTTAGTACTTAAAACATTACAATATTGTGTCGCATTCTCCTTCAACATTTTACATGCTTTATTGTTCAAACTTTGCACACATGTTGATCACCAATTGCTTTGTGCATGTGACAGATGCAGGTAACTGCATTTTGTATTTCCAGAGTTATGCCCCTTTTAGTACTTAAAACATTACAGTATTGTGTCGCCTTCTCCTTCAACATTTTACATTCTATATTGTTCAAACTTTGCACACATGTTGATCACTAATTACCATAGTGCATGTGACAAGAGCAGGTAACTCTGTGTTGTATTTCCAGAGTTATGCTCCCTTTTAGTACATAAAACATTACAGTATTGTGTCGCCTACTACTTCAACAGTTTACTTGCTTTTTTGTTCAAACTTTGCACACATGTTGATCATCAATTGTCGTTGTGCGTGTGACAGGAGCAGATAACGCCATTTTATTTTTAAACGACAAGAATCCTCAAAATGTCCTTTTCTTGGCGCTAGCTATCGTCAATCATTATCAATGAAGTTAACCTGTCAATGAATGGACGCTACCATTGTAAACGGCAAGGAGAATCTTCTACAGCAGCCTTGCAGCCCTTTAAAAGTTATCTTATGAATAAAATGGATGCTACCATTTTTATTCAAGTTGTGACGAAGTCAAACTCGACTTATAGTTTGATGAATGGCGGGCGGGCGTAAACAATTGGTTTCCGGTTGATAACTTGATAATGGTTCAACCCACGTTCATGAAACTTCATAGGTAGGTTGGTATCGGTGAGAGGAAGAACCCTATTAATTTTGGACTTGCTTAGTTAAAGGTCAAGGTCACAGTGACCTAGAACATAGTAAATTGTAAACAATTGGTTTCCGGATCATAACTTGATAATGGTTCAGCCCACATTCATGAAACTTCATAGGTAGGTTGGCATCAGTGAGAGGAAGAACCCTATTTATTTTGGACTCACTAGGTCAAAGGTCAAGGTCACAGTGACCCTGAACTAAATAAATCAAAACAATTGGTTTCCGGATAACTTGATAATGGTTTGGCCCACATTCATGAAACTTCATAGGTATGTTGGCATCAGTGAGAGGAAGAACCCTATTTATTTTGGATTCACCAGGTTAGTGGTGAAGGTCACAGTGACCTTGAATATACTAAATCATGAACAATTGGTTTCCGGGTGATAACTTGACTATGGTTGAACCCACATTCATGAAACTTCATGTGTAGGTTGGCCTTTGTGAGAGGAAGAACCCTATGTATTTTGGACTCGAAAAGTGAAAGGTCAAGGTCACAGTGGCCTTCAACATAGTAAATCTGTAAACAGTTGGTTTCCGGACCATAACTTGATAATGGTTTGACCCACATTCATGAAACTTCATAGGTAGATTGGCATAGGTGAGTTGAAGACCCCTATTTATATTGGACTTGCTTGACCAAAGGTCAAGGTCACAGTGACCTTTTAACGTAATAAATTGTAAACAATTGGCTTCCAGATAATAATTTGACAGTGGTTCCACCCACGTTCATGAGGTAGGTTGGTATTGGTGCAAGAAAGAGCCCCATATATTTTGGATTCACTCGGTCAAAGGTCAAGGTCACAGTGACCCTTCACATAGTAAATTGTAATCAACTGGTTTCCGGTCGATAAGTTGATAAAACCCACTTTTATGCTGTCACAACTCGACTTTGGATCAGTGATACTATCAGGATTTTTTTTATTTTGTGAAGACCTTAGATCGCTTAATATGAAAATGTGAAAACAGGTGAATTACCCTTTACCTCAGATAGGGCAGGGGAATGGGCAATGATTGGGGGGGGGGGGGGGGGGGGGCGGGGGGCAGACATAGTCAAGTCAACAAAAATTTCAAACTTTACCCCAGAGAAACTTGTGCATGTTCCAATTTTGACGGGTGTAGTCTCCCAATTTCGGGACATGGGCCTGACGTCATCATTCTTGCTAATGATTCTTCCACTGTTTGTTAAGTGGTCCTTCCCTATCCTTTCTTGAAGCCCTCCTGTTAAACTCCCAAGCTTTTTGACTTGTTTTTATTGAAATTTTTTATAAAATTTCTTGGGGAGTTTGACGTGTATTACAGAATGTTTATTCTGTATATCCCCTTGGTTATGTCCTCACCCTGGGGGTGTTTAGGCATTTGGTCATGCATCTTCTGTCCGATGTATCGTTTCTTCTTCATCTGAAGATCTTGCTTTACATCGGGTAGCTTTAAAATCTGCCACTGACTTCTGGCCTTTTTTATTCAGTGCCTGGGGTCATGTTTCCGTTTTTTTCCTTTGACGTTGTTTACATTGGCAACGTCCTATAAATATATGTAGTATCAATTTATTATTACTGTAGGATTGCTATTAGATACATGTAATGATATTCCAGGTCTTTGGGACCCTTGGGTCCTGGAGAAACACGTAAACATCAAAGAGATGATGTCAATATGGCTAGCGCTAGAACATTGGATTCACATAATAGCAGGCGCTCATGTTCAGTTTTTGTAGGACAACTCGACAGTGGTAGTGTACATCGGGAACCAGGGCGGCACTCATTCGATTCCGTTATGCGAACTAACGAAGAAAATTCTATACTTCATGAATCATCATGTTCTACTTTCTGTCCGTCATATACCATGTCGTCTGAATGTAATAGCAGACTCACTCTCTCGGAAAGGTCCCCTGTTGCCATCGGAGTGGACGCTCAACAAGAGAGTATTCAAGCAGATTTGCTACTAGTGGGATCGCCCCATGATAGATCTGTTTGCGACGCACCTGAAATATCAGTTACCGACGTTCATGTCGCCATGTCCAGACCATCGAGCATATGCAGTAGACGCTCTGTCAATCTCATGGGACGGAATGATAGGATATGCGTATCCTCCAACTCTGTTTCAGCAGATTCTGTTAACGATCAGACAGACTCATTGCAAAATTCTACTAGTAGCACCTCTGTCGTCACAGAAACCGTGGATCAATCTTCTCAGGTGTCTGTTATGCAACATTCCCCAGAAGCTTCCTCACGAGAGGACCTTCTTTATCAGGCGAAGTAACGTGCACTGCATCACAACCCGGAAGGTCTCAACCTTCACGTATTTCTGTTGTGTGGTCCTTCTTGCACAGAAAACAGTTTACAGGACGAGCAGTGAATGCAATTTCTAACTGCAGGAGGTCCTCCTCTTTGTTGAACTACGCAGCGAAGTGGAAGGTTTTCTTCCGTTGGTGTAAGGATCAGTCGATAGATGTTTATGATCCGTCCATACCAAATATTGCCAATTTCTTGGTCTACTTGTTGAAACTCCAGCCTGTCACTATTAAGGGCTATAGGTCTATGTTATCAGACACTTACACTCATCATGATAACTTGGCTATTGGATCTGATGCTCCATTGTCCAAGCTGGTTAGAAATTTCTCTATTAATAGACCTAGAACCCTCAGATTATTTCCTAAGTGGAATTTGGCTTGGGTTCTGTTGAAGCTTAAGGAAGCTCTGACTGAGCCGTTGGATGTTGTAGAGTTCAAATTCTTGACCTATAAAACAGCATTTCTCTTAGCCTTTGCATCTGCTAGAAGAGTTAGTGAACTTCATGCATTATCAGTTGATGATTCTCCTTACCGTAGTGTGGGTAATACAATTACCTTAACTACGGAAGTGGGATTTCTGGCTAAGAATCAGATTCCAGATAAATGGCCTGAGCCTATTACCATTAAGGCTCTACCGTCCTCGGACAACCAAAGACCTCTGCTGTGTCCAGTCAGGGCTGTGCGCATATATAAACGTCGATCAGATTTTATAAGAAAAGGAAGAAAATGTTTCTTTCTTTCATTGATTCCTAACAGAAAAGATATTTCTGTTCATTCAGTTGCTAGATGGATTCAGCTGGCAATACGCGTTGCCTATGAAAATCTATCTTCGGATCAACGTTCTGTAAATAAAAAGATATCAGCGCATGAAGTTAGAGCGCTGTTCACTTCTTGGGCTTATTCTAACAGTATAGCCATTATTGATCTCATGAAGGCTGCGTACTGGACACGGCCCTCTACATTTACCAAGTTTTCCCTGAGAAATTTAGAGTCCTTCTCCGGTGACCTTAGATGTTTAGGTCCTCTTTCTGTTGCTCAGAATGTAATGATTGCATCTATACTTATTTAGGCAGCCCGTTCCAGCAGTGACGCTGTTCCTCTGCCCTCTTTGTTCTGCGGTCTCGTACCTCAGAACAAGGGGAGGCGGGGGGCGGTTTTTTCCCTTATGATCATCCGGCTTTATAGTAAAAAAAGCAATGGAAGACCTCCTCCAGTGTCAGTAGTCCCAGGCCGGTGCTGGGATGGTTTTAATGTGTAGCTTGGTGTGAAGCAAAATTAATATGTCTCATTTATGTATTGTTTTGAAAATGTAGCTCACTGTGAAACATTTGTATATGTCACTGGACAAACGGGCATTAATATACAATCCTCGGACACTTTTAAATGAGTATAAAGAGTCTCATTCTATGGACTTTCTTTATATATTGGCTTCCCTTCACCGAATTAGCATAATGTGTTATGCTGGCATTAAATGGGGAATTATATATTAAGTAATACTCAATTACATTGTTGGTGTTATGTCAATCACGTTTCTCGTAAATGAGAAAGACATATATAATTCCTTTCTCTCCTATTCTCCTGTAGGAGCTATCCTTTAAGAAGTGATTGAGTAATTGGATTTTCCTCTACGTCCTAGGCCCTCCAGCCTTTTTACGATTTAGCTATTTTGGGCCATTGGTTGTTGTATAAAAATATTATAAATTCAAACGTAATTTGTATATTTTTTATACTTTCCAATGGCCCAGACGGGGATGGCTCTCCCATGAGTGGGCACTCATGCCTCCCCACTGCTGACAACATTTAACAGGCAAATTCTAGAAAGAATGCTGGCTGGCGCCAATTTTGGTGTGTTTCTGGATACTGCGCATGCGCTGTTTGCAAAAGCATGGAGGACCAGTTAGGACATAATCTTTTCGGTTTTGCATGCAATTTTTAGGGATTGGGGGCAAAATTTTTGTTCGGTAATTTTGAGTTAGCACCATCTAAGTCTGGGCCATTGGTAAGTATAAAAAATATATAAATTACTTTAAATTTTTTCATTTTTCATCAAATCTAGTCATGGCTGCTGTGAAGCACCTATGACCAAATTTGATTAAAAATTCATCTAAATGTAACTCAATAAATGATCAGTAAAAAAAAGTATATTGATATGTATCCAAATTATACTTATTTCAGTGACAAGAGATTTCGTGTCCTAGGCATGAATATCTGCCAACAGTATGCAAGGAGTTAAAGTTTTTTTTGAGTGGGGGTTTAGATTGGGAAATTTTGGCAGGAATTGAGGAAAATCATGTCCAAAAACTATTGGAAAATTATCCCATATTTGCCTCCTTGTAGACATCCAAAAGAATCTCCAGAATATCTTTGAAATCCTTGAATTTCTCATCTCTTGCTCCCTAAAAACCCTTCAAAATCTACTGGGAAGGTCTTGGAAACACCTTTAATTGACTTCTCATCTGACTTCAGAAATCCTGTCCTTAAGAGCACTTTTTGTGGACCTTTAATTGCACATTTTGTGTTTGTACAGTAGGAAAGATAAAGAAATTTATCTTTACAAGACAAAGTTCGTTGCAGACCATTCACATGAATCTTTTTTAAATAAAAGTAATTAATAAAAATATATTTTATTCCAGATCAAATTTTCACTCATTTGATAATACAGATGTGGCCAATTTTATCACTGAAAAAATGGTATCAGAAGCCAAAGAAACTCGCAAAACTTGTTGCTGATGCTGCAGGTTGGTTTTAATTTATCCTCAGAACAGGGTTAACCCTTCTAGTAACCTGAATAGCAGATGGCACTTTGAAAAATATTTCTTGAATAACCAAAATTTTTCTTTTTTTATCAAAAACATAGATTATGATCCCTCATTGGAATGAGGTCAGTTGTGTTGTTTCGTATGAAAATATAATAAACCTTGAATGGCCTTAAAGTAAATAAGGTGGCCCATTTTTAGCTTAACTTGACAAAGTCAAAATAAGCTATTGCCATCACACGTGCGGAAGTCTATTAGTCTGTGAGTCTATTAGTCTATTCACATTTTCCATTAGCACAGGCTACACCCCGTAGTTCTTGTCTGATCATCACGAAATTTCATATGCAGGTTTTGGGTCTTGTCTATAGGAGAACGTCCCCTTTTTGTCGCGATCGGTCCACTGGTATGGCTGCCCGAGCCCAAAACCCGAAAACCATTAGCACAGTCTACAGGTCGTATTTATGGAGGGATTTCATTGTAACCTGGTAGGATGACTGTATAATGTCTAGATGAGAACATCCACTTTTGTTCATGATCTGTGAACCGAGATGGCTGCCAAAGGCTGAAACCAAAAAACTTTTAGCGCAGTCTACAGGTCATATTTGATATGGAAGGATTTCATTATAACTTGGTAGGATGACTCTGTATGATGTCTAGATGAGAACTTCCCCATTTGGCCGTGATCTGTCAACCATGATGGCTGCCCAAGCTCAAAACCCAAAAACCTTTAGCACAGTCTGCAGGTCGTATTTACGGAGGGATTTCATCTAACTCAGTAGGATGACACCATATAATGTGTAGATGAGAACGTCCCCTTTTGGTCATGATTGGTCAACTGTGACGGCTTTAGGGGCCCAAAGCCTGAAAACCTTTAGCACAGTCTAGAGGTCTAATTTTTGAAGGGATTTCATTGTAACTTGGCAGGATGACTCCAGATAATGTCTAGATGAGAATGCTCCTTTTGGTCGCGATCATTCAGCCGTGATGGCTGCCCGATCCCAAAACCTTTAGCACAGACTACAGGTCATATTTATGAAGGGATTTCATTGTAATGTTGTAGGATGACTCCATATAATGTCTAGATGAGGACATCCCCTTTTGGTTGCGATTGGTCAGCGGTGATCGCTACACATGCCCGAAGCTCAAAAACCTTTAGGACAGTCTGCAGGCTGTATTTATGAAGGGAATTCATTGTAACTTGATGGGATGACTCGTTTTGGAATAATTTTACTGTAACTTGGTAACTTTGGTTGAGATACATTAACTGTGAGGTCCACATTAACCTACCCCTCAATTTTTTAGTACAGTCTGCACCTGAAATTATTTTTTTGATTTTTTTTTTTGAAAACATAGCACACAGGGAACAGAAATTAACATATTTTTATACTGTACCAATGACCCAGACTTAGCTGGTGCTAACTCCACAAAAACCAGGGCCAAACACAAATTTTGCCCCCCAATCCCCAAAATTTGCATCCAAAACAAAAAGAAATCATGTCCTAAAGGACCTCCATAGTACGACTCTACTGCGCATGCGCAGTGACACAGTCGTCCCGAAATTGGCGCCAAATATCATTCTCTGTTTGGCCCTTCATCAGTCAACATCTCACTGATCTTTGTGCTTGTAAATCTCAGTTTAAAGGATGCCAGACACGTAATTCTTGGAGAAAATGTGATTCTAAGGAGGATAGAAGGAGGAGAGGAAAAAAGAAGTGGCAAAAAATAATCAGGGCTGTACTTAAAATTTTTTGTTGAAATTATGTTAAGTTGCCTATTTTCGAGGCAAACGCCTCTTGTTGTCATTCTTGCTAATTGTTGCACTGCTTATTCAGTGTTTCCTCTCCCCTAACCTTCTAAAGTCCCCCCTTGCAATTCTCCCATGCTTTTGGCATATTTTTGAGAAGTTTCATTTCTAAAAATTCCCTGGGAGAGTTGCATGGTTACAGAATGTTTTCTGTATAACGTTTGTGTTCTGCATCTTCCATCTGATGTTCTGCAGATTCTCCCCTGGGAGTCTCTGTTTTGCATCAGATAGAGTGTAATTGATGACTGATTCCGGGCCAGTTTTTTTCAGTGCCTGGAGTCATGTTTTCTTCTGTGTTTACACTGTTTGTTTTCATTGGCAACAGCCTTTTTTGAGGGGGGCTGTTTGCCTTTGAGGTAGTTTATCTCATTATAAGATACATTTATATTATCCGAAAGTGTCTCATTAATTATTTTATATAATTTTAAAATTTTTGACCACACTTTGCCATCGGATCCATCGGGGCTCAACGTTACTTTTCAGCAACTTGGGCTTCTCTGAAAAAATATTTTTTCAAAATTATTTTGTTTTGCAATTGTTTTTTCATTTATTAATGGATCATGTTATTATGTATCTTTGTGTCAGGGGTTTTTGCGAGTAACTAGGACTTATTGTTCTTTCACAATGAAGGGAACTTGTTCAAATTGTAATAGGAAGAAATCTTCCTCTGACTTTCATGATTATTGCATTAATTGTAGTCAGTGTTCTCGCATTAATCCCTGTCCTGTATGTGAACATTGGGATGAGAAACATTGGAAACGTGTGTCACGATATGTTGTTTCTGGAGAAAGAGCGATGCCGGCTCTTTCTCCACAAGGTCACTCTACTCTCTCAGTTTCTATTTCAGAGGAACCAGAACAGGGTGATGTTTCCATGTTATCTTCTTCAAGTGTGTGTCCGTCGTCACAATTAAATACAGAGCTAGCGGCAAAAGTGCTCATGGAGATTAGACAAATGTCGTCCGCTAGCTCGCCCGGTGTAGCGTCCATTCACCGAATGGTTCGGCAGCCGGGTTCGTCCGATGCGGTCCAAGAGGAAATTTGGGGTGATGCGAGCACTATAAAAATAATAGATGCACACCCAGTGACGGCGGATAGTGAACGAGAACGGAGGAAGCCTTTTAGTCCGGTTCCTAGCTCGTCCAGGTCCAGCCGGGCCGCGAGCGAGAGAGGCCCCTCTCTCGTACAACAACATCTGGGACCAGATGTTGTGGTACAAAATGTGTCTTTAGCGGAGCATACGTCCGTCGCTCGGGACGCTCCGTTGTATAAGCAGTCCGCAGAGACTGTTAAGGCTTCCTCTTCTCGCCGGCGCACACGACCGCACCTTGGCTGCGTGACCTCCGATATTTTGCCAGCTTCGCCGATGAAGGATTCTTCGGCGACCAGGTCACACCATCCGGCAGCCAGGGATTCGAGACCGATGGACTCCGGACGTTCGCATAGGAAAAGTATGCGGGAGCCATCTGATGCGGAGCTGCCCTCGGCAAAGCAGCGAAAGACCGCTCCTCCGCAGGTCTCGACGTCGGACATTCTAGTGCAGATAGCACAGCTTATCGCAGCATCCCAGCAGCCGACAGAGACGGTGTCGGATCGAGAATTATCCGACGGCGCTGGGTCGGTACGCTCCGCCGAAGCATCGGGGGCGGACGACCGGGAACATCGGGAGGTCCGACCGGATGGTGAAAGGGATACGGATGAATTGGAGCTATCCCTTTCGGAACAACACAAAGCTGCCGTGGACTTCATCCGGCACTTTCTTCCTCAAGTTGTTCCGTCGGGCCAGACTGCTGCGCTTCCGGACAGGAGAATTATAGCGTCATTGGACTCTGATTTTTTCGAGCGGTTCAGGGACATCGCTCCCGAGTTTCCGTCGCAGTCCAATAATGTTGCAAGAACATTTGAATTATTGAACGACGCTATTTTTAAACTTGCTTCCAGGACGGGGAAAGCAGGCTTCTTGTCCGCAAATACTCTCAACCTGCCTTTCATTAATGTAAGGAATAAATTCGACACGGCAGGTCAGGGTATACCGAGAGTTCCTCTGCGTATGGACGACGAGGCGGAAGACTTAGAGCTATCATTACCGTCGTCAGCTTCTATTCCAACCGCAGTGTTGGAAACAGCTATTGCGTCTAACAGAGCCAATTTAGATGCCTTATCTTACGCAGATCACCTTACGAAGGCGTTATCACTGCGTCTTCAAGGGAAAGAGTTTCAGGATATACAATCCTCCTTAAGACTTCTTTCAAGGGCAGTAGCTTATTCCACGTGTAACTCCGCCCTTTCAGTGGCAAATCTGGAGTTGGTTAGACGTGACGCAGCCCTGTCTACATCCACACTAGTGGATTCTAAGGTGAAGAACTCTCTTAGAGTCGCTTCGGTCTCAGGAGATCTTCTCTTTGACGGCAAGCTTTCCGCTATTTATGATAATATTAAAAAGAAAGCTAGTGATTCTCTGTTGTTTAGATCCGCTCCTAAAAGGTCGGATACAGCAGACACGAATAAGGCGGGCACTTCTGGGTCTTATCCGCCCAAGAGAGGTTCCTATAGAGGTTCCGGTGCGTCCTCTAGCTCTTATTCGAGAGACCGTCAGGATAGCGACTCTCGTTCGGGACGTCCTTCAGGCCGGGACAATCGGTCGGACGCCCCGAGGTCGACGAGGCGAGGTGCGGGTCGTGGAAGACGTGGTTTCTCCTACCGCAGGCCTCGCAGATCCAGGAGGTGATGGCTCAAACCTCTATCGCGTTCCGGTTGGCGGAAGGTTGTCGAGTTTTTCTCAAGAGTGGGCGTCGATTACGGACGACCCGTGGGTGAGAGGAGTGACTTCGGAAGGTCTAAAGATATCCTTCAAACGAAAGCCTCCATTAACTCGAAGTCCAAAGTGGACTCATCTTCCGTCAAACCCTCAGAAAAGAGACGCTCTGCTATCAGAGGTGCAGTCTCTTTTAATGAAGAACGCGGTAGAGGTCGTAGAAAACCAGGAATCGCTGGGATTCTACAGCCATCTGTTTCTGGTTCCGAAACCAGACGGCTCGTTCCGTCCAGTCATAGATTTGAGCTGGATAAACAAGCTGATCGTCGCTCCGAAGTTTTATATGGAGACGATTCGATCGGTCAGAGCGAGTATTCGGGTGAACGATTATGCAACGAGCATAGATCTCAAAGATGCGTACTTTCACGTCATGGTACATCCGACATTCCGAAAGTATCTACGCTTCGCAGTCCTAGGAGTGGTGTATCAGTTCCGGGCCATGTGCTTCGGATTGAATCTAGCACCCTGGGCTTTCACTCGGGTAATGAACTCGGTAATGATCTACTTCCGAGCTCATTCGTCTGCGGTAACGTCAGCCTACCTGGACGACATTCTTCAGAGGTACGGCAACGAGTTAACGCTTCAGAACGATGTTCAGAATCTTCTTCTATTGCTCCGACGTCTCGGTTTCATAGTAAACGAGGAGAAGTCGGATCTGGTGCCGTCCAAGTCATTCACTCATCTGGGAATGAGCTTCGAGACGCACAACAATCTCGTTCGTCTGCCGTTAACCAGAGCGAAATTAGTCAGTTGTTACGCTCGCTATTGTCTAAATACAGACAAAGTCACAGCGAGAGAATTTATGAGACTGATAGGTCTGTGCGGAGCCGCCGCGGATCTCATTCCGATGGGACGGCTACGCACACGGCCTCTTCAAATTTTCCTGACTCAGAATTGGAGTGTGAAAATTCATTCGCTCGATGTAGACGTTCTCTTGTCAGATCAAGTGAAACAAGAGATTCAGACTTGGGCAAACATTCAGTGGTTAACTCAAGGAGTTCCGCTGCAGTTGCCGGATCCGAGTTTTACCATTATGACGGATGCCAGTCAAACAGGTTGGGGTGCATCATTAATCCCAACGGATTCGAGATGCCAGGGTCTTTGGGATCCGCAATTCCTGTGCAAGCACATAAACATCAAGGAAATGATGTCAATTTGGCTTGCGTTACGTCACTGGATGGACATTATTCACGATGCTCATGTCCAAATCCTATCCGACAATACGACAGTAGTGGCGTATATACGGAATCAGGGAGGCACTCATTCAGTTCCGTTGTTCAATCTAACGGAAAGAATCCTTCTGTTTGCGTTGGAACATCACGTTCTTCTTTCGGTCCGTCACATACCGGGTCGTCTGAATGTGCTAGCAGACTCCCTTTCACGAAAGGGTCGCTTGTTGCCGTCGGAGTGGACTCTCAACAAACAAGTATTCAATCAGATTTGCTACCAATGGGAACGGCCAATGATAGACTTATTTGCGACACATCTCAACAATCAGTTGCAGACGTATGTGTCCCCGTGTCCAGATCCAAGAGCATTTGCAGTAGACGCTCTATCGATCCCTTGGGACGGAATGACAGGATATGCGTATCCTCCAGCGCCGTTAATTCAACAAGTATTGCTAAAGATAAAACAATCTCAATGCAAGATTCTGTTGGTAGCATCTCTGTCGCCACAGAGACCGTGGATAAATCTACTCAGGTGTCTGTTGTGGGACCTACCGCGGAAGCTCCCTCCACGAGAGGATCTTCTTTGGCAGGGGAAATCGCGCCAATTACATCACAACCCGCAAGGTCTCAACCTTCACGTTTTTCCGTTGTGCGGTCCTTCTTGCATGGCAAGCACTTTACAGGACGAGCAGTGGACGCGATTTCTAACTGTAGGAGGACCTCCTCTTCGCTAAACTATGCGGCTAAGTGGAAGGTTTTCCGTCGTTGGTGTAGGGATCATTCTGTTGATATATTTGATCCCTCTATACCAGACATGGCTAACTTTCTAGTATACTTGTTTGACGAAATCAAACTGCAACCTGTTACTATAAAGGGTTATAGATCTATGTTATCTGATACCTATGCACATCATGATAGTTTACAAATTGGATCTAATGTCTCTTTATCGAAATTGGTTAGAAACTTTTCGATAAATAGACCCAGAACTCTTAGATTAATTCCTAAGTGGAATTTAGCTTGGGTTCTCCTTAAATTGAAGGAAAAGCCATTTGAACCTCTTGGGACAGTAGATTTCAAATTCTTATCTTATAAGACAGCTTTTCTCTTAGCTTTCTCTTCTGCCAGAAGAGTCAGTGAGCTTCATGCACTATCGGTGGATGATTCTCATTATCGTAGTGTTGGGAACACTATCACCTTCACTACTAATGTCGGTTTTTTAGCTAAGAATCAGGCTCCTAATAAATATCCGGAACCTATTGTTATTAAGGCTCTTCCGTCTTCAGACGGGCGTAGGCCTTTACTCTGTCCTGTTAGAGCACTACGTATCTATAAACAGAGATCTCAGTTCATCAGAAAGGGACGGAAACGTTTCTTTCTGTCTTTGATGCCTAATAGAAAGGACATTTCAGTCCATTCTATTGCTAGATGGATTCAGTTAACTATCCGTACTGCGTATGAAGATTTATCTTCTTCTCAGCAGTCTGTGCTTAAGATTTCTGCTCATGAAGTAAGAGCTCTTTCTACTTCCTGGGCTTATGCTAATAGTGTTGCTATTACAGATTTAATGAAGGCTGCTTATTGGTCTCAGCCATCCACATTTACTAATTTTTATCTCAGAAATATTGAGTCCATTTCTGGAGACCTGCATTGTTTAGGTCCGTTATCTGTTGCTCAGAATGTCGTCCACTAAACAGTTGCAACTATAGTTATGCAGGCTTTCTGTTCCGGCAGTGACTCCGTCCGGCTGCCCTCTTCGCTCTGGGCTATTTGACCCAGGGCAAGGGGAAGGGGGGGGGGGGGGGGGGGGGGCGGGTGTTCCCTTAGGTCACCTGCTTTATAGTGAAAAGCAAGGGAATGCCTCCTCCAAGACAGTATTTCTGAGTCGCTTCCGGGATGGTTTTAAAGTGTAATATTAATGTTTAATTTCATTCATGTCTTATTTTTAAAGTGTAGCTCGGTGTGAAGCATTTGTATATGTCAAGTGTCAAACGGGCTTTAATATACAATACTCGGACACTTTTAAATGATTATAAAGAGTCTCAATTCTCTGGACTACTTTATTTATTGGCTTGCTTTAAAAATAATTAGTATAAAGGTTATACTGGATGTTAATAGAGAACATGAATGTTATTGTGCTCAATTATTAAGGGTAGTGTATCTTTCTAATTTAAATATTAAATAAGAAAGATACATGTAAAGCCTAATACTCCTTTTCTCCTTAAGGGGTTACCTCTTTATTTTATAATTGAGCTTATTGGATTTTCCTCTATGTCCTAGGCCCTCCAGCCTGTTTACTATTCAGCTAAGTCTGGGTCATTGGTACAGTATAAAAATGTTAAAAAATTTATAGTAATTTATATATTTTTTATACTTACCAATGACCCAGACGGGGATGGCCCTCCCTGAGTTGGGAACTCTTGCCTCCCCGCTGAGTACATAGCGCTGACCAGGCACTGCCAGTAAGAATGATATTTGGCGCCAATTTCGGGACGACTGCGTCACTGCGCATGCGCAGTAGAGTCGTACTATGGAGGTCCTTTAGGACATGATTTCTTTTTGTTTTGGATGCAAATTTTGGGGATTGGGGGGCAAAATTTGTGTTTGGCCCTGGTTTTTGTGGAGTTAGCACCAGCTAAGTCTGGGTCATTGGTAAGTATAAAAAATATATAAATTACTATAAATTTTTAAACATTCTCAATTATCACAATTCTTGTCGTATTTCATAATCGTTTTATAAACATTGAACATTATCCTTTTCTTCAAACACAACACACAGTCAAGTTCAGCTACAGTGTCATTGACACTTTCATTAAAACATAACTTAATTTGATAATTTTTAAAAAAAGAAACGATATTTACCAATAAAACCTTAGAAATATGGATGTCACTGGAACCAGCTGATTGAATTGGTTCGAATAACGGCCATATTTGTACAATTTTATTGACAAAGTGTCAGGATATTTCAGGTCATGCTAGCCTTGTATTGGTTAATTTGCTTCTTCTATGTTAAATAAAGGGTTAAATTGATTCAATTCTTTTCACACGAATCCTAATGGAGGTGCAGCAAGAATCTACATGGATTCTCGCTGGTTTTGTTGTGCAAATCTGTGCATGGATCTCATATTCTGGTTGAAATATAAGCTCTGTGCTGTGGCGTAAAACACTGTTGGAAAGGGTTTTCAGGGCCCTTTCCAACAGTGTATTACCTTGCAGCATCTCCTTGGCTGAATGAAACACTTGCCCACATGGGGGCACGGTGACGTGTACAAAGGCGTACTACACGTCGATGGTGCACCTGTCTTCAACCAATGCTAACCCTGCATGTGTGGAGTTAGTATGTTGGGGAGCTGACAGTTACTCGCCGTTGCTCTGTGTACTTCGGCTTCCTCCACCCATATAACTGTCATGGTCATGATTGGCCATTGTGCAGAAATATGTGACCTTAAACACCAATGAATAAATAAATAAATAACAAACAGCAAATATTCCATATTGTAGCTTACTCATCTCAACCTTCCCTATACTGAACATGTCAGTATTACTTTGGTTTGATGTTGCTGAAAAAATCCGAAAAATTGTTGCCTGAAAAAAGGTAAGGTAACCCTTATTCAGGTTGCCTTAATTTTTAATTTGCACGTGCTTAAGGCCTAATTCTTATGACAAATTTTGTGCTTGGAGAACAGGGTATGCAACAAGTGGGTCACAAAAATGTCTTGGAACAATAGGGAACTTAATCACTTAACAGTGATTTCCAGACAATCCTTGGCTATCAGCCATGTTATGAGATTTTGGCCAGGTACTTAAAAGCCAGGGTTGTCGAGAACAGCAAATGAATGTAATGTAATTGGAATATTGGACAGGTCAGATTACAATTTAAAATCCAAGCTTTGCTTTCAGGGGCGGGGGATTGGGGATGCTAACTCCGTTTTTTTATGGTGACTTGAAATTATTGCCAGGTTGCTTGTTTTTAAGATTTTGGTGTAATGGAACTTCTTTTTTTGTACTTTTTTACTATACTTTGAAAGTCTACCTCCAGTGGCTTTGCAGTTGTTTCTAGTCAACTCTTGGCTGCCCACAGAGGCAGCCAAGACTTGCCTAGAAACAACTGACAAGGTACCTTGAAAACAAGTGTTGAGTTTACCCAAACAATGCATATTCTTAAATCTGAGTGCTTCACGTAATGTTTGAATAACGATAAAAGGTCAGAGGATGTACTGCTTCTGTAAATATGGACACTCAACATTGTTACTCCTCGAGATCGAGTTACCGAAAAATCAGTATCAATCGAAATGATGGTGCCTCACTGTGTTTTTGACCCAGATCCTTCTTCCCCCATGGCCACTCCTACCATGGTGTTAACACGGGAAGCTTCGATCCCAAAAAAGTCATGAGAGCAGAAGACACCACGTTACAATATTTTCAAATAACTCTTCATTCACTGTACTTATATTACTTGACACAGAGCGTGGAGGATGTTTTGTGGATGGATTGCCCATCGAGTGGAATTTCCGCCCAAGCAATAATTGCAAATTTGTTGCAAAGCACGGCAAGAGCAGATAAGGCTCTGGCCGATGGACCTCCGGGTTGAACCTGGAGTCCCATTGGCCAGAGTATTACTTGTGCTGTGTGTCGTAATGACAGAACTTGAAGTGATACATTGGATGATGGTTCCGCTCTGCGGGTGGTTTGGTTGCAATTCGCTCTCCACGTGCTGTACTTCTCCAGTTAAATACTACCTGGTTTGCTGAACCACTCCATTCCTTATAATTTACATACAAATGGCTGTTAGTTTTGGTCTATCACACAGAATACCTAATTCTACCTGGCCGGGTAGGAGTAATATTATGTGACCTTTGTACCTGTGTTGGTTGGATTGTAGTTCTTGACTATCACTGCAAATGGTAGAAAAGTACATTTACTTTTTTCAAATTCGTGGCATTTCTCTCTCTTGTAAATATACGCGCCTATTTGAATATTATTGTCTCATTCTGACATTTTTATTCTTACGTTTTTGTCTTGAGTCAGCAGTCAATACTTCTTGATAAATATTTCTGAAAGTTACTTACCTAAGAAAAACTATTGTAAGCGACAATTATCCAGATACCTCAACTGAAACAAAGTATGGAACGGAGATGGTTCAGCAGCATGCATTTATTAAAACCCACTTAAACAAAAACCCTTTTCTACCATTTCTTCTCATTTTCTTCTTATCTTCATTATTTAGTTAACCCTTTACCTAACCTGAAAAGCAGACGACACTTGCAAAAATAATTCTTGAATACCTAATTTTTTTCATTTTTTGTCTCAAAAACATAGGTTATGACCCATCGTTGGAATGAGCTCGATGAGCTCATTCCAACGAGGGGTCATAACCTATGTTTTTGAGACAAAAAAACAAAAAAATAATGAAAATTAATTGGCGATTATTGAGAATAGCGCAGGCAGGTTTTGGCAGTTACGTTAGGTAAAGGGTTAACAACATACACAAATATTTCTTATTTCCCCTTTTACCAAACCTACTATCAAATCATAACTATAACTTGAAAATGTAATGAATAATTCACCTTTATAGGGTTTGTACGGTAATCTGGATTGTATGTCTACCTGTCTTCTCGACTGTATTATGTTCAAGTGTTCTACTGGTGGAAACAACCTCATATAAGCTTACAGCTTACTGTTGGATCCACACTTACTATAACTGATATAAATGTATATATTTGAGAACTGGAAATAAATATTGTTTAAACTAAACAATGCATGTTGGGACACCTGTTCCTTTGCATTAAAAAGTTATCAAAGTTAGAATTAGGTCCTTAAGGATTAACTCTTTACAAAACTAATTGCACCCATCAATCTATGTAATTTACAAATTGAGCAAGGTAAAGACACATGAACAAATTTTGATGACCAAAAATAACTTAGCACTCTACCAGTTAATAAAACCATTTCATGTCACACCCTCATTGGAATGAGCTGATAAAGCAGATTCCTATTAGGGGTCACATCATATGGTTTTGAAATATTTTTTGAGAAATATTTTTGAAAAACAATATTTAAAATGAAAATTTTGATATTGTGTGCGTTGGGAAAAGGGTTAATGAAAGTTCTACTGTTGAACAAATATTTTTTCATTTTCATTAAATCTTTTTTATCACATAGTCACCATCTGAAAACTCATCAAGGAAAATATTGTTTGCAACATGTCCAATGCAGGAATGGTGTCAGAATTTGACATCATAACATTGTGAGTGAGTTGGTTTCGGAAACGGAATTGAATTAGTCTTCTCTTTTTTTCATTAACTGTCTACCTAAATATTGTCTTTTTTTTGTCACCAAAGCTTATGAACTCTCATTAGGATGAACTGGTTCCACTGAGGGGCCATAAGCTATATTTTTAGCTAAACTTGACAAAGGCAAGATTCACATTTTCACTGTTCACATTTTCCTTTAGCACAGGCTACACCCTGTAGTTCTTATCCGATCGTCACGAAATTTCCTATGCAGGTTTGAGGTCATGTCTAGATGAGAATGTCCCCTCTTGGTTGCGATCGGTCAACCGTGGTGGCTGCGCAAGCCCCAAACCCCAAAACAATTAGCACAGTCTGTAGGTTGTATTTATGAAGGAATTTCATTGTAACTTGGTAGGATGCCTCTGTATAATATCTAGATGAGATCGCCCCCTTTTGGTCATGACCTGTCAACCATGATGGCTGCCCAAGCCCGAAACCCAAAAACTTTTAGCGCAGTCTGCAGGTCATATTTCATATGGAGGGATTTCATTGTAATTTGGTAGGATGACTCCGGATGATGTCTAGATGAGAACTTCCCCCTTTGGTTGCGATCTGTCAACCGTGACGACTGCCCGAGCACAAAACCCTAAGCACAGTCTACAGGTCGTATATATGGAGGGATTTCATCGTAACTTGGTAGGTTGACTCCATATAACGTCTAGATGAGAACGTCCCCTTTTGGTCGCGATTGATCAACTGTGACGGCTACAGGGGCCCGAAGCCCCAAAACTTTTAGCACAGTCTATAGGTCATATTTATGAAGGGATTTCATTGTAACTTGGTAGGATGACTTCAAATAATGTCTAGATGAGAATATCCCCTTTTGGTCGCGATCATTCATCAATGACAGCTGCCCAAGCCCAAAACCTCAAAACCTTTAGCACAGTCTACAGGTCGTATTTATTGAGGGATTTCAGTGTAACTTGGTAGGTTGATTCCATATAATGTCTAGATGATAACGCGTCCCCTTTTGATCGTCGTTGGTCGACTGTGATGGCTACAGGGGCCCGAAGCCAAAAAGTTTTAGCACAGTCTACAGATCATATTTATGAAGGGATTTTATTGTAACTTGGTAGGATGACTCCAGATAATGCCTAGATGAGAACGTCCTCTTTTGGTTGCGATCATTGAACCATGACGGCTGCCCGAGCCCAAAACCCAAAAAACTTTAGCACAGACTACAGATCATATTTATGAAGGGATTTCATTGTAACTTGGTAGGATGACTCAGTATAATGTCTAAATGAGGATGTGCCCCTTTGGTTGTGATCAGTCAACAGGGGGACCGAAGCCCAAAAACCTTTAGCACAGTCTACAGGCCGTATTTATGAAGGGATTTCATTGTAACTTGAGAGGATGACTCGTTTTGGAATAATTTCACTGTAAATTGTTAACTTTCGTTGATATACATTAACTGTGAGGGACACCTATATTAACTGTGAGGGCCACATACATTAACTGTGAGGGCCACATTAACCCACCCCTTTAGTATAGTCTACACCACATATTATTTTTAATGAAAACATTGCATACAGGGAACAGAAATTAACATATTCCCAGTTATCACAATTCTTGTTTTATTTCATAATCCTTTCATAAACATTGAACATTATCCTTTTCATCAAACATAACACACAGACAAGTTAAGCTACAGTGTCATTGACAAGTTTCATTTTTAGCTCAACTTTGACATAAGTTGAATTTGAGGTTATGCCATGGCCTGTCATCCGTCTGTCCGTCCATCCGTCTGTCCATCGACAATTCAATACGGCTCGGGCTAGAGGCCGTATTTATGAACCAATCTTTATAAAACTTCTTGAGTACCTTTGTTATCACCGTGGGACGAGAACGAGTGTTTTTGGGTGCGGTCCAAAATTCAAGATGGCCACCAGCAGCCATTTTGTACCTTAGTTAGTGCAATCAGTTTTTTTTTTACAGAACTTCTGTATGAAAGTTCTAATTTGAATAGATTTTTGTATGAATGTTTAGTAACATGGAATACATCACATATAATTTTAACTTAGTGTAATATGAGTAAATTTCTTTAAAAATCTTCTTCAGATCCACCAGTCAGAATCCTTACATATTTGGTATACAGCATCTCTAGATGGGTCAGATTCAAGTTTGTTCAAATCGAGTTGCTGGGTTAATATTTGGGCTCTCTATGGAGGCTCAAATTTTACCTTCGTGCAATTTGGGGAAATTTCTTTAAAAATCTTCTTCTTCAGATCCACCAGTCAGAATCCTTTCAAATTTGGTATACAACATCTCTAGGAGGGTGACCTGAGGGTCAGATTCACGTTCATATTGGGCCCTGGGTTTATATTTGAGCTCTCTATTGGAGCCCAAAGTTTAACTTAATGCAATATGAGGGAATTTCTTTAAAAATCTTCTCCAGAATTATCAATTAGAATCTTTTGATATTTGGTATACGACATCTGTAAGGGGGGGGGGGGGGTGGAGGTGGGGGTGGCTAATTTAAATTTGTTCAAATCGAGACCCTGGGTTAATATTTGGCACTCGCTATGGGAGTCTGAATTTGACCTTATTTATATATATAGTATGAGGAAATTTCTTTAGAAATCTTTTTCTTCAGCACCACCAGGCAGAATGCATTCATATTTGCTTTGCAGCATCTTTAAGGGGCTCAGATTCAAATTTGTTCAAATTGGGTTCCTGGGTTAATATTTTGGCTCTCTATTGGCGCCCCAAAGTTTAACTTAGTTAGTGCAATATGAAGAAATTTCTTTAAAAATTTTCTTCTTCAGATCCACCTGTCAGGAACCTTTCATATTTAGTATACAACATCTTTAGGTGTGTGTGGGTGGGTGGGTGGGGGGGGGGGGGGGGGGTTGGTGGATGCAGATTCAATTTGTTCAAATTGAGTCTCTGGGTTAAAATTTGCACTCAATATAGCACATATTTTAACTTAGTGCAATATGTGGGATTTCTTCAAAAATCTTTTTCTCCAGAACCAGCAATCAGAATCTTTTCATATTTGGTGTATAACATCTCTGAGAAGATCAGATTCAGGTTTGTTCAATTCAAGTCCATGTCTTCAAATTTGGGCTCACTTTGGAGGGGGGGATCCAAGTTAGTTCAAATTCATTCCTCAGTGTTTTTACATAAAATTTGCATTTCAAACTACAATGACATAATAACTCTTGGAAGTTTGGCAGTGCTGATCTGCAGCTGATAGAATTGGAAGCAGTCAGGAAGACCAAAAGACCTATGATATCATCTGACATGGATACTACAGTTATTAATAATTTAATGACTTCATTCCTCTGTAGTTTTGATGAACCATGACGAACTGAATGTGATCTTCTTCTTTGAACCACTTTATCAGATGAGCGCAAGGGGCATCTTTTGAATATGCACACAAAGGTTTCATGTTCTCGTTGGTAAATTTCACATTGCAAAAAAATCTCTTTCCTTGTTTCCCTTTTTTTAAGAATTAAAATTGCATTTAACCCTTTACCTTCCCGGGGAAGTAAAGCAGTGTTTGTGTACTGTTGTAAACAAGCTCTGTTTTACTGGTAAAATAGGATTCGGTCACCAGTGTTTTGGATAGAAGTCCTCTGAAATGGGCAACATGGGTATAAATGATTGACTAAACTTGACTTTATCTCCATGCTGTGGTCATGATTAGCAATTGTGCAGAAATATGTGACCTTAAACACCAGTAAATAATAAACAAATAATAACCCTTTACCTAAAGAATTGCCAGCATCCGCGTGCATAATATTCAAAATCAGCTGTTAAAAAAAAAATTTATTCTAAAATTTTCAACAAAACCATATAATGTGACCCCTGAGAGGGTCACATGATATGGTTTTGTTGAAAATGGTTGAAAACTTTGAAAAAAAATATTCAAAATAATAAATTTTGATATTGTCTGCATTATATAAAGGGTTAATGCCAATATTTACACTGTGCATGTGCTTTTATAACTGATATTTATTTAATTTTAGCTTGTTTTCTTATATTACTGCACTCCATTTCAGCTGTTTTTCTCTGTTATTTTTCAGGTGTGGATACATGCAGACTTACAGAAGAAACTCTTCCACGGATACTTCAGGATCTTCTCCATCACGAAATGGTCAAGCACCCTTATTTCCAGATCAAGATTCCCAAAGGTACTTTTAAGATTTTTGTTATGGATTGTGCATGAAACAAGAGAAATTAACATTTAAATACCAATCTGAGAGAATCTGAATATAGTGAATCTCCAACAAGTGTCCAACTTAATGTGAAATTTATGAAATGAGCAAGGTGAATTAGGTATGGACCGAGCTGAATGTACTGGAATTATTTTGTACAGGTCTTGGAAACTTGGTAAAGTATTAGAAATTGAAAATTGAAAGTTGTGGAAAGATGCTTCCGATTCATTAGATAAAGGGTTGAATGATATTCCTGGATGCAGGCCTTAAACTTTGTCCCGATAAGCGAGAATTGGTTTTGATTCTCACGATTTTTGCAAGAGTCCATTTTCAGTATACCCCTCTAAAAATACTGAAACTGATACCGAACTCAAAATTCCAATATCATCCATCTCTCATGCTCCATTGGATTATTTTTTTGTATTGAGGGATTTTGAGTGATTTTATACATCAAAAAACCTTAGTGGGCATTCCATTTTACAGATTTTTTTTTTCTTTTGCTGTCTGGTGGGGGGTGAGGCCTCCATTCGGTGACATTTTTCATTTTTGCTTCAAAGTGAGTTTTGAAGAATTTTAAGTGATGTTATTTACGAACAAAAAAAAACTACCCATGAGGAGGGAGGGTTATGAAATTTCAGTGGGATCCAATGCATGAGTGGGGGTATAGCAGCACGTCTGGTGCAATCTCTTATTTTTAGCTCAACTTTGGCGAAGCCAAATTTGAGCTTATGCCATGGCCCGTCGTCCATCTGTCCGTCAACAATTGGATATGGCTCGGGCTAGAGGCCGTATTTATGAACCGATCTTTACGAAACTTCTTGGTTACCTTTGTTATGACTGTGGGACGAGAACGAGTGTTTTTGGGTGCGGTCCGAAATTCAAGATGGCTGCCAGCCACCATTTTGTACCGACGATGCAGAAATCTGTTTTTTGTACAGAACTTCCATATGAAAGCTCTGATTTGAATAATTTTTTTATATGAATGTTTAGTACCATGGGATACATCACATATAATACGGGTTTTTTTCTCGTGCGTAAATTATGCAAATTAGACTAACTTTGATGTTTTTTGGTCTAACTTTCAGCACTGTAAGTGCAAATGCCAATACGGCTTGGGCTAGAGGCCGTATTTATGAACCGATCTTTACGAAACTCCTTGGGTACCATTGTTATCACCGTGGGACGAGAACGAATGTTTTTGGGTCCGGTCCGAAATTCAAGATGGCCGATGGCAGCCATTTTGTACAAAATTTGGTGCAATCAGATTTTTGCACAGAACTTCCATATCAAAGCGCTGATTTGAATAATTTTTTGTGTGAATGTTTAGTACCATGGGATACATCACATATAATACAGGGTTTTTTTCATGCAGAAATTATGCAAATTAGATGAACTTTGATTTTTTCAGTGCTACTTACGCACAGTAAGTACACATGTCAATACGGCTCGGGCTAGAGTCTGTATTTATGAACCGATCTTCACGAAACGTCTTGGGTACCTTTGTTATCACCTTGGGACGAGAACGAGTGTTTCTGGGTGCGGACCAAAATTCAAGATGGCTGCCAGTGGCCATTTTGTACCGAAATTAGATCGAATCAGTTTTTTGTACACAACTTCTATACGGCTCAGGCTAGAGGCCGTATTTATGAACCGATCTTTACAAAACTTCTTGGGTACCTTTGTTATCATCGTGGGATGAGAACGAGTGTTTTTGGGTGTGGTCCGAAATTCAAGATGGCCACCAGCAGCCATTTTGTACCAAAATTAGTGCAATCAGTCTTTTGTACAGAACTTCTGTATGAAAGTTCTGATTTGAATAAATTTTTGTATGAATGTTTAGTAACACGGAATACATCACATGTAGTATGGGTTTTTTTCTCGTGCAGAAATTATGCAAATTAGATGAACTTTGATTTATTCAGTGCTTCTTATACACTGTAAGTGCACATGTCAATACGGCTCGGGCTAGAGGCTGTATTTATGAACCGATCTTCACAAAACTTCTTGGGTACCTTTGTTATCACCTTGGGACGAGAACGAGTGTTTCTGGGTGCGGTCCAAAATTCAAGATGGCTGCCAGTGGCCATTTTGTACCGAAATTAGGTCCAATCAGTTTTTTGTCACAACTTCTACACAGCTCATATTTGTGAACTGATCTTCACGAAACGTCTTGGGTACCTTTGTTTTCACCTTGGGACAGGAATGTGTGTGTTTTGGGGTCCCTTTGTTATCACTGTGCTATGAGAACAAATATTTTGGGGTTCAGTCAGACCCACTCTGGGACTCAAAAGATTTTTTTCTAGTTTAGCATTTGACTGTCACCCACCTTTACAATACTTTACCTATACATTTGCTACAGACAACGGTCAGTATTTATGTACAGACCGTTACAATACTTTATATGTACCTTTGTTATCAGGTCATTACCTAGATGTTTGTCATTGCTGTGTCACATACTGCACATGTACATGTCTTTGTCTTGACAAGTTGAGCTACAGTGTCATTGACACTTTCATTTCTGGCTTGTACTGTACATGTCTTTATTTCAGTCCTGAGGTTGATTTAATTGATTCCTCGAGTATAAAAAACAGCAATTTATATTTCTGTCTGATAGAAATTTAAATACATTGTTTTTGTTGCTGACAAATGAACGTTCGCTGAGATAAAATAAATTGTTTTGCTATCACAAGTTTAAGTTACCCTTACAATTTATTATGCATAAACTTTTGAACAAAAGTAGATTCATGTTCTAGTGATAATTCAGTGGAACTAACTTAACCCTTTACCTAACCTGAAAAGCAGACGACACTTGCAAAAATAATTCTTGAATAACTAATTTTTTGTCTCAAAAACATAGGTTATGACCCCTCGTTGGAACGAGCTCGATGAGCTCGTTCCAATGAGGGGTCATAACCTGTTTTTGAGACAAAAAATGAAAAAAATAATGAAAATTAATTGCCGATTTTTTAGATTAGCGCTGGCCGGTTTTGGCCGTTACTTTAGGTAAAGGGTTAATTGGATATTTCCTAATTAAATAACCATGTGTATTGCACATTACTGGTACTGGTATGTTGATGGTGCATTTGCCGTCAACCATTGTCAACCCTGCTCATGCAGGATTAGTACATTGGGAATCTGACAGCTGCTTGCTGTTGCTCAGTGGTTCTTTCCAGATACTCCAGCTTCTTCCACCTGTAAAATTGTCAAACAGGAGGTGATCTGGGCTGTCAAAATTGTGGTAAAGCCAAATAAATAAAGTGACAGAGGTGCTGTATTCTTTTAGAAATCAGAAGAATTATTTGATCAATAATTGTTTGTTAAATTTTATTGGAGAGTGCCAAACAGAACTCGCCAATAAATTGTAACAAAACAAATCAGTGTAAAGAAATTATCTTTTACTGCCACCTGAATCTGAAACAGTTGCTAAGATTACATAGAGAGTAATTGCTTGACTGGACTGGTTATGTGAAATAATTCATGAGATGTGAGGGACGTTGTACACACATGAGTGCGCGAATGCGCACGAATGTTTTACAATATAGTCCCTTGCCTCGAATGAATTATTTCTCGTAACCAGTCCAGTCAAGCGATTACTTTGTTTATTACTTTTCATTATTAACGATAATTATATTATTTAACCCTTTACCTAACGTAATGGCCAAAGCCGGCCAGCGCTATTCTCAAAAATTGCCAAATAATTTTCATTATTTTTTCATTTTTGTCTCTAAAACATAGGTTATGACCCCTCATTGGAACGAGCTCGTTCCAATGAGGGGTCATAACTTATGTTTTTGAGACAAAAAATAAAAATAATAGTTATTCAAGAATTTTTTTTTGCAAGTGGCGTCTGGTTTTCATGTTAGGTAAAGGGTTAAAAAAATAAAAAGCAATGAAGTCCCCATTACACCCACGGAAAGCGTCTTCGTTTGTGCGCACAGATACATGTTTGATTGCATAATTCACTTGTGAAGTTATCATTTATCATCAGACCCGGAAATCCCAGTAAATCACACTTTGGAAAGTAATAAAAGAACTTTATCATGGCATCTATATTTGGGCATATAGCACTGAACCTATAAAACATTTTCTTGTGCTTATTCTACAGCTTATTCTCCTGTAACTGTACCTTCAACACCTGTTGCAGTGACTATAAATTAAATAAAAATGATATTGTTGTATGAATGAGACAGTGAAAAAATATGGCTGAAACTGTATCCTGGATAAAATGACATGTATTATTATCTGATTATGATCAGATTATATAAGTAAGCTAATGCACAAAGAACCTTAGCAATGTAATAAATTAACTAATTACATATCCTCTAGGTCTGTTCTTTATCTATAATCAGCTCTATATTGTATTGATAGAATTAAGAATATTAACCCATTTTAAATTGTCAGACAGAAATCATGCTTTTATATTGAACACCGTATTTTCAGTATGTGGAGAGTGGATTGTAACTAAATCATCCATTGAGTGGAGTTATCTCCCAAAGTATCACTTTCAAATTCTGTACATGTGGACAGAAAACACAAGCAATGTTACAGGCGAAGGACCTCCGGAATTTAATCTGGAGGTCCATTGCCTGGGACTTTGCTTGTGATTGTTATGCTTTGCAATAAATTTGCAATATTATTGCTTGGGTGGAATCTCCATTCTGCAGGTGATTTAGTAATAATACTCTCTCCACTCTCTGTATTGTCTGTAGAGATGGGCAATATACCGAAAAAAACGAACAGATACTGATATCATGGGCATACTGAAAAACCGAACCAAACCAATCATTGAATACCAAAAGTGTCTGAATTTTTCAAATTTTCTTACATTCACTATTTATATGGTCCCGTTGAGTAGTGATTGCAGGTGAAGGGTTCATTTTGATGAAATAAGTGATGGATTTTCTTTTCAGTTTTGTTAACCCTCAGGAGCCTTGACAATTGTCCAAAATTCTCACTAAACTACAACCTGTATATTCCCAGTTGCTTAGCGGTTATTTCTAGCCAAGTCTTGGCTGCTTGTTAAGAAATCACTGCCCAGGTGCTTTGTCTATTGTCAGCAGGACCTCTTGAAGATGGTATGATCAGGGAACATGCCCTGAGATATACAGGAACAATGTATTTTGTATTTTCCTGATTTGAATTTCCCTTTGATACTCTCAGCAAATCTTGGTCAATTCAGTTACTGAATACCGAACCAATGCCAAGGTGTACCCCATTAAAAATACCAAAACCGATATCGAATTCAAAATTCCACTGCTGCCTACCTCTAATTGTCTGAGAGAAATCATGCGTCAGCCATCAGGGTTTAACCCTTAAATCCGCCAATAAATTCTGGATAAATATATAAGAATAAACTAGAAGTTTATAAACAAATCCTTGTGCTGGTAGTTATAAGGAAAAATTATTAAAGTTCAAAACAAATACAACAACATCACTGACTATATTCCTGCTAGCGTTTCACCGCTCTCTATGCGGATCTTCAGGCATTTTTTATAATACAAATGCCTTAAAAAATACTTAAAAATACTTTAAAAAAATGCCTGAAGATCTGCATAGAGAGCGGTGAAAGCGCTAGCAGGAATATAGTCAGTGATGTCGTTGTATTTGTTTTGAACTTTAATAATTTTTTTCTTAATAATAAACCATATATATAACTCTACACAGGTCCATATGACATGACAGTGTTTCTACATCATTGTTGGCTGCCAATACAGACAGCCAACAATGATGTAAAAACATTGCCAAGATAGCCTACCAATAAAGTTCTCAAGGAAGAGTACACTTTGGGGTAACTTTTTCAAAGCAAATAGGAAGCTACATATATACAGTCAGTGGCTGTGTGGGGACTTGAGAATTAACCCTTTACCCAGGACACATGATATCAAAATTTATTATTTTAACCCTTTACCTAACCTAACAGCCAAAACCGGCCAGCGCTATTCTAAAAAATCATCTATTGATTTTCATTTTTTGTCTCAAAAACATAGGTTATGACCCCTCGTTGCAACGATCTCGTCAAGCTCGTTCCAACGAGGGGTCATAACCTATTTTTTGGAGGCAAAAAATGAAAAAAAATAGTTATTAAAGAATTTTTTGGCAAGTGTCGTCTGCTTTTCATGTTAGGTAAAGAGTTAATCCCCTGGGAAGTGAAGCAATGCTTGTTTACTGTGATAAACAAGCTCTGTTTTACTGGTAAAATAGAACTCACTCACCAATACCTGAGGTAGAAGTCCTCTTAAATGAGCAATATGGGCATAAACTATTGACTCAACTTGACTTTATCTCCATCTTGCAGTCATGATAAGCCATTATGCAGAAATATGTGACCTTAAACACCCAATAAATAAGTAAATTAATATTATTTTAATTGATGGGTTTTTTTCAAATTTAAAAAAAAATGTCAACAAAACCATATGATGTTACACCTCAATGGAACAAGCTGGACAGGTTTGTTCCAATGAGTTGTCACATGATAATGGTTTTGTTGGAATTTTTTTTTTTTAACTGTTCATTTTGCAGATATGTGGATTGGTGCACCCAAATCATTAGGTAAAGGATTAACCCAAGTCAGTCCAGCCTTACTTGCCTTTGTATTTGTTGTTACATATCTCATGGCAGGATTATAGCTCCCCTGCAGAATAAAGTCCAACAGACAAAATCCCTTTGTGACAATATTTTTCCATTCAAAAAAATATATTCATGTAATTAAATTAATGTCCAGTCATAAAATAACACAAAAATATTGAATAAAATAACACCAAGATGTTTTACCCTTAAACACTGATGTCAAAATATTTCAAGCGGCAAATTTTTCAGTTGGGGGATTTTTTTCTTTCTTTTTGCTTCATAATGAGTTTTGAAAGGGTTTGAGTGATTTTACGCCAAAAATGGAGAGAAAAAAATCAGTTTACCCAACAGACCATTCTCCTGCAACCCCCACTCCCCTAGCTAAATTAGATTAACTATATTAACATGTATATGCTGAATGTGACCACAAATCCTTCTTTAAACAATTTTATCAGTTGAGCGATTAAGACACTGTGCAGCCTCTTGTTTACTTGCACATTTTATAACACTGACAGCTGAAGATCATTTAGATGGCAAAACCAGGAGCCAAAGAGAGTGGAAGAGAAACTAGTTAGTTGTGAGGTTCAGGGATATTAAAGGTCTTTTCTGAGAACTTACAAATCATTGTCAGGTAGAAGTTTAGAATGTAGGAATTAATCCCCCCAGGAATTAATCCCCCCAGTCTAAAACCGTATAAGTGCAATTTTTCCCCCCATTCGAATTACAGACTCGGAACTATTCCCCCCAGTCGAAGTTTGAAGGTGGAATAAATCCCCCCAGACACAAAACAAGGATCAGAACTAATCCCCCCACTCAGTTTTTGGACATAGAAAAAATCCCCCCCAAAGGGCCAGACCCTCGAGCGTACGCAGTAGACACTCTGTCAATTCCATGGGACGGAATGATAGGATACATGTATACTTCAACTCCGTTAATTCAACAGATCTTGTTAAAGATCAAGCAATCGCATTGCAAGATTCTGTTAGTAGCATCTCTGTCGTCACAGAAACCATGGATCAATCTACCCAGGTGTCTGTTATGGGACATTCTCTGGAAGCTTCCTCCACAGGAGGACCTTCTTTATCAGAGGAAGTCATGCATACTGCATCACATCCCGCAAGGTCTCAACCTTCACGTATTTCCGTTGTGCAGTCCTTCTGGCACGGCAAGCGTTTTACAGGACGAGCAGTGGACGCAATTTCCAACTGTAGAGGGACCTCCTCTTTGCTGAATTATGCAGCAAAGTGGAAGGTTTTCTTCCGTTGGTGTAACTTAAGGATCAGTCGATAGATGTTTATGATCCGTCCATATTGGATATTGCTAACTTTCTGCTCTACCTGTTTGACGTTCTCAAACTGCAGCCCGTCACTATTAAGGGCTATAGGTCTATGCTATCGGACACTTACGCCCATCATGATAGCTTGGCAATTGGATCTTATGCTTCATTATCCAAATTAGTTAGAAATTTCTCTATAAATAGACATAGAACCCTCAGATTAATTCCTAAGTGGAATTTAGCTTGGGTTCTGTTGAAGCTCAAAGAAGCTCTGTTTGAGCCATTAGACGTTGTAGAGTTCAAATTCTTGACCTATAAAACAGCATTTCTCTTAGCCTTTGCTTCCGCTAGAAGAGTTAGTGAACTCCATGCTTTATCTGTTGATGAATTTCAATGCCGTAGTATTGGAAATACCATCACTTTAACTACACAAGTGCAATTTTGGGCTAAGAATCAGGTTCCAGATATACGGCCTGAGCCTATTATCATAAAGGCTCTGCCGTCTACAGACAACCATAGACCTTTGCTGTGTCCAGTCATATATAAACACCAATCAGAAAAGGAAGAAAACCTTCTTTTTATCATTGATTCCTAACAGAAAAGATATATCTGTTCAGTCTATTGCTACATGGATTCAGTTGGCAATACATATTGCCTATGGAAATCTATCTTCCGATCAGCGTTCCGTAAATAATATATCAGTGCATGAAGTTGGAGTGCAGTCCACTTCTTGGGCCTATTCTAACAGTATAGCCATTACTGATCTCATGAAAGCTGCGTACTGGACACAGCCTTCTTCTTACAAGCCATGTCCCTAGGTCAATATTTGAGCTCACAGTGGAAGCTCGAATTGTAATTTAGTTCAAAATGAGGAATTTTCTTAAAAAATCTTCTTCAGATCCAGCAGTCGGAATGTTTTGATATTTGGTGTGCAGCATTTTAGATCCACCAGTCAGAATCTTTGGATATTTGGTGTGAGCTTTTCTTAGGAGGGGCAGATGCAACTTGTTGAAATCATTTCCCTGGGTTGATATTTAGTCTACCTTGTCAGGTGAGCGCCCTAGTTTCTGTTGTTTTTTTTTTCTCAGGGGCTTTTTTCCTAGGGTTTTTTTCTGTGGGGTTTTTTTTCTATGGGTTTTTTTTTCCTACCTTCGTGGGATAGCATTAGTAAATCACTGCCTGGGGACTTCATTCTGTAAATGACAGATTGCTTATTTCCAGACTTGAGTATGGGGTGGAATAATAGTACAAGGTGGAATATTATTGTCTAATACTGATGTTTCAAACTGACTTTAAAACATTTCAGAGGGCCCTTTCCTGAATAAATTATCTCCAAATTCTCAAATAACTCCAACTTTGTACAGGTATGACAAAATTAAATAATCCAAAACAGTGTGTCTGGATAATGGACCATCAGTTCAACCTGTTGAAAATAAATGAACACAGGGGTCCAAATAAGAATCATATGGGGTGGGAAAAATAAACAGGGGTCTGCGAACATTTGAGATTCGATTTGATTTCAAATCTTGTCACTGATTCGATTTGATCCTAAACCATCTTGATGATTCGAAAAAATCTAATTCTTGAAAGATTTGAATTTCATAGAATTCCTTTTTGTTGACTTTTTGAAGATCACAGCTCACCTTGCAGTTTTCTGATGGATAAGATTGAACGTATCCAGTCTAACCAGACAGTACGCTGATGCGGTGGCGTTGCGGTAACCGGTTCTCTTCAGATCACCAAAGTTAAGCAACGTCGAGCCCAGTTAGTCCTTGGATGGGTGACCGTCTGAGCAATCGATTCGGACTCCCACATTGTGTTCTTGAGCAAGGCACTTAACCCTGTTGTCCACATGGGGGCACAATGACACCGTGTACTAAGGCGTACTGCACGTTGATGGTGTGCACGCCTTCAACCAATCTAACCCTGCCTGTGCTGCAGTGCTGATTTACAATGTTGGGGAGCTGGGAGCTGCTCGGTGGTTCTCCTGGTACTCCAGCTTCCTCCACCAGTAAAACTGTCACAGACACGATATGACCTTGGCTGTTAATATGTCATTAAACCTTAACCCTTTACCCAATGAATCGGCCGCATCCGCCCGCGTAATATTCAAATTCAGCAGTTGAAAAAAGATTATTTTTCAAAAAATTTCAACAAAACCATATCATGTGACCCCTCGTTGGAATGAACTCGTTCCAACGAGGGGTCACATGATATGGTTTTGTTGAAATTTTTTGAAAAATTTGAAAAAATGGTATTTAAAATAATAAATTTTGATATCGTCTGTGTTGGGTAAAGGGTTAATAAATAAATAAATAAATAAATAACCAGACAGTACAAATTCTGTCTGAAAATTCATGAAAAATGACATTTGAAGCAATAGTGGAGATTGTGTTATGGCTCTTTTTCACAATATATCGTCTGTTAAGTACACCAAGGCGCCATGTGCAATGTTTTTTGCGAGATTCGATTTGAGATTTGATTCAAGTGAATCATTGTGATGACTATTTGGAACACGAGTAGCTGCGACTTGAACAAAAATTCTTTAAGAAATGAATTCTTACATTTGTTTTTTGGATTTGAAGTTTAGTCTGTTGTGTTCTGTTCTTTTCAGGAAAGAAAATGGTGGTGAAAATAGATTCAGTTCAATTTTCTACCAATAATACCTTTTTCATGGATTATTTAGTATGTAACTGTTTACGAAAGATTACTCCCATTTATGTGCAGGTTTCCAATATCATAATCAGGTAATGTTAATTAAACAGTACTGTGATTTGGGGGGGCATTGGGGGTTTATTAACAGCTCAACATAAATGATTAAAAGCCTGAGAGATTATAAGCAGCTTGAGATGCAATGGATGGCAGCTGATACGTTGCGTTTTTTTTTAATGATTTCTTGAGAACCGTTAATAAACCACAGTTCCCTCATATACCATGTTACTACCGAGCCTGGAAATAAGCATACAGCCATCTGCAGATGAGGTTCCCAGAGGTTGAATTTTGTGATGCTACCCTGTACAGCAGGGTAGCATCACTAAATTCACCATCTGTGAACCACAATCCCAATCAAGGTCTCAGGCCTAAACAGAAAGAAGTACCCAGAGGGTAAATTGGCCTTTGTATGGATAGCATCGACAAATTCCCTCTCTGGGGTTCTCGTTCTGCAAATGACAGATTGCTTATTTCCAGGTTTGGTTACCACTATTATTACTATTATTACCACTGTTACAGTGGAGCCCACTTAATTGGATATCCCTTAACTGAATAACCCTATTAATTGAATATAATTTCCAACACAAAACCATTTACCATACCTCCAGTACCAATTTGACCTGTTAATTGAATATAGGTTATAGAATAAATTCCTGTTAATTGAATAAAAAATCTTGCAAACTGTTGAGAAATTACCCTGACTTTCCCCAGTTTTTGTTTATTTATAGACCTATTTGGTTTCAGTACATCCAGTACAGGTATTTAATCTATTATATCTTGTTTGACAGAGCTCATGGAGCTCTGTCAAACACGATATAATAGAATAAATGCTAAGTTTATCTCTAGAATACAGGAAAGTGACACTATCCCTGTTTAATTGAATACTCCTGTTAATTGAATAATTTCCATTTGCAAAGTGGCTATTCAATTAACAGGGTTCCACTGTACCAGTAAAACACAGTAAATGACTGAAATTTGAATTGTCAAATGGAAAACCGTTGATATAACATTATTTTTATCAACCTCAATATGAATAACACTAAAACTACAATAATCTGCTTTGTTGTGAAACAGAATATTCAAACAGTGACATGATCATCATCACCTGCCATTTCTGGGGCAAATGTAGTTTACTACGGTAGTATTCCTATCATAATCTGTGTAGAGAATCCTTCCATGACATGAAGAAGATGGAAACATTTCAGTGGCCCCTCCCCCGAAAAACAAATATGTGGACAAAAGCCCATTCTATCACTGAAATCTTAGTTAACTAACAGTAATATAAACAATAATGCCCCAGCTCATCCGAACGAATGTGTCAGGATGAGCGGCATTCTTTCTAATGAAGCCTGTGTAGGCCGTAGTAATAAGCATGCACTGACAGAGTCCTGTCATGGCTGACCTCGTTTCAAAGTACAGTGGAGCCCACTTAATTGGATATCTCCCTAATTGTATATCCCTGTTAATTGAATATAATTTTCCAACACAAAACCATTTACCATACTCTCAATACAAATTTGATCTGTTAATTGCATATGGGTTGTAGAGTAAACTCCTGTTAATTGTATATAAATTTTTGTAATATGTCAAAAAAATTAAAAAAAATTACAGTGACACACACCAAATTCCCCTTATTTATCAACCTTTTTGGCCTCACTACATCCAATACAGGCATTTATTCTATTATATCTTGTTTGACAGAGCTCTATGAGCTCTGTCAAACAAGATATAATAGAATAAATGCTCAGTTTACCTCAGAACACAGGAAACTGACAAAATCCCTGTTAATTGTATACTCCTGTTAATTGAATAATTTTCACTGGCAAAATGGATTTTCAATTAAGAGGATTCTACTGTAATAAGAAAAAAACGTGCTGAGTGAGCTGCTGAGCGAGGGTATAAAAGTCACAGGTAATAATGACAAGTCATCATTCTTTTTCGAGCTGACCTCGTGTCTTGTTGATTCTGTCACTTATTTTCTCATACGTCTGCGGACAGTTGATCACGATGATTTATTTCACTTTCTTGTAATATAAACAATAATGAAAGATTTACTTAAATTTATTGGAATACTCTGACAAACATTTTACTCATTAACTCTTAACCTGCTGATTATAATTAGTAAAATTATAATTAGTAAAATATTTTTCATGAAATCTAGTCATGGCAGCTGTGAAGCAGCCATGACCAGATTTGACAGAAAATTCCAGACACTTTGACTTAAGAAATCATTGATGCAATTTCGGTTAAATCTGATGAAATTTTACTTATTTTAGTGGTAAAACTTTTCCTGTCCTGGGTAGGAATAACCATCAGCAGCATGCAAGGAGTTAATGGCCCAATATGCACGTGATCTGTCCAGCTTTACGCAGTTTTAATGTTCAAATTAAATTTGGTTAACCCTTTACCTAACATGGAAAGCAGACGACACTTGAAAACAGAATTTTTGAATGACTAATTTCTTTCATTTTTTTTGTCTCAAAAACATAGATTATGACCCCCTCATTGGAACGAGCTCGACCCAAAGAGGTGTCATAACCTGTGTTTTTGAGACAAATTATTGAAAAAATAATAAAATTAATTGATGATTTTTGTGAATAGCGCTGATCGGTTTTGGTCGTTACGTTGGGTAAAGGGTTAACCTCTTCACACTGATGTCAAAATATCAAAATTTCACCATGAAAATTTTTCCCATAATGCAACATGGAGTTAGCCAGTTTAATCTTGTTTGACATTTTAGATTACCTGTAAACTTAACCAGTAACAAAATATCTTGTTTAACAGAACTCTTCATGCTCTGTCAAACAAATGTAATTGGTTAAGTCTGCAGTGTTATTGTAGAAAATAATATGGTCGAAGAGCTTATAACTTGTTTTAATGTTTCAGATCAGATTTACAGATAGGGGATGAAATCACTGACTCATTAGCACCATTCATTGTTTTTCGCGGACATGAAACTGAGGTAAGTATTTTTATCGTGCTAATATGCAGCCTTTCCTTCCAGGAAACCAATTGTGCACAATTTTGACAGCTGACTTGGACAGTGTTACTTAATACGAATAGCAGATGATACTTGCAAAAATATTTCTTGAATAATTAAAACTGTTGGCCGATACTGTTTAATCAATTCCTGTATTGTATAGGCAATGTGCGAAAGGGCAGTTTAACATATTGAGGCATGACTATTTGAGGAGAAACATGTTAATGGCTCTGTACAACTCTCACAAGATCACTTTAAAGTGGGCTCTTACTTACTTTCTTCAATGACCTTCTTGACACAGTATTTGCCGAGTGTGGCTACTTGTTATGTCTCCCCTTCCCAGAAGGGAGACATATTGTTTTAGTGCATATTCTTCTTCTTCTTCTTCTTCTTCTTCTTCTTCTTCTTCTTCTCATACAAACTTTGTCCGGGCCATAACTTTTTTGTCTCTTGACCTACACCTTAGATACTTGGCATGTGGATGTATCACCATGAGCCGGTGTGCAGTGTACCATAGTGACCTTCATGTGACCTTGACCTGAAGGTCAGATTTATGTGTTTTTTTAAGGGAAACATCACACAAACTTTGTCCGGGCCATAACTTTTTTGTCTTTTGACCTACACCTTAGATACTTGGCATGTGGATGTATCATCATGAACTGGTGAACAGTGTACCATAGTGACCTTCATGTGACCTTTACCTTTGACCTGAAGGTCAGATTTATGCAGTTTTTTAAGGTAAACTGTCTGGACCAGAACTTTTTTGTGTTTCGAGTCAGGCTTTAGATATTTGGCATGTGGATGTATCACCATGAGCCGGTGTGTAGCGTACCATTGTGACCTTCATGTGACCTTGACCTTTGATCTGAAGGTCAGATTTGGGCTTTTTTCAAGGAAACTTTGTCCGGGCCAAAACTTGTTTGTCTTTTGAGCCAGGCCTTAGATATTTGGCACATGGATGTATCACCATGAGCCGGTGTGTCGCATACTATTGTGACCTTCATGTGACCTTGACCTCAAGGTCTAATTTATGTACTTCAAATAGGAAGTAATTGTCCAGACCAGAATTTTTTTGTTTTTTGACCTAGGACTTGGTTATTTGACATGTGGATGTGTCACCATGAGACCGCATGTTGTGACCTTCATGTGACCTTGACCTCAAGGTCAAATTTATGAACTTCAAATAGGGAGTAATTGTCCAGACCAGAATTTTTTTGTTTTTTGACCTAGGACTTGGTTATTTGACATGTGGATGTGTCACCATGAGACTGCATGTCGTCTACCTCGATGACCTTCATGTGACCTTGACCTCTGACCTTAAGGTCAAATTTATGTACTTCAAATAGGGAATAATTATCCAGACCAGAACTTTTTTGTTTTTTGACCTAGGACTTAGATATTTGACATGTGGATGTATCACAATTAGACCACTTGTCACATGTAATCATGACATTCATGTGACCTTGACCTCAAGGTCAGATTTATGTACTTTAAATAGGGAGTAATTGTCCAGACCAGATTTTTTTTTTTTTTGGACATGATGTGTCACCATGAAACCGCATGTCCGCTACCTTTATGAACTGCATGTGACCTTGACCTCTGACCTCAAGGTCAAATTTATGTACTTCAAATAGGGAATAATTGTCCAGTTCAGAACTTTTTTGTTTTTTGACCTAGAACTTAGATGATTGACATGTGGATGTATCACAATGAGACCACATGTCATCATGACCTTCATGTGACCTTGACCTCAAGGTCAAATTTATGTACTTTAAATAGGGAGTAATTGTCCAGATCAGAATTTTTTTTTTTTGACATGTGGATGTGTCACCATGAAACAGCATGTCCACTACCTCGATGAACTGCATGTGACCTTGACCTCTGACCTCAAAAGGAAGGGGAGACATATGTTTTAGTGTGCTAAAACACTTTCTAGTTTGCAAGTTGATTTCCATCATGGGCTCTTTGTTCATAAATTAATAGGCATGAACCTCCCCACTCCCCTTATTCCAACAATCCCTCTAAAAATATTAAAACATTAAATCAATTAACCCACTGCAGACTGATATCCAAACACTAGAATTTCACATTTTTCCCATGATGCAAATAAGGATTAAACTAATTAGTTCTTGCTTAACAGAGATCAATGAACAAACAAGAGTGAATTGGTTAAATTCCCAATAGCATTAACGGAAAAGTTTGCTGGTTCAGATTTTGTTATTTGGTATTTCAGCATTGGTTTGCAGAGGGTTAATCCAACTAAGCATAACCTGCAACTTTAGACTGAGAAAGCGAATCTACTAAAATAGATTCATTGAGGTGTCACTTTTTCTCTTCTTCAATTTTTATACAACCAGACCTGCATGTTGAGAGTGTGTGCAACATTTTAGGGCATAAACCACCAAAACTGATATGTGATGAACAAGCCTGGAAATAAACAGATTGACATCTGCAGAATGAGTTCCCCAGAGGGTGAATTTGGTGATGTTACCCTGCACAGCAGGATAGCATCACTAAATTTACCCCCAGTGAACCTCAATATGAATCAAGGTCTCTTGCCTAAACAGAAGGAGGTACCCAGAGGATAAATTGGTCCACTTTATGGGATAGCATCAGTAAATTCCCCCTCTGGGGACCTCATTCTGCAAATGACAATTGCTTACATCCAGGTTTGATGATGAAAACATTGTGCTGTTTGTTATCCAACAATTTCTCCTGAGTAACAGTTGTATCACACAACACTGTTGCTAAGGTGTATGCAGCGAAATATGTTTTATGACTTTTCCTCTTGAATTCAAGCCTTACATGTTTTCTGATTTGCAAAATGGAAGATTTAACAACTTGTAGCTTCCTGTAAGAACCCTGGGAAGTGGAGTAGTGCTTGTTCACTGTGGTAAATACAGGTTCTGTTTTAGTGGTAAAATAGGACTCGGGGAACCAATACCTAGGGGTGAAGCATAGGAATAAATGATTGGCTAAACTTGACTTCATACACATGTTGCAGTCATTATATATCCATAGATGTTGAAAGTGTCCTTGAACATCAGTAAATAAATAAATAAATTGCTGGTATAAATGTTCAGAAAAATGTCTAAATTCCTGTTAATTGAATACTCTGTTAATTACAGATTTTTCACTGGCAAAATGTCTGTTCTGTTTGTGGGTGGGTCCATTGGGTGAAGAACATTTTTTTTACTTAAAAATAAGTTTTGAAGGATTTCAGGTGGTTTTTTACCCAGTTTACCCCCTGGGGTGAGGTCCATTTGGGGATTTTTTATGCCCCCCAAAAAATGTTTTCTGTGGCATATAGTGTTTGTCATTTCCATCAATCTGTCCATTCATCAGGAAGATTTTCGTGTCTGCTCCATAACTCTGAGATGCTTCATTGGATTTTGTTGAAACCTGGCATACATGTTGCTTATGGGAAGACGATGTGTCATGCAGCAAATTGTTTTTTGTTCGATGGCGATCAAGGTCACAAGATAAAGGTCAACTGTTGTGTCAGGAAGATTTTCATGTCCGCTCCATAGCTCTGAGATACTTCTTTGGATTTGGTTGAAACTTGGAATACATGTTGCTTATGGGGAAACGATGTGTGGTGCACAATTTTTTTGGGGGGTCGATGGAGGTCAAGGTCACAGGTCAAGGTTATTGCCACATCAGGGGCATAGTCACTTCCGAGTGACAATCTCTTGTTCTGCTTTAAAATGAGTGTTGTAGGATTTCGAGTGATTTTATGCAAAAAAAAAAAAAAAAAATTTCACCAAACCACAGAGTAGGCTTCTATTTGTTTTGGGCTAAGGGTTAAATGATGATAATAATAATAATAATAATTAAATGTGGATTGATAATTTTTCACTCACCAAATTTGTAAATGGCTTTCAACAGTAAAGAGTGAATCCTGATCAAGTCCCCATGGCCCTCCAGACTTGGGATATTGGGGAAAATTTCGGGATCATCTCATCCATTAGATAAAGGTGTAAAAAGTCCCATTCATTTGGATTGTCAGGTAGGTCAAGATTCATCTTCCCAGCATCAGAACATGGGATATCTAGTGGAACAAAATGTGTGCATTTTTCCCATTGAAAAGTTGGACCAATTCTGCTACCATGCCCACTCTCTCGTATTCTGTGATGTCCCTGACCAGCACTTTTTTTTCTGCCACGTCCCATACCACTGACAGTCCTATTCCGGACATTGAAGGACTCTCTTCGTCATTTGGATTATTACTGGCAACATCATCTGAATGTCCAGCACTCATAGTAGTGTCATGTGTGTCAGCTTGATTTGAGCCAGCCTGTATCACAGAATCCTATTCCACGTTGCTATCATTAGAGTCATATTCGTAAGTGGAACCACTGTGATTCTGGCGCAATTGGCACTAAAACTGTAGCCAAGCAACTAAAGGGAAATAACTCTAAATTCATTCGGGCCTGGAAATTACTTCTGTGAACTGATAGAGATAGCACACATGGATTGAGGTAAGAGTAGACGCATTACTATGCCATCGGCGCGCAGTGCGCCGACAGGTTTGTAGTGTCAGTTTACCGCCGACACGCCTACAAAACCATATCATGTGACCCCTCGTTGGAACGAGCTCGATGAGCTCATTCCAACGAGGGGTCACATAATATGGTTTTGTTGAAATTTTTTGAAAAATAATATTTTTCAACTACTGAATTTGCATATTACGCGGGCGGATGCGGGCGATTCGTTGGGTAAAGGGTTAAGTCATCTGCAATTGTGTAAATGTATTTATCTTAGAACAAGAATGTATTTCCCCCAATACAAGTAAAAACATCTAGATAAAATACAAATCTGTACTGAGGTTTGCAACTGCACATGCGATCGTTCGGTTCAGAAAGAGACCGTTTCTTACCTGCACTCATCAAAAACTGATTACACATGTAGAGGTCACTGTTTTTGATAACAGTAATTAAATGATAAATAACCAACTCAACAAAATAAATTCAACTAGATCATTTTTGCCATGATATTTGTATATAGGCCTACCATGAGTTAACCCTTTACCCAACGCAGACGATATCAAAATTTATTATTTTAAATATCATTTTTTCAAATTTTTCAAAAATTTTTCGACACAACCATATCATGTGACCCCTCGTTGGAATGAGCTCGACGAGCTCATTCCAATGGGGGGTCACATGATATGGTTGTGTTGAAATTTTTGAAAAATAATATTTTTTCAACTGCTGAATTTGCATATTACGCAGGTGGATGCGGGCGATTCGTTGGGTAAAGGGTTAAATGTGAAAAATAAAATAAACAAACATACAGCTGAAAAATTGCTATAAACTTCAGCGGCTATAGTGTAAGCAGAATAATGAATGGGGATTACGTCATGGATAGCATAAGAACACAATACTATGACGTCATGATTTTCATTCATAAAAAATCAATCCATAGATGCTGAACAATTGTCAAAATATATTCGAATGAGTCAAGAGAGGGGGGAATATCAAGGGTTCCCACTCAAATGAAAAGTCATTGAATTTTGGACCCTTCCTCAAAAAGTGCATGAATTTCTGTTTCTATCCTTGAAAAGTACTTCATTTTTCACCACCATGAAAAGTAATTGAATTCAGTTTAATTATAACCTCTTAAGACAAGTAGTTTCATGATAACCTGCCCCACATATATACGATACTACAAAATTGGTCAGGAACATATCTTTGATCTCTCCATGGTCTCTTTGGTCCCTTCAGTGCAACAAGCCACCATCTGCAATGCTTTAGCATTGCAGATGGTGCCTTATTGCACTCAAGGGTGGAGCTGAGAGGTTGTGGGATTTACACTGCAGTTGCGGATTTTTAAATCAAAAAGCATTGGTTGCAGTTTCAGTTGTCCATGAGCATCATATAGAAACTATCCGTATATACCTATCAAATCGGCCATATAATTACAACATCTTACACTAACAACTAACAAGGCATCTTCTGTTGATTGTATCAGTTGAATAAATAATTATAACATATCAATGCCTTTAATGTTGTATAATGTCAGGCAAACACACACACCCCTACCCTCCCCCCCCCCCCCCTCACCACCACCAAAAAACCCCTGTATTTAGGATAACCTGACCACCCCTAAAAAATTATGCCGACCCTTAAAATTTTATCAAGTAAAAGTCGCTCATTTAGGTCTTGTAACCCTAAATTTCCACCCAACTTCAACTATGATGAATTTGAAACCGATTTTGATGTTCAAGCTTTCAAAATTACATGTAGGAATAAATATATCGCACAGTATAAATGAAGAGCAAGTGGCAAGTTATAGTTCATCAAAGAAAACTGCATTTGATAAACTGATGAACATTTTACAATACTTCAGCCTTGGTGTTGAAAGGTCATAAATATTAATGAATATCATGTTGAGTTTTGTGTATTGATACAGAAAGCCTCAAATCTTGATTTACTGTCTTGAAAATGTCATTGATACAAGTATAGTGTTCAACAGTTTTGTTTTTTAATTCCATTCAGACGTATACAGAAATTATTTGACTGTAGCCAGCAGATTCGTAGATATTGCATTTATTATAAAGTGAATTATGTGGTCATTCTGGTAATTTGATATTACGTGCAGTATTTTTTAAAACGCACTGGAATTTTAAAACTGAATTTGCGGTTGTGTTTATTGGAGTGCGGTTGCGATTTTCAGTAGTCTCTCACTACCGATCCCGACCCATGGTTGCGGTTAACCTCCAGCTCCACTGAAGGGACAATAAATATCAAGCCTGTTTGGTTCTCCATAATCAGGTCCTCAAAGCTGAAATTCTTTTGGTGTTGTTCATGGTGTCATAAGTTCACATGAGCATTATAATAGTCCTTGAAAATCATGGTCAGAATCCTTGAAAAGTGCTTAACCCTTCACCTAACATGAAAAGCAGACAACACCTGTAAAAAAAATTCTTGAATAACTAATTTTTTGCCTCAAAAACATAGGTTATGATCCCTCTTTGGAGCGAGCTCAATGAGCTCATTTCAAAAAAGGGTCATAACCTATGTTTTTGAAACAAAAAATGAAAAAATAATGAAAATTAATTGGCGATTTTTGTGAATAGCGCTGGCCGGTTTTGACTGTTACGTTAGGTAAAGGGTTAAACAGTGCTTGAACTTGATTCTCTGATGTCGAGAGGGAACCATGATATTGTAAGATAAATTTCTTATTACCACAGGATGGTTTTCTGAGATGGTGTCTTGCAGTCTTGACCTCACTGTTGGGTCACATATTCACTCTTTCCAACGGACTTGTCGATGTTTGCCCAGAAACTGATGTCTTGACTTCAATACACCATCTCAGAAACCAACATGTTGGTAATAACCTACATGTACGATAGTTATTAACAGTGATGCATGGGAAAGGCACGCAATTGCTCTCACGCACCAACGCTCACACAAAAATTGCCCAAAGTGCGCAAATAGATGCTTGCCTCTATTCTTGGGTGTGTTTTCCTCCTTTTGAGTTGCGTCAACAGAAACTTTCAATTAAGTTTTGATGTTGGGAAATTTTTAAGAATCACACAATTGGAAGCGTTCCTAACAATTATCTTTCTGTTGTTATGAACATGACACGCCAACAGTAAGAGGGTTGTACATTGACAACTCACCCAGAGTTTACTCCCTCCACAAAAGGAACATGTCTGTTCAGATAAAAAAAACTGTGGTCATTCTGAGATCTGAGAAACGTTTTAATACTTCCATATTTTTTTTTTATCAAACACATGCAGAATGTTGCCCGTTCCTTATTTTTTTTTATACACGTGACAAGTGTCGCTCCAATTCACCAGTGACACGATTTAAATGTGCCCGATTTGGAGTTTACGCATCCATTTTCCATGATTTTAATAATCTGGCATTTAAAATCCAGAACTAATTTTAGTGGATTACATATATTTTCACCGTAAAAATTTCCATCCGTGTTCAGTTGTATTCATACATTCGTTTCAAAGGACACTTGTAAATGGAAACTGTGAAATAAATCAAAATCACTCTCCTACATTTTTCCTTCTCGCAAACTTTATTTGAGGTGAGCGATTTTCCACTCGCCTCCATTTTGCCCCCATTCGTCACTATATTAACGTTAGTCTCCTGACTAAGGGTTAATAATTATCATTTCAGACATTAGAAGGCATCTCATTGAAACAGCTGGAGGAAGGTATTTTCTACATGGTTTCAAGTGATTTGAAGAAGTTCACTAACATTCGATCTTTAGATCTACAAGACTGTAACATATACCTCCAAGCAGGCAAAACAAGAAGTCGAACTTCTGGGCGTATGCAAATGATAAGTACTCTCTCTGTGTTTAGTAACTTAGTCCGATTAGATATCAGTTATAATTATATTCTAGGATGTTTCGGTGAAATTCTTGATGCTCTCCAATGTCCACTGGAGTATTTAAACATTCGTGGTTGTGATCTGAGTGATGACGACATAGATAAACTTGCGACATCGAGGCATGCCGAATCACTCAAGGAGTTGAACATCAGCAGACTGTGTCAGTTTTCCATGTTTGATTATTCAAGAACAACACCGTCATTCCTAATCAAAGTTTTGAAACATTTCAAAAATCTTGTCATTCTAAACATAGGACAGAACCGAATTCCAGATTCATGTGTTGGAGAGTTTTGTGATATCCTGAAGAAACACCTGACGTCCTTAAAAGGGTGTGACTTGGCTGGTAATGTCCTAAATGCTGACAATCAAATAGAAATTGTTCGGACTTGCGCCGAGTTGAAGTGCATTCAGTGGTTGAGACTGACATGTGTTAATAATTTATTGGACCAGGCACTTGGCCCATTGCAGAATGGGAATATGATGGCCGAGATGCAAGACAGAGTTAAGACTCTTCTGCAGGATGTTGGAAGAACCGACATTGTCGTTGATATTGTGAAACTATCTTATTCAATATTTGTTGATTTCTTGGACAATTTGGAGGCATAGTTAAAGGTTTTAGGCTAGCCATTCCAGAATAATATGAAAAATCTTCCGTTCTTCAAAAATTCATAATAATGCTATCTACTTGTTCTTACAGGCATGTGACTCAGAAGTGATTTGTTGTCACACTGTCAGTGTTCATGCAGGTCCAAAATTGTTCGGTGCAAAGTGGAATTTTTCTTTGGTACCATATGAATGTGTTTGGTGCCAAATGAAATATTTTTGGTGCCAAATGGCAGCTGCAAAGTGGAATTTTTCTTTGGTGCCAAATGAATGTTTTTGGTGCCAAATGAAATATTTTTGGTGCCAAATGGAAGCTGTTTGTAAATGAGAATGAAGTAACCATGTATTGTCTTTTGAGTGCAACAAGGCACCATCTGCAATGCTAAAGCATTGCAGATGGTGCCTTGTTGCACTCAAAGTACTATATTTTAATTTAGTATTACCTGGCTTGTTTAAGTATTTTAGTTGCAAAAAACCCTGAAAGGATTAAAATATTGATAATAAAAAGCTAAAACTGATAAATAAATAAATAAATAAATAAATAAATAAATAAATTAAATAATTAAATAAAGTAGAAGGTTATTATTAATGTTTACAAAATTATTTCCTGGTTATTGTTTATTCACTCCAAGGGTGTGCCGTGGCTCAGTGGTTACAGAATTGGACTTCCAACCGAAAGGTCCAGGGTTCGATCCCCACCAGGGGTAACTGTGTTGAATCCTTGGGCTTAATCTGAATTGCCCAAATGGGGGCATGGTGGCACTGTGTACTAATGCGTACTGCACATCGATGGTGCATTTGTCTTCAGCCAATGCTAACCTTGCTTGTGTGGAGTTGGAGAGCCTGACAGTTGCTTGCCATTGCTCAGTGGTTCTCTCCAGGTACTCAGGCTTCCTCCACCAGTAAAACTGTCTGACATGAAATTACTCTGGCTGTCAAATGTGTCGTTCGACCCCAATAATTAAATACATAAATTCACTCCAAATTAACTAGTTGCAGATAATTTATTATCCTCCAGATGGGGCGAGGTGGCTCAGTAGATAGAGGTGCAGGCTGCAAGCCGAGAGGTCATCGGTTTGAATCCGACCTGCTGCAACAGCATTGTGTCCTTTGGCAAGACACTTCACCCCCATTGCCATGGGGACTCGCTGACGTGTACTAAGGCGTACTGCCCGTTGATGGTGCACTTTTCCTCAACCAATGCCAACCCTGCTTGTGTGTGGAGTTAGTATGTTGGGGAGCCAGACAGTTGCTCGTTGTTGCCCCGAGGTTCTCTCTGGGTACTCTGGTTTCCTCCACCTGTAAAACTGTGAAGTGACCCTGGCTGTCAAAAGTGTTGTTAAACCCCAATAAATCAATATCCTCCAGAAGGCTTATAAAAAAATTAAGCAAGTTAAAAAAGATTTAGTAACAAAGAATGTTTGATTAGAATCATATTAACTTGATAAATGGTTAATTCAGTTGATGCATAACACAGAACCGTGTTTACACCTATTATCTTATGGTTATGGTTACTTCAGAGGCATTAATTATGTTTTGCCTATTTCATTAGACAGCAATTTTATCGAAAATTATGTACTGTAATAATAAACCAACAAACATTTTGAGATCTACCAAATGTATATATTTTTATACTGTACCAATGACCCAGACTTAGCTGGTGCTAACTCCACAAAAACCAGGGCCAAACACAAATTTTGCCCCCCAATCCCCAAAATTTGCATCCAAAACAAAAAGAAATCATGTCCTAAAGGACCTCCATAGTACGACTCTACTGCGCATGCGCAGTGACGCAGTCGTCCCGAAATTGGCGCCAAATATCATTCTCTGTTTGGCCCTTCATCAGTCAACATCTCACTGATCTTTGTGCTTGTAAATCTCAGTTTAAAGGATGCCAGACACGTAATTCTTGGAGAAAATGTGATTCTAAGGAGGATAGAAGGAGGAGAGGAAAAAAGAAGTGGCAAAAAATAATCAGGGCTGTACTTAAAATTTTTTGTTAAAATTATGTTAAGTTGCCTATTTTCGAGGCAAACGCCTCTTGTTGTCATTCTTGCTAATTGTTGCACTGCTTATTCAGTGTTTCCTCTCCCCTAACCTTCTAAAGTCCCCCCTTGCAATTCTCCCATGCTTTTGGCATATTTTTGAGAAGTTTCATTTCTAAAAATTCCCTGGGAGAGTTGCTTGGTTACAGAATGTTTTCTGTTATTTTCCCCATAGTTACGTTTTCACCCATGGGTGTATAACGTTTGTGTTCTGCATCTTCCATCTGATGTTCTGCAGATTCTCCCCTGGGAGTCTCTGTTTTGCATCAGATAGAGTGTAATTGAGGACTGATTCCGGGCCAGTTTTTTCAGTGCCTGGAGTCATGTTTTCTTCTGTGTTTACACTGTTTGTTTTCATTGGCAACAGCCTTTTTTGAGGGGGGCTGTTTGCCTTTGAGGTAGTTTATCTCATTATAAGATACATTTATATTATCCGAAAGTGTCTCATTAATTATTTTATATAATTTTAAAATTTTTGACCACACTTTGCCATCGGATCCATCGGGGCTCAACGTTACTTTTCAGCAACTTGGGCTTCTCTGAAAAAATATTTTTTCAAAATTATTTTGTTTTGCAATTGTTTTTTCATTTATTAATGGATCATGTTATTATGTATCTTTGTGTCAGGGGTTTTTGCGAGTAACTAGGACTTATTGTTGTTCTTTCACAATGAAGGGAACTTGTTCAAATTGTAATAGGAAGAAATCTTCCTCTGACTTTCATGATTATTGCATAAATTGTAGTCAGTGTTCTCGCATTAATCCCTGTCCTGTATGTGAACATTGGGATGAGAAACATTGGAAACGTGTGTCACGATATGTTGTTTCTGGAGAAAGAGCGATGCCGGCTCTTTCTCCACAAGGTCACTCTACTCTCTCAGTTTCTATTTCAGAGGAACCAGAACAGGGTGATGTTTCCATGTTATCTTCTTCAAGTGTGCGTCCGTCGTCACAATTAAATACAGAGCTAGCGGCAAAAGTGCTCATGGAGATTAGACAAATGTCGTCCGCTAGCTCGCCCGGTGTAGCGTCCATTCACCGAATGGTTCGGCAGCCGGGTTCGTCCGATGCGGTCCAAGAGGAAATTTTGGGTGATGCGAGCACTATAAAAATAATAGATGCACACCCAGTGACGGCGGATAGTGAACGAGAACGGAGGAAGCCTTTTAGTCCGGTTCCTAGCTCGTCCAGGTCCAGCCGGGCCGCGAGCGAGAGAGGCCCCTCTCTCGTACAACAACATCTGGGACCAGATGTTGTGGTACAAAATGTGTCTTTAGCGGAGCATACGTCCGTCGCTCGGGACGCTCCGTTGTATAAGCAGTCCGCAGAGACTGTTAAGGCTTCCTCTTCTCGCCGGCGCACACGACCGCACCTTGGCTGCGTGACCTCCGATATCTTGCCAGCTTCGCCGATGAAGGATTATTCGGCGACCAGGTCACACCATCCGGCAGCCAGGGATTCGAGACCGATGGACTCCGGACGTTCGCATAGGAAAAGTATGCGGGAGCCATCTGATGCGGAGCTGCCCTCGGCAAAGCAGCGAAAGACCGCTCCTCCGCAGGTCTCGACGTCGGACATTCTAGTGCAGATAGCACAGCTTATCGCAGCATCCCAGCAGCCGACAGAGACGGTGTCGGATCGAGAATTATCCGACGGCGCTGGGTCGGTACGCTCCGCCGAAGCATCGGGGGCGGACGACCGGGAACATCGGGAGGTCCGACCGGATGGTGAAAGGGATACGGATGAATTGGAGCTATCCCTTTCGGAACAACACAAAGCTGCCGTAGACTTCATCCGGCACTTTCTTCCTCAAGTTGTTCCGTCGGGCCAGACTGCTGCGCTTCCGGACAGGAGAATTATAGCGTCATTGGACTCTGATTTTTTCGAGCGGTTCAGGGACATCGCTCCCGAGTTTCCGTCGCAGTCCAATAATGTTGCAAGAACATTTGAATTATTGAACGACGCTATTTTTAAACTTGCTTCCAGGACAGGGAAAGCAGGCTTCTTGTCCGCAAATACTCTCAACCTGCCTTTCATTAATGCAAGGAATAAATTCGACACGGCAGGTCAGGGTATACCGAGAGTTCCTCTGCGTATGGACGACGAGGCGGAAGACTTAGAGCTATCATTACCGTCGTCAGCTTCTATTCCAACCGCAGTGTTGGAAACAGCTATTGCGTCTAACAGAGCCAATTTAGATGCCTTATCTTACGCAGATCACCTTACGAAGGCGTTATCACTGCGTCTTCAAGGGGAAGAGTTTCAGGATATACAATCCTCCTTAAGACTTCTTTCAAGGGCAGTAGCTTATTCCACGTGTAACTCCGCCCTTTCAGTGGCAAATCTGGAGTTGGTTAGACGTGACGCAGCCCTGTCTACATCCACACTAGTGGATTCTAAGGTGAAGAACTCTCTTAGAGTCGCTTCGGTCTCAGGAGATCTTCTCTTTGACGGCAAGCTTTCCGCTATTTATGATAATATTAAAAAGAAAGCTAGTGATTCTCTGTTGTTTAGATCCGCTCCTAAAAGGTCGGATTCAGCAGACACGAATAAGGCGGGCACTTCTGGGTCTTATCCGCCCAAGAGAGGTTCCTATAGAGGTTCCGGTGCGTCCTCTAGCTCTTATTCGAGAGACCGTCAGGATAGCGACTCTCGTTCGGGACGTCCTTCAGGCCGGGACAATCGGTCGGACGCCCCGAGGTCGACGAGGCGAGGTGCGGGTCGTGGAAGACGTGGTTTCTCCTACCGCAGGCCTCGCAGATCCAGGAGGTGATGGCTCAAACCTCTATCGCGTTCCGGTTGGCGGAAGGTTGTCGAGTTTTTCTCAAGAGTGGGCGTCGATTACGGACGATCCGTGGGTGAGAGGAGTGACTTCGGAAGGTCTAAAGATATCCTTCAAACGAAAGCCTCCATTAACTCGAAGTCCAAAGTGGACTCATCTTCCGTCAAACCCTCAGAAAAGAGACGCTCTGCTATCAGAGGTGCAGTCTCTTTTAATGAAGAACGCGGTAGAGGTCGTAGAAAACCAGGAATCGCTGGGATTCTACAGCCATCTGTTTCTGGTTCCGAAACCAGACGGCTCGTTCCGTCCAGTCATAGATTTGAGCTGGATAAACAAGCTGATCATCGCTCCGAAGTTTTATATGGAGACGATTCGATCGGTCAGAGCGAGTATTCGGGTGAACGATTATGCAACGAGCATAGATCTCAAAGATGCGTACTTTCACGTCATGGTACATCCGACATTCCGAAAGTATCTACGCTTCGCAGTCCTAGGAGTGGTGTATCAGTTCCGGGCCATGTGCTTCGGATTGAATCTAGCACCCTGGGCTTTCACTCGGGTAATGAACTCGGTAATGATCTACTTCCGAGCTCATTCGTCTGCGGTAACGTCGGCCTACCTGGACGACATTCTTCAGAGGTACGGCAACGAGTTAACGCTTCAGAACGATGTTCAGAATCTTCTTCTATTGCTCCGACGTCTCGGTTTCATAGTAAACGAGGAGAAGTCGGATCTGGTGCCGTCCAAGTCATTCACTCATCTGGGAATGAGCTTCGAGACGCACAACAATCTCGTTCGTCTGCCGTTAACCAGAGCGAAATTAGTCAGTTGTTACGCTCGCTATTGTCTAAATACAGACAAAGTCACAGCGAGAGAATTTATGAGACTGATAGGTCTGTGCGGAGCCGCTGCGGATCTCATTCCGATGGGACGGCTACGCACACGGCCTCTTCAAATTTTCTTGACTCAGAATTGGAGTGTGAAAATTCATTCGCTCGATGTAGACGTTCTCTTGTCAGATCAAGTGAAACAAGAGATTCAGACTTGGGCAAACATTCAGTGGTTAACTCAAGGAGTACCGCTGCAGTTGCCGGATCCGAGTTTTACCATTATGACGGATGCCAGTCAAACAGGTTGGGGTGCATCATTAATCCCAACGGATTCGAGATGCCAGGGTCTTTGGGATCCGCAATTCCTGTGCAAGCACATAAACATCAAGGAAATGATGTCAATTTGGCTTGCGTTACGTCACTGGATGGACATTATTCACGATGCTCATGTCCAAATCCTATCCGACAATACGACAGTAGTGGCGTATATACGGAATCAGGGAGGCACTCATTCAGTTCCGTTGTTCAATCTAACGGAAAGAATCCTTCTGTTTGCGTTGGAACATCACGTTCTTCTTTCGGTCCGTCACATACCGGGTCGTCTGAATGTGCTAGCAGACTCCCTTTCTCGAAAGGGTCGCTTGTTGCCGTCGGAGTGGACTCTCAACAAACAAGTATTCAATCAGATTTGCTACCAATGGGAACGGCCAATGATAGACTTATTTGCGACACATCTCAACAATCAGTTGCAGACGTATGTGTCCCCGTGTCCGGATCCAAGAGCATTTGCTGTAGACGCTCTATCGATCCCTTGGGACGGAATGATAGGATATGCGTATCCTCCAGCGCCGTTAATTCAACAAGTATTGCTAAAGATAAAACAATCTCAATGCAAGATTCTGTTGGTAGCATCTCTGTCGCCACAGAGACCGTGGATAAATCTACTCAGGTGTCTGTTGTGGGACCTACCGCGGAAGCTCCCTCCACGAGAGGATCTTCTTTGGCAGGGGAAATCGCGCCAACTGCATCACAACCCGCAAGGTCTCAACCTTCACGTTTTTCCGTTGTGCGGTCCTTCTTGCATGGCAAGCACTTTACAGGACGAGCAGTGGACGCGATTTCTAACTGTAGGAGGACCTCCTCTTCGCTAAACTATGCGGCTAAGTGGAAGGTTTTCCGTCGTTGGTGTAGGGATCATTCTGTTGATATATTTGATCCCTCTATACCAGACATTGCTAACTTTCTAGTATACTTGTTTGACGAAATCAAACTGCAACCGGTTACTATAAAGGGTTATAGATCTATGTTATCTGATACCTATGCACATCATGATAGTTTACAAATTGGATCTAATGTCTCTTTATCGATATTGGTTAGAAACTTTTCGATAAATAGACCCAGAACTCTTAGATTAATTCCTAAGTGGAATTTAGCTTGGGTTCTCCTTAAATTGAAGGAAAAGCCATTTGAACCTCTTGGGACAGTAGATTTCAAATTCTTATCTTATAAGACAGCTTTTCTCTTAGCTTTCTCTTCTGCCAGAAGAGTCAGTGAGCTTCATGCACTATCGGTGGATGATTCTCATTATCGTAGTGTTGGGAACACTATCACCTTCACTACTAACGTCGGTTTTTTAGCTAAGAATCAGGCTCCTAATAAATATCCGGAACCTATTGTTATTAAGGCTCTTCCGTCTTCAGACGGGCGTAGGCCTTTACTCTGTCCTGTTAGAGCACTACGTATCTATAAACAGAGATCTCAGTTCATCAGAAAGGGACGGAAACGTTTCTTTCTGTCTTTGATGCCTAATAGAAAGGACATTTCAGTCCATTCTATTGCTAGATGGATTCAGTTAACTATCCGTACTGCGTATGAAGATTTATCTTCTTCTCAGCAGTCTGTGCTTAAGATTTCTGCTCATGAAGTAAGAGCTCTTTCTACTTCCTGGGCTTATGCTAATAGTGTTGCTATTACAGATTTAATGAAGGCTGCTTATTGGTCTCAGCCATCCACATTTACTAATTTTTATCTCAGAAATATTGAGTCCATTTCTGGAGACCTGCATTGTTTAGGTCCGTTATCTGTTGCTCAGAATGTCGTCCACTAAACAGTTGCAACTATAGTTATGCAGGCTTTCTGTTCCGGCAGTGACTCCGTCCGGCTGCCCTCTTCGCTCTGGGCTATTTGACCCAGGGCAAGGGGAAGGGGGGGGGGGGGGCGGGTGTTCCCTTAGGTCACCTGCTTTATAGTGAAAAGCAAGGGAATGCCTCCTCCAAGACAGTATTTCTGAGTCGCTTCCGGGATGGTTTTAAAGTGTAATATTAATGTTTAATTTCATTCATGTCTTATTTTTAAAGTGTAGCTCGGTGTGAAGCATTTGTATATGTCAAGTGTCAAACGGGCTTTAATATACAATACTCGGACACTTTTAAATGATTATAAAGAGTCTCAATTCTCTGGACTACTTTATTTATTGGCTTGTTTTAAAAATAATTAGTATAAAGGTTATACTGGATGTTAATAGAGAACATGAATGTTATTGTGCTCAATTATTAAGGGTAGTGTATCTTTCTAGTTTAAATATTAAATAAGAAAGATACATGTAAAGCCTAATACTCCTTTTCTCCTTAAGGGGTTACCTCTTTATTTTATAATTGAGCTTATTGGATTTTCCTCTATGTCCTAGGCCCTCCAGCCTGTTTACTATTCAGCTAAGTCTGGGTCATTGGTACAGTATAAAAATGTTAAAAAATTTATAGTAATTTATATATTTTTTATACTTACCAATGACCCAGACGGGGATGGCCCTCCCTGAGTTGGGAACTCTTGCCTCCCCGCTGAGTACATAGCGCTGACCAGGCACTGCCAGTAAGAATGATATTTGGCGCCAATTTCGGGACGACTGCGTCACTGCGCATGCGCAGTAGAGTCGTACTATGGAGGTCCTTTAGGACATGATTTCTTTTTGTTTTGGATGCAAATTTTGGGGATTGGGGGGCAAAATTTGTGTTTGGCCCTGGTTTTTGTGGAGTTAGCACCAGCTAAGTCTGGGTCATTGGTAAGTATAAAAAATATATAAATTACTATAAATTTTTTAACTTTTGGTGCTAAATTTTGGTGCCAAACGAATCTTTTTTATTGCAGTCGGGACCACTGACACACGTCAGCGTAAACACGGCCAGCCATTCCAGAATAATATAAAAATGCTTCCATACTTAAAAAATTCATATTAATGGTATCTACTTTTTCTTACAGGCAATTGATTCAGAAGTGACTTGTTGTCACACTGTACTCTTGTGAGCCAAATAATAGTATGGGGTGGAATAATAGTACAGAGTGGAAAATTGGTGAAAATTATCAGAAATGAGATAATGGTATGGGACGCATCAGTAGTGCAAGGTGGAATATCATATACAGTGGTACCCTGTTAACTGGTTGAGGGCAAGATTATTTTTTTGGTGATCTGAATTTGTCCATCAAAATTTGTTTTATTACAAATTATTGGAGAATGCCCATGAGCACTCTTCAATAATTATTAATAAAACAAATTTATATAAGTAAAATTTTATTTGCATTGGGCTGAATATGAAACATAAACAAGAAAAATGTTGTCTTTTCTTCTGGTACCTTCATTTTTTGAAAGGCATGATAGTGGCTTCTAGCACTCAACCAGTTAATTGAATAGCTACTTTGCCAATGAAAATTATTCAATCAACAGGAGTATTCAATTAACAGGAATTGTGTCTCTTTTCTGTATTCTGGAGATAAACTTAGCATTTATTCTATTATATCTTGTGTGACAGAGCTCCACGAGCTCTGTCAAACAAAATATAATAGATTAAATGCCTCTATTGGATGTACTGAGGCCAAGTAGGTCTATAAGCAAAGGAAAACTAGGGAGAGTTGGGGTAATTTCTCGACAGGTTACAATATTTTTTATTCAATTAGGAGCTTACTGCATAACCTATATTCAATTAACAGGTCAGATTTGTACTGGAGGTATGGTAAATGATTTTGTGTTGGGAATTTATTTTCAGTTAACAAGGTTATTCAGTTAAGAGATATCCAATTAAGTGGGTTAATGTGTACAGAAGTTTCAAACTGACTTGAATACATTTCAGTGTGCCACATCCTAATAAATTACTTCACAATTCTCAAAAACTCCCAAATTGGAACAGTTAAGACAGAATTTTATTAATTTTGTATGCCAATAATGGGCTGATGGTCCAAAGTGGTAAATATTAATAAACAGGCAGGCCCAAGTAAGAATCATATGGGGGTGGAAAAAATCCCCTGGATTAGGTCTAAAAAATTTGAAAATATGTTTCTCAGGCCCTCTCCTATGGTCATTTTGGCTGTTACATGCTCTTTTTAAAACCAGCGCAAACTTAAAAAAAATAAAAATTAAATGTCTGATATTTTGCCCAAGTTAATAAAATTGATAAATTTGTCCCTTGAGTGCAACAAGGCTTTGCAATGCTTTGGGACAAAATACATCACCACCCATATTATTCTGTAAAATATGAGGCCTAAAATATAAAACAAACAGGCATGTAGATTTCAGAAATTGACGGAGCCTTAAAACAGGTTCCATGTATTTGATATCTGGGAACCCCACAGAATGTACTTTGGGGTTCCAACACAAACTATCAGAGAACCTATTTTTATTTTTTACTGATTCTGTACCCATTTTCTTAGTCCAAACGTGGTCTGAAAGACTGTATTTTAATTTTTTGGTTTGGTACGTCCCAATCAAAAAAATTCAAATACGGTCTTTCATGCCATGTGTAAACTACTGTTTTCTTATTCTGATTTCCAGTTTAAGACCTGCAAATGTTTAACCCCCATTAAATGCAGTGGATTGTTATTGGTGGGAGGGTGAATACATTTGATGAAATGAAATCCATGCAGGAACCCCCGGGAAGTGAAGCAGTGCCTGTTCACTGTGGAAAACAGGCTCTGTTTTACTGGTAAAATAGGACCCAGTCACCAATGCTTGGGAGGTGCATACCCTCTCAAAAATGGGCAACATGGCTTATTAACACTCACCCCTGGTCTTGAGTTGATACTCATGTTGTGGTCATGATACTCATGTTGTGGTCATGATTAGCCATTGTGCAAAAATATGTGACCTTAAACACCAATAAATAAATAAATTTGATGAAATAAAAAATAAAAAAGTGAAACAAGTTATCAGTATTTTCATCTGTGTCTTTTGTGCCCTAGAACACTCAATTTAATTATGACAGATGAACTGAGACAGTGACAACTCAAATGAGTGTTACAACATTACTTGGAAGCAAAAAAGATTAAAAAAAAAATCATAACTGCAGGATAATGAAATAAATATTTTGGGTTTTACTTTAAAGTTGAACAGATTATTTGTGGATTCTGATTCGGGAGGGGTGGAATGTTCAAGTGCTAAACATCCTATTCAGGAAAATAACAGTATTGAATTGCGTACATGTAAACCTTGATTATAAATAAAGCGTGAACACACCTCTTTTCCTTGGTTCTGCACAGAGTGCTGTAAAATTGGAAGAACATACAAAGATATTTTCCCCTCATCATCAGTTTACGTGATAAAAAGGGGATTTTGTTATTGTTTTCAATGATCTAGTTTAGGCTTGGTACGATACACATCTTCATGATACGATATGAATCACAATACAGAGGTCACGATACGATAAGTGTTGTTTTGATACGTCGATACCGATATTTTTCACTTCGAAACAAAAGCTTATTATCCATCTTTGGATCGAGCTCGTTTCAGAGAGGAGGCCATAGGCTGTAGTTCAGAAGAGAAAAATCTTCAGCACAATATTCAAACACTATCAACAGTTAAAGTTAATGATTGTTTCAATTTCCATGTCCAGACAAAAGCTTATTACAGTGACGTAGGAAGAAAATAAGATTGGGTATGTAGGGAAGTTACGATGTCATTGCACAGTGTGACAGACTGACAGTGGGGACTGATGTGGAATGCTAAAGTTGGGGGTGGTGGGGGGGGGGGTAATGATCATTAGTTTGCAGGGACATAGGAAAGGGAGGGCTTGTGGGGACCCTCACACTCCGATCGAAAGTACAGGTGGGGCATCATGGACTCTGCCCATCCACAAGTCACGCACATCTATATTTGGCAATTTTACATCCACCTATACACATCGTCTGGTTTTGGTCTGCAGTTTTGTGGCCATTTTCGTCAGTTTCTATAATAAATCCAAAATAACCCCAAACTTTGGATTTTAATTTTGCCGGTGGTCACATGATATCAACAAGTGTTTCTGATTTTATTTCAGATTCTGTTTCCATTTTCAAGTTCGATACACTGATATCTGCAGACGATATTTTTTAAGAAACTGCGAGTAAGATTGGTCTAAACTAGTAAACTGACAAAAATATCCAATCGTGAAATACAATGCAAAGTTTGTACTCGATTCAACAGGTTCAAAAGAAGGAGCTATTCTATTGGGCAGTTAGAAGGATTCAACCAATCGCAGAGTTTGTCGCATCTAAACAGTATCAGAAGTTTTTTTTCAAAATGCCAAAACAAAACTATGTGCATTTCCCCAATTTATTAGCCCGACTGTTTACAGTGAGGGCTATAGTAATGACTTTTGTCCGTCCGTCCGTCCGTCTGTCCGTCTGTTAACTTTTAGAGTTTTGGTTAAAGTTTGTGGTTAAAGTTTTTTACTGAAGGTTCAAGTGGGTTTTTTTTTTTTTTCTTTTTCTTTTCCTGTTCAGTTGACATTTGGAGTTTTGGTTAAAGTTTGTGGTTAAAGTTTTTTGTTCAACCTTCAAGTACAGGCTATACCTTGTAGTTCTTATCTGATCATCACAAAATTTCATATGAAGGTTTTAGGTCATGTCTACTTGAGAACGTCCCCTTTTGGTCATGATCGGTCAACCGGTATGGCTGCCCAAGCCCAAAACCCGAAAACCATAAGCACAGTCTACAGGTCGTATTTATGAAGGGATTTCATTTCAACTTCATAGAATGCCTCTCTATAATGCCTATAATGCCTAGATGAGAACGTCCCCGTTTGGGCATGATCTGTCAACTGTGATGGCTGCCCAAGCCCGAAACCCAAAAACTTTTAGCACAGTCTGCAGGTCATGTTTAATATGGACGGATTTCATTGTAACTTGATACGATGACTCCGTATGATGTCTACATGAGAATTTCCCCATTTGGGCGTGATCTATCAACCGTCATGACTGCCTGAGCCCAAAACCCAAAAACCTTTAGCACAGTCTACAGGTCATATTTATGGAGGGATTTCATTGTAACGTGATAGGTTGACTTCATATAATGTCTACATGAGAAAGTCCCCTTTTGGACTTGATTGGGCAACTGTGACGGCTACAGGTGCCCGAAGCCCAAAAACCTTCAGCACAGTCTACAGGTCATATTTATGAAGGGATTTCCTTGTAACTTTGTACGATCAGTCCACATGATGCCCAGATGAGAATGCCCCCTATTGGTTGCGATCATTCACCCATGATGGCTGCCCCAGCCCGAAGCCTGAAAACCTTTAGCACAGTCTACAGGTCATATTTATGGAGGGATTTCATTGTAACTTGATAGGTTGACTTCATATAATGTCTAGATGAGAACATCCCCTTTTGGGCAACTGTGACGGCAACAGGGGCCCGAAGCCCGAAAACGTTTAGCACAGTATACAGGTCATATTTATGGAGGGATTTCATTGTAACTTGATAGGTTGACTTCAAAAAATGTCTAGATGAGAACGTCCCCTTTTGGGCAACTGTGATGGCAACAAAGGCCCGAAGCCCGAAAACCTTTAGAATATTCCACAGGCCAAAATTATAAAGGAATTTCATTGTAGCTTGGTAGGATGACTCCCAAGTTTGTGGTTAAAAACCCAGACAAACACCACCACCCCTACCCCCCCCCCCCCCCCAATTAGGCCTTTTTTTTTTCTCCAATATGCATTTTTGAACTATTTACAGTCACTACATGTGGAACCTTTTTTAAACTCATGTACTGGGTAGGGGGGGGGGGGGGGGGGGGGGGGGGGGCAATTAGGCACTTTTTTTTCTTTCTTCAAAAATGCTTTTTAAAGTTTGTGGTTAAAAACCCCAGACCAAACACCCCACCGCCAACCCATCCCCACCCCCATGGTGCCAGTTAGGTATTTTTTTTTTTTCTCTTGCTCAAAATGCATTCTAAGCATTTAGACTGACCACGTGGGAAAAAATGGACTCCCCTGACACAACCCCACTCTCCCCCACCCCCACCCCACCTCCTTCTCACCCAGGGCCATTCATGCAATATTTTTTCTTTGGTACAAAATGCATTTTTAGCCTGACTGTTTATAGTCAGGGCTACAGTCCTGACTTTCGTCCGTCCATCTGTTGGTCCATCCATCTGTCTGTAAACAATTGGTTTCCGACTGATAACTCCAGTTTGGATTATTTTGATTTCAACCAAAGTTGATATGTGTATTTTCCAGCTAGTAATACAGGCCAGGTTTGAATATAGGTTCCACAACTCCCTCCCCGCCCCCCCCCCCCCCCCCCCACACACACCACACACACACACACACACACAAACGTGTCACTTAGGCAATTATTCCCAAAATGCATTTTGAAGGATTGAGAGTTATTACATGCAAAAAAGAAAATTGACTCATATAGCCCAACATTGCTTTATGTACTGCATCTTTAATCCTTTACCTAACACAAGTTGAAGCCAACAATACAAATTATTTTTCTGAAACATCAGATTTTTTCATTTTTTACTTCTAACCTTGGCTTATTAGTCCTTATTGCAACAAGTCATCAAGTTTGTTCCATTAATAGGTCATGAGGGTATGTTTTGAAGTAGAGAAATGAAAAAATAAAATTTGCATAGCAAATTTTGTATATCATGAGTGCAGATATGGCAGATTCATTAGGTAAACTGTTAACAAAAAATGGCTCCGACTATTTTGCATCTAAGCATTGCCATTCTTGGGACAGTCGGGCTGCCATGCGTGACATCACTGTAGTTGAGTCTGGGTGTGAAAGTGAAAGATAGCTTTTAATGAATAAATATTACAGATAAACATGAGTTTGAAGAAATCAGAATTATCTCTGGGTGAACTGCGATCCATATCGACAAATTTATACCCCGATTCATCAAAGTTTTGATAAATCATACTAGGCCTAATACAGTTTTGTGTGTTTGGCTTCATGTGGTTTCTTGTCAAACATGCAGAAATTGGGTGCATTCAGTAGTAGTAATTAAGAATCAGGAACGGTTGGAATATGCAATGCTCAACAATCTGGATTGACTGGGATTGTCAAAATGAGTGCAATGTTATTGCAGTTGTGATCAGTGTTGTTTCATCGATGATAAATAATACAATTTTAGTCTTGGCAGAAAACTTTTAGTGTGTTTTAAGTGCCACTTGATGAAAAGTGTAAATTTTAAAAAATTTGTGGGAACCTCTTTTTCATTTCCGTGATTTTGCCCTGACGGAACCTGTACAAGAAACGGAACGAGCATTTCCGGGAAATCTGCATGTCTGAACAAACCAAGAATATGAACTATTGATGGCAAAGAAATAATTACAAAATAAAAAATAAAATAAAAAAACCGATGCCAGCATGCAATTTTACAAAAAAAATGGCCTGAGAAACATATCTACTTTGTTGGGCCTTAACCCTTTACCTAACGAATCGCCAGCATCCACCCACGTAATATACAAATTCAGCAGTTGAAAAAATAATATTTTTCAAAAAATTTCAACAAAACCATATCATGTGACCCTCGTTGGAACGAGCTCGTAGAGCTCGTTCCAACGAGGGGTCACATGATATGGTTTTGTTGATTTTTTTTTGAAAAATTTAAAAAAATGATATTTAAAATAATAAATTTTGATATCGTCTGCGTTGGGTAAAGGGTTAAATAATAAACTTACAATTCTCTGTAAATTTCAGCAAGAATTGTATTCCATTTGATGACCTCAATAAATTGTATATGCAAATGAATCCTTATAATACACATATACATTGGCAGAATTTGCTCCTTCCAATGTAACTTGTTGGGTGCTAAAAGTCACTATCAGAGCTCTACTGAAAAGTGCTGAAAGCCACTTTAGTGGCTTTACAGTGAATACATTATCCTTTTGTTTTCAAAGCAGTATAATAAAAAAATGTTAAAATAAAATTATTTTGGTTTGATTTATTGGAGAGTGCCTTCAGCCAAGCCTGGAAATAAGCAGTCGTTTGCAGAATGAGGTCCCCAGAAAGTGAATTTGCTGATGCCGTCCCATACAGTGGGCTAGAATCCCTAAATTTATCCTCTGGTTCCCTCTTTCTGTTTAGGCCTGTGACCTTGATTTAGATTGAGGTTCACAGAGGATAAATTTAGTAATGCTACCCTGCTATGTGGGTTAGCATCACCAAATTCACCCTCTGGGACCTCATTCTGCTTATTTCCAGACTTGCCTCTGGTGCTCTCCAATAAATTGTAAAAAAAACTTTCACTAAATTGTGGCTCCCTTTACTGAAAACATAATATTTTTAGAAATGAATACTCATGTTACAATTCGCTTGTGTAGAATAAATTAGCACTCTACAAGTTGATAAATGAATTTTGAATTGACAAACTCAAGATCTGACTTTTGCATTCTGCTTTTGCTTTGCTGATAATTCCAAATCTTCACTTCATTTCTTGAGAAGCTATCTCTAGATGTCGCGGTTTGAATTGTCAACTTCAGAAAATTGGAATTGGAATTGTTTTAGGTTTTCCAGCAGTTTATTATGCCCCTGACTTGAAAAAGTCAAAGGAGTATCTAGTGGAGACCTCTGCCCATCCGTCTGTTCATCCGTCTGTCCCAACATTTTCCCTTGTATCTCAGCCACTGCTACTCTGATTTAAATGATATTTGGTGTTCACTGTTGTAATAGAGCATCATGAGAGAACGGTATCTGTGAAGCATGAGTTTCTTCCATGCATTTTTCCCAGTGTTATGGCCCTTTTTCAATCTTTTGACTTTTTGTTTGCGTTTTGGGTACATTGGTACTTTTTTGTTTTTGCAGGTGCAGTTTATATGAAAACCGATTTCCAATATTGTTAGGTGAAAAAAACTTGAATGGACAGGAATTTCAAGTATATTATCATCACATCCCTTTATTCTGCCAAGACACTTAGAATGTAGCTTATAAGACTTCCCCAGAGACACCCTTTTAAGGCATCTGTTCTGTTACAGTAAAAAGTTCTCAGTCAGCGTTAGGGTTAAAATTAAATTAGTTAATTTGTATATTATATGCACTTTCTGTATTTTCTGTGTGTGAAAAGATGGCGAAAAGCCTCGTAACTAGTTGAGTATGAGAAGCCACTATCAGGGCTTTTAGAAAAATGAGATTACCAGGGCAAAAGCCGACATTTTCCTTCCTCATGTTTCACATTCAGCCAAATGCAAATAATATGTTGTTTATATAAATTTGCTTTATTACAAATTATTGGAGAGTGCCTGTGGGCACACTCCAATAATTTCTAATAAAACAAATTTTGAATAACAATTTAAGACAGTCTTAAACAAAAATAATCTAGCCCTCAACCAGTAAAGTCATGCTGATCATAGTTAAGGAAAAAACAAATAAAAATAAAACCTTCCCTCCCTCACTGATTCAGTAAGAAAATTGCCTCAATTAATTTATTATGCGTGTCTACATTGTGGCGAAACCAGTATTTTGAAGTAGTACTGAATTACAGCATTTCAACATTTAGCATTAAATGCTCAGGTAACTCGCTCAGTCATTGTAAATATGTCAAAATAACAACAATAACCGCCCGAGTCCCGACACTGTTCTCTGTAATATTTTAAGTAAGTAGACAATGGAGAAAGCGCTAGTGCTGGCTACACTTGTAATTGGCACTTTTGAAAGCCATGATTCGGACATCTAAACCACTGTAATGGAAAATTTTGGATGGGGTAAAATTTGATTACCACCTGAACCTCGGATGACAATACTGGATGATATAGGACTTCTCTGGAATCAGTGAGGACATCAGAATGACTCTGATTCAAGCCCATACCAAGTTTCCTTCAGCACCAACCTTCTAGCTAGAGCTGGGAGGTTAACCGCATCCATGGGTCAGGATCGGTAGTGTGAGATTACTGAAAATCACAACCACGCTCCAATAAACGCAACCGCAAATTCGGTTTTAAAATTCCATTGCAGATTCAGATGAAAAAGTGGCGGGTAGGCAGATGTGTCATTATTCAAGACTTCCTTTTATGTGCTGTCTGCTTTGGAGTTGAAAGATGGCTGAAGTAGAAAAAAATGATCCAACATTGACTATACATTCACACATCACAGAAAGACATTTAGCCGATTTTTATACATTTCTGAAATTATTAGTCACAGCTTGTCAATAACCTGCTATGGCATATATGGGGCGAGAACATTTCATATTGTGCCCAGTATGAAATTTACTGACACCATAATGCCAAGTTATAAGTTACTTTGGGAAATAAACAGTTGCATGGTCTGAAGTTTTCAGCTTGGAGCTTACATCCAACCTAGATGCTCTGTATCTCGGTGCGAGAACATTTCATATTGTGCCCAGTATGAAATTTACTGACACCATAATGCCAAGTTATAAGTTACTTTGGGAAATAAACAGTTGCATGGTCTGAAGTTTTCAGCTTGGAGCTTACATCCAACCTAGATGCTCTGTATCTCGGTTGAACATCAGCTCCAAGCTGCACTCCTCAGAGCATGTTACCGTCAGTTCATCACAATAATGTGTATGTTCCAAAAGGACCATATACACAGCCCAAAACATGCATCGTGAAATGAACAAGGTGACTTTAATAAAAAGTTTACAAACTAAACCTCCAGTGTACCCCACATCTTCACTAAACAAATAATTGATTTCTGATAAAGGTTGAGTTCACTTCATCCTCATTTAAATCGTAAACTGATTTATAACTTAACCCTCTGCACTCTGATGTCAAAATGGCAAAGTTTCCAGCAGCAAATATTTCCCATAATGCAGTTTGATATTTAACCAAATATATCTTGTTTGACAGAGCTGCGTGAGCTCTGTCAAACAAGATATAATTGGTTAAATTCATAGTTAAACAAGAGAAAAACAAAGTGATTAGAGAAAGTTCAGTTGCACGACCATTGTGATAGGGGTTAAACAACGCTTCATTCAGAGCATTGTTTTCTGCACATGTGAAAAAATCTAGAAAAATGAAGCGGTTTGAAAGTTACTCCATTGATGAAATAAATTTCAGAACAGCCAAACTCTTTTAAAATATTTTGCATTGAGAAGTCAACTTGTAACATATGCTACTGGAACCGTAAACATAGAAAAAACAATGCAAGCTCTCGTCCAATCAAAGAGTGAGGATTTCAGTCTTATTGGAACGTTAGGTCATTACCAAACTTATATATTGACTGTAAGGATTTCACCTATATACTGATAAGCAGTTGCAATCCTTCTAAACTATATTTTAGAATGTCTGTATGTCTGTCTGCTATAGAAATGAATATGGGGCCACCCCGAGTGTCCAAAATGGGTCTACTAGGAGTACTTTTTTATGGTGGAGGTCATCGTCAGGATTAAAAATGTGTGGGGTATGGGTGGGGTTGTAGGGGGGTAGGGGTGGGGTTGTATTTTTTTTACTGATATATGTCTTCAAAGGGGTCTAATGGGTGTACGTTTTTATCAGGAATCTAATGGTGAGGTTTAAAAAAGTATCGGGGTGGGGGCGTAGAGGGGCACCAAAAGTTATGACCAAAATTTTTCTCACCGATATAGGTCTTCAAAGGGGTCTACTAGGGGTAATTTTTTACCAGGAATCTAATGGTGAGGTTTAAAAAAGTGCCGGGGTGGGGTGGGGGTGTAGAGGGGCACCAACTCAGCCCGAGCAACGCCAGGTAACCCTACTAGTTATTAATAAAATATGATAAGAGAATTCTTGTATCCTTAATGTGAAGTAGTTATTGTCTGCCGCCATTCTCATAGATAAATAAACAAAGGGCAATAACTCTTTTACTAACATATAGATCTCAACTGACTCTTTATGGTATATACTGAGGTTTAACCCTTTACCTAACCTGAAAAGCAGACGACACTTGCAAAAATAATTCTTGAATAACTAATTTTTTTCATTTTTTGTCTCAAAAACATAGGTTATGACCCCTCGTTGGAACGAGCTCGACAAGCTCGTTCCAACGAGGGGTCATAACCTATGTTTTCGAGACAAAAAATGAAAAAAATAATGAAAATTAATTGGCGATTTTTTAGAATAGTGCTGGCCGGTCTTGGTCGTTACGTTGGGTAAAGGGTTAATGTGACATCCTATGAAATTCACAGAAGTTTGTAAGGCGTAAGATATCTGCTCATATAAGGCATGACAAGAAAGAATACCATCAGCTGTTTCCAAGATATAGAATATTTATCTCCCCTATCCCACGTCACACACACACAGACATTCACAACATTTATCAAGACCTGGTAAACATGAAAATGGCTTTTTTGTGGATCACTTTTCAAAATACACCTGCCAGTTTGAACCATAGTCGGCCTAGTGCACCTTGGTCCCCTCCACTTAGATTGAGCGTCTACCTCTGGATGAAAGAATGTTGAAATTAGGTCTTCAAGGGTTAATTGGGACTAAATGAACTTATGTCTTGGCTTTTAACCCTTTACCCAATGAAGATGATTTCAAATTTTATTATTTTAAATATTTTTTTTTAAACTTTTACAAAAAAATCAATAAAACCATATTCCAAAGAGGGGTCACATGATGTGGTTTTGTTGAATTTTTTGAAGAATAGTATTTTTTCAGCTGCTGAATTTGCATATTATGTGGGCAGATGTGGCACCCTTTACCCAACATAGATGATAGCAAAATTTGTTATTAACTCACCTTGACGAAGTCAAGCTGAGCTTATCAAATCGCTCTCTGTCCAGTGTCCATCAACACCATGTTTGATCTTCTCCAAAACCACTGGGCCAATTCAAGTGAAAGTTTGTGTGAGTGATAGTCCCGAAGGGGCATTGCATTTTTGTTCAACTCAAAATGCTTCAAAATATTTTTAAAATCTTTTTCTCATGAACCAGTGGGTACAATAACTTGATATTTGGTGTGCAGCTTCCTTTTGAGGCGTAGAATTAAGTTTGTTCAAACAAAGTTTGTGAAGCAATATTTGCCTTTGTAATGGGAGAGAGAAGATATTTGGCCCACCCCAAATTTCTGTTTTCTGAACCGATGGTCCGATTTGAACCAAATTTGCTATGTGGTATTATTGGGTTGTAAGCACTTGACCCACTTCTGTATGGGGGGCGGGGACATTAAATAAAAGTTTGTTAACATGAAGCCCCTTGGTTCATATTTGGGCTCAATACAGGCTCAATACAGGAGCCCACATTTTTAACTTATGGCAGTATGGGGAATAATCTTTAAAAATCTTCTTCAGAACAACCAGTCAGAATTGTTTAATGTTTGGTGTACATCATTCAAGATTGTTCAAACCAAGTCCCTAGGTTAATATTTGGGCTTCCTATGGAAGCTCAAATTTTAACTTAGTGCAATATGGGGGATAATTTTTAAAAACCTTCTTCAGATCCACCAGTCAGAATGCTTTCATATTTGGTATACAGCATCTCTTTGTGGTCAGATTCAAGTTCGTTTAACCCTTTACCCAACGTAATGGCCAAAACCGGCCAGCGCAATTCTCAAAAATCACCAATTAATTTTCATTATTTTTTTCATTTTTTTGTCTCAAAAACATAGGTTATGACCCCTCGTTGGAACAAGCTCATCGAGCTCGTTCCAATGAGGGGTCATAACCTATATTTTTTAGACAAAAAATGAAAAGAATTAGTTATTCAAGATTTTTTTTGCAAGTGTCGTCTGCTTTTCATGTTAGGTAAAGGGTTAAATTGGGTCACTAGGTTAATATTTTGTCTCACTATGGGAGCCCAAATTTTATCTTAGTGCAATCTTAGTGCAATATGAGGAAATTTCTTTAAAATCTTCTTCAGATCCACCAGTCAGATTGTTTTCATATTTGGTATACCATGCCTCTAGGAGGGTCAGATTCAAGTTTATTCAAATTGGGTCCCTGGGTTAATATTTGGGCTCCCTATTGGAGCCCAAAGTTTAACTTAAAGCAATATGAGGAAATTTCTTTAAAAATCTTCTTGTTCAGATCCACCAGTCAGAGTCCTTTCATATTTGGTATACAACATCTCGGGGGAGGGAGGGGGTATGGGGGGTCCGATTCACGTTTCTTCACATCGAGTGCCTGGATTAATATTTGGGCTTAGTTTAACTTAGTGCAATATGAGGAAAGTTCTTTAAAGATCTTCATGCCTGAGAAACAGATTTTTAACATTTTCAGACCTAATAACCTCTTAAGAAAACAACATCAAAGAAAATCAAATGAAAATAACATCTCAGATTTAGTTAGAGCTTGGTAGTTTTGGAGTTTTCCTCTTCGGTTCTGGTTTTAACCCTTTACCCAATGTAACGGCCAAAACCTGCCAGTGCTGTTCAACTTTGATTTATTAAATGCTTCATACAGTAAGTATACATTTCAATACAGCTCGGGCTAGAGGCTGTATTTATGAACCGATCTTCACAAAACTTCTTGAGTACCTTTGTTATCACCTTGGGATGAGATCGAGTGTTTTTGGTTGCGGACCAAAATTCAAGATGCCTGCAGATGGCCATTTTGTACCAAAATTAGGTACAGTCAGTTTTTTGTACAGAACTTTTATATGGCTTGGACTAGAGGCCATATTTATGAACCGATCTTTATGAAACTTCTTGGTTACCTTATCATCTTGGGGTGAGAACATGTGTTTTGGTCGCGGTCCAAAATTCAAGATGGCCACAAGCAGCCATTTTGTACCAAAATTAGTACAATCAGTTTTTTGTACAGAACTTCTGTATGAAAGTTCTGATTAGAATAAATTTTTGTAGGAATGTTTAGTAACATGGAATACATCACATATAATACAGGTTTTTTTCTCATGCAGAAATTATGCAAATTAGATGAACTTTGATTTATTCAGCGCTACTTATACACAGTAAGTGCACATGTCAATACGGCTTGGGCTAGAGGCTGTATTTATGAACCGATCTTCACGAAACTTCTTGGGCACCTCTGTTCTCACCTTGGGACGAGAACGAGTGTTTTTGGGTGCAGTCGGAAATTCAAGATGGCTGCCGGTGGCCATTTTATACCAAAATTAGGTGCAATCAGTTTTTGTACAGAACTTCTAGGTCTACGTTTGTTATCATCATGGGACGGTAACAAGTGCTTTTAGGCTCAACTGTGTTAATATTTGGTGTTGTTTGGGGAGGGTAAACATTATTAGCACAACCCAGTTTTCTGTTTCCAATGAGAAAAATAAACCTCCTACCCATGGGAACCCTATGAGCTAAAGATAAAAAAATTCAAATACCTATATTTTAAGAAGGACTGGACAAATATTTATTAATTAGTAGGAATCAACCGTAGAATGGTTTGAATCAAACAGGCCAAAATAGTTTCTAACATTTGGTTTATGATGCACCATACAAGGATCCCCGTTGTAACATTAACCCCAAGAAGATTTCTTTTCTAGTTTAGCATCTAACTGTCACCCACCATTACAATACTTTACCTGTACATTTGTTACAGGCTATTGTCAGTATTTATGCACAGACCTTTACAATACTTTACATGTACCTTTGTTATCAGGTCATTACCTAGATGTGTGTCATTGCTGTGTCACATACTGTACATGTACATGTCTTACACAAGTTGAGCTACAGTGTCATTGACACTTTCATTTTCATTTTTTGTCCCGAAACATAGGTTATAACCCCTCTTTGGAACGAGCTTGTCAAGCTCGTTCCAAATGAGGGGTCATAACCTATGTTTTTGAGACAAAAACTGAAAAAAAAATAGTTATTCAAGAATTTTGTTTGCAATTGTTGTTTGCTTTTCATGTTAGGTAAAGAGTTAAATGGTTAAACCAGAAAACTGAACTGCAAGACCCAACAAAAACCGACCAAACAGTTTTAGTGTGGTGTTACATAAACTGATCAACTGATCAAGCGATCTTACTGGGAGGGAACTGGACAAGTGGCCCCTATGGACTCTCGTCACTTAATCTATTTGGCAAAGGGGTGATTATATAGAGAGTAATCGCTTGACTGGACTGGTTATGTGAAATAATTCATGAGAGGTGAGGGACGTTGTACAAATAGGAGTGCGAATGTGCACGAGTGTTTTACAATAGAGTCCCTAGCATTGAATGAATTATTTCACGTAACCAGTCCAGTCAAGCTATTACTCTGTTTATTACTTTTCATTATTAACGATAATTATATTATTTAACCCTTTACCTAACGTAACGGCCAAAAACGCCCAGCGCTATTCTCAAAACTTGCCAATTAATTTTCATTATATTTTCATTTTTTGTCTATAAAACATAGGTTATGACCCCTCATTGGAACGAGCTCGTTGAGCTCGTTCCATTGAGGGGTCATAACCTATGTTTTTGAGACAAAAAATGAAAATAATAGTTATTCAAAAATTTTTTTTTGCAAGTGTTGTCTGCTTTTCATGTTTGGTAAAGCGTTAAAAAAAAACAATGAAGTCCCCATTACACCCACGGCAAAGCATCTTCATTTGTGTGCACGGATACATGACACAATTGTTGATTGCATAATTCACTTGTGAAGTTATCGTTTATAATCAAACCCGGAAATCCCAGTAAATCACACTTTAGAAAATAATAAATCATGTTCTCATTGTCACATTTTCTTCCTTATTGACTCGTCCATTAGACAAGTTAATAAGGGAGAAAATTTGACAAAGAGAACACAGAATCGATTAGATGAACTTTAGTCTTCAGTTTATGGGTTTTTTCTGACTCAGTAGACTTAGCAGTTGATCCCCTAGAACGTTTAAGAATGATCAAAAGGAAGTTGGCTGAACCCACTGAACATATCTAAAGAAAGAGCTTTTTTGTGTTGAGTGGTGTCTTACGAACTATTGCAGATGTTTTACCAAGTTAACCCTTTACCCATCGAATCGCCCGCACCCGCCCGCATAATATGCAAATTCAGCAGTTGAAAAAATGTTATTTTTCAAAATATTTCAACAAAACCATATCATGTGACCCCTCGTTGGAACGAGCTCGTCAAGCTCGTTCCAACGAGGGGTCACATGATATGGTTTTGTTGACATTTTTTGAAAAATTAGAAAAAATAATATTTAAAATAATAAATTGTGATATCGTCTGCATTGGGTAAAGGGTTAAGGAGAGTGATGTGTTATTTACGATATGTTCTTAACACAGAGAAACCGAATCTGAAAAATGAAAATCTCAAAGCTCTAGATTCAGTGTCCTTGTATTTTTTTTTTGACAGGTGAGATTCTGTCAGAGTTAAGCGGTTGGAGAATTCAGACTGGATTGCAACCCATGTAACAATCCAGGCAAAATTCTCTGTCCACTTTTGTGATCATAGTGCTGTAAGGTGATTTGATGTTTATCCCTTTACCTAACATGAAAAGCAGACGACACTTGCAAACAAAACTCTTGAATAACTAGTTTTTTAAATTTTTTGTCTCAAAAACATAGGTTATGACCCATCATTGGAACGAGTTCGATGAGCTTGTTTCAAAGAGAGGTCATAACCTTCATTTTTGAGACAAAAAAATGAAAATATAATGAAAATTAATTGGCGATTTATGAGAATAGTGCTGACTGGTTTTTGCCATTACTTTGGGTAAAGGGTTATCTTTATAAATTGTCCAAATTACCAATCTTTGCAAGAATATAACATCATTTGTTCTGAAAAAAAAAACAGTGCCAGAAGACATTTTAGTTGGTTTTGAATTTTCCTGCAGTGAATTTTGACTGTAAATTTTCATCTTTTTTGTTACTTTTCCTATTTATACACAGCAAATTAAAAGTGTCAAGTTGAAAGTTTTAAGAGTTCATCATCACTGACAAGGACGTGTTGAATATTTCCAAACAATTTCAGTTTTGCTGAGTGCTATATGCAAGAGTTGTGGAAAGTAAACTCTCACTCTCCCAGAGCTAAACAGAAAAATGGACATTCAAACTTGATAATTTTTTATTATTCTCCAGAAATCTTAGCTTATGACCCTACATTGGAAATAACCATCTTTGCAGAGCTTCTGGTCCCCCACAAGGAAAGTTCTAGCATTCACGGTCATCTCACTGTCCAGAGTTCAACACAAGGATGATGAGACCAACGTTCATGGTCATATGACAATGACTTGAAAATTTCAAGTATTTCGTCAGAAGTTCCTATGTCTTCTTTGATTACATATCCCAGGAATTTTTTGGGGGGTCTACAGGAACCTTGGAAAGTGAAGCTGTGCTTGTTTACTGTGGTAAATAAGGTTTGTTTTACTTGTAAAATATGACCCAATGTCTGGGGTGGAAGTCCTTTAAAATAGGCAACATGTGTATAAACAATTGGCTGGGCTTGACTTTACTTGACTTTATATCCATGAAGCAGTCACAATTAGCCATTGTGCAGAAATATGTGTCCTCGGTAGACACATAAGTCTACAGGGGCCGAAGACAGGACCATTTTCCAATCTCAGGCCCCGTTCTAACAAAAGTTGAATTTGCAATTGATATCCTGAATTGAGCAGCCATAAACCCTCAGAAAACCAATAATTTCCAACCTAATGAAGCATAGAAAGAAAGTGTATGAATTCAAGGGCAAACAATGGGTTCTTTTTTTACCCTTAAAAGGCCTCATTCTGATTTTGATCACTTTTTTCTGCAACAAAACAGGTGCCCCAAGAGGCAGTTTTTAGATACACTTGCAAGTTACATTCTAAAAACCTTATAAGTTCTTTCTAGACAAGTCTTGGCTGCCTATAAACACAACTGCAAAGCCACAATGTAGTCTCTCAAAGTGTTTGTAATTCAATTTGAAGGCATCCCCGCGGGAACCCCGGGAAGTGAAGCAGTGCCTGTTCACTGAGGTAAACAGGCTCTGTTTTACTGGTAAAATAGGACCCAGTCACCAGTGCTTGGGAGGTGCAAACCCTCTCTAAAATTGGCAACATGGCTTATTAACACTCACCCCTGGTCTTGAGTTGATACTCATGTTGTGGTCATGATTAGCCATTGTGCAAAAATATGTGACCTTAAACACCACTAAATAAATAAATAAATAAATAATTTGAAGGCAATATTTCTTACCCCTTGTGTGTTTCCTTTCTAAAACAAATACCCACTTGGAGACCACTTGATACAGATTTCCCAATCGCATGAGACCTAGACCTAAAAAGGGCAGAAGAATCCCTGTAGACTTCTGGCAATTGAAGTCTGTTAATCCTTTATCTGATAATTATTAAGGCTGTTTGGTTAACTGAACAATCTCCTCAGAGCCGTTTATCAGATAAAATGAAAGTGACAACCATATATTTCTCATAAAAACATACTTTTGGTTTTATGTATTTACATCTAATTCCCCAGTCATAGCTGAAAGGGTTGTGTCTATCGATGATAAAACATAATATGCAGGAAAGGACGATAAATGTCCTGTGTGGATATTCTTTGAAAAATAGAGTTAACCCTTTACCTAACGAATCGCCCGCATCCACCTACGTAATATGCAAATTCAGAAGTTGAATAAATATTATTTTTCCAAAAATTTCAACAAAACCATATCATGTGACCCCTCATTGGAACGGGCTGATTTGATTTTGTTGAAATTTTTTGGAAAAATTTGAAAAAATTATATTTAAAATAATCAATTTTGATATTGTCTGCATTGGGTAAAGGGTTAAAACAAATATGCCCCATGTAAACTCTTTAAGAAGATATCGACAGAATAGTGAGAATACGAAAACACTATTGAGTTGAAACACAAGTTGAACTACGGCACCAGACCTGAAGTTTTGGGAAGTGAAAGCGGCTTTAAAAAGCAGACTGAAGGTGAATGCGAGATTTCACCAAATGCCAAGTTTCAGTACACGCTGGACCGTTTTGATGTATAATTTGTGTATATTTAATTTGAATTTATGGAATATCAGATGCTGGAATTTCAAAGTAAACTAATTTTCCGTTCTAATATAGCACCTTAAGTGAGGTCCACTGTATTGAATGTACATGTACTGAGATCAGATAGGTCTATAACCATGAGGAATTCAGCGGTTGGCAGAGTAAATGCTTCGAAAGATCAAAAAAAAAAAAATTCAATTGAGGCCTAAAAAAGTTAAAATCTGTTTCTCAGGCCCTCCAAGTCCCACATGGTCCTTTTGGCTGCCACATGCTATCTTCTTATAACCAATGCAAACTTTAAAAAAAAAATTACATGATTTTTGTCTGATATTTTACCCAAGCTAATCAAACTGATAAATTTGTCCCTAGAGTACAACATGGCTTTGCAATGCTTTCACATTGCAAAGCCTTCTTGCACTCAGTGGCCGAAATACACAACCACTCATGCTATTCTGTTGATTATGAGGCCAAAAACGTAAAACAAACCAAGAATATGAACTTTTGATGGCAAAAAAATAATTGAAAAAATAAAATAAAAAACAGCCCACCTTCGTGCAATTTAAAAAGCAATGGCCTGAGAAATAAAAGATCTACTTTGTAGGGCCTAACAAGAATTTACTCTATAACATATATACAATTAGCAGATCAAATCTCTATTAGAGGTATCTGAACTTGTTTGGTATTTGAAAGTTTTATGTACTACTCAAAGTTTGCTAAGCACAACTACCTGTTTTACGTTTTAGTTGAAATATTGTAATGAAAAGTGCATATATATTTTATTTAATTAGATCTTTAATAATTCAAGGACAGAAATTAAGATTTTGTTTGTGTTTGACATTATTTTTCAGCTTTTGAATACGATAACCATGGAAAATGGATATTACTGGTAAAAGAGGAAATTTTTCAAATTTGACAAAAAGTTGACAGGGCGAACTGGTATGGGTTCAATATCGAGTATGAGACTCATTACTATTAATTACAGCTTGACAATGCCTTCTGATGCTCCCAATCAGGTTCCTGGTGGTCCTTTATGGATGTTGTTCCATTCTTGAACCAGCACCAAGCTCCTGGACACTTCTTGGCTGGACTGGACGGGCTGAAATTGCAAGCTGCAACTCATTCCAGACATGTTCGATTGGATTGAGGTCAGGGGGATCTTGCTGGCCAGTCCAAAAGCTCAGTCCCCCTCCCTCTGTTGGTACTCCCTGACAGCATGGGCAACATGAGGACGGGCATTATCGTCCATCAGAATGAATCTATCACCCACTGCACCTGCATACAATCTGACATGGACATCCAGGATCTCATCAATATACCGCTGTGCAGTCAATGTATCACATTCAAGGACACAGAGCTCTGCACGTCCATATCTGCTGATGCCACCACAGACCATGGTTGACCCTCCACCATAGCGGTCATGCTCAGCAATGTTGGCTGCATGGAATCACTCTCCTGGTCTTCTCCATAACCTAGAATGCCAATCTGTGTGGACTAGGCAGTACCTGAACTCATCTGTAAAAAGGAGTGGTCGCCAATCTTCTCTGGTCCATCCAACATGGTCCATGGCCCATTCATATCGTGCTTGGTAGTGGTTCTGGGACAGCGGAATGCAAATACATGGTCTTCTTGGTCGTAGGCCACCTTCGTGTAACCTTGCCCCGATAGTCTGCATCAAAACATTTACCCTGGATGCATTCTGAAGGTCACTGCGAAACTGGGTTGCTGTGGCAAAGCAGTTTCTACTGGCCTGAATGATCAAAAAACCAGTCTTTAGCTGCAGATGTTGCCCTGTCTCTGTCACCACCATGCCGTCTTACTGGTGTGCCATAATGCTGAAATCTTGCCCAGGCTCTGGAGATCACCGTGTGGTGCGCACCAAGAGCTTCACCAACCTGACGATGGGTAGCCCCTTGCTCCACCATCCCTACAGCCCACCACATTTCTGCTTCAGACAAAATTTTAATGTCTTCTTACATTTGCATTTGCCATATTCAATCATTAAATTACAAGGCTTTGTGTTGAAATGAAGATTGAATACCATACACATGTCATGTACATGTGGACAGTACACAAAAACATCATGAAAATCAAAGGGTACATGCTTTCCATGACTGTCACAAAAAGTCTGCCTGTCAAGAGAGCTAATGTAAACACTCGGGACCATCTCAATACATTCCTCAGTCATATCCACCAAAAATATCGCAAATATGTCACAAGCAAATTTCACAATGATGTGTCAAATATTTGGTACTTAGCAAACTTTGAGTAGTATACAATTAACAAGATATTCAATGAAATGATATCCGTTTAAGTAGGTTAAGGCTGCTTCCATTTAAGTAGGTTAAGGTCACTTTTCTCGTCCAGGAACATGATACTTCATAATTCACTTCATAATTTCATCAGCTCTTTCAACACGAGAGGCCGCTTTTCCAGTCTAGGAACACAATATGTCATAATTTCATTAAGTAGGATAGCTACTAAGTGAACGTATGTGGTAGAACATATTTTCAACTTGCAGCCTTCAGCAAAATTGAAATTGCTCTACTCCCAAATATTGGATATGGACTCTTCCAATTTCTTCCATATAACTGGCATGGAAGATACCCCCAGAATTGAAAGGGTTAAGTAGGATGGCTGCAAAGTTAACTGGTAGAGTGCTGAATTATTTTTGGTCATCAAAATTTGTTCACATATGTTTGCCTTGTTACAATTTATGGGAGAGTGCCAATAGGCACTCTCCCATAAATTGTAACAAGGCAAATCCTATCAGACGAAATAATTTCACTTCAAAGGTGGTATGAACAACATCCACAAAATATGAAGCCTTTAAGTGCTGGTACTGACACTTCAGAGTAAAGCCCAAATATGGGTTTCCAGCACTCGACCAGTTAATGTGTGGAGTAGACCAATCAATATTTTAAAGCCCAGAAAATATTAATTGCTCTACTTCCAAATAATGAAGCTGGACTCTTCTAATTGCAGACAGTATACTGACATGGGAGATACCACTAGTGTTCAAAGGGTTAAGGGTTATAGATTTTACTACTCAGTTTGGAAGTTATGACATAGGGTGATAACTTCAATTTGAGCCTTACTATAGAACACTATGCTAGAGGTCCCCTGCATTGTGTCCTTGGGAAAGGCACTTTATCCTGGTTGCCGACACAGGGCAAGGTGACACTGTTTACTAAGGCGTACTGCAAGTCGAGGGTGCACATGTCTTTAACTGCTATAACCCTGCTTGAGCAGAGCTTGAACAGAGTTAGAATGTTGAGGAGCGGACAGTTGCACGCCGATGCTCGGTGGTTCTCTCCAGGTGCTGTGGCTTCCTCGACCTGTAAAACTGTCACGGTCACGATTAGCCATTGTGCATAAGTGTGTGACCTTAAACGCCAATAAATAAATAAATAATAATACATGTACTATAGAACAAATGCTACAATTCCAGAGTCTGAAGTGAACTATACAATCACTTATTATAATTTTGTCACTAATCATGGTATCAAAAATATGATTAGTGATTTTTTCTCTCAGTTTGCATGTTCGTTCCAGAAGGATGTCAGTCTCTTTGTACTATTTCTCAGCCAGTTTCTCTCATGGCTACATAGAGTACAACAGCCAAAGTAAAAAGTACCCTCTAGTTTTCAAAATACTCCTACCAGTATTGCAACAAACTGAAACTCCTCTTGCTGTTATATGGTACCATTGGGTCATCAGAAAAGTGATGTTGGAGTTTTGCTTCCAGGTATGAACAAAATGCATTTTTAGTGAAAAAATCACAAAATTTTGGAGAACTTTGGAATAATGGTTGTCTGAGCTTTGAAAGAGGTGAAAATTCAACAGAATGCACTTTTGGTTCTGTTATATGTTCACAGAGAAGATAACCATGAAACAACATTAGACAAGAATGCATTTCATTTTAATTTGGTCATTTGTTCCCAAAATATAATCAAAAATCGCCTTTCTTTAATGAAATTAAAACATTTGAGCTCAAAATTGTAAAATTCTGTTTGAAACAGCTCACAACTTTACCAATCCAAACTTTCTTCAGGAAAAGTGGGACATAACGATATATCACACACTACAATTTACCTCTCATGAAGACTGGGATAGTGTGGGTATTAATTACACCACTTCTGAAATTGGTATTGCAGTGGAACCCTGTTAATTGAATAGTCACTTTGCCAATGAAAATTATTTCATTAACAGGAGTATTCAATTAAAAGGAATTTTCCTTTAATCACTTTCCTTTATTCTATAGATAAACTTAGCATTTATTCTGTTATATCTTGTTTGACAGAGATCCACAAGCTATGTCAAACAAGATATAATAGATTAAATGCCTATATTGGATCTACTGAGGCCAAATAGGTATATAAACAAAGGAAAACTGGGAGAGTCAGTGTAATTTCTAGACAGGTTACAAGATCTTTTTATTCAATTAACAGGAGTTTACTGCATAACCTATATTCAGTTAAGAGGTCAAATTTGTACTGGAGGCATGGTAAATGGTTTTGTGTTGGGAAATTACATTCAATTAACAGGGTTATTAAGTTAAGAGATATCCAGTATGTAAATGTCCAGGTGATCAACATTATGGGATCTCTTTGGAGGGTAATTGGGGAGGGGGTCTCATGTGGCATTTTGTCGTGATCATTGTGTCACATGTACCATGATAGCCTGCCCAAGTTGCCATGTGACATCATGGCAAAGGTGATGTGTGGTGTTTGTGTGCATCATGTATTGTCGGGGTAATATGTGTTTCTGTTGTCCATTTTGTTTCCTGGAGGCTGCCATTCGGTTTTCTCCCCCATGGGAACCCTGGGAAGTGAAGCAGTGCTTGTTTACTGTGGTAAACAAGCTCTTTTTCACTGGTAAAATTGGACCCAGTCACTAATGCTTGGGGTGCGAGTCCTCTAAAATAGGCAACATGGGGTATAAACGATTGACTGACCTTGACTTTTTCTCCATGTTGTGGTCATGATTAGCCATTGTGCAAAAGTATGTGACCTTAAACACCAGTAAATAAATAAATAAATTCTGCTTTCTATAATGGCATGTTACCCTGTAACTGAAAGTCCTACAATATAGGGTACTTATGATGCAAGAGCAGGCCTGAAAATAAGCAGTCTGACATTTGCAGAATGAGGTCTCCAGAGGGTGAAATTGAAGATGATATCCCATACAGTGGGCCTTTTATCCTCTGGGTACCTCTTTCTGTTTTGTTTTGGGACCCTGATTCAGATTGAGGTTCACATATGGTAAATTTAGTGATGCTACCCTGCTGTGCAGGGTAGCATCACTAAATTCACCCACTGGGGACCTCATTTTGCAGATGTCAGTCTGCTTATTCTCTGGCTTGTGCAAGAGTAGTATATCAAATTACAAAAAAAATGACCTGACAACTGTTCATTTGGCTCTGATTATCCTCGAAAGTTTTTTTTTCAGCTCACCTGACTGCAAGTCAGTGTGAGTTATTGCCATCACTTGTCCGTCGTCCGTTATCTTTTGGAAACAACAACTGGGCCAAATTCAGACATATATTGCACAAACCATCTATGGAGTATACCCTTTTTATTTTGTTCAAATGAAGCAGCTGTCATCTTTGGGCTAATAGTTAATGCCCCAAAAGCGTAAAAATCTTCTTCTCATGAACCACCAATGCCTTGATATTTGGTATGCAATATCCTCTGGTGTTGAAGATTCAAGTTTGTTCAAGGGAAGTTAGTAGTTCAATATTTGGTCTCTCTGTGGGAGCATATTCATTTTGGGCTCCTTCCCAAAATTGTATTTCAAGAATCGATGGGCCGATTTTAACCAAATTCAGCATGTAATATAAGTGGGTCCTTAGTAATTGATTGATGCCGGAAAAAAAATTACACAGCTCCGTGGGAACTGCAGGGGCTAAAAATAGAAAAAAAATCAAATGCTCATATTTCCCAAACCACACGAAACAGAGAACTGTTATTTGGTACGAAGCATCCTTAGGACCAGTAGAATGAAATCGTAAAAAAAAATGTCATCGGTTGTGTCAGGGTATTCTACAGGGTGGGCATCAAAAAAATGCTGAGTCAGCATATTTGCAAAAAATGAAAAGATACAAGTGTGTTCAAATTAAGCTCCTTGATTAATAGAATTTGGGCTCAATACAGGAGCTTTAAAAATCTTCTTCAGATCAGGGGTGTCATGCTAGGGGGGGGGGGGGGCACGGATCAGTAACACCATCGAAGCGGAGCACCACCATAGGTTGGTGTGTAGCGTGCCCCAACATTTTTGCAAAAAAATATTTGCCCCCCCCCCCCCGCCCCCCCCCCCCCCCCCCCCCACCGTTGGCATGACGCCACTGCTTCAGATCCAAAAGTCTCATTCCTTTGATATTTGGAATACAACATCTCTGGGGTGGTTAGATTCAAGCTTCTTCAAATCGAGTCCCCTAGTAATATTTGGCTTGGGATCTCAATTACGGAATGCCTTATATAGTCCGTTTATATGTACACGGGGAAATCTTGATTGAACATTTTCAAGGCCTGCGCGAAGGTATAGCTAGGAAGTAGTGATACAAGTCATTATTAATGGATGATAGTTAGTCAATAGTACTGGTACAAGGCTGCAATGGAACAAGAATGCTGTAGAAGCTAATGATAGGACAGATAGGTCATAGACCAGTAGTGGCCTTATAGCTTTGGAGATAAGACTACATTAGACCTCATTGAGGGATTTCTCGTGGCCTCACGCGACAAAAAGGGGATTCTCCAAAAGGTATCCTTAATAGGTATCTTCAAATAATACAATACCAGGCCGATTCGATCGAACATACCCTCCGAACATACCTCTGTCCTATTATAAGCCTTTGGGTCACATAGCAACCACCTGCTACCATAGAAACCAAGATGGCGGCCGCCAGTATACAAAATGGACGACGGAAACACGTATCACACTAACAAAACGCGCTGCGCATGCGCACTAACACCACGCATCACTATGGAGATGACGTCACAATATGGCTGCTCACGCGGGTTACCATGCACACAACATGGCGCCACCAGGTCACGTGATTATGACGTCGCATATGAGATCCCCCCCCCCCCCCAACCGGGGACGATCGATCCCTCTCCTACTACTAACATGGACGCTATCTTAGCGCTGTTAACGCTTCACCCGTGTTCAAGTCTCGATAAATAAAGGATAAAACATAGTTTGGATCAATAAACTCTACCGAAATGTAAGGAAATACGTGTACTATCGATTGCAGCCGGTAATACGGGCGAAAACTTGATATATATTCCTATTTTCGTGTTTTGAGCTCCCAATGAAACTTGTTGGGGAATTTTACCACATATTTGAATGGGAGGAATCTGAACGCAGAGGGGTAGCCACTATGTTCAGATCGCTGAACTACGTCAAGGCACTTAATCCCGATTGCTGGCATGGGGGGCACAGTGTACTAAGGCGTACTACACGTCGATGGTACACTTGTCTTCGATCAATGCTAACTCTGCATGTGGGGAGTTGGTACGTTGGGGTCTGACAGTTGCTCGCCGCTACTCTGTGGTTTTCTCCGGGTACTCCGTCTACCCCACTCATAAAACTGCACCACGAGTTGACCTTGGATGTCGAAAGTGTCGTGAAACCCCAGTCAAAACAAAACAAACAAATAGATTTTGTTGTTCGTTAACCCTTTACTCAACTTTAATAACAGACATCACTTGCAAAAAGATTACTGAATAACAAAAAATCATGTTTAGCTTAATTTGACAAAGTCAAGATAAGCTATTGCCAACACCCGTACAGAAGTCTGTGAGTCTGTAAACATTTTCTTTAGCACAGGCTACACCCCGTAGTTTTTGTCTATTCACCACTAAATATGTGGAGGTTCGAGGTCATGACTAGATGAGAACGCCCCATTTTGGTCGGGATCTGTCAACCGTGATGGCTGCGCGGATTCGAAACCTGAAAACCTTTAGCACAATCTACAAGTTAATTTGGTTCATTTGGACCTCTCGTTCTTATTTGCAATATTCTTTAGCCAGTCTTTCATACGATCTGACAAATCGCGTCCCTACCCCCCCCCCCCCCCTCCACGCCGTATCTCTCGTGCATCCAAATGAGAACTCTACGACCTTATGAGCTAGCACATGTAAGTCAGGCCCTTCGTAATTTGACAGTAGATAACCATCAAAATGCAAGACATCCATGATAAGAAGCCAGCTCACAGCAGGTGCTCCCACACGGCGGCGTAACCATGTCTACCTGATTTGCCACGACTGTGGCGGCTAAAGTCCCGACTAATGAAATATTCCAACTACATCATCAAGGTATCCCTTGGATGTCCACAAGATCTACTGATGGCAGTTTTTTAGTCCATTCAAATTCAACCGCATCTTATGATAATCCATAACAAGAACAAATGTCTACCTTCTGCAGTTCTGGAAATGTGGGCGTTTGATGGGTAACACTTTTTGACGGTAAAAAGGACGGTTAGTGTATAAAAACTACGTTTTAAAGTACTAAATGCACCTCTGAATGTGTGAAAAGTGATTTTTTAAGGAACTTTACGCAATAATAAATATATAGAAGGAAGATTAAGTTTTGTTTGTTTTATTGTAGACTATTTTCAAGACAAAATAGATTATTTCGCCATCGACACTGATCGACACGCCATTTTGTGCAAGGAAAACAACGATTTCGCTGAGGTACACGACGGGGTGAATGTTATCATACTTGCTCGATGGAGGTGTAACTAATTAGTGTGCGTAAAATGTTTCTGTTCACTACGAGGGGATCTAACAGAAAGGTTTTGGGAGAGAAATCATTTATAATTTGAAAATAGTCTACAATAAAACAAACAATACTTAAACTTCGTTATAACTTATATATTCTTATTATTTCGCACGCTTCATTAAATTGTCACTTTTCACACATTCAGCTGTACATTTAGTTCTTTACAACATAGTTTTATACACTTACCGTCCTTTTTACCGGCAAAAAGTTGTGTTCAAGCTATTTTTTTAAACGGTGGTTTGAAACTTATTTTCAGTTAGCGTTTCACCAAACACATGCCGAGGTGATAATAAATATTAAAACCAACCACACATCAGTGGATACTAGTTCTAGATTCCTGTATGTCCTATACCCCAATGATACTCACAGACGACTATTAAGACTGGAGCGCCTTGTTCTCACTCCACCAGTCCCTATATGTGTGAGCTCCCAGTGGTGGGCCCGGAGGGGGGGGGGGGGCGAGGGCCCCCCCAAATGCAACCCATAATTAACTGTTTTCAACCCCCACGTTTCCCCAGGAGGCACCAAAATCGAGCTCAGAGATTCAGAATTTGCCAAAAAAAAAATATATATCCTGGGAAGGGCTCATAATCATGGGAGGGAATACGCACAATTCCATCGGTCAAGAGTTATATCGATCTAGTCCCCCACCCCCCATTTCGAAAATATGAAATGGATTTTTTTTATCTAGTAGGAGCGTAGCCAGGATTCTATAATGGAGGGGGCATTTTTCTTGGGAGGGGGGGGGGGGCACTCATGATATTTGGAGGCCGTTGTGGGGTTTGCCCCCCCCCCCCCCCAAAAAAAAACAACAAAAATTGCAAACTGTCACATACTGTTTTTAACCCCTACCTTTCTTCAGGAGGCACCAGGATCGATCTCCCCCGGAGTCTAGCAACTTAACCTTCTTCCCAGTGGTGGGGTGGGGGTGGGGCTCCCAAATGCAAAGATTGAATTGCTGGAAAATATCGTATGATATATCGTATGATATATCGCAAGGGATTTGTAAATCCCACATCATCCCTGCGCGCCTGAGGCGCGCTAAAACCTTTCATTCATTCATATTTTCATCATCATGCCTTGCGCGTGGCTCTGCGCAAGCCCACGTGGACATCGATAAAACAACTTCACGAGATAGCAAAAATAGACACTATAGCAATGCGCTTAAAAGGTCTTCAAAGCAAAACTCTAAATAGACTTCAAGACAGCGAATTAATAATAGAACTCAATGCGCATCGCGTCCTCAATAGGAAAAATAAATAATCTGGGGCGTGTCTGTCGAAAGGGTTAAAATTACATCATTGCGATGGGGTGAGCCAGGCATTCTGTGACATAAATTTAGAACTGGCTGCGGGCGACGCGATACGCACGGAAGCTTGCCTCTGTTACCAATGGGAGTTGCAAACAGCGAGGAAAATCTCCACCTGCTGCCAGGTCTCCCCTCCCCGAGATATAAATCTCGGGGGGAAAATGCTGGCTTCCTCATCCACATGTCACTAGTCGTCACGGACGGAACAGTTGTAAATTAAAAACCGAATTGCTCTAACTTCCAGCTCTCTATCTAGGTTTTCTACCTCGTCTATCTCATCAGACACACGACCAAACTGAATGACAAACTAGAATCCTCATGCAAAGATGTGCAGAAAACAATCTTGCCAGCAAACAGCCCTTTTAAGGGCTTCTTTTTTTTATGGTGGTGGGTAGGTGTGTGTGTGTGGGGGGGGGGGGGGGGTCATTTGGCATTCCCGAAGGATAACCAGATACCTCATAATCACATACGGCATCCTATCTCCCAGAAGGCTTGACGAATGACTCGCGGTTTTAGTCCCCCACGGGAACCGTAAGGGGACTATAGGATTGCACTCCGTCCGTCCGTCTGTCCGTCCGTCTGTCCGTCTGTCTGTTTTTTATGTTTCCACCTCTCCCTCCAACATGCTTTAAGCTACACCTTTCATATTTCGTACATGGATAAATTGTTCTGAGGGGATGATGCACGCTCAATTTTTTTTTCAAAATCCAAGATGTCAGAATGGCGGCCATTTTTGTTGTGTTTTTTAAGCTTTTTTTCTCCATTTTCATGTTACCACCCCTCCCACCAACATGGTTCAAGCTACACTTTGCATATTTGGCACATGGATAGAGGGTTGGGAGGGGATGATGCACGTTCAATATTTTTTCTTCAAAATCCAAGATGGCGGTGTGGCGGCCATTTTTATTGTGTTTTTAACAAGTTTTTTTTCTATTTTGTGTTACCACCCCTCACTCCAACATGATTCAAGCTACACTTTTTATATCTGGCACATGGATAGAGGGTTATAATAGGATGTTGCACGTTCAATATTTTTTTTCAAAATTCAAGATGGTGCCATGGCTACCATTTCTGTTGTGTTTTTTAAGCTTTTTCTCTATTTTATGTTACCACTGCTCCCTCCAACATGGTTCAATCTACACTTTTCATATATGGTACATGGATAAAGGGATTGTGAGGGGATTATGCACGCTCAATATTTTTTTTTTCAAAATCTAACATCTGTCTGTCTGTCCATCTGTCTGTCTGTCTGTTTTTATGTTACCACCTCTCCCTCCAACATGCTTCAAGCTACACCTTTCATATCTGGTACATGGATAAATGGTTCTGAGGGGCTGATGCACAGTCAATATTTATTTTTCAAAATCCAAGATGGCAGAATGGCGGCCATTTTTGTGGTGTTTTTTTAAGCTTTTTTCTCTATTTTACGTTACCACCACTCCCTCCAACATGGTTCAAGCTACGCCTTTCATATATGGTACATGGATAAAGGGTTGTGAGGGGATTATGCACGCTCAATATTTTTTTTTCAAAATCCAAGATGCTTAAATACTCTAGTGTCTTCTGTGACAAAAACAACTTATGTCACAAAAGCGCCGTAGGGGACTAATACCACCTCGGTGGTCAAACACTTGTTCAAACTAAACTGTTGGAGCTATGATCATATACCGGGCCGCTACCAAACCGGTGTTGCTGTTTGGTTTTCTTTTTTCTTCTTCCCTTAAATTTGCCATCGCACAACATTATATTCTGGCTCGCCACCATGGTGGGACTCAAACTTCTACCATCGCCAAGCTGGAACCGAATAGAGCCCACTCTCTAATAGTCTTAATGGCGTTGAGGGGTTGATTTTTGACAATCTATCACTCTAACGTAAACTGTCGGGAATTCTAACCGCGTGCATACCCCCTCAGACCCCATTTGAGGTAATAGGAAAGCTAGGCCTGTGTGATCCAAGTGAAATAAAATAAGGTCAACCGGGTCGCAAGGGATTTGTAAATCCCACGTCATCCCTGCGCGCCTTCGGCGCGCTAAAACCTTTCATTCATTCATTCTATTTTCATAGGTGTACGGGCCCACTTTTTTGGAGGGGGCTAAAAGATTTTGCTCGAAAAGTGATACTGCAGGCATTATTGAGGCAAGTGGCCCTTGGGTGGGTGTGGGTGTAGGAGGAGGTGTTCCCCTTCCACAGTTGGGGTTGGCGGCCAGTTTCTGTCTGGAATTCGTTTGAATAAACTATGTTACGCCTGTCTGTCTATAACCATCAGACGCGTTATCAATCTGATGAGACGGTAGTCCAAACTTGGATCTAAAGTCCGCATCGCGCTCGTTCCAATGAGGGGTCATAAGCTATGTTTTGGAAGCAGAAAATTAAAATATATAAATAATTGAATGGCGATTTTCGTATATAGCGCTGGCCGGTTTTGGACGTTACAACTGGGTTGGTCATTAGTTGTTTGCAACGGTCAACGTTAGTACTAGGGCATGTATGAAACGTCCATCATTGGGGGGACCCCGCAGGGGACCGTTGAAGGGAGTAGTAGGACATGTATGAAACGTCCCTTATTGGGGGGGGGGACCCCGCAGGGGACCGTTGAAGGGAGTAGTATGACATGTATGAAACGTCCCTCATTGGGGGACCGTTGAAGGAAGTAGTAAGACATGTATGAAACGTCCCTCATGGGGGGGGGGGGGACCCCCGCAGGGGACCGTTGAAGGGAGTAGTAGGAAATGTGTGGAGATCCGGTTGTAGAAACCACAGGTTTTTACGACAATTAGCCTGCTAGTCCCCACCAGTCCCAAATAGTCCCAACTACTTCCAACCAGTCCTCAAATCACCAAAAAAAAAAACCCGACTATCTGTGATATGGATTCTTCAAGAATATTTTGCAGCACGTAGTGCAATAGGACCGCCATACCTTTCACATAGCCTTCATGGCCTCATATGACTAAAAAAGCCAAACGTTTTCCAAAAAGGGATGCTGAAATTGGGGGTCCCAGGGGTTATGGCTGTTAAATACTGAGATGAGGCCCAAGAGGGATAGTAAATTAAACCTCACTGGGGGAGTTTTTCATGGACCTCATGCACTCAAAAGAAATGAGGTTAAGGTGGACAGTAAATTAGACCTTATTGAGGGATTTTTTCATGGCCTCATATGACAAAAAAAGGATTCTCCAGAAAATATCCTCGATAGGTATCCTCAAATAATACAATACCCGGTCATAGGTATCCTCAAATACCGAAATGAAGCTAAGAGTCGTATGTGCGAGTCACTCAAACGATCAATTGCTCTATAGCTCAATTGCTCGATGGGATTAGAGTCATTCGAGCAGTATGTGTGAGTCACTCGAGGTAAGACGAAATCCCACTTCTGGAATCCCTTTTTTTGGAATCTCATTTGTGGAATCCCATTTGTGGAATCTCATTTGTGGAATCCCTTTTTTCTGAAATGAGGCCAAGAGTCGTATGTGCGAGTCGCTCGAACGAGCAATTACTCGTTAGCTCATTTGCTCGTTGGGATTCGAGTCATTCGAGCAGTATGTGCAAGTCACTCGAGGTAAGACAGAATCCCACTTATGGAATCGCTTTTGTGGAATCCCTTTTTCTGAAATGAGGCTAAATGTTGTATGTGCGAGTCACTCGAACGAGCAATTACTCGTTAGCTCATTTGCTCGATGAACTTCGAGTTGTTCGAGCAGTATGTGCGAGTCACTCAATCGAGCAGTTGCTCTAAGGCTCATTTGCTCGATGAACTTCGAGTCGTTCGAGCAATTGCTCATGGAGCAATTACTCTCTTGGCTCTTTGGCTTATTTGGGAAAAAGCCCTACTTACGGAATCCCTTTTTAAGAATCCCTTTTTGGAATCCAATTTTTCTGAAATGAGGCTAAGAGCTGTTCGAGGAGTCACTTGAACGAGCAATTTCTCAATAGCTCATTTGCTCGACAGACTTCGAGTCGTTTCAGCAGTATGTGCGAGTCACTCGATCGAGCAATTGCTCGATAGCTTATTTGCTCGATGGGATTCGAGTTGCTCGAGCAATGACTTATCAGTAACTGCTCGATAGCTTATTGGCTGTCTTCATCGGTCCCCTGCGGGGTCCCCCACTAGGTCTGGGAAATAGGGCCCGATCCATACATCTCCTACTACTCCCTTCAACGGATCCTTGCGGGGTTCCCCCAATAAGGGTCGTTTAAAACATCTACTACTCCCTTCAGCGGTCCCCTGCAGGGTCCCCCAATGAGGTACGTTTCATACATGCCCTACTACTCCCTTCAACGGTCCCCAATGAGGGACGTTTCATACATGTCCTACTACTCCCTTCAACGGTCCTCTGCGGGGTCCCGCCAGTGAGGGACGTTTCATACATGTCCTACTACTCCCTTCAACGGTCCCCTGCGGGGTCCCCCAATGAGGGACGTTTCATACATGTCCTACTACTCCCTTCAACGGGACCCTGCGCCCCCCCCCCCCCCCAATGAGGAACGTTTCATACATGTCCTACTACTCCCTTCAACGGTCCCCTGCGGGGTCCCCCAATGACGGACGTTTCATACATGTCCTACTACTCCCGTCAACGGTCCCCTGTCGGGTCCCCCAATGAGGGACGTTTCATACATGTCCTACTACTCCCTTCAACGGTCCCCTGTGGGGTCCCCCAATGAGGGACGTTTCATACATGTCCTACTACTCCCTTCAATGGTTCCCTGCGGGGTCCCTAATGAGGGACGTTTCATACATGTCCTACTACTCCCTTCAACGGTCCCCTACGGGGTCCCCACAATGAGGGACGTTTCATACATGTCCTACTACTCCCTTCAACGGGGTCCCCAATGAGGGACGTTTCACACATGTCCTACTACTAATGTTTTATAACATTATTTTGTACAAAATCATGTTTTTCTGTTGTTTGTTATTTTGATATTACTCGACACGATGATAAACTCTGTTAAGTAAATTAGCCTATGTTCACAAAGATCTTTTTTTAAGTTGCTTGGTAAGCCAGCATGGCGACCAAAATCGAAGACTAGGCTAGTGTCCAATCCCTGTACATGTTAATGCCCTTCTCTATATTCCCTGCCCAGTAAGCACATACGATAATATTGAAACTGGAATCTGAACACAATCCCTACAGCTTTTCTCTGACACACACTGGCGCTTTAGGCTACCTTGAACTTGCACTCCAAGATTGGGCATCAAGTAATTGGAAGCATTCCAAATCTATTGCTTGTTAATTCCAGTCGCCCACTATACATATTGTGTATGATAGACACTAATGTGTATAGCGGGCGATTGGAATTAATAACTAATGAATTGTTTACGATAATTTGTTCCTGGGGAGGTCTAGCCCTAGTTCCAAATATCATGATTGCCCCCCCCCCCCCCACCTACCCGCCCAAACAATTTCAGAATCCTGGCTACGCCCCGCTAGATATATAATCCATTTCCCATATTTTCTAAATGGTGGTGGTGGGGGGGGGGGGGGGGGGGGGGGGGCAAGGTCGACATAATGCTGGCATATTTCAATATCTTGAACTATGGAATTGGGCGTATTACCTCCCACGGTTACGGTTGTGGGCCCTTTCCCGGATATTTTTTTCTTCAAATTCTAAAGCTCTCAGATCGATTCAGGTGTTCTCCTGAGGAAACGTACGTGGGGGTTAAAAACAGTAAGTTACGGTTTGCATTTGGAGCCCCGCACCCCCCCCCCCCCCCCCCCCATCCGGGCCCACCACTGTGAGCTCACACATAGGGATTGGTGGAGTGAGCACAAGGGGCCCTAGTCTTCACAGGCTTATGTGAGTATCACTGAGGTGGGACTTGTAAACAGGAATGTAGAACTAGTATCCACTGATGTAGGCCTATGGTTGGTTTTAATATTTATTATCACCTCGGCATGTGTTTGGCGAAACGCTAACTGAAAATAAAATATGAACCCTCGTCTAAAAAAAAAAAAGCTTGAAATTGAACACAACTTTTTGCCAGTAAAAAGGACGGTAAGCGTATAAAAGCTGTTTTAAAGTACTAAATGTACCTCTGAAAGTGTGAAGTGACAATTTAATGAAGCGTGCGCAATATAAAACGAAGATTAAGTATTGTTTCTTTTATTGTAAACTATTTTCAAATTATAAATGGTTTCTCTCAAAAAAAAACTTTCTGTTAAATCCCCTCGTAGTGAACAGAAACATCTAAAATTAGCTACATCTCCATCGTGCAAGTATGATAATTAATATTCACCCCGTAATGCACCTCAACGAAATCATACTCTCCCCCATTGCGACAAGCACACACACAGCACAATAGGCCTACCACACGAGAGTATGTTACTGCTCTTACGAATGTAAAGATTCGTGCATTCCATACTCTCTCCACACACACAGCAGATACCACAAGGACACGCAACTAAAGAGGTGCTACTTTTATCTTTACAGTTTACATATTCTGATGAAAACTAATTCTACCTTCTTCTCTCAAGCAGGTACACAGAAGATGTTTTTTTTACCAGCACCCCAATAACCGCTACAGACAGTCTAACCGTTATGGAAACAGTCACCCCCACGGTTCCTGAACATCCTCCGCTCCATCCCTAAAAGTGGTAAACCACTTTAAGGGAGGCGAGCGCTGGTCCTGCGTCCCGCCTCTGCCCCTTTTTGTAAGCGCATTGCGCACCGTTTTGTCCCAACCCAATAGGATTACAATGCAGGCCTGCCCCCGAACCAGGGAAGTTCGGGTCTTCTTCTTGGTGGTCCCCGAAAGGGGTCGTTGTTGTTTTCCTTCAAAGAGTCCAACTATAACAGAGACAGCCTGAGGCAGATTATACTTGCCAGTGATGGCCATCACTCATTATCATCCTCGAAGCGGCAGACTATACTTGCCCGAAAACCCAGATCGACGCACCCTCGGGGAGAGGTAGTACCTTTGTGAGAGGACCCAACCTCCCGCACTGGTCCGCACCCGAGGGTCCAACCGACTTCAGTCTACGAGACCGCCTACCCACAACTGGAGACACCTGCTGAGTACCGGATCCTTTTCCTCCTTCAACACGCCTAGACATGTGACAGCCATCATATACAGCTACCGAGGGTCGAAAGGGGCTTGTCCCCATACCGTCCCTGCGGGCCTTCGGGCGCGAAATCATTTCTCTTCGGTAAATGTACCTCTGAAAGTGTGAAGTGACAATTTAATGAAGCGTGCGCAATATAAAACGAAGATTAAGTATTGTTTCTTTTATTGTAAACTATTTTCAAATTTTCAAAAGTTGTATCATCGAGGTGTGCATAATTTTACAAACTTCAGACATTTTCCTTTAAAGTAGTAGAATAATTACAATAATACAGAAGCTGGCTTTTTACAATTTTTTTTTCTTAATCAGTTTGAACATTTGACTGTTATTCTTTGTTTAAACCCATGTAAAAAAAACCCGGCGCTTTCGCCAACTTTTGATGTTCTGTAACTTTTTCCTCTTCATTAGCCTACAGGGGCCGCGGAACCGAGGGAGGCTTCATCCCAACTACTTTTTGGCCGGGCCATGTTTTTTTATATGCATATATTTTAACACAACCAGTGACTGGTGAAACAGGGAGCGGATCCAGAGCGTCCCCCAGATTTTCGCCAGCTATGTCATGAAAGCAGGGTAGGTAACAGGCTTCCACCCAACTTACCCTGGTAGACTAAGCTCTAGTTAGAGCGTAGGAGAATCATGTTACAAGTCTATGTATGGAAACAAATGCGGCGATAGGTGTGGTCTCTAGACCCCTCTCACTGCGTCGATTTTTCCTTGAACAGCCCACAGCGTGAAATTCAAAAGCCGGGACTCAATTTCAAAGACGAACAGATATTGATCAGCCTTAAGTGGTCTAATAACATTTTACAAATTATTGTTTTGTTGCAATTGAGTTTTCTTTTATGTATACTTTTTGAAATAAGTCAGCGTAGTTTGTCATAGTGACTTAATGTTATCCCTTAGACAATGGTTAACGGTTTAGGGTTAACTGATCACAAAGACGACTCTGCGAGTTGCAGAGGTTGGACAAGGATTGTATCCAAGTAACACGTGTTTGAAAAGTGAAACCAACAACCGTCGCTAGCATTTGAACTTTGATCTTAATTCGCAGTGATACCTGATTTTTATTTGTCCATAAAAACAATTTGGAAATCATTCTGATTTCATGCCTATGATAATGAAGATGGAACAATGTCGTGAATCATAATTGAAATTTTTATATTGAGTTGAAAATCTACAAAACCTGATGAAAATGAGAACTATATTGCTCCGGCGCATTGATATATGCTATCGCCCTGTATATAAACGCAAATTTTCTGTCTGTTCGTCCCTCTTCTCAAAAATTGCGTTTGACGTTTTTTTTGCACGTGTTGTACTTGGTTTGAAACCACACAACACATTTTTAAAAAAAAATATAAAATTAAAAAAAGAAAAAAAAATTAGAAAAACATACTAAAAAATCCAAAAAGTAAGCAGAAGATCTAGCTTTTTAGAAAAAGTGATTCATTCTTCGAAGAAGTCGGCTGAAGTTCACCATATTGCATTGAAAACAGGAAAGAAAATTTAAGATGAATGCCAATCCAGCAGCACAGAACTATCCAATTGCGTCTTTGTATGTCGGAGATCTACACCCAGATGTAACAGAAGCTATGTTGTTTGAAAAGTTTTCAACAGCTGGCCCAGTTTTATCAATAAGAGTTTGTCGTGACATGATAACCAGGCGGTCTTTAGGTTATGCCTATGTAAACTTCCAGCAGCCCGCAGACGGTGAGTACACGACGATCTGACAACCCCGTCAACTTAGCAAAGCATAATATGATTATGAGCAACAAGCTACCAGGCCTTGCAATCTAGACAATCAAGGAGTGCAAAACAATTGCCTCCTCAGATTGCTTGGGAGTGCAATTGCACCTGGAATTTTCAGTGCAAAAACTTGTATGCTATTTTGGTTATAATACTATATTACAAGGTTTTAATATTGTGACTGAAAAATTGTACTGTAGTCTATATTCAGTCACATGCCGTAATACAGTGGAAAAATTGGCACACACATCTCATTAAAAATGTTGCATTGAATTCATATAATAATAATAACACTTTGGCCAGCCGCTGATTTGTCGCGGTTCTCGGACGAGAAGGCCTTGGTTACCCCTGTACTCCTAACTGCCTCCCTATTCCCATGCTTCTCCTCTCTTCCCAACACTCGGGAACGAACTGCTTGATGACATCCCTTGCCCCATTCTTCCCAATCTCTCCGATTAGCATATTAACCCTCTCCTTTGAGTCTCCCCCTAATCACATGTCCTTCATTCTCCCATCCCACTTCCCCATTATACTAGTCCCAGTGAATCTTATTCTTTTAGACTGGTACTTTGGGCATTCTTGAAGAAAGTGTTCCAAGGTCTCCGCCATGCCAAAATTATACGCATGCTGCATTAAGGGCCTGTATAAGTAATGGAATTTTGTTTATTTTGATAATTCACACCACTGATATTCCTTCAATTTAAATTAAATATACACAAAATATACATCAAAATGAAGGTTGGGATGCACAGAACACGAAACACATATGTAATCAACTCAGAGTTGACTGTGGGCACCACTGGTTCCTGGAAGTCTGCTACCGTATTCGCACCAGAACTGATAATAAAATAGTATTTCATCAGAACAACTTGTGGCCAAATGTGCTTCATATATCCAAGAACAAAGCTAGGCATTCAAAACACTTTTGAATACAGAGATAGGACTGCATTTGGGAAAAGGACAACACTGTCTGCATTTTTTATTGAAGATGGTTTCCATGCTCGACAGACATGCGCAAATCACTCGATACCACGAATTTCCATCGAAAAACAAAATCATAATTCTCAGAAATTTGAACAGGTATCATGATATCTTGCGTTGAATATGGCAACTGTGCAATCTCTAATAACAGTATACTGTATGAAGACGATCTTTTTCCTTATTTGATTTTAGACGGCGTAGTTTTTACATGCTTTTTCCGTCTGATGACTTCGACCGGAAATCGAAAGTATATTCATACGTAAACAAAAGCAAAGGCTTTGTAATTTACCCCATGCAGCTCTGTCGCCGTGTTTTGAAGAATTTAGATCCCCTAGCTTTGTTCTTGGATATGTAAAGCACATTTGGCCACGAGTTGTTTTCGTGAAATATTATTAAATTATCAGGTCCGGTGCGAATACGGTAGCAGACTTCCAGGAACCAGTGGTGCCTACAGTCGACTCTATGAGTTGATTACATGTGTTTCGTGTTCTATACATCTCAACCTTGATTTTGATGTATATTTTGTGTATATTCAGCCCTGGTAATTCACCCTCAGCAATCAGCAGTGCTGAGGAAAATGCCGAGGAAATGAAAAATATCCACAGCAAAAATACTGCCGAGGATGGCTTCTTCAGAAAGCCTCGTGATGGCAGAAATTGCACAACTTCCAGGTTACACAAGGAATCAAACCATGCGGGTTCACTATGATGTATTGCTAATCTTATAATTTACAGTACAATTTGCAGCACAGCAATTGCCATAGAAGCACCAGTTTTCCACAGCAATTTTTTGCCGAGGAAACAAGGATGAATTACCAGGACTGTATATTTAATTTGAATTGAAGGAATATCAGTGGTGTGAATTATCAAAATAAACAAAATTTCATCACTTATATAGGCCCTTAAGATTTACATCGAAATATGATGTTCAGTACAAAATACGACGTCAACTGCGTGCATCACACCCAGATGAACACTTTTGCAATGCAAAATTTAAATACATGAAATCAATGGTTGTTGAAAAGAGACATATGTACAATGTTTTCTTGCGACGATGAAGCAAAAATCCTTACCCAGATGGTATCGACAAGTGTTTGTGGAAAGAAAAGTCTAGAACCGAAAGGGACAACATTGACAGCCTATGACCATGACATGACTGTAAGTTTGCTTACCTCGATTTACTTATTCCCTTGAATCAATTAGTGTCACTCATTTGTGACTGAAACTTCAAAGTTTCGTTTCAGAGCACAGTTTGCACCATACACATGCACAGTTGTTGTATTTATGTTGGATTTTAATAAATGTGCTCACATTCAGGGAAATCCAACGTAAATATAACAACTGTGCAGGTGTATGACTCAAATTGTTTCTAGGGGGTGTTACGGTGTGAACAACCAATGACATTGAACTGATGAATGATTGAGTCAATGACTGGTTATGGTGACCTAGAAAGTGCAATGTTCCTTAGTGGGATAACCCTATTAGTTGTCCCGGTGGTTCCGTAATAGCAATCTTATCAGAAATCTAAGACAGATTTTGTATCGCAATATTCGATTCGTTTTTAGATATTGGTTCGTGACGAGGATATATTGCTTAAATGGTGATGCAAAACTGAACAACAGATATCCTGTATATTAAAAATAACCTTTACTTTATACAGAAGTGACCTAGTATTGACGATTAATAACATTACTAATTATGAAGGTTACTACGTGCAAGCAAAAAGTGCATACATATCTCTTGTTTTCACATGCAACAAAAATTAGTTGCAAATGAAATACTGATTCAAACAAGTTGAGTTAATTTGGAATAAATTTGAAACAAAGTCTGGATTGGGCTAGATATTTATAAGGTGGGTTGTTAAAAGATATGTATTTTTACTTTTTCAGTGAAATTAATCGGAACGTTGTCCTGAAGTTTACGAACTGCTTTTTGATGTTGTGTATACCTTTTAATGTAATGCAGTAGGCTTTGAAAAAAATGTCCGGGATTGGGAATATAGAGACTGAATAATCACTAGCTTGAATACTGAAATACTTTTTACAATGTCAACGGTATCGACAGTGTTTTGATTGTGTATTCAGACCATTTTCATTCGTCCGAGAATCGGCCCATGAAGTTTTCTTCTTGTTGGCTGATCACAAACAAGTCTCTCCTAATATGAGCGATATAACCAGAAGCACCCTATTTTTGAGAATGGATGTTCATCTTGCAGCTGATCAAAAGCATTGTACTTGATTTGGATTGTTTAATTCTGTTGTCTTCTGAAATGCATTTCAATTACTTTTTTTCAGCCGAAAGAGCTTTAGATACAATGAATTTTGACACAATAAAAGGTAGACCAATAAGAATTATGTGGTCGCAGCGTGATCCATCTCTGAGAAAATCTGGTATTGGAAATGTTTTTATCAAGAATTTAGACAGAAGTATTGACAACAAAGCCTTATATGACACATTTTCTGCTTTTGGAAACATTTTATCTTGTAAGGTAGGTACAGACATGTAGATAAGTTGTAGATATATGGATTCTGTCCATAACTGGACGTAAGTCATGTAAGGCTAAAAATGAATTTAAATGATCTTGGCTTACATCCTATGTGGGAGTACGGTGGTACTGTGTACTAAGGCGTGTTGCGCATCAATGATGTACTTGTCTTCAACCAATGCTAACCCTGCTTTTATAGAGTTAGTATGTTGGTGAGAGTCTGACAGTTGGTCAGTGGATCTCTCTGGGTATGCCTTCTTCCACCCGTAAAACTGTCTGACACGTGGCTGTCGAAAGCATCGTTAAATCCCCAATAAATGAATAAACTTTGGTTACATTTCCTATAAAGTAGGGTTGGTTGGAATTAATTTTCTTATTTTTAGTCGAGTTGTGACTTATAGTTTGATGAATGGCGGGCGGTGTAAATAATTGGTTTCCGGATGATAACTTGATAACAGTTTGACCCACGTTCATGAAACTTCGTAGGTAGGTTGGTATCAGTGAGAGGAAGAACCCTATTTATTTTGAACTTGCTAGGTGAAAAGTCAAGGTCACAGTGACCTTGAACATAGTAAATCCTAAACAATTGTTTCCGGATGATAACTTGACTGGTTCAACCCACATTTATGAAACTCCATATGTAGGGTGGCCTTCTTGAGAGGAAGAGCCCTATTTATTTTGGTCTTGCTAGGTGAAAGGTCAAGGTCACATTGACTGTGAACAAAGTAAATCAAAGTTCTTGTCCGATCCTTACTAAATTTCATGAACAGGTTCAAGGTCATGTCTAGGTGAGAATGCCCCATTTTGGTTGCGATCAGTTAACCATAACTACTGCACAGGTTCAAATGAGACTCCTATTTGGTTTGGTCACAATTGGTCAACCGTGACTGCTGGACAGGCACCTGACTTGTTTTGGAATGATTTTGCAGTAACTTGGTAACTTTGGTTGACATACGTTAGCTGTGAGGGCCACATCAACCAAGGCCAGAGTTCTTTGGTGCAGTCTACACCTGATTCTTATGGAAAACATTGCATGTAGGGAACGAGGGCTCGCCTTGAGTAAAATGGTTGGGGCCTAAAAAAAGTCCCCCACATATTGAGGTTGGGGCCTTTTCGGGGCTGATTTTCCATTTTGTCCATTATTGTTAGTGCTTTTTTGTGGAAAATGTCAGGGCTTGAAAAAAAGCCCCCAGCAAGTGCTCCTCGGGGCCTGGGCTGATCAGCCCCGACTCAAGGCAAGCCCTGGGGAACAGAAATTAACTTATTCTCAATAATCACAATTCTTATCCTTTTCATCAGACTCTGTACACACACATGCTCAAGTTCAACTACAGTGCCATTGACACTCTAATTTTTTATTGAACTGAAATGTAATTAACTCTATGAAAGCAACATTTAAAAATTTATTTTTTTATATTTTTGTCAACTTTTTCATCCTAATGCAAAATAATAACTCTTATGGAGAGCACAAGTTTAGTACCAATTGATTGTCAGTATGTCATTTGGTTTCACTACTAAGGGTGATTGCCCTTATGGAAAAATTAGTAGTAATTGGAACTAGTTTTTATCACGTAATCCTTGTCATTTTATCCTTTTCCTGGTCTTTAAACCAGTAATTCACCATGTGTAGGCAGCTTTTTTCAACATAATTATTTGGGCTACTGTCCTGTGAGCCCCTGGAGGCTCCTATTAATAATTTAATAAATACCAGTGCAGTCCTTACAGCAATCAGTGTTCAGTGCTGTTTTATTTCCCATTCCTTCCTTTTTCAAAATTATATATCAATGAGCCAATGGTCTATGTACTTTGGCAAGTCATTCTAGATATGCAGGGTTCGCACAGGCTACAGAAACTCCTGGAAAGTTATGGAAAAATGAAGTTGAATTTTCAGGACCTGGAAAGTCATGGAAACAAGGGTGTTATTCAAATGGATTATGGAAAAGCTATGGAAATTTTTATTCTAATCAACATGCTCTTTCAACATTAATATTACCAAAATATATTTAGGTCTTAAAATAACCCTGCCACATAAAAATATGTCAAAAAGTTGCGATTCTCTGTAACTTCCTGTTCCATTATGTTGGACGATCTGGACTAGCATGTATTCAGTGAGGGGGGTTGTGAGAGTATCGATTCTGTAACTCAATCAAATGTCCCTCCATGTTTCTGCTTCCTGTTGAAAAAATTGTATCGCATGCTTTCGCAAAGAGGTTGAAAAATTTGAATAATACAGTACTATCTTGCATGTACAAATTGCCTGGGGAAAATGTATTTTTAACGAAGCATGGACTGAAAATGAATTGTATGCAGATTGGTTAACGTGAGTGCCGGGTGAACGAAACCATGCACATTGTTTGTTGTGCGTAAAAAAATTTGCCATTGGGAATATGGGCGAGAAAGCAGTACTTAGCCACGTGAAAGGTGTCTGGGACAATGGATTTTTCCATTTGTGAGCTATGTAAAAAGATTTTCTCCAAATCTGTGCAAACCCTGGATATGCCTTTTGGTTGGAATAATCTGCAAACCAATTTAAAAAAAAATTCCATCCCCTATTTTGACTTCGCTGGTAAAATCACATCCCCACCACAGGGTTAAAAAAATTGAAAATTTGCAGGACCCATAAACGGGTCCCGCCAATTTTTTTTGGCGGGACCCATTTTCACATTTGCTCAAATACATGTACAATACTGCATGCATTATATTGTTACGGTCAGTGGATGTATTTTGATGTTTGAAATTGAATGCAGTAAAGTATTAAAGAATGAAATAGTGTTTTCTTGTTGTTATTACTATAGTGGATGGATCCCGCTTAATTGAATATGGCTTTGGACACTCTGAAGAAAATATACAAATAACTGGTGTATACAAAAAAGCGGGATCTATGAGGGGGCGAGTAATTATGGCCAGACTCGGCACAAAATCTGAATAATTATGATTCAGGGATTCACTTCAATGAGTTGCCATCATATGAAAAGGTGTGCTTTATCATGAAAGTTTGTTTGACTTATAGATTGAAGTCATGAAATAAAAAAAATCCCATTTGTGCATTGACGTTCGTGTTTTTATTACTCCATGTACCATAGTAAAATTTAAAAGGACAATGGTAATGTTGACATACTAAAACTGTGTAGTGTTTCAACAGTTGTGGTAATTCGCCATCTTCAAACACGTTTCCATTGATGATTCCAACAAACGTGTTCACATTCAAAACTCCATGCACACGATAGTGGCTGTGCTGTGTACAAATCACACGTTTGACACGGCCTGCAACTCATGTTTTGGGTGACTACAGAATAGAAAGACAACTCGGGTGCTTCCAATCAATCAATGGCATTGGTTTCTTAATTCCTATCCCTCTAGGGACTATTCGAGCAAGACACATGCGCAGTTTCCAGCATTCTATTTGTGCTTGGGAGTTGCCAGAATGCGCTCTGCATGTCAAATGGATCAAGTATATTTTGATTCCAGGGAATATTTATCTGCACACTCAGCTTTGCTGGGTCAGTAGACGGTGATGTCTCGGAACAAACTGCCCACCTCTCACTGTTATTAATTTAAGGATTTATGTGCTATGTCGTTTCCACGTTGTGCAGCCAGATCGAATTTGTAAGTAAATGTGTTGCGAACTTGCGTATTTCGCCATTTTTGGAGACCTCCGATTTCCTTCTGAAAAGGCGAGCTGGCAATTTTTCAAAGCATATAGCATTAGCATTGCATTTTATGAGTATATTGCTGTGTGGTGCCCCCCCCCCCCCCCCCCCCCCCCTCCAAATGACGTGAATGATACATCGGCCCCGCTAGAAACATTTTGCAGGAACGAAACGATCATTCCCACAATTTTTTTAAGCCTGCACCATACTCTCCACCCCCACATCCACAGTCCCTCCATCCTCATTTTGATTTATGAAAAGTGTCTGCTTAGTTTATTTGCTGTATGTGCATAATAGGTTGGTTCCGATTTACATTCTGACTCGGTTTTATTGAACAACCTGATGTAAGATTCTGGCTTATCTCAGTTAAATAAAAAATTGGATGTTTACCTGTTTCCCATGTCACGGTTCTCTTGAAGTTAAACAACTAATTGCCTCTGAACACTTTTACCTGTCCTAATGTATATAGAAATCACAGGCGAAGAAAGCACCTGAACTGCACCAAATTACTCGTTTTAGAGCAGGTTTGTAAATAAGATGCATGTCTATCACACCACCTCCCCAGGCCAAGTAGCATCATAATTAGTATCGGGTAAAATAATATCCCAATACATTGTTATTTATGCAGAAAAGCATTAATATAAAGATACAACTTGAGGCTCTTATGATGAAAAACATATATATTTTTCACACCTGTTAATTGCATATATAGAGGATATGGAATGAGTGTTTTTCTCATATAATATTTATGAAACGAGTCTAGTGTTGAAACGATTAGCTGACTAATCGATGTCGACGCGATTATTAAATTAGTCGATCCCTAAATCTGCTAGTCGATTAGTCGGAACATTTGCCCCAACCATACACCATCCCCTTAAATTCACCCAACATTGTTGCGAACGTCACAAGTAAACTCCCGAAATCAAAAAACAACCCACAGAAATAATGCGTTTGATGTTTCTGACTGCATGAATAACAACCCTAGTTGGCCAACTGACCAGAGATTGAATAAGACCAGGGGTGCGTGAAGTAAACAGGGAAAAATATATGGGTGAGCTTATTCTCGAGGGAGCAGCCTGCAGGAAAATTAGGACCCAAAGTTGACATGAAATTAGGCCACCTACAGACATCAATTTGTTCACCAGGTACTGGTAAGTTCGAAATGTCTTACAGAAACATCAAAGAGAAATTATGGAAGAACACATACCAGTTCGTATTTGGAACAATTTGTTATCACTAAAGAACCAATTACAAAATCCATGTGCTTTTTGTTTTCATTTTGTAAATACATGTGGACAAATTCCTGGAAATCTGAGAGTTTCCGGGAAATTGAAAGTGAAACTAGCTTTTCCTCGAACTACAACTGAGTTAAGAGGAAACCCAATCAGGTCAGGTGATGATTTTCAAAGCAGACAATATGGAAATTAGTAGGCGTGTTCGATGTATGCATAATTATGGACAGATAAGAGGTTAAGTCATAATACAAGAAGTTGTGTGGGAGTGTTCGGTGTACAATTGTTGACAGGCTGATGACTGCTGTGGGCGTTAACTGTGCTTAATTTTCGACAGGGGATGTACATCACGCATGCGTAAAGAGCACTTCCTTTTGTTAACATTCAATGGGATGGAACGAATAATATAAAAAAATTTTTATTAAAATATCAGTGACTATATTGAGAAAAAATGATTTTAAACAGAAGCTACCAACATTAATCGAAACTGAAAGAGGTTTTGAGGACTTTGAAAGCTTCACTTGCCCTTGTTTCATTGCAAGTATTACTGTTAGTTTTAACCAGGGAAGAACGGCGGTACACGTGTTTGATAACAATAACATGAGGGCTTCGACTAGTCAATTAGTAATCGATTACTGCTGCCGAGAAGTCGATTCCCGAAAATCACTAATCGTTTCAACACTAAACGAGTCTAAGAATGTTCCGTTTTGGCGAGCCCAAACGGAAAATTCGGACGAGTTTCATAAATATTACATGAGAAAAACACTCATTTCATATTCTATTTATCATATGACACACACACACGTGCAAATTAGCCACTTGGTATGACTTTTTAACCCATTACCTAACTTGAGTTGCAGACGGCACTTGGAAAAAACATCCTCATATAACTAAAAATTTTCATTTTTTGCTTTGAAAACATAGGTTATGATCCCTCATTGGAACAAGCTCGTCAAGCTTCTTCCAATGAGGGGTCATAACCTATGTTTTCGAAGCAAAAACTGAAGAAAAAAAAATGAATGGCGTTTTTCTTGTAGGTAAAAGATTAATACAGTATAACCCACCCAAAATAGGACAGATAACGTAAATTCTCCCTACTGAACTTAAGCAAATGTGACCCAGTTGTATTTTGTTTAGCCAATCAAATTGTCCAGTTTTGAAATTGACCAATGAAAGCTCCCAACTCTAATTATGCAAATTATGAAAATGTTGCCCAGTCGAATTTTGTTCAACCAATTAAATTGTCTAGTTTTGAAATTGACCAATGAAATTGACGGAAGGCTTTATTTATCACTGATTAATATTAAAACAAATTATCCAATGTTTTAAAGTGAAAAATGGACGAGTCATATGATAAATATATGCATGTATACAAATCAAAGCACTAATGATGAAAAACATTTTCCTTATTTCTAAAGTTAACTTCAAATCAATTATTTTTCTTCAAAAGTTGATTATGAAATTTCTCTGCCATGGGAACCCTGGAAAGTGTGGCATTGCTTGTTTTTTGTGGTAAACAAGCTCTGTTCTACTGACTGTCAAATGGCAACATTGGTATAAACAATTGACTAAGCTTGACTTTTTCTCCATGTTGCGGTCACTGTTAGCCATTGTGCAGAAATATATGACCTTATACACCAATAATTAAATAACGGGATGTTTTTCTACATTTTTTGTCATAGATCTTCACTGATTTGTTTTAAATCATTTCAGATTGTATCTGATGAAAATGGCTCAAAAGGATATGGTTTTGTACATTTTGAAACTGAAGAGGCAGCAAGAAATGCTATTGAAAAAGTTAATGGCATGTTACTGAATGGTAAAAAAGTGTAAGTTTCCTACATCTGAACAGAATTATGAAACCTTGTGGATAAAACAGTGCTTTTATTTTTAGACACTTTTGTGTCTGCTGTCATCTGTGTGTCATTTGTGGATATGGTGTTCACGACTTCTGCAAAACCTCTGGACTGATCCCATTGAAATCTGATGGAATTACTTATTGCATCATAACATTTGTTTAAGTCAAGTTGCCATGCCCCATACAAAGGAATGGTGGGGGGGGGGGGGGGGGGGGGGGGGGGGCAGGCAGCTGCCTCAAATTTTATGAAAAATCTCATGATCAGATGGATGGAATTGATTGATATTTGGTATTCAGCTCTAGAAGTCTCAGGTGTGCACTGAAGTTTGTTTAGGGGAAGTTTGAAGAGCAATCTTTTCAGTTCTGGGATGGGCATGATGTTTCGCTCCATTCAAAATTAATTTTTTCACAGGCGATCGCTCAGTTTAAACCAAATTTGTACCCTTCCCCTTGGGAACCTCAGGCTCTCAAGTTGGTTGAAATTTTAGGTGCTCACATTTACAGAACTGCCTGGAACAGAGAATTTTGTTTTTGAATGAAGCAACCTGGGACCAGTAGAATTGAAAATTGCAGTTTGGTTGTGTTATAGAGCATCGTATTGGGACACCCGGGGAGTGTGGTTGCTCGGTGGTAGACTGCAGGACTTCTATTCTACAGGTTACGAGCTTGATCCCCGCCTGGGATGACCCACATTGTGTCCTTCGGCAAGGCGCTTTACTCTGGTTGCTGACATGGGGGCACGATGACACCATGTACTAAGGCGTACTGCATTTCGATGGTGCACATGTCTTCAACTGCTGTAACCCTGCTTGAGCGGAGCTTGAACAGAGAATGTTGAGGAGCTGACAGTTGCTCATTGATGCTCGGTGGTTCTCTCCATGTACTCTGGCTTTCTCCACCCGTAAAACTGTCACGATTAGCCATTGTGCATAAGTATGTGACCTAAAACACCAATAAATAAATAATTGGGACACCCATTTAACATTGTCGGCAAGTAGATAAAATACTGAGTCAGTTCTTTTCAGATACAAGTTTGTTCAAATCAAGTTCCTGGATACATGTTTGCTGAGCTTCTTTTGGCCACCAAATTCTAGTTTGTTGAAGTCATATTTGGACTTTAACTTAGTGTGCAGTATGAGGAAAATACTTTTAACTTCTCATTCAGTTCAACTAATCATAATCTTTTGATAGTTGGTATTCAGCATCCTTAGTGGTTGTTCGGGAAAAGTTTGTTCATATCAAGTCCCAATACCTGTTCATATTTTGGTTCCTTTTGGAAACCCAAGATTTAAATTAGTGAAATATGGGTAGTGCAATATGGGAAAAAATCTTGAAAGAACATCTTCAGATGTACCACTCATAATCTTTTAATATTTGGTATGCAGCATCCTAAGGGGATGGTCTGATTCACGTTTGGCCACATCAAGTATGTAGGTTCACATTTGGTCTCTCTGAATTTTAACTTAGTGCAATATGAGGAATATTTTTCAAAGATCATCTTCAGATCCACTCTGCAGAATCTGTTTAGGTTTTGTGATATAAAACAAATTTTCTGCAAGACAAATGTTTTCTTTAATGATTCCATCTGATTGTGGAAGAACTCACAACCAGAAAGTCATATTAGGCCAAATAAAAAAAATGAATTGATTCTCAGGCAATTTTTTTTTCAAATCAGTGAGGGAGGGAGGATTTTATTTTTATTTTTTTCTTTAATTTTTTTTTTTTTCATGTAAAGGGTTCAGTATACTCAGTAAATCTTTTTTCTGTCTTTCCACTTGAAAAAGAGAAAAGGTTGTATTTTAGTGTAATTATAGTATACCTTTTATAACTAACTGCCGTAACAACAGCGAAAAGGATTTGTATTTTATTGTTCTTTTTAATGGTATAGATCTGTCAAGCATCATGATCCATTAGAAGAGGTCCCAGTAACCAATGCTTGGGGTATGAGTCCTTTAAAATGGGAAACATGGCTCTAAATGATTGGTTAAAGTTGAGTTTATATCGGTGTTGCAGCCATTATTAGCCATTGTGCAGAAATATATGACCTTAAACACCAGCAAATAATTAAATCATAATCCAGTATATCAGAATTTGCCTTGTTACAGTTTATGGGAGAGTGCTCTGCCTCTGGGCACTCTCCCATAAACTGCAACAAGAAAAACCAATTTACTGCAAACACAGCTAAATAATTATATGTCAAGAAATGTGAAAAAATGACCATTCCAAGTTTTCACAAATTCTTTAAAAAACATAACATAATAAAAATGTCTAATGAGGAGGTTCAAATCCAACGAGGGAGGGCCTGAGAATCAAAACATTATTTTTTTTTAGCCTTAAATTTAAAAAATAAAGAAGCTGTCTGGATCATGTTCTTGATGACAACCGTTTCACTCCAATTCTTCACCCAACTGATAGCTTCCAGGAATGCTAACTATTTCACCAAGTTTCTACCTGAAATTCTAACCAACCTAGGGGGTCTTTTCAGAGGCAGACCCTTCATTTTATTTTAAGCAGTAGCTTGCAGTAGGATATGTGTGCAGGGAGAGGGTGGGTTGAGCAATATGCAAACATGTACAAGGTGACACTTCTTGCCACCATTTTACCTAACGAATCGGGTACACCCGCACACGTAATTTACAAATTTAGCATGTAACAATATTTGCCAGGTATTTCTTATTAGGCCACACAAAGTAGATGTTCTGTTTCTCAGGCCAAATTTTGTAAAATTGCATGTGGGCGGGCAGTTTTTGGCTCACCTGACTGAAAGTCAGGGTGAGCGTTTCTGATCACTTTTCGTCTGTTGTCCGCCGTGAAGGTGGTGTTTGAGCCTCTTTCTCCTAAACCACTGGCCACATTTTAATTAAATTTCATGTCAGTAGTGGTTATTTCGGGGCATTTTGATTTTTTATCCAAAATAGGTTTTGGCTCATATTGAGCAGAGGTGTTGTGGAAAAAATGGCCAAATTTTTTGAAAATCTTCTTCTAATGAACCACCTGTAGCAGAGACTTGATATGTGGTATACAGAGTCCTTTTGAGGTTTAGAATCAAGTTTGTTCAAGAGAAGTTTGTCTGGCATTATTTGTCTTCGTTATGGGAGGGGCAAAAATTTTGGCCACGCCTAATATTTCTGTTTTCAGAACCGTCAGGTCGATTTGAACCAAATTTGATATGAGATGATAATGGGTCATAAGAAGTTGATTGATGCAAAAAAAAATTTCTCATTGCCCCGTGGGAACCTCGGGAGCTAAAAAAACCCCTCAAAACTGCCATATCTCCAAAACTACATGGCACAGAGAATTCTTATTTTGTATAAAGCTTACTTTTATCCAACTAGCAGAATAGAATGGTCAAAAAAAATCCCTATCGGTTTGATCACAAGGTACTTTTTTCAGGACTTTTGAAAAAGTGCTGAGTCAGCACTTTTTAACACTAGGCAATGGGAAAAAGATTTAAAAATCTTCTTCTCCAGATCCAGCAGGCAGAATCTTTTGATATTTGGTACATTGTGGGGTGGATGATCCGATCTGATTCAAGTTTGTTCAAATCGGCTCCCTAGATTCATATTTGGGCTCACGAAAGAAGCTCAAATTCGAACTCAGTGCATTTCAGGCAAATTTCTTTCGAAAATCTTCTTCTCAAGATCCAGCAGGCAGAATCTTTTCATACTGGGTATGCGCCATGCTTAGGGGGGGTGAGATTCAAGTTTGTGTAAATCGGCCCCCTGGATTTATATTTGAGCTCAGTATAGAAGCTCGAATTCGAACTTCGTGCATTTCAGGCAAATTTCTTAAAAAAATTTTCTTCTCCAGATCCAGCAGTCAGAATCTTTTGATATTTGGTATGCAACATTGTGGGGTAGATCTGATTCAAGTTTGTTCAAATCGGCGCCCTGGATTCATATTTGGGCTCACTATAGAAGCCCGAATTCGAACTTAGGCATTTCAGGCAAATTTCTTGAAAAATCTTCTTCTCCAGATCCAGCAGGCAGAATCTTTCGATATTTGGTATGCAACACTGTGGGGTGGATCTGATTCAAGTTTGTTCAAATCGGCCCCCTGGATTCATATTTGGGCTCACTATAGAAGCTCGAATTCGAACTTAGTGCATTTCAGGCAAATGTCTTAAAAAATCTCCTTCTCCATATCCAGTAGGCAAAATCTTTTGATATTAGGTATGCAATATTGTGGGGTGGATCTGATTCAATTTTGTTCAAATCGGCCCCCTGAATTCATATTTGGGCTCACTATAGAAGCCCGAATTCAAACTTAGTACATTTCAGGCAAATTTCTTGAAAAATCTTCTCCAGATTCAGCAGGCAGAATCTTTTGATATTTGGTATGCAACATTGTGGGATCTGATTCAAGTTTGTTCAAATCGGCTCCCTAGATCATATTTGGACTCACTATAGAAGCTCGAATTCGAACATACTGCATTTCAGGCAAATTTCTTTGAAAATCTTCTCAAGATCCAGCAGGCATAATCTTTTCATATTGGGTATGCACCATGCTTAGGGGGGTGAGATTCAAGTTTGTTCAAGCAATGTCCCTAGGTCCATATTTGGACTCACTGTGGGAGCTTGAATTGTAACTTAGTTCAAAATGAGGAATTTTCTTTAAAAATCTTCTTCTTCAGATCCAGCAGTCGGAATGTTCTGATATTTGGTGTGCAGCATCCTGGGAGGGGGGGGGGGGGGGGGGGGGGGGGGGGGGTGAGGTGAGATTCAAGTTTGTTAAAGCCAAGTCCCTGGGTTCATATATGGGCTCCTTGTGGGATTCAGTATGAGGAACATTCTTTAAAATCTTTTTTTTTTAGATCCACTGGTCAGAATCTTTGGATATTTGGTATAAACTTTTTTTAGGACGAAAAGATGCAACTTGTTGAAATCAATTCTCTGGGTTGATATTTAGGCTACCATGTCAGGTGGGCGTCCTCGGGCCCCTTGGGGCCTCTTGTTTATTTTATATTTTATTTTTGTAATTATTTCTTTGCCATCAGAAGTTCATATTCTTGGTTTATTTTATGTTTTAAGCCTCATAATCTACAGAATAGCAAAGGTTGGTGGTGTATTTCGTCCCTTGGGTGCAACAAGGCTTTGCAATGCTAAAGCATTGCAAAGCCTTGTTGCACTCAAGGGACAAATTTATCAATTTTATTAACTTGTGTAAAATATCAGACTTAAATCATTTAATTTTTATTTTTTCAAGTTTGCATTGGTCATAAAAAGGGAGCATGCGGCAGCCAAAAGGACCATGTGGGAGGGCCTGAGAAACAGATTTTTAATTTTATTAAGCCTTATACAGTCTATTTTAGGACTACATGCCCGCTGTGCGAGGGGTTAAGATGTGTAACAGGTAGGTGTATATAACAATGGTTTTTCACTCAGTGAAGGTTATGTTTCCAGGCCTTTTATATTGCCCCAAATTCAAGCCGGTAAAGCTTGTCGTCAAATTAGCAGATGGCTCCTTCTAAAACATTATAAAATGATGATCCTTATTCGATACTTTTGCACTAATCAAAATAGGTCTTAAATTGACTAATAATATAGTTTCTCATATTTTGGGGCCATTTTTACTTGAATTTGGTGTCCAGACCAATTGAAAGCCCTGGTGTTTCATAAGTTATAACATGTTTTTAAAGCATTGAGTTTTATGTGACTGACCAGTGAAATGTGGCATGTAGCGAGAGTGTCGTTTTGTGCGTGCAGTTAATGAAGGTAATGTGTATTAATATACCTCCATCCTTGTAATAAATGGCTTCTCTCTCAATAGTGAGTTTAGGCAGGATCATGTTCTAGTTGGGTGATATTTCTGGATGCTTTACATACAGTTTAGAGGTGGATGTTTGTATATATTTTGACTTAATTTTCATTTAGCACTGCAGGCTGTGTGTTATGAATTATCAGTTTGCATCCACAACATGTACGTGGTAATTTGTGCCATTTGGGTACACAGTAATTTGTGCCATTTCGGTACGTGCGAAGTTCTTATTCAAGTACATGTTAATTGGTGTCATACTAAACTTAATGTTAGTTCATACATGAGGGATGTGTAATTCTGAGTCGTGGACATCCTTTCCTTCTATTTTGTGTTTATTGGTCCTTGTCGCTTTCGTGTATGTAAATATATATGTAGTTTTTTTCAATATTTCTCAGTCAGTTAACATGATAATCTGTGACAGTTAAATTGGTAGTAAATGGGGATATTTTTTTGTGTTAAGGTTTCTACAAACTGTGACTCGGGCACAGTTGTCACATATGAGCCTAATGGAGGTTGCTTTTTCCGTATCCCCATGATATTGGCATCAGTTCTGTTTTTCGGTATATTGCCTCTCTTCATTGAATACTGTTGATTTTGCGGTTGACCCTTCAAAACTTGGGACAGCTGTGCTTTTCCATTTTACTGAACTTGATGAATATAAACTGAACTATGAACTGCGACATGAGACACCTTTGTGTCTAACTGAAACGATTGATTGCATGTATCATCATTTCCATTTTCATCTTGTCATCATTTGCTCACTATCATATCCATTTTGTTTACATGTTGTAGTATCAATGGGGTGGGGTTGCAATCAGTGAACTTTTAAAGCTAATACATTTTGCTTCCATTATTCAGTAATAAACAAACAGCATGTATAATCAATTAATTTGAAACTTGTAATTTATCGTCTTCCCATTGTGAGTTGTCACCCTTGCGGGTGACCTAGCAGTTGAAAGAAAAAATTCAACAAAACCATATGTGACCTTTTATTGAAGCAAGCTCATTTCATTTTTGGTTTCTGTAGAAGTTTTTTAAAAGATATGAAAGGATAGTAAAAATAACAAATTTTGATATGGCCAAAAAAGTTAAAAATATGTTTATCAGGCCCTCCCACATGCTCCTTTTGGCAGCCTCATGCTTTCTTTTTATAACCAATGCAAACTTTAAAAAAAAATGGTTTGTGCCCGATATTTCACCCAGTAAAATTGATAAATTTGTCCCTTGAATGCAACAAGACTTTGCAATGCTTTAGCCCATATGTAGTTTTACCAAAAGAAATGGCCTGAGAAACAGAAGATCTACTTTGTGGGTGGGGCCTATTGTATGTGCATTTGGCAAAGGGATGACACTAACACCCTTATTTGTTGCTTCCTACCTCAAACTGCTTTAATTTTCTTGTTGACTGCTTGATCCAGACAAGTGTTTCGGGCTCACATGAAGCTACTGATGTCTAAACTTATGCCAAGAACCCACGGTTACAGAAATAAGTTTGATCTTTTTGGAAGCGATAGCAGAGTTTGTACGGGTCTGGAATCTGGAAAAGTCGTGGAAAACAAAAATAAATTTTCCAGGCCTGGAAGTTTTAGAAAAAGGGGGGTTGTTTTTTGTTGTATTCTGGAAAAGTCATGGAAATTGGTCATGATAATGATGCAGTATGCCATTTCCCCAGCAAGTCAGAGCAAGTCAGAAAATAAGCAGATTGTCACCTGCAAAATGAGGTCCCCAAAGGGTGAATTTAGTGATGCTACCCTGCGTTGCAGGGTAGCATCTCTAAATTTACCCTCTTGAACCTGTCTGAATCGGGGTCTCAGAACTAAACAAAAAGAGGTACCCAGAGGATAAATTGTCCCACTGTATGGGATAGCATCATCAAATTCACCCTCTGGGGACCTCATTCTGCAAATGTCAGACTGCTTATTTTCAGGCCTTTTCCCCAGGAATCGCATTTAAAAATAGAAAAAAAGGAGCATAGTGGTCATACTGATGAGGGAAAGGTCATGGAAATTTGGTAGAAAGTTTGTGAAAAGTCATGGAATTTGATTCTCAAAAAAAGTGTACAAACCCTGGCTAGCATTTTCATACATTTGATAGATTATTACAGTAGTTTTTCAACATTCAAAGCATATTTTATGCCCCAAAAGTAATTCCAATAAACAAATCTAGTTTTCGATCAAATCAATTAGGCAATTTTACAGGGATGAGAGTTTTCATTTTTTTTTTTAATCCAATTTGTCCTTTTCTAATTTTTATTACTAATTTTTATTTCTTTAAATTCAAAGAAATATAAGACCTCTCACAGTTTTATTTGAACTGGTTATCATTTATTTGGGAGCATAATAGATGAATTTGATACATTTATCTTCATGCACACACAATTTCCATTTTTTTTCAGTCATTGCTATTCGACTAAAATCATATGCGTGATTTTAATAACTTGAGTTTGATACATCTTCAGCCTATTTTGAGGTAGTCTTCAGCAGCTAGGGCTGGGCGGTTTTGAAATTTGCATTTCGGTTCGGTTTCGGTTTCGGTTTTGTACAAAAACTCGGTTTTCGGTTCGGTTTTCGGTTTTTCATAATATATTGTAGAAATCCACATTTTAGAGGGTAATGTACACATAAAATCTGTCTGTATTTGTCATCCAAGTCATGAGGCTCATATAGCGAGTTGAGTCATTCGGGTTAATCAGTGTTCACCACTCTTCTCAGCAAATGGACATAATGTGTTGGGCTGCTGTAGTGGGCAACAGTGGTGGAGCGGTGGAGCCATGAGGTATCTAGGGAGACCAGCCCCCCCCCCCCCCCCCCCCCCCCCCATCCTCCACTCAAAATCCCACTTGCTTCCCCAATCCCCAAATTTGAAAAAATTATTTTTGATTTCCTGCCCTCAGTACAAGTACAGTACCCTCAGTCCTGAGATTCCCCCCCCCCCCCCCCCCCAAAAAAAAAAATCTCCACTAGCATGGTCCACAGGATTTCAAACCATGGCTCCACCACTGGTGGGAGCTGCCTTGTTCTGTCAGTGAGATTTGGGACCTTGTCAAGACAAGATGCAGAAATTCACAAGAAAAGCTACATTTTAGCAAAAATCAACATTTCCTTATTTTTTATGGAGTCGCAATGCTCTCATCCTGGTTTTGGTGGATAATGTGCAATTGTTGTGCTTATTTCGGTAATTATCACATCGCTTGAAAATAGACGTGCCCCGTGTTTCTTGATGGTTCCTGCTTCAAATGACAGTGGAATAAGAGGAACACAAATCATATTTTTTCTGATTTTGATAACTATTGTTGAAGTAAGTCGTGATATACGAATCACTTTTATTGGTAACTCACTCCAATGCTTTCACAATATCTCTCTTAATTTCGACTGTAGATGTTCGTTTTTTACTTTGATTCTGCCCAAACATAGAAATTGGGCGAAATGGGCGGTGCCAAGGCAAAGATATTACCAACTTTACTTTGCCCTCTTGGCTTATCCCTGCGTTGATTTCATCTTATTCAAGACAGGCGATTGATGATTTTGAAGGGAGGGGAGACTGCTGCATAATGGGGGTTGAAAGAAAGTTTGCAATATTGCAGCTTGGGATTTGTTGTGTTTACAAAATACACATGGTCATGACACGTGCTGATTTTAACATCGTATTGGGAATGCAGCGTGTGTACCTGACAGACCTGCAGTACTGCGCGATTCCTTAAAGTAAGTTCAAATAGTATACAAACAATTCCCAATAAGTTTTAAAAAAACTTTCAATACTTACCTGCCATCCATTTAATTGGGTGTGTTCTATTTTAATTTAACCATTTTATTGTTGACAAAAAACATAACTGCCAATGCGCAGCGTTATCTCTGAGCATGTGACTTCAGAGAACGTGCCAGTGGTCGGTTAATTAACATAATTTACTCGTCATTTTTCCCATGTGAACTTTGAGGTTTTAAAACTCAATAAATTTTATGTTTACCACCAATCTAATTTACAACGTGCTGTACGCAGATGATTTTAGGTCAAAGGTAATTTATAATACTTTTACTCCACATATTGTCAGGTAACTTGCAATACCTCTTTGGTCGAATATGCCCGGTTCAGTAAATTTACTTAACAATTCTTGAATTGCATGTGTGGATTTTTACGTACGACTTTTTAATTTTTCATATTCCATCTGCTGGTGGTTTTGTAGATATTGTTTAAGATACAAGAAATTTGCTACCACTATTTGTGTGGGGAGGGTCGGGGGGATTTGTTGTCAGTCCTCAGGAAGTAAGCATAAATGGCACAGCATTTACCTTTGCCTGACATTTAAGCCTTTGGCGTGCGGAAAGCAAGTGATTGAGTGGTCATAAACTTAACCAATTCTGGGAAATTTGTTGAAACCGAAAGTCTCGGTTTTTTGTTAAGGCGGCGGTTCGGTTTCGGTTTAAAAAAAAAAACCGAACCGAACCGAAAAACCGATAAACCGCCCAGCCCTATCAGCAGCCCTCAGTTCGGGAGTAGGGATGTGGAAAGAGTAGGGGCTTCTGTTAGGATTTCTTCTTCAGAGTTATTGAATGTTCCTGATGTTGGTGTTATGTTGCTTTAACATCCATTTTTTTGTGTAGTTATACTTTATTTTGAATACTTCAGATTTGTAGGTCGATTTATACCAAGAAAAGAAAGAATTCTGCTTATGGGTGACAAAATGAGGCGTTTCAACAATGTATATGTTAAAAACTTTGGTGATGAAATGGATGACGATAAATTAAAAGACATGTTTGAACAATATGGAAAAATCATCAGTGCAAAAGTGAGATTTAACATTAATAAGTGTTTCTTTTTTCAGTTGTTGAAAGGCCAAGTTTCAAGTGTGTAACCATAGTATTTGTAAATATTCTGGTATTTGTGTTAAATATTAAATATACTAGAACCCTGTTAATTGAAAGATCAAAAAATATTTATTTACCAGAACAGGAGATTTGTGTATTCAAGTAATAAAGTGAACATTTCCATTTGTTTAAGAAAAGGTATTTCTCAAGTACAGTGGAGTCCATTTAATTGGATATCTTTTAATAACCTTGTTAATTGAATATAACTTACAAACACAAAACCATTTACCATATCTTGGAACAAATTTAACCTGTTAATTGCATGTAGGTTTTAGAGTAAACTTCTGTTAATTGATAAGAAGTCTTGTAATATACTGAGAAATTATCCTAACAGTCTCGTAATTTCCCTTATTTATAGACCTATTTGGTCTCAGTGGATCTAACATGGGTATTTTTTTAATCCAGACATGTAAAGTCTCACTCTTTTCGGTGGAGACTCCCTCTTCCAGATTAAATTTTTGTTAAATAAACCTGAAAATTGTAATTTTAACAGAATCTCACAATTAAAGTCAATAAATTTTCTTCTGGGCCATATAAAATTAAAAATCTTTCTATTTTGCTATTCATCAGCTTAACATGTCTGATGTAATCTATTATATCTTGTTTGACAGAGCTACATGAGCAAGAGATATAAGATATATGCCCAATTTATCACTATGATAGAGAGTGACTAAATCTCTTGACTTTTAATTGAATTTCAGTTAACACGGTTCTACTTTATAGCAGTCTAAATTAGTGTTGAAACAATTTTTTGACTAGTCGATGGCAATCAATTAGTGCTCACTAAATGTATTAACCGATTAGTGAATCACTTGTCGATTAGTTGCCTGAGTGTATTCTCTAAAGCCTTGAAGTTTCCACTTTGTGTTCCTTAACTTAATATTCTTTGTTTCAAACCCACACCAGGTGACTTGGTTCAAGATGTTCTGTTGGCAGGGGCATTGTGCGTCTGGCATCACTTCTTGGATCTTTGGTTTTCTACGTCCCAAGAATCTAGTCGAACACGATAAGTTGTGTCACAACTTCTGTGTGTGAGTATTGTTGGAAATGTTATGAGCTATGTTGCTATTCAAGTTATTGTGTTTAAATACGTTAGTTACACATAACAGCTGGGATTGGGATTTTGTTTTGGTTTCAGAATTTTGTTTAACGGATGAGTTTTTCGAACTTTTTCCTGTTCATCTGAACTTGAAAGTTAAATAATAAACTCAAGACTCGACTCGTAACAAAACCAACACCAAAATTTCACAACCTAAGCGCTCCAGTTGCTGCTAATGACCACAAACACAGGCACCAATAATGAGACCTATCGAAGCTGCCTACTATTTTTCACAAATCGTTACCCATGAAAGAAAATTTGACAGAACTGAACATTCTGGGACCCTCCTCAGTTCCCCTTAGGAAATATGAACACCAAAGATTTGTTAGTAGACCAATTTATTTTTTTGCGGCACCGGTGTTTGGTCATAAAGACATGACATTCCCATCCATAATGTTAGACCCATTAATTGTGTCGTAATTTGGAAGGCACTCCAGTCAATGAATTTAGTTAAAACCGCAGTTTTGTAGGCTTCATTGCTTAGTTCAGCACCTGACATCACCTAACCAGGGACCGACCTGGGCATGCGCCAGTACGTATTTGGTTCTGAAACATCAGGACCTGGCTCTTAAATCTCAGAAATAGGCTTCTCAGTTGGCGCGTAACTTCTCAGATCATATTTTGATATTCTTTCGATGGATAATCGAGAGAGACACTCTTACAAATATTATATATATGATTATCATTTATCATTGTTGTAGAGTGCTTAAGTTAATACTTCAAGTCTTAATTACCAAGCAATAATCTTCACTGTGGTTTCTGATCAAGTCTTGGCTGTCTAAATAGGCAGCCAAGACTTGATCAGAAACCACAGTGAAGATTAATGTTTGCTATAGTGTACTAAATGAAAATGATGAGAGCTATTACATACTTGCAGGGTGTGTTACAAACAGCAGTGTGACTCCGTAAATTGAAATCTGGCGCATGAATTGAAAAAATAGGCTCCGAGGCTAGAGCGTATTTTAAATAGTCCTGATCGGTCCCTGCCTAACTGACTAGTCGATTAAATATCAACTACTACCTGGCGATTAGTCTATTAGTAAAAATCCAAATGGCATTAATCGTTTCATTACTAGTCTAAATCAAGTTAAATTGAAGATTCAATAGAAAAGTAAATGTTTTATGGTAGAGAGAGAGATTACATGGTAACCTTCAACTAGCCTTTGTGAGGCTTGTCTGTTTACTTCTTGCGGACATGGTAATATTTTTATACTGTACCAATGACCCAGACTTAGCTGGTGCTAATCTCCATAATTCAGGGCCAAACACAAATTTTGCCCCCCCAATCCCCAAAATTTGCATCAGAAACCGAAAAATACATGTCCTATATGGCCCTCCATACATCGACTCCTCTGCGCATGCGCAGTGTCGAGGAGGTCCCGAAATTGGCACCAATTATCATTCTTAGTTTGGCCCTCAAAACAGTCACACTTCTCTGTTATTTGTGCTTTCAAATCTCAGTTTTTATGATGCCAGACACATATTCATGAGTGAAATGGTGGAAATAAAGAGGATACATTAGGAGGAGAGGAAAATATTTGGTGCAAGAAAATGTTCAGGGCTGTAACTTAAAATTATTTTATGAAATTATTTCTAGTTGCCTTTTTTCAAGGCATAGCCCTGATGTTGTCATTCTTGCTATGAAGTACCATTGTTTGATCAGTGTTTCCTCTCTACCTTCCTTATTCCCCCCTAGCTATTCTCCCATGTTTTGGCTTAATTTTGTGTAATAATGTTTATTACTAAAATTTCTTGGGAGTTTTGGCTTCGTAACAGATTTATTTCTGTTTTTTCCCCATGTTTACGTCCTCACCCTAGGGGTGTTTAGGCGTTTTGGTCTGCATCTACCATCTGATGTTCTACAGTTTCTTCTGTGGAAGCCTCTGTTTTGCATCAGATAGTGTTTTAATTGGTGACTGATTTCGGGCCATGTTGTTTCAGTGCCTGGAGTCATGTTTCCGGTTTGTTGACACTTTTGCTTAGGTTGACAACAGTTACTGCTGATAGTGATTTTTTGTCTTCTGCATCTCTTATTCATAGTAAGATACATTATTATTGTCCGTAAGTGTCTCATTAATTTTTTCAAAATGAATTTAAATTTTTGTCCACACTTAGGCTTTTTTGGGATCCATTGGGCTCAGGGTTCCCTTTGGGAACTTGGGCTCTTCTGAAAAAATTTTTTTTTAAAAAAAAATTTTTTTTCTTTTCAAATCATTATTTTTTAATGAATATAATGGATTGTTGTATTATGTATCTTTATTTTCAAGGATTAGTGCGAGTACTTTGATTGTTTACATTTCAACTATGAATGATTATTGTTCAAATTGTAATAGGAGGAAGTCTTCCTATGATTCTCATGATCTCTGTATTGATTGTTCTCTCTGTACTCGTACTGATCTTTGTTCTGTGTGTTTCAAATGGGATGAAAAACGTTGGAAACGTGTGTCACGGTATGTTGTTCCTGGAGAAAGATCCATTCCGGTTCTTTCTCCTCAGAGTCACTCTAGTGTTTCACTCTCTTTTTCAGAGGAACAAGAACAGGGTGATATTTCCGTGATGTCGTCCAGAAGTGTGCCTCCGTCGTCACATACAAGTGAAGAGCTAGCGGCAAAAGTGCTCATGGAGATTCGTCAATTCCCTGAAAGGAACCCGAAGGGATTGACGTCTGCTAGCTCGACCGGGGCTGCGTCCATTCACCGAATGGGGCAGCACTCTGGTTCATCCGTTGCGGTCCAGCAGAGAGAGTCGGGTGTTGCGAGCACTATAAAACATCCACGTGCACACCCAGTGACGACGGAAAGGAGGATGGATCGGAGGAAGCCTGACAGTCCGGTGTTTAGCTTGTCTAGTTCGACACGGGCTGCAAGCGAGAGAGGTCCCTCTCTCAGACAACAGCATCTGGGACCAGATGTTGTAGTCCGTAGTGTTACGCAGTCGGAGCATACGTCCGCTGCTCGGGATGCTCCGGTATATAGGCAGTCCGCCGAGGCTACCTATAAGGCTTCCATATCCTCTCAGCAGCACACTCGACCGCACCTTGGCTATGTGACCAGTGAATTACAGTCAGCTTCGCCGACCAGGGATTCCTCGGCGATCAGGTCACGCCATCCGGTAGCCAGGGATTCGAGGCCTTCTTCATCCAGACGTTCGCATAAAAGATGTATGCAGGATGCAACGTCCAGGGAGCTTCCGGCGGCTAAATCCAGTAAGACCGCCGCTCCCCAGGCCTCTGTAACGGATGTGCTATCACAGATAGCAAGGTTAATCGCAGCATCCCAGCAACTGTCAGAACCTCTGTCGGAACATGAAATGTCAGAAGATGCTGGGTTGGTAGGTTCCGCCGCTGGATCCGGTGCGGACGACCGAGATTTACATGATTTACATGAGGTCCGGCAGGATGGCGAAAGGGATTCTGATGAATTAGATATTTCCCTTTCGGAACAACATAAAATAGCCGTAGAATTCATCCGGTATTATCTTCCAGAAGTTGTTCCGCCAGACCAAAATGCTGCGCAGCCGGATAGGAGGGTGATAGCGCAACTGGACACCGAGTTTTTTAATCGGTTTAGGGACATTGTCCCGGAATTTCCATCACAATCCAGGAATGTCTCTCGGATTTTTGAGTTATTGAATGACGCTATTGATAAGCTTGCCAACAAGACGGGCAGGTCAGCCTTCCTACCGGCATCTGCTCTACAGCTGCCGTTTATTAATCAAAGGAACAAGTTTGATACGGCAGGTCAGGGCATCCAGAGAGTTTCTCTGCGTTTAGACGACCAGGCTGAAGACCTTGATATATCCATGCCGTCGTCTATGTCACTTCCGTCGTCTACGATGGAAACGACGATATCGTCTAACAGAGCTAGTTTAGACGCTCTTTCCTACGTAGATCACCTTACTAGAGCGTTGTCATTACGCTTTGAAGGACCTGAATTTCAAGACGTACAAACGTCTTTAAGAGTTCTGTCCAGGGCCATAGCGTTTTCCACTTATAACTCCGCCCTTTCAGTGGCAAATCTGGAGTTAGCTCGACGTGACGCGGCCTTGGCTACTTCCACACGCGTGGACAGTAAGGTGAAAAACTCTCTTAGAGTCGCTCCGGTCTCTGGAGAGTTTCTCTTCAGTGGCAAGCTTTCTGATATATATGATATATTAACAAAGAAAGCTTCGGACTCTCTGTTGTTTAAGTCTGCTTCCAAGAAATCGGAACCAGCAGACAAGAGTAGGCCAGGCACTTCCGGGACGAGCTCGTCCAGGGGAAGTTCCTATAGAGGTTCCTATGCGTCCTCTAGGTCTTACTCTAGAGACCGGCAGAGTAGCGACTCGACTAGGGGCCGTTATGCTGGCCGAAATAACCGGTCAGACGCCCCTAGGCCGACGGGGCGAGGTGCGGGTCGCGGAGGACGTGGTTTCTCCTACCACAAGCCTTGCGGATCCAGGAAGTGATGGTCTAGACCTCTGTCGCGTTCCGGTGGGCGGAAGACTGTCGAGTTTCTCAAGCAATTGGGAATCAATTACGGAGGACCCTTGGGTTCTAGGGGTTATTTCAGAAGGACTAAAACTGTCCTTCAAAGGCAAGCCTCCGTTAACTCAAAGTCCAAGATGGACTCAGCTTCCGTCAAATTGTCAGAAAAGAACGGCACTTCTATCGGAAGTCTAGTCTCTTTTAACGAAGAATTCGATAGAGGTCGTAGAAAACCAGGAATCTCCAGGTTTCTACAGCCATCTTTTTCTGGTTCCGAAGCCAGACGGCTCGTTCCGTCCAGTGATCGACTTAAGCTGGATAAACAAGCTGATCGTGGCTCCAAAGTTTTATATGGAGACCATTCGATCGGTCAGAGTGAGCATTCGAGTGAACGACTATGCTGCGAGCATAGACCTCAAGGATGCATACTTTCACGTCATGGTACATCCGGCGTTCAGAAAGTATCTTCGCTTCGCTGTCCTAGGTGTTGTTTATCAGTTCCGAGCGATGTGCTTTGGTCTGAATCTAGCGCCCTGGGCATTCACTCGAGTAATGAACTCGGTAATGACTCATTTCCGAGCTCATTCGTCTGCGGTAACGTCGGCTTATCTGGACGATATTCTTCAGAGATACGGCAACGAGTTAACGCTTCAGAACGACATGCACAATCTGCTTCTATTGCTCCGACGTCTTGGTTTCATAGTAAACGAAGAGAAGTCGGATCTGGTGCCGTCCAAGTCATTTACCCACCTGGGAATGAGCTTCGAGATGCACAACAATCTCGTTCGTCTGCCGTTAACCAGAGCGAAATTAGTCAGTTGTTATGCTCGCTATTGTCTTCACTCAGACAAAGTGTCAGCGAGGGAATTCATGAGACTAATAGGTCTGTGCGGAGCTGCCTCGGATCTCATTCCGATGGGGCGGCTACGAACTCCTCCTCTCCTGGTCTATCTGACTCAGAATTGGAGAGTGAAGATTCATTCGCTCGAAACGGACATACTCTTGTCAAGCCAAGTGAAACAAGAGATTCAGACTTGGGCAGACATACAGTGGTTAACTCAGGGAGTTCCACTGCAGTTGCCAGATCCGAGCTTTACGATTATGACGGATGCCAGTCAAACAGGCTGGGGCGCGACACTGAGCCCATCGGATTTGAAGTGCCAGGGTCTTTGGGATCCGCAGTTTCTGAGCAAGCACATCAACATCAAAGAGATGATGTCGATTTGGCTTGCTCTACGTCATTGGATAGACGTGATTCAGAATGCACATGTGCAAATTATGTCCGACAATACGACAGTAGTTGCGTATATTCGGAACCAAGGCGGCACTCATTCCCTTGCCGTTGCTCAATCTAACGGAAAGAATTCTTCTGTTTGTACTAGAACATCAGATTCTTCTCTCCGTCCGTCATATTCTGGGTCGTCTGAACGTCTTAGCAGACTCCCTTTCACGGAGGGGTCGCCTGTTGCCGTCAGAATGGACTCTCAACAAGCAAGTATTCAATCAGATTTGCTACCAATGGGAACGGCCAATGATAGATTTATTTGCGACACATCTCAACAATCAGTTGCAGACGTATGTGTCACCTTGTCCGGATCCTCGAGCGTTTGCAGTAGACGCTCTCTCGATCTCTTGGGACGGAATGATAGGATATGCGTATCCTCCAGTGCCGTTGATTCAGCAGATATTGCTCAAGATAAAACAATCGCAATGCAAGATTCTGTTGGTAGCATCTGTGTTTCCACAGAGACCGTGGATAAATCTACTCAGGTGTCTGTTGTGGGACATGCCGAGGAAGCTTCCTCAACGGGAAGATCTTCTTTCGCAAGGGAAATCGCGCATCCTCCATCACAATCCGCAAGGTCTAAACCTTCACGTATTTCCATTGTGCGGTCCTTCTTGCACGGAAAACATTTTACAGGACGAGCAGTGGACGCGATTTCTAACTGCAGGAGGACCTCCTCTTCGCTAAACTATGCTGCTAAGTGGAGGGTCTTTTGTCAGTGGTGTGAGGATCATTCAGTAGATATTTATGATCCCTCCATTCCAGACATAGCAAACTTTCTAGTATACTTGTTTGATGAGATTAATCTGCAGCCTATCACCATTAAGGGTTATAGGTCTATGCTATCTGATACATATGCACATCATGATAGCTTGAGAATTGGAACTAATGTCTCTTTATCAAAGTTAGTTAGGAATTTTTCGATAAATAGACCTAGAACCATTAGATTAATTCCGAAGTGGAATTTGTCCTGGGTTCTTCTTAAGCTAAAAGAAGCGCCTTTTGAGCCTCTTGACACAGTTGACTTCAAATTCTTAACATATAAGACAGCTTTTCTCTTAGCTTTCTCTTCTGCTAGAAGAGTTAGTGAGCTTCATGCACTATCTGTGGAGGATTCTCACTACCGTAGTGTCGGTAATACTATTACCTTTACCACTAATGTTGGATTTTTGGCTAAGAATCAGGCTCCTAATAAGTATCCTGAACCTATTATTAAGGCCCTTCCATCATCTGATGGGCGTAGGCCTCTACTGTGTCCTGTTAGAGCAATACGTATTTACAGACGTAGGTCTGAGTTTATCAGAAAGGGACGTAAACGTTTCTTTCTGTCTTTGATGCCTAATAGAAAGGATATTATGGTCCATTCTATTGCTAGATGGATTCAATTAACTATTCGAACTGCTTATGAAAAATTATCTTCTTCTCAGCAGTCGGCACTCAAGATCTCAGCCCATGAAGTAAGAGCTCTTTCTACTTCTTGGGCCTATGCTAATTGTATTGCTATTACTGATCTAATGAAGGCTGCATATTGGTCTCAACCTTCCACATTCACTAATTTTTATCTCAGAAATATTGAGTCCATTTCTGGAGACCTCCATTGTTTAGGTCCGTTATCAGTTGCTCAGAATATCGTCCACTAAACAGTTGCAACTATAGTTATGTAGGCTTTCTGTTCCGGCAGTGACTCCGTCCTGCTGCCCTCTTCGCTCTGGGGTATTTGACCCAGGGCAAGGGGAAGGGGGGGGGGGGGGCGGGTGTTCCCTTAGGTCACCTGCTTTATAGTGAAAAGCAAGGGAATACCTCCCCCAGAGTCAGTAATTCTGAGTCGGTACCGGGATGGTTTTAAAGTGTAAAGATAATGTTTAATCATCCATGTAATATTTTTAAAGTGTAGCTCGGTGTGAAGCATTTGTATATGTCATGTGTCAAACGAGCGTTAATATACAATCCTCGGACACTTTTAATGAATATAAAGAGTCTCATTTCTCTGGACTACCTTTATTTATTGGCTTACCTTTAAAAATATTAGTATAAAGGGTTATACTGGATGTTAATAGAGATCATTGATTATTATGCTCAATTACTGATCGGTGTTGTGTCTTTCTTCTTTATTATAAATAGGAAAGATACATGTAAAGCCTATCTCTTCTTTTCTCCTGGAGAGGATATTCTATTACACATAATTGAGCTTATTGGATTTTCCTTTATGTCCTAGGCCCTCCAGCCTATTTACTATTCAGCTAAGTCTGGGTCATTGGTACAGTATAAAAATGTTAAAAAATTTATAGTAATTTATATATTTTTTATACTTACCAATGACCCAGACGGGGATGGCCCTCCCAGGAGTTGGGAACTCATACCTCCCCACTGAGTACATAACGCTTACCAGGCACTGGTTGTAAGAATGATAATTGGCGCCAATTTCGGGACCTCCTCGACACTGCGCATGCGCAGAGGAGTCGATGTATGGAGGGCCATATAGGACATGTATTTTTCGGTTTCTGATGCAAATTTTGGGGATTGGGGGGGCAAAATTTGTGTTTGGCCCTGAATTATGGAGATTAGCACCAGCTAAGTCTGGGTCATTGGTAAGTATAAAAAATATATAAATTACTATAAATTTTTTAACATTTTTGTCAGTAGCACAAGAACAAGATATGACCTGTTGCATTCGACAAATGAATTTAATTGGCCAAATATTGTTCCAGATCATGCAGGGTTGCTGTGGGGCCTTGGATTTGACTACGGGTAATTTAACTGGTAGAGTGCTAGAAGCCACTATCAGGGCTTTAATATGTAGAGCAGGTACCCCAGCCTAAATGTGTCATATTCTGTGGGTGTGCTTCATATTATCTTAGCAGTGAAATTACTTAGTCTATATGGGTTTGCCTTGTTACAATTTATGGGAGAGTGCCTATGGGCACTCTCCCTTAAATTGTAACAAGGCAAAGACACATGAACAAATTTTGATGACCAAAAATAACTTAGCACTCTACCAGTTAAGGCCTTTAAAATCCTGGAAAATGTTTCAGCAGGCCTTAAAAACATTGAATATTCATGAAATAAAAAAGCATGTAAACATAACTATATAGTTTTATATGTGAGAGTTTGTGAATCGCATACTCCTAACTTTACCCCTTATAGGGAGTGGGAAGGGGTAATGTCCAGAGGTCCTAGTGCAGGCAGGGCCTTGAAAATCCTTGACTTTGGCCATTGTAGGGCCTTGACAAATTCTAAAAGGTATCAACAAACAGCCTTGAAAAGCCATGAATTTTACCAGCATGAACCCAGTCATGTGATACATTTAATTCCAAAACATAATATAATATTGTATAAATGTCAACAGAGATCATGTATCAACAAGTTTACAAACATGTAATGAAAATAGTTGGTGAGGTAAAAAAGGGCAAAGCAGACTTCTTTAAATTTTATGTAAAACAAAAATCAAGGCATGACTCTCTGCTATGTTAATTGTTAGTGATGAGTTAATCATTGATCAGTCCAGAGTTTTATGTGTTCAGGTTTAATTTTGTGTGAAGGGTGAAAATGTATTGAACTTTAACATGTGATGGTACATATTTTTATACTGTACCAATGACCCAGACTTAGCTGGTGCTAACTCCACAAAAACCAGGGCCAAACACAAATTTTGCCCCCCAATCCCCAAAATTTGCATCCAAAACAAAAAGAAATAATGTCCTAAAGGACCTCCATAATACGACTCTACTGCGCATGCGCAGTGACGCAGTCGTCCCGAAATTGGCGCCAAATATCATTCTCTGTTTGGCCCTTCATCAGTCAACATCTCACTGATCTTTGTGCTTGTAAATCTCAGTTTAAAGGATGCCAGACACGTAATTCTTGGAGAAAATGTGATTCTAAGGAGGATAGAAGGAGGAGAGGAAAAAAGAAGTGGCAAAAAATAATCAGGGCTGTACTTAAAATTTTTTGTTAAAATTATGTTAAGTTGCCTATTTTCGAGGCAAACGCCTCTTGTTGTCATTCTTGCTAATTGTTGCACTGCTTATTCAGTGTTTCCTCTCCCCTAACCTTCTAAAGTCCCCCCTTGCAATTCTCCCATGCTTTTGGCATATTTTTGAGAAGTTTCATTTCTAAAATTTCCCTGGGAGAGTTGCTTGGTTACAGAATGTTTTCTGTTATTTTCCCCATAGTTACGTTTTCACCCATGGGTGTATAACGTTTGTGTTCTGCATCTTCCATCTGATGTTCTGCAGATTCTCCCCTGGGAGTCTCTGTTTTGCATCAGATAGAGTGTAATTGAGGACTGATTCCGGGCCAGTTTTTTCAGTGCCTGGAGTCATGTTTTCTTCTGTGTTTACACTGTTTGTTTTCATTGGCAACAGCCTTTTTTGAGGGGGGCTGTTTGTCTTTGAGGTAGTTTATCTCATTATAAGATACATTTATATTATCCGAAAGTGTCTCATTAATTATTTTATATAATTTTAAAATTTTTGACCACACTTTGCCATCGGATCCATCGGGGCTCAACGTTACTTTTCAGCAACTTGGGCTTCTCTGAAAAAATATTTTTTCAAAATTATTTTGTTTTGCAATTGTTTTTTCATTTATTAATGGATCATGTTATTATGTATCTTTGTGTCAGGGGTTTTTGCGAGTAACTAGGACTTATTGTTGTTCCTTCACAATGAAAGGAACTTGTTCAAATTGTAATAGGAAGAAATCTTCCTCTGACTTTCATGATTATTGCATAAATTGTAGTCAGTGTTCTCGCATTAATCCCTGTCCTGTATGTGAACATTGGGATGAGAAACATTGGAAACGTGTGTCACGATATGTTGTTTCTGGAGAAAGAGCGATGCCGGCTCTTTCTCCACAAGGTCACTCTACTCTCTCAGTTTCTATTTCAGAGGAACCAGAACAGGGTGATGTTTCCATGTTATCCTCTTCAAGTGTGCGTCCGTCGTCACAATTAAATACAGAGCTAGCGGCAAAAGTGCTCATGGAGATTAGACAAATGTCGTCCGCTAGCTCGCCCGGTGTAGCGTCCATTCACCGAATGGTTCGGCAGCCGGGTTCGTCCGATGCGGTCCAAGAGGAAATTTTGGGTGATGCGAGCACTATAAAAATAATAGATGCACACCCAGTGACGGCGGATAGTGAACGAGAACGGAGGAAGCCTTTTAGTCCGGTTCCTAGCTCGTCCAGGTCCAGCCGGGCCGCGAGCGAGAGAGGCCCCTCTCTCGTACAACAACATCTGGGACCAGATGTTGTGGTACAAAATGTGTCTTTAGCGGAGCATACGTCCGTCGCTCGGGACGCTCCGTTGTATAAGCAGTCCGCAGAGACTGTTAAGGCTTCCTCTTCTCGCCGGCGCACACGACCGCACCTTGGCTGCGTGACCTCCGATATCTTGCCAGCTTCGCCGAGGAAGGATTATTCGGCGACCAGGTCACACCATCCGGCAGCCAGGGACTCGAGACCGATGGACTCCGGACGTTCGCATAGGAAAAGTATGCGGGAGCCATCCGATGCGGAGCTGCCCTCGGCAAAGCAGCGAAAGACCGCTCCTCCGCAGGTCTCGACGTCGGACATTCTAGTGCAGATAGCACAGCTTATCGCAGCATCCCAGCAGCCGACAGAAACGGTGTCGGATCGAGAATTATCCGACGGCGCTGGGTCGGTACGCTCCGCCGAAGCATCGGGGGCGGACGACCGGGAACATCGGGAGGTCCGACCGGATGGTGAAAGGGATACGGATGAATTGGAGCTATCCCTTTCGGAACAACACAAAGCTGCCGTAGACTTCATCCGGCACTTTCTTCCTCAAGTTGTTCCGTCGGGCCAGACTGCTGCGCTTCCGGACAGGAGAATTATAGCGTCATTGGACTCTGATTTTTTCGAGCGGTTCAGGGACATCGCTCCCGAGTTTCCGTCGCAGTCCAATAATGTTGCAAGAACATTTGAATTATTGAACGACGCTATTTTTAAACTTGCTTCCAGGACAGGGAAAGCAGGCTTCTTGTCCGCAAATACTCTCAACCTGCCTTTCATTAATGCAAGGAATAAATTCGACACGGCAGGTCAGGGTATACCGAGAGTTCCTCTGCGTATGGACGACGAGGCGGAAGACTTAGAGCTATCATTACCGTCGTCAGCTTCTATTCCAACCGCAGTGTTGGAAACAGCTATTGCGTCTAACAGAGCCAATTTAGATGCCTTATCTTACGCAGATCACCTTACGAAGGCGTTATCACTGCGTCTTCAAGGGGAAGAGTTTCAGGATATACAATCCTCCTTAAGACTTCTTTCAAGGGCAGTAGCTTATTCCACGTGTAACTCCGCCCTTTCAGTGGCTAATCTGGAGTTGGTTAGACGTGACGCAGCCCTGTCTACATCCACACTAGTGGATTCTAAGGTGAAGAACTCTCTTAGAGTCGCTTCGGTCTCAGGAGATCTTCTCTTTGACGGCAAGCTTTCCGCTATTTATGATAATATTAAAAAGAAAGCTAGTGATTCTCTGTTGTTTAGATCCGCTCCTAAAAGGTCGGATTCAGCAGACACGAATAAGGCGGGCACTTCTGGGTCTTATCCGCCCAAGAGAGGTTCCTATAGAGGTTCCGGTGCGTCCTCTAGCTCTTATTCGAGAGACCGTCAGGATAGCGACTCTCGTTCGGGACGTCCTTCAGGCCGGGACAATCGGTCGGACGCCCCGAGGTCGACGAGGCGAGGTGCGGGTCGTGGAAGACGTGGTTTCTCCTACCGCAGGCCTCGCAGATCCAGGAGGTGATGGCTCAAACCTCTATCGCGTTCCGGTTGGCGGAAGGTTGTCGAGTTTTTCTCAAGAGTGGGCGTCGATTACGGACGACCCTTGGGTGAGAGGAGTGACTTCGGAAGGTCTAAAGATATCCTTCAAACGAAAGCCTCCATTAACTCGAAGTCCAAAGTGGACTCATCTTCCGTCAAACCCTCAGAAAAGAGACGCTCTGCTATCAGAGGTGCAGTCTCTTTTAATGAAGAACGCGGTAGAGGTCGTAGAAAACCAGGAATCGCTGGGATTCTACAGCCATCTGTTTCTGGTTCCGAAACCAGACGGCTCGTTCCGTCCAGTAATAGATTTGAGCTGGATAAACAAGCTGATCATCGCTCCGAAGTTTTATATGGAGACGATTCGATCGGTCAGAGCGAGTATTCGGGTGAACGATTATGCAACGAGCATAGATCTCAAAGATGCGTACTTTCACGTCATGGTACATCCGACATTCCGAAAGTATCTACGCTTCGCAGTCCTAGGAGTGGTGTATCAGTTCCGGGCCATGTGCTTCGGATTGAATCTAGCACCCTGGGCTTTCACTCGAGTAATGAACTCGGTAATGATTTACTTCCGAGCTCATTCGTCTGCGGTAACGTCGGCCTACCTGGACGACATTCTTCAGAGGTACGGCAACGAGTTAACGCTTCAGAACGATGTTCAGAATCTTCTTCTATTGCTCCGACGTCTCGGTTTCATAGTAAACGAGGAGAAGTCGGATCTGGTGCCGTCCAAGTCATTCACTCATCTGGGAATGAGCTTCGAGACGCACAACAATCTCGTTCGTCTGCCGTTAACCAGAGCGAAATTAGTCAGTTGTTACGCTCGCTATTGTCTAAATACAGACAAAGTCACAGCGAGAGAATTTATGAGACTGATAGGTCTGTGCGGAGCCGCTGCGGATCTCATTCCGATGGGACGGCTACGCACACGGCCTCTTCAAATTTTCTTGACTCAGAATTGGAGTGTGAAAATTCATTCGCTCGATGTAGACGTTCTCTTGTCAGATCAAGTGAAACAAGAGATTCAGACTTGGGCAAACATTCAGTGGTTAACTCAAGGAGTTCCGCTGCAGTTGCCGGATCCGAGTTTTACCATTATGACGGATGCCAGTCAAACAGGTTGGGGTGCATCATTAATCCCAACGGATTCGAGATGCCAGGGTCTTTGGGATCCGCAATTCCTGGGCAAGCACATAAACATCAAGGAAATGATGTCAATTTGGCTTGCGTTACGTCACTGGATGGACATTATTCACGATGCTCATGTCCAAATCCTATCCGACAATACGACAGTAGTGGCGTATATACGGAATCAGGGAGGCACTCATTCAGTTCCGTTGTTCAATCTAACGGAAAGAATCCTTCTGTTTGCGTTGGAACATCACGTTCTTCTTTCGGTCCGTCACATACCGGGTCGTCTGAATGTGCTAGCAGACTCCCTTTCTCGAAAGGGTCGCTTGTTGCCGTCGGAGTGGACTCTCAACAAACAAGTATTCAATCAGATTTGCTACCAATGGGAACGGCCAATGATAGACTTATTTGCGACACATCTCAACAATCAGTTGCAAACGTATGTGTCCCCGTGTCCGGATCCAAGAGCTTTTGCTGTAGACGCTCTATCGATCCCTTGGGACGGAATGATAGGATATGCGTATCCTCCAGCGCCGTTAATTCAACAAGTATTGCTAAAGATAAAACAATCTCAATGCAAGATTCTGTTGGTAGCATCTCTGTCGCCACAGAGACCGTGGATAAATCTACTCAGGTGTCTGTTGTGGGACCTACCGCGGAAGCTCCCTCCACGAGAGGATCTTCTTTGGCAGGGGAAGTCGCGCCAACTGCATCACAACCCGCAAGGTCTCAACCTTCACGTTTTTCCGTTGTGCGGTCCTTCTTGCATGGCAAGCACTTTACAGGACGAGCAGTGGACGCGATTTCTAACTGTAGGAGGACCTCCTCTTCGCTAAACTATGCGGCTAAGTGGAAGGTTTTCCGTCGTTGGTGTAGGGATCATTCTGTTGATATATTTGATCCCTCTATACCAGACATTGCTAACTTTCTAGTATACTTGTTTGACGAAATCAAACTGCAACCGGTTACTATAAAGGGTTATAGATCTATGTTATCTGATACCTATGCACATCATGATAGTTTACAGATTGGATCTAATGTCTCTTTATCGAAATTGGTTAGAAACTTTTCGATAAATAGACCCAGAACTCTTAGATTAATTCCTAAGTGGAATTTAGCTTGGGTTCTCCTTAAATTGAAGGAAAAGCCATTTGAACCTCTTGGGACAGTAGATTTCAAATTCTTATCTTATAAGACAGCTTTTCTCTTAGCTTTCTCTTCTGCCAGAAGAGTCAGTGAGCTTCATGCTATCGGTGGATGATTCTCATTATCGTAGTGTTGGGAACACTATCACCTTCACTACTAACGTCGGTTTTTTAGCTAAGAATCAGGCTCCTAATAAATATCCGGAACCTATTGTTATTAAGGCTCTTCCGTCTTCAGACGGGCGTAGGCCTTTACTCTGTCCTGTTAGAGCACTACGTATCTATAAACAGAGATCTCAGTTCATCAGAAAGGGACGGAAACGTTTCTTTCTGTCTTTGATGCCTAATAGAAAGGACATTTCAGTCCATTCTATTGCTAGATGGATTCAGTTAACTATCCGTACTGCGTATGAAGATTTATCTTCTTCTCAGCAGTCTGTGCTTAAGATTTCTGCTCATGAAGTAAGAGCTCTTTCTACTTCCTGGGCTTATGCTAATAGTGTTGCTATTACAGATTTAATGAAGGCTGCTTATTGGTCTCAGCCATCCACATTTACTAATTTTTATCTCAGAAATATTGAGTCCATTTCTGGAGACCTGCATTGTTTAGGTCCGTTATCTGTTGCTCAGAATGTCGTCCACTAAACAGTTGCAACTATAGTTATGCAGGCTTTCTGTTCCGGCAGTGACTCCGTCCGGCTGCCCTCTTCGCTCTGGGCTATTTGACCCAGGGCAAGGGGAAGGGGGGGGGGCGGGTGTTCCCTTAGGTCACCTGCTTTATAGTGAAAAGCAAGGGAATGCCTCCTCCAAGACAGTATTTCTGAGTCGCTTCCGGGATGGTTTTAAAGTGTAATATTAATGTTTAATTTCATTCATGTCTTATTTTTAAAGTGTAGCTCGGTGTGAAGCATTTGTATATGTCAAGTGTCAAACGGGCTTTTAATATACAATACTCGGACACTTTTAAATGATTATAAAGAGTCTCAATTCTCTGGACTACTTTATTTATTGGCTTGTTTTAATAATAATTAGTATAAAGGTTATACTGGATATTAATAGAGAACATGAATGTTATTGTGCTCAATTATTAAGGGTAGTGTATCTTTCTAATTTAAATATTAAATAAGAAAGATACATGTAAAGCCTAATACTCCTTTTCTCCTTAAGGGGTTATCTCTTTATTTTATAATTGAGCTTATTGGATTTTCCTCTATGTCCTAGGCCCTCCAGCCTGTTTACTATTCAGCTAAGTCTGGGTCATTGGTACAGTATAAAAATGTTAAAAAATTTATAGTAATTTATATATTTTTTATACTTACCAATGACCCAGACGGGGATGGCCCTCCCTGAGTTGGGAACTCTTGCCTCCCCGCTGAGTACATAGCGCTGACCAGGCACTGCCAGTAAGAATGATATTTGGCGCCAATTTCGGGACGACTGCGTCACTGCGCATGCGCAGTAGAGTCGTATTATGGAGGTCCTTTAGGACATTATTTCTTTTTGTTTTGGATGCAAATTTTGGGGATTGGGGGGGCAAAATTTGTGTTTGGCCCTGGTTTTTGTGGAGTTAGCACCAGCTAAGTCTGGGTCATTGGTAAGTATAAAAAATATATAAATTACTATAAATTTTTTAACTTTTATAAACATTTCAAGGTCTGCCTTTGATACAGTTTTCTGTAATTTCTTCTTCTTTGAATTTTATGAGCTACAAATAAATTTTATTGTACCTATGAAAATCAGAGATAAGAAATTACAGCAAATTTTCTGAATTCATGTGCAAAAAGCTTAATTTTCTTTTTCCTTTTACACCATTTTCATATAAATTTATAGATGTAAAATAACTCAACCAGTGGATTCATTCTGTGTTCATTAATTTTTGGAAGAAACTTAATTCCACAAATTCCCCCCCCCCCCCCCCCCCCCCCCCTCCAGAAAAAAAATAAAAATAAAAATACATGAGAACTTTTGCTAATTAGTTAATTATGGCAAATTTAGTTTCCTGTCATTCTTATCCCTGGAAAATATGTCGGCAACAAGTTCATGTAACCCTTTCCCTAACACATTTCACATATGACAACACTTGCCAGAAAGTTTCCTGAATAATTTTTTTTTTAAATCATTTTTCACCACAGAAACATAGCTTCTGACCTCTACCCCCTCCTCCATTCGAATGAACTCAATGAGCTGGTTCCAGTGGATCATAAGTAATGTTTTTGAGACAAAAATTGAATGACAATGTTTGTGAGTAGTACTGACCAGTTATTGTTATTACTTGGATAAATGGTTAAAAGAAATCATTTGCAACATTTACAGGTAATGGTTGACGATGGTTCTGGAAAGTTGAGAGGCTTTGGATTTGTGAGTTTTGAGGAGCCAGAAGCTGCTGAGAAGGTATGATTTTTTCATCTCTTGGGGACTTTTGACTTAAGCTTCAACTTCGGTAATCACTTTGGTAGAGATAGATATGATGCACTGGCACACATAAGGTGGACATTTTCTTTTATGTGACTTGTTAGACCAGTTGAAGATTGCAGACCCACAACGTAGATTAGCTGGTTGACCATGAGTTCAAGAGTTTTAATTTTATAGAAGCATCAAGTTTCAAATTCATGGATCAAAAGTTGTAGCACGATGTACCTTGTTTATTAAAGATTTGCAAGTGTTTTGGAAGCTTAGCTCACAGAAAACCTCAATATTTGTGAGGAATTTTCACCCCTGCCTACTATGATTTAATGGTTGACATATAGTGAACCATCCCTGCACTGTATTTCCAATATTTTCTAATTATGATTTATACAGTTAAAATTTTTTTTTTACAATTTACTAGTCCTTAGTCACTAACTTCATGTTGATAATTAATGCGAAGTAAGTTTTTTTCAGTGTGTCGCAAGGAGAGTATTACTGCAGGATTTCAGGCGTATGATTCATTACATCATGCATGTGTGTCTGCACATAAAGGGAGGAGTCTCAAAAACATTTGGCCTGCGCAAACAGGAAATTACAGAAAATCAATGTTAGCCAATCAAAAGCAGAGCCAAAAATTGATACAATTTCATCAGTTATCTCATGTTGAATTGTGTTGCAATTTTTTCATGTTTTATTAATGAAAGTATCGTTAAATTGCATTTTTAGCAAATAATACTTTGAAGAATAGATCGTGCTGTGCCACATACTGTAATATTTAATCCTTTCAGGAAGCCTATTTTTAATCGCCATCTTCGTTGAGTTGACAGGTGCTGTTCTTGTCTCTCAAAAAAATAAAAATTGTAGGAGCGATGACGTGCAAGACTGATAGTGCACCTCAGAATTGAAAGACTGATGATGTCCAAATGAATGCCACAAACATAAATTGTGCGCACTATTTTACTGACAACGGGGCATAATAAGAACAATAACTTTGTATTACATGTATCCTAAATATAAGATGGATAATATTGTGATAACATGTCCCTTTGTACTATGCGGGTAATTTAAGAATCTTGAAGTTAAGTACAATAACCTTCATTTTATAGTTCCCTAGCTAACAAATGTAACCAGAAAATAACACAAAAGGTTTTCAATACCGTACTTACCGTGGAATAAGTCCATAATCGAAAATAAGGCCAGCTGCCCCCTTTTCAGATTTCAGTTTGAGAATCCCTCCTTGAAAATAAGCCTAGTTCCTGGCTTTGTAATGATACATATAAGTTGTTACAACAAAAAAGAACCCATTACTCATTGCACATGATATCAAAATGAATTTTAATTATATTTTTTAGCTCACCTGACTGAAAGTCAGTGGAAGCTCTTACCATCACTTGGCATCCATTGTCTGCCTTGCATCATCCATTAACTTTTGAAATTTGTCTTCTTCAAAACCACTGGGCCAACAAAAAAAAAGTATGGCACAGGCCATCTTTGGAGAAGACCCTTTCTACTTTGTTCAAATGAACCTGCTGCCATCTTTGAGCTGGGCTAAATGCCCCAAAAGCTTAAAAATCTTCTCATGAACCATCAGAGAGAATACTTTGATATTTGGTATGAAACTTCCTTTGGTGGTTTAAAAGTTTATTCAAGGCAGGTTTGTAGGTCAATATTTGGGGCTCTCTGTGGGCTGGTTTGAACCAAATTTAGCATGTAGTATATTTGGGTCATAAGTACTTGATTTGTGCCTGAATTTTTTTTTGCAGCCCCATAGGAATCCCAGAAGCTAAAAATAGGCCCAAAGACCCATATTGATGAAGCTTTCTTAGGACCAGTTGAGCAAGCTGAGAGGTCCTCTGTTTGAATCCCGCCTGTGGCAGCTGCGTTGTATCCTATGGGCAAGACACTTAATCCTGATTGCCCATGTGGGGGCATAGTGGCTTGATGTATTAAGGCGTACTGCATGTCAGTGGTGCACTTCAACCAATGCTAATCCTGGCCGTGTAGAGTTAGTACGTTGGGGAGCCTGACAGTTGCTCGGTGGTTCTCTCCAGATACTCCAGCTTTCCCCAACTGTGAAATTGTCCGATATGATATGACTCTGGCTGTCGAAAGTGTCATGGAACCTCAGTAAATAAATAAATAGGACCAGTATTTAGAATAGAGAACCGAAAAATTATCATTTTTGTCATGTTGATGCCCATTTTAACACTGTTGGCAGTGGGGAAAATGCCAAGTCCTTATCTTTCTTGTGCTCCTACCAAGTATTCTTCTCAAGAACTTTTGGGCCAAATCTAAACTAATTTTGTACAAAGCATCTTGGTGGAGGGAACTGCAGACTTTTCTTTTATCCCTGAATTTACTAGTGCCCTCTCTGGTATGGAACTTTCTGTAGTGATGCAGTTTTTTTTCAAAGGAAGACAGTAGGTCAGTATTTGGGCTTCCTGTTGAAGGACGCCTATTTTATCCCCCAAAAGTTACTATACCCCTTTCGGTGGGGGTAAAGACCCCTAGAAGCTAAAACAAAATGTCTGCAGAGCTTTTCTGATGCATAGTTGTGCATCGTCATCATTTTTTTTGTCTGGGCCGTAATGTCTTAACCACTGTCATTTTTTGAAAAGTTTGTAGCTGTAAGTATTGTCACTAGACAGTGTGTCATCAGTCAAAATGAGGTCTGTACCCTCAATGTGATGATCACTGGCCCTAAAGATCAGGTAACAGTCATGAAAACTTATGAGATTTTGCTACAATTTTTATCTGACCCATATAATTTGATCTAATAGGCAGATCTTGTTCACACTTGGTACAATTATTGCTCATGACTCAAAGGTTGTCATCACGACTTTGATCCATGGTCATATCATCAAGGTCAAGGTCACAGACAGCAAAACTTGGATATTGTTCACAGCCCTTGTCCGGTCCATATAACTTGTTAGATTGACAGATTTTTTTCATACTTGGTACAATTATTGCTCACGACTTAAAGGTGTGTCATGACTTTGTTCCAAGGTTATATCATGAAGGTCAAGGTCACAGGCAGCAAAATTTTAAAATTTCTATTCAGCCCTTGTCCGGCTGTATAATTGAATCTATGTGACAGATCTTGTTCATACTTCACACAGTTGTTACTCAAAATGTAACATTGCTTCATGACCATGACCAATTGTCATATTGTGAAGGTTAAGTCACGAGCAGTAATACTTGAATTCTTGTCTGCTATTTAACTTCCCCTAAAAGCAGTGACACTGAGTGGAGCTGTCTTGGCTGACAGGCCTCTTGTTTAAAACCTAACAGAACAGAGCTTTGTTTTTTTGACTGCTTTCTCAGGGCAAGCAGAAATGTATGGCCAAAAAATGCTTTTGGTTCATCTTGCTTCTCTCACAACCTTTACTCGTCTTTTTGAGACAACTTAAGCAAGGAGTGCCTTTTAGGCATACCTGAGCCTCTAGTTTTTAAAATGTTTAAAAAATTGTCAACAGAACCATATCATGTGAGACCTCGTTGGAACAATCTCTATGAGCTCATTTCAATGATGGGGCCCATAGTTTTATTGAAATTTTTTAATTTTGTGAACCCGTGCATCAGATTCATTGGGTATAGGAATAATGTATCTTTATGGGATTGACTGAATCACCTAATTTTTTGTCAGCTTTGGACCAAAATCTCCTGCAGACTTGACCTCTAGAAATAAGCCCACCCATATACTTTAGCCCTCTTTTACTTTACCTTCCCCTTCCCACGCCTCGGCTTATCCCTGCGTCCGTGCGTAAACTAAAAACTTCCCTCATCATCAGAACAAGTTTGGTCAGTCCATTGCAATATGGTTTTATAAGCTGTGTTTCAATGACCAAAATTGAAAAAGAATAAAATTTAATGGGAATTTTTATCTGTTGGACCTGTATGATATGGTTAGGTGTTGAGCCAGTTATTGTATGATAGGTTAGTTGTTGAACCTGTTATTGTATGATAGGTTAGGTGTTGAACCTGTTATTTTTAAGTGTTAAACATGCTCTTAGTAATTCCTTTGACAGCAGGACAGAATTTTTTTAAGTCAAGAAATTAGGACTGTCACGATTTTTAGCTCACCTGAGCACAGCTCAAGGGGAGCTTTACTGATCACTTTCCGTCCGGCGTCCGTCCGGCGTTAACTTTACATTATCAACTTCTTCTCAAACTGCTGGGCCGAATTCAACAAAATTTGCTGTGCATGTTCCCAATCATATGTCAATTCCAGTTTGTTCAAATCAAGTTGACCCGCCCCCTTGGTAGGGCCACGCCCAAAAAGTGAGTCAAAATCTTAAAAAATTTTCTTCTCATGAACCAGCAGTAGCAGAGACTTGATATTAGGTGTGCAGCTTCCTTTTGAGGTGTAGACTCAGATTTGTTCAAGAGAAGTTCTAGGGGCTATACTTGCCATCGTTATGGGAGGGGCAAGAATTTTTGCCCCGCCTAAAATTTCTACTTTCCAAACCAAGAGGGTGATTTGAACCAAATTTGACATGAGGTTTTATTGGGACATAAGGAGTTAATTTATGCCAAAAAATATTTTCCCATTTCCCCATGGGAACCGCAGGAGCTAAAAATAGAAAATAGAAAAAAATTAAAACGCCCATATCTCCAAAACTACACGGCACTGAGAATTCTTATTTGGTGTGAATCTTCCTTAGGACGAACAGAATGGAATGGTATAAATAATGGCTATCGGTTTTATCATGGGGTACTTTTTGGGGACTTTGAAAAAGTGCCGAGTCAGCATTTTTTAACACTGTGGGTAATGGGAAAAACATTTAAGACTACTTTTCTCCCAAACCACTGCTCCAAAAGCTTTCAGATTTCACATGTAACATCTTTAAAAGATTGTTTCACATGTGTTTATTGAAATCAATTCCCTGGGCCCACATTTGGGCTCTCTATGGGAGCCCAAATGTTTAAATTAGTGCAATATGAGGAATATACTTTAAAAATCTTCTTCTTCAGATCTACCAATAAGAATCTTTTGATATTTGATATGCAGCATCCTTAGGGGGGTGAGATTCAAGTTTGTTCAAGCCAAGTCCCTGGGTTCAAATTTGGGCTCACTGTGGGAGCCCGAAGTATAACTTAGTTCAAAATGAGAAATTTTCTTCAAAAATCTTCTTCAGATCCAGAGGTCAGAATGTTTTGATATTTAGTATGTATCATCCTTGGAGGGGGGGGGGTGGATTCAAGTTTGTTCAAGCCAAGTCCCTGGGTTGATATTTGGGCTTCCTGTGGGAGCCCAAATTATAACTTCATTCAGTATGAGGAATTTTTTTAAAAAATCTTTAGCAGTCAGAATGTTTTGATATTTGGCATGCAGCATCCACAGTGGGGTGAGATTCAAGTTTGTTCAAGCCATGCCCCTAGGTTCATATTCACTGTGGGAGCTCAAATTGTAACTTAGTTCAAAATGAGGAACATTCTTTAACCCTTTACCCAACGCAGACGATATCAAAATTTATTATTTTAAATATCATTTTTTAAAATTTTTCAAAAATTTTCAACAAAACCATGTCATGTGACCCCTTGTTGGAACGAGCTCGACGAGCTTGTTCCAACGAGGGGTCACATGATATGGTTTTGTTGAAATTTTTTGAAAAATAATACATATTACGCGGGCGGATGCGGCCGATTCGTTGGGTAAAGGGGTAAAAATCTTTGTCTTCAGATCTACCAATAAGAATCTTTTGATATTTGGTATGCAGCATCCTTGGGTGGGGGGGGGGGGGGGGGGGGGGGGGTGGAGATTCAAGTTTGTTCAAGCCAAGTCCCTGTGTTCATATTTAGGCTGAAGATTTAGGGTCCCCTTTCGGACTTAGAAATTTGGACCAAAATCCGGAAATTTTGTTTTTTTTTGTTATGCGTTTCAGTCAATTTTAAGACCAAAAAATTTTATTTTTTTTCACACTGAAAATTTGTGGGCCGGGTTGGACTTAGAAAAGTTTGCACCAAAATCCTGAAATTAGTTTGTTTTTTTATGCGTTTTGGTCAATTTTAAGAAGAAGAAAAAAATTTTAGGCTGAAAATATTTTGTTCGGAGCTTCGAAAATTTCAGAACAGAATAAAAAAAAATCTGTTTTTTATGCATTTATCTCAATTTTGGGACGTAAAGGTGCTGGAACTGAAAGGAGCAGGAAAATCCTGTGTATTGTGTGGGCCCAACTGCTTCATCTAGTTGGTATATGCTTTTCTTAGGAGGAGAGTATGTAGCTTACTCAAGTCAACTGCCTGGTTTGATATTTAGACTACCATGTCAGGTGAGCACCCTCAGGCCCCCTGGGGCCTCTTGTTTAATTTAGGAATCGATTAATCATCGATAATAATCGATTAATCATACCTAGATGACCCTACCTCCCTCTCTTTGAAGTCGTTAAACATGAAGTTCAAGTCAGTTGACCTACCTCAAGTAAACAACGAAGATGATCGTCTTTTAGGCACATTCAGAGCTTTGATGTTCTGAACATTTGAACCGTCAGCGTAATAATCAAGACCAGTCATCAGTTGCGAACTTCGCAAATTCACAACTGCCGATCAGTCTTGATTATTAAACTAACGGTTCAAAAGTTAAGAACATCAAAGCTTGAATGCACCCAAAAGACAAATGCTTCTAACAGCTTTTTGATATTTAACGTCGATGTTCTTGAATTTTTTCCTTTAGAAACAATAGTTTTTTCATCATATTTTTTTTTAATAAACATCCCAAACGAGGTAAAATTTACTAAAAATACTAATTGATTTCCACATGACCGATCGACAATCAATTGATAATCGTGACAGCCCTACAAGAAAACAAATTTCTGAAGGTTTGAATTATTATGGAAATATTCGAAAATAATGTACTGTAAGTTTATGACAGGGTGCCTTTTTTTAATATCTGACAGGCATGTGGAGATTTAAATGGATCTGAAATGAATGGAAGACCCTTGTATTGTGGCAGAGCACAGAAAAAGGCAGAAAGACAAGCTGAGCTCAAAGAAAAATTTGATAGATTGAAAATGGAGAGAATAAACCGCTACCAGGGGGTTAATTTGTATGTGAAGAATTTAGATGATACTATTGATGATGAGCGAATTAGAAAGGAATTCTCACAGTTTGGAACAATTACAAGTGCTAAGGTAAAGTTTGTATTACAATAAGAAATCTTGACAAATACCCATTCACCCTAGAGACAAGCATTACTTGTTCTCTTCCCCAAAATGGGTTACATTAAATGGTTTTCATTATTTATTGTCATGTAAACCAAGATTTGTTTACATGATTCAGTGAAAACCAACAATTTTTTATTATCACATATGATTGTGTTTGATGTGGATTGCTCATATGCTATTGCTTAGCAATATCAGGGAATTTCAAGGAATTTTGGAGGCACAGTTGCTCAGTAGGTAGAGGTGCAGGCTACAAGCCGAGAAGTCCTCGGTTCGAATCCCACCTGCGGCAACCACGTTGTGTCATTGGGCAATACACTTCGCACCCATTGCCGACGTGGGGGCACGGTGACGCCATGTACCAAGGCGTACTGCACGTCGATGGTGTCCTTGTCAGCAGCCAATGCTAACCCTGCTTGTGTGGAGTTATTATGTTGGGGAGTCTGACAGTTGCTCACCGTTGCTCGGTGGTTCTCTCCAGGTACTCCGGCTTCCTCCACCCGTGAAACTGTTAGACACGAGGTTACCCTGGTTAACCATTGTGCAGAAATATGTGACCTAAAAATACCAATAAATAAAAAAATAAAGAATACAAGGAATTTCAGTTCATGTATGAAAACATTTGATTAGTCTCTACTAGGTGTAGTGAAATAGTAATCAGGGTTTCAAGTATTCTGTGGGGAGTCTTTCCCCTCCCACCCTCCCTCCCTCAATTATTTCACCTTTCCATGTATTCAAGAATTTGATTCAACTGGTTGGGTGCTAGAAGCCACTATTGGGGCTTTCCAAAAAATGAGAGTACCAGAGCAAAAGCCAACATTTTCCTTGCAGACATTTCATATTCAATCAAGTGCAAATAATATTTTGTTCATATAATGTTGTTTTATTGCAAATTATTGGAGAGTGCTTGTGGGCCCTCTCCAATAACTTGTAATAAACGAAATTTTGATGAAACAAGTCAGACCACCAAAAATAATCTAGCCCTCAACCAGTTAACCCTTTACCCAATGCAGATGATTTCAAAATTTATTATTTTAAGTATCATTTTTTAAATTCTTTTAAAACATTTCAACAAAACCATATCATGAACCCCTTTTTGGAACGAGCTCGACGAGCTCGTTCCAGAGAGGGGTCTCATGATACGGTTTTGTTGAAATTTTTTGAAAAATATTTTTTCAACTGCTGAATTTACATATTACGCGGGCAATTCGTTGGGTAAAGGGTAATTTTGGTACCTCTTTGATACAGTAGAGTCTATTAACTTGGATAGCTCTTGATTCAAGATAATTTCCAATTGCAAAACTATTTTCCATTCAGTACAGTTTTGAACTATTATCCTAGTAATTGAACAAAAAAGGGAGTGCGGTGGCTCAGTGGCAGATTGTTGAACTTCTATGCTTGAGGTCCCGAGTTTGATCCCCGTCAGGACAACCTGCGTTGTGTACTTGGGCAAGGCACTTTATCCCGGTTGCCTACATGGGGGCACGATGATACCGTGTACTGAGGCATACTTCACATTGATAGTGCACATGTCTTCAACCGCTGTCACCCTGCATGAGCGGAGCTTAAACAGAGTTAGAATGTTGAGCTGACAGTTGCTCGTCGATTCTTGGTGGTTTAATCCAGGTACTCCGGCTTCCTCCACCCGTAAAACTGTCATGTGGCCATAAACGCCAATAAATAATTAAAGTGAACAAAAATCTTGTAACAGGCCTGGAAATAAGGAATCTGGTACGTAACCTATTTACAGGTTATTCCTATTTTATTAGTCCTAACATGTCGTAACCTGTTTTCTAAAGTTGTCCTGCTGTTTATATTTCGTCATTGTTATTGAGGTTAATTTTACTTCGAAAATAGTTTTCATGTGATTTTTAGCTCAACTTTGGCGAAGCCAAATTTGAGCTTATGCCATGGTCAGTCGTCCGTCTGTCTGTCAACAATTCAATACGGCTCGGGCTAGAGGCCGTATTTATGAACCAATCTTTACGAAACTTCTTGGGTACCTTTGTTATGACCGTGGGACGAGAACGAGTGTTTTGGGTCCGATCCAAAATTCAAGTTGGCCGCTGGCGGCCATTTTGTACAGACTTAGGTGAAATCAGATTTTTGCGCAGAACTTCCATATGAAAGCACTGATTTGAATAATTTTTGTATGAATGTTTAGTACCATGGGATACATCACATATAATACGGGTTTTTTTCTCGTGCAGAAATTATGCAAATTAGATGAACTTTGATTTTTTCAGTGCGACTTACACACAGTAAGTACACATGTCAATACGGCTCAGACTAGAGTCTGTATTTATGAACTGATCTTCACGAAATGTCTTGGGTACCTTTGTTATCACCTTGGGATTTTGAGAATTTTTTTCTCGTACGTAAATTATGCAAATTAGATGAATTTTGATTTATTTAGTGCTAGAGGCTGTATTTATCAACCGATCTTCACGAAACTTCTTGGGTACCTCTGTTATCACCTTGGGATGAGAACGAATGTTTTTGAGTGCGGTCCAAAATTCAAGATGGCTGCCAGTGGCCATTTTGTACCGAAATTAGGTCTAATCAGTTTTTTGTACACAACTTCTATACGGCTCAGGCTAGAGGCCTTATTTATGAACCGATCTTTAGGAAACTTCTTGGGTACCTTTGTTATCACCGTGGGATGAGAACGGGTGTTTTTGGGTGTGGTCCGAAATTCAAGATGGTCACCAGCAGCCATTTTGTACCAAAATTAGTGCAATCAGTCTTTTGTACAGAACTTCTGTATGAAAGTTCTGATTTGAATAAATGTTTGTATGAATGTTTAGTAAAATGGAATACATCACATACAGTATGGGTTTTTTTCTCGTGCAAAAATTAGGCAAATTAGATGAATTTTGATTTATTTACTGCTACTTATACACTGTAAGTGCACATGTCAATACGGCTCGGGCTAGAGGCTGTATTTATCAACAGATCTTCACGAAACTTCTTGGGTATCTTTGTTATCACCTTGGGATGAGAACGAGTGTTTCTGAGTGCGGTCCAAAATTCAAGATGGCTGCCAGTGGCCATTTTGTACTGAAATTAGGTCCAATCAGTTTTTTGTCACAACTTCTATACAGCTCGTATTTATGAATTGATCTTCACGAAACTTCTTGGGTACCTTTGTTTTCACCTTGGGACAGGAATGAGTGTGTTTTGGGGTGCCTTTGTTATCACTGTGCTATGAGAACAAATATTTTGGGGCTCAGTCAGACCCACTCTGGGACTCCAAGATGTCTTTTCTAGTTTAGCATCTGACTGTCACCCACCTTTACAATACTTTACCTATACATTTGTTACAGGCTACGATCAGTATTTATGTACAGACCGTTACAATACTTTATTTGTACCTTTGTTATCAGGTCATTACCTAGATGTTTGTCATTGCTGTGTCACATACTATACATGTACATGTCTTGACAAGTTGAGCTACAGTGTCATTGACACTTTCATTTACAGTCATGATGTTGAATGACAACTCTAGTATTATTAATGAGCTCTGGGAAGACGTTTACTGGGCGATTCAGACTTTGGACGTACACTGAATGATTCGGAAGATAAACGTATTTAATGAATATTTAAAACCAAGAAAGTTTGATTTATCATTCTCCAGGTTTTGTAGTATTGTTTGTCAATTTGCAAATTATGAACTTTAAAATGTCGGTGTTTGTTGTTTTATTAGCATGAAATTAAATATTCAAAAAATTTAAATAAAAATTTCCAAACATTAATGGCCAGGTGTTTATTTGCCGCTTGATGTTAACGAGAAGCCGGCCCAATTTTTGTACCTAATGGCACACCAAATGTCAGTCAGGGCTGACGCCGAATAAGAGAACTATTTGGATTTAGATTTTCCGAACCTTGGGATGGAATAGTAAAGTGGTGATCACATTTGAGTTCATTCAGTGGTCAAAGGCGATTGTGAACAGTTCGCTGGTTCTGATTTTTAGGTTGCCTGACTTTCAGCCGGGGGAGTCATAGTGATCACTCACCGTTCGTCATCCATGAACATGGTGTTTGCATCTTCTCCTCCAAAACTGCTGAACCAATTTAATTGAAATTTGAGATAATAGTTTATGATATCGCATTTTGATTTTTTTTTTCAAATCAAGTTGCCCTGCCTCTCGGAAGGGCCAAACCCAAAAAGTGTGCTTTAAAAATTTTCTTCTCATGAACCAGCAGTATCAGAGACTTGATATTTGGTGTGCAGCTTCCGTTTGAGGTGTAGAATTAGATTTGTTCAAGAGAAGTTCGAGGAGCTATATTTGACTTTGTTGTGGGAGGGGCGAGAATTTTTGCCCTGCCCAGAATTTCTCTTTTCCAAACCGAGAGTCTGTTTTGAACCAAATTTGATATGAGGGCTTATTGGGTCATAAGTACATAATTTATGCCAAAAAAACTTCTTGTTGCCCCATGGGAGCTACAGGAGCTAAAAATAGAATAAATTTTAAAACTCCCATAGCTCCAAAACTGCATAGCACTGAGAATTCTTATTTGGTGTGAAGCTTCCTTAGGACCAACAGAATGGAATGGTCCAAAAATCTCCTTTATCATGGGGTACTTGTTCGTGATTTTGAAAAAGTGCCGAGGCAGCATTTTTTAACACTGGGTAATGGGAAAAACATTTAAGACTACTTTTCTCCTAAACCACTGCTCCAAAAGCTCTCAGATTTCACATATAACGTCTTTGGAAGATTGTTTCACATGTTTATTGAAATCTAACCCTGGGTTTATATTGGGGCTCACAGTGAGCCCGAATTATAGCTTAGTTCAAAATGCGAAATTTTCTTTAAAAATCTTCAGATCCAGCAGTCGGAATGTTTTGATATTTGCTATGCAGGTGAGATTCAAGTTTGTTCAAGCCAAGTTCCTGGGTAAATATTTGAGCTCCCTGTGGGAGCCCGAATTATAACTCACTTCAATATGAGGAATATTCTTCAAAAATCTTCACATCCACCAGTCAGGATCTTTTGATATTTGGTGTACAGCATCCTCACAGTGGTGAGATTCAAGTATGTTCAAGCCAAGTCACTAGATTCATATTTGGGCTCCCTGTGGGAGCCCGAATTATTACTTAGTTCAATATAAGGAATATTCTTTAAAAAGCAGCTTTTTTTTTTTAGATCCACTGGTCATGAATCTTTGGATATTTAGTATAAGCTTTTCTTAGGAGGGCCAGATGCAACTTGTTGAAATCAATTCCTGGGTTGATATTTAGGCTACCATGTCAAGTAAGTGCCCTCATAGCCTCCCTGTACACTGAATGACCATTCACAAATTATGTCTGGGCCTGTTGTAGTATGTCAAGATCAGGGACCAGCCTAGGGGGGAATTTTAGGGAGACTTCAAGTCTCCCTCCAGAAAAAATAGGGAGACTGCAGAGTCATGTAGGGAGACTTCATAGGCAAGTGGGAAAAATTAAGAATATTCATGTACCACCCCTGCCGCCCCTTCATATTTTCAATTTATGGTCCTCCATTAACGTATAAATAATCCAGGTCCAGTTGTCTATGATGCATCTGTGCCAGGTTAAAAAATCACAATGTAATTATTGACTGAAAATCCCCCACTGCTACCTTCTCCTTCATGACCCCTCACCTCTTCTTCGTGCCACTCCCCCATCACCCTCCTGTGGTTGCCTTTCAACAAAGTCTACTAAGCTAATAATTTCATAAGTCTGAAAGTGTGAACAGGACCAGATGTAAGAAGGTTGCTTGGGAGGTACTTTGTTAGTTAATAAACAAAATACATTCTGGGGTCGAGTATTTTGTAAAAGAAATGTCATTCCGCATCATTTTTATGGCATTCCGGTGTCATTCCGCGTCATTTCATGTCATTCCGATGTTTAGGAGGACCCTTTTTCAAGATCGTCCACATGCACACTTGTGTCCTGTACAAAGCTTTTCTTGACATCACAAAAGCTTTTTTTCATCTGTTTCAATTCCATTCGTGTTTTTCTGGGAATAGACAGCCCAACAGTTAACAGTCGTCAGCAAATCGAAATGAAAATAATGTGTTATAAAATACGTCTGTTGTGTATACATTTTCGGCATCCTAAGCGACGTACCCTACTTTCAAACTGGGTTGTTTTGTTGAGTCGCGTAAGTCACCTATTCTCCTTTCGACACTTGAAGCTCCGACTGGAACGCAACAAAATAGAAATAAAAAAATCCGCCAAAAGCGACAATGGACAATTGCTTGTCGTGTGATTTCAAATAAATGGACGTTTATTTGACGAATTAAAATGCCCATTTATCACACTCGAGCACATTCGATTTTTGAAAATAGTCGTTTTCATGTAAACCTCGCATCACTCAGTTCAGCCTTTTCTCATTTTGGCCAATTTTTAGAGGGCGACTTGTAATCGCCCCGACTATTTTTCTAGGTGACTTTGGGCTTAGAAGGGCGACTTAATCGCCCGAGTCGCCCTCACGGCTGGTCCCTGGTCAAGATATTACCCTGACAATCACTGAATTCGCCTTGTTTATTTACCTATTTGGCTTCAGTACATCTATTACAAGTGTTGAATCAACCACTCAACTAAATGCTTAAGTTAACTCAGAATGCTGCAATGGGCTCAAAGTCCTCATTGTATTACATGTATCTTAAATATTGGACAATTAAGTCATTGTGTGATGCTGGCGGATATTCCTGCTTACCACTAAAGCAATTTAAATTGGAGCAAATTTTACAAAAATTCACCCAGCAATTTGTATCAACCTTTGGACTAGTGATTTCTGAAGTCAAAATTTTATGAACCTTTCAGGATGAGACCTGATGAAAACTATATAAAAATACTCTGCCAGAAATAAAACATGGGTGCGTGTTTCCAAGTGTATGGTAATGCATGCAGTGACTAGAAATAGGTCATACTTTGTTCATTTTCAGTAATGTTTCAAATACAAATGATTATTAACTTGAGAATGCTACAAAGAGTACAGATTCCTGTTAACTGAATACTCCTGTTGATTGAATAAGTGGATGGGGGGGAGGGGGCACAGTGGCTCAGTAGGTAGAGGTGCAGGCTGCAAGTCCAGGGCTTGCATTTTAACCAGGCTGATCTGCCCCAGCCTGGTAAACGACCGCATAAATAATCTGGTGAGGCCAATCAATCGACCCCTTCGTGACTCTATTGTTTTCCTAATCTCATTGAATCAAACAAGTGATTTCATAACTTACGACAATGGGACTAACCGATCGGGCGATTGCAGGTTTATTTGTGTCCTTCTCCTGGGGATGTACTAAAAGACAATCACAGAAGAGTGTAGAAAACATGAGGGGGTGGGTAAATGCACAAACCGGTTGATACTGACCTTATAAACCTTTTACGACTTCGAATCCCTTATTTATTATTACCACATTGCATTGCGATTACTGTTTGATTGCCTGGCACAGCTTTTATACATCTGGTGGTAAAAGCCATACAAATATCATCAGCAGACTTTAAAAAAAATTATTTTGTGTATGACTGTTGTCAACACAACCACATGTGTCTATTATAATAAAGAACATGAACATAACCTCTGATTGATTGAGCATTTATTCTGAAATGTTTACACAAGAATTGGTAATTTCTTCATCCTATGTGGATTCCCTCCCCCCCCTTCCTCCCCTCCAAGCTGTCTTTGAAAATAACCCGTCACAAAACAAAGCAATTACAATTGATTTGGAAAAATATACGCTGAACACATACTGGTTCATGGATTATTTATTCATGAGTGATTTATATCATGGGCATTTTTTTTAGGGAATAATTGACAAGTGAGAGTGCATGATGTCAGGTTTGTTGATCTTCAAAGTGAATTTGTGAAAATAAAAACCACAATATTTTTGCTTTGTCAGTGAAATTTATTTATTTATTTATTTATTTATTTATTTATTTATTTATTTGTCAGACCCCCCCAACATACTAACTCCACACATGCAGGGTTATCATTGGTTGAAGACTTGTATCATCGACGTGCTGTATGCCATAATACCCAATGCCACTGTGCCCCCACATGGGTAATGGGGGTGAAGTGTCTGAAACCGAGACAAGATTAAGAACAGTACCAGATTAATTTAACTTCTCAGTGGTCTTGATCAAGAAATTATGTTGAAACTACTTTTGGAGTTGGAGGACACAGAAATTGCTAGTACCACTATATAGGCTTTATATTTTTAGTTAAAAGCAAGAGATATAAGCACTCTTCATAGTGTTCAACCGATGATCGGAATCGACCACCCAAATTTGTCAATTGTGGGCAATCGGATGACAACAGTAATGCCTCCTGGAACCTCTGTTCAACCGATTGTTGCCAAGTATTTTTTGTGATGATTCAATGACCACATTTTATTATCTTCTGCAATAGTTCCATTGCTAATGTAAAATGATGTCAATGATGCCATTCAATAAAGCTGGGAAACAACCACAATGTATATTCTTAATGATACCATTCAATAAAGTTGGGAAACAACCACAATGTGTATTCTTAATTTCTCTGGACGCCCCTTTATGGAGTATACAGGTTAAACGACATGTAAAGCTTACAATTGAGCATACCTGCGGCAGTCGCCAGTTCATACCGGAAAAAGTGAAGATTGCACTACATTGACTCTGGTCGCAGTAAAATAACCAGTCATGCGCACTTGGGCAGTACACTCTGAATGTGAGGGCTATTTTTGAAGATCGTTTGAACACTAACCCTTCAAGACATTGTAATAAAAAAAAAACCTTTCCTGAAGAGATTTTGACTTTTAAAAATAACCCTCTTCACACTGGTGTCAAAATATCAAAATTTCTTTCATTAAATTTTCCCCATGGTGCAACTGCAAATTTAACTAATTTAATCTTGTTTGACAGAACCTGTTGAATTCTCAGCACTATTCACAAAAATTGCCAGTTAATTTTTATTATTTTTTAATTTTTTGTCTCAAAAACATAGGTTTTGAGACAAAAAATGAAAAAAATTAGTTACTCAAGAATTTTGTTTGCAAGTGTTGTCTGCTTTTCATGTTAGGTAAAGGGTTAAACACTAATGGGATAATATTATATGGGATAAGAAGAATAAACAGATTTCTTTCTGCAAGTTTTGTATATAAGCTTGATTCAGCCCTACTAAACTCACTCATCTGAATTTCAGGTTATGACTGAAGGTGGCCGATCAAAAGGTTTTGGCTTTGTATGCTTTAGTGCACCAGAAGAAGCTACTAGAGCCGTAACAGAGATGAATGGAAGGATAGTTGGATCAAAGCCATTATATGTGGCCTTGGCACAGAGGAAGGAAGACAGACGGGCACATCTTGCCAACCAGTATATGCAGCGCATCACACAGATGAGACAGGTATCTCTAACAGAAAATAGTTCAAGACTTCTGTTAAATGAGAATGTTTTGCTTGGTAGTTTGAGACACACTTATCTCTTGAGCAGATTGCTGAATTCTTTCCATAAAAATAACTTTAAAAATGTACATTATCATTGCGTAAGATAATTTTAACTACTTATGCTTTTACCAAATTTTCTTAGTGTTTGCTTGATGGAATTGTGATGTCAACTACAAGTATTGGAAGAGGATTCTCTTCTTGAATATGAATTGTTGATTACTTCAATCAGTCCTTTAGATTGGTTTCATTTGGGTAAATCACTAAGGCTTAAATCTTCAACAAAATATGCCAAATAAGCATACTCTCTCTTCCACTCCCACCATCCAAACCAACCTATGTTACACCCTCCATTTTGGAAACATTCCTATAATAGGGGACCAGGCCTGTCCTTCTTGATCTATATTCAGACACAAGCCCCCCCCCAGGTGGGCTGGTGCATACCCAAATCATCAGAATCCGGCTATTCAGGAGGACAGTTACTTGCTCTCCTCAGCAAACTTTCAGGCAGTCTATAAGGATCTGGAGCAATCACCTTCCTCAGAAGGACAGGCCTGGAGGATGCTGATAGATGTGTGTCGCATACCATTTTGAATTTTGTTTGCCATTAAACAAACTTACAAGCCTCAGCTTATGTGTAAGGATGTGCCCGAGCCTGTAAATAAGCAATCTAGCATTTGCAGAATGTCTCCAGAGGGTGAATTTACTGATGCCATCTCATACAGTGGGCCAATTTTTCCTCTGGATACCTCTTTCTGTTTGGGCGTGATACCTTGATTCAGATTGAGGTTCTCTCCCATAAATTGTAACATGACAATAATGTGTGAACAAATCTTGAGGCCGAGAAAAAATTTAGCACTCTACCAGTAATGTTACTCAGACTTTACCATTCAAGATGCAACTTTTGGCTAACCTGTCCTCCGTTTGCGTAGATTTAAATTTACGTAACCACCACGCGAACGAAACAAGTGTTCTCGGAAAATTTTGCACACTGGAATTTAATTAATTTTAATCAAATTCGTTTCTCACAGCCTTCAAAATTGCCCTTGAAATATCATGGAGAAAGTATGAAACTGTTCAGACTCTGAAAAAATTTGAATTTTAAGAATTCCAAGAAAGTGAATTACATGTGTCTCCTCATTGAAGGAAGTAGCTTTTGCTTGTGCCATATAGTGCACGTGTTCGATTTGAAAAATGTACTTTGGATATTTGTAATAAATTAGGAATGAAATTAACACTTCTGACATTTTAATTTTTCATAGGGTCAACAAATGAGTGGTATTGTGCCAAGTGGAGCTGGCTACTTTGTTCCAACAATGCCCCAAACACAAAGAAGTTTCTTCACACCTACTCAGATGCCACAGGTGCGAGCAAGTCCAAGATGGCACACCCAAGTACCTAGACCACCACACGCACCTGCTGCAGGTATGGATATCTCGCAAGTTACTATTCTTTAAGCATGTTCTCTGGTGTAATTATTTGTGGTAGTGGTGGAAATATTAAAGTCTCAATAGAGTTTTGAACTCTTAGACCAGATGCTCCCCCACCCAACAATCGATAATAGACTTACAATGAAGAGTTTATTTCAAAAGAAAAAGTACCGTCTACAATGCAATAAACCATCTATAACCTTATCAGATTGTAAAACCATATAACCCTTTGAACCCGAGCGGACACTTTTCTGGTCCAGAAACATGATGCGTCATAATTTCATAAGTAAAATGGTTGCTAAGTGCATCTGTCGGGTAGACCAATCAATATTTTCAACGTGCCGCCCTAAGGCTGATCATAACAGTAAGTTCTATCATCATTATTACAATGTAGATGACGGTTCTGGGACAAATTAATAAAATGGCAATTCGAGTCAAGATATTTTCAAAGATCTAGTAATGTAGTTAATGAAAAAATGGTGACCTTAGTTTTAGGCGAAAAGAAATGATCATTTGCCCAATGTGTACAGTGCTGATAGTGCTTGAAAAAAGTCAAATTCCATGAAAAGCACTTAAATAGTGCTTGAATGTGATTCTCCGATATCAGTGGCAACACTGATAACAAGAAATCTTTGTGAGGATGATAAGTTATATTTAGTAATCATGTCTTTTGGTTGGTAACAAGTGGGTAACATAATTATAAATTTATTTAATCTTATTCCTTTTACAAGGTTAACTTGGTGAACAAGTTAACCCTTTACCTAACATGAAAAGAAGATGACACTTGCAAAACAAATTGTTGAATAACTTTTTATTTCATTTTTTGTCTCAAAAACATAGGTTATGACCCCTCATTGACCTCGTTCCAATGAGGGGGTCATAAACAATGTTTTTAGCTGCGACGAGCAGCTCTATATGTGGCAATGTCTGTCAGTCGGTCAGTCACCAACAAGTTTAAAAAACACCATAACTCCTAAAATACTTGATGGAATGACACCCTGACAATAGTGCATGTCATTCGGATAATTTCTGTCACATTCATGGACCAAGTTTTTCTTGTCACCAACAAGTTTTTTTGTCACCAACGAGTTTTAAAACGTCATTGATGTTGCACGAATCGGCACAGCTTTGGCACTCTGACATGATGAATGAAAAAATAATGAAAATTAATTGGCGATTTTTTTAGAATAGCGCTGGCCGTTTTTGGCCGTTATGTAGGGTACAGGGTTAAACAACTTATATAATGCGTCTCCTTGGCCCAATGGTGCATGTGTGTGGGATAACCTTCTTAGCGGCAACTTTGTAGCCTTGATCTTCTTGAATATTACAAAGGGATCTTTAGCCTGCATAGAGTGTTTCCCTTAATACAGAGGATATCCATTTTACATACCCACCCGATAGCACGGTACTATGTGACTGCCTAAACTTGACTTTAAACTTGGTATTGCACTTGTGATACAGCCATAAATGCTGAAAGTGACCTTAAAGAAACCATTCCAATGCAGAGATGCTGTTATATGAAAGTCAGATATTGAAGCATTTTCTATGAAAAGTTATTTACTGAGGGCCTTATTTTTTATCAATGTGCAGGTTTTCAAGCAATGCCTGGACCTCAGATGCGGCAAGCACGTCCATCAATGCCAGGGGTGCGACCCGCTTCGATGAATGCAAGACCAATAACCGGGCAATCGGCAACGGCTGCTACTAGTGGTCCAAGAGTTCCAATGGCCCAGGCAGTTGGTCGCCCTGGAGGAGCCACAGCAATGCCTCCACAAGCTGCAGCAAGACCTAGCTACAAATTCACAAACCAGATCAGAAATGCTCCTCAACCACCATCTGGAGGAATACCACAGGTGTGTATATTTATGTAATGCACAGCTTTTTTGAAACTAGGGTGATTGTAATCTTTCATATAGCTTCGAACATATTAACCATCATTCTGCCTAAAGGGACAACAGTATGTTCCTTCATCCTTTACCTGACTTGATGAGCTTATTTGAAATGAGGGTTTATAAGCTGTGTTTTCAGGGTGAAAGTTGACACAAAATGCAATTGGAATGGATACTTTTTATTTCACGTAAATTTTAACTTTTACCTAACATTGCGGCCAAAAATGGCCAGAAAATTAATCATAACAAGCCTGCCACAGCCAATAATATCCTGGAAAGGTTTCAACAAAACCATACAAATTTGGATATCATTAGAACTGGCTCATAGAGCCGGTTCTGATATCAAATATTTGCTATGTTACTGAAAAAATTTCCGAATATTTTTCAAGAATTTTAGTTAATTTTAATTTTTCAAAAAAGTTGTGTTAGCTAAAGAGGTAAGCTATATTTGTGGCCACAGAACCAGTTCCCATTCCCAAAGTAAAGTAAAGAAGGCTTCTTGACTGGGAGCAGTTTAACCAGGCTGTTCGTATTCAATAGTATGCAATGCAATCCAAATATTGATAAATGTGCTCGATACATCACATGTTGATTATACGTTAGAAGTCATGTAAGAACACATCTGACTGATGTTATGACATGAATGAAATGCTTTGACAGAAATTAGTGTCAAGCAAGAAAGCTAACAAAGACCACCAAAGGTGATATTTTTCTTTAAAAATGTCAGCTTCATTCCCTTAATACATGTTTAACTTTTTGCATGTGGGAGCATGTTGGCATTGCGGTAACTGGTTCTCCTCAGACCACTGAAGTTAAAGCAACTTTGAGCCTGGTTAGTCCCTGGTTGGGTGACCGTCTCAGCAATCGATTCAGACACCTGCATTGTATCCTTGGGCAAGGCACTTAACCCAGATTTGTCCACATGGGGGCATGATGATGCTGTGTACTAAGGCGTACAGTACGCTGATGGTGCTCATGTTACGATGTTGGGGAGCTGGCAGCTGCTCGTCGTTGCTTGGTGGTTCTCTCTGGGTACTCCGGCTTCCTCCACCCGTAAAACTGTCACTGACACGATATGACCGTGGCTGTTAAAATGTTGTTTAACCCCAACAAATAAATATATAACTCTGCATGCGGATGGCAGATATTCCTGCCCAGGATACAAAATCCTGTGCCACTGAAATAAGTAAAATTTAGGTGCATTTAACTAAATTTCTCCCCTGTAAACGGAAGGAACTTTTCGATATATTTTGATAGTACTCGGTGGGTAAGAGTTAATCTTGGTATAAATACAGAACATTATATTTGTGACTGTATGTAGAATCAGTTCCCAAAGTAAGGAAGGCTTCTTGACTGGGATAAATTTAACCTGGCACTTGTTTCTAGTCAATTAGACCACGATTGCTGTTTGCAATCAACGTTAAGCAATACAGTAAATATTGATAAATGTGCTAGATACACCCCACGTTGAATTTAAATGTCCTTTAAGAGTGCATCTGATTGAATGTTAAATGTCCCGTGTCCCGTTAACCTGGCAGTTGTTTCTAGTCATTTATACCTTGGTTGCTGTTTGTATTCATTGTTAAGCAATACAATACAGACATTGATAAATGTGCTAGTTACACCACACTGGATTACGTGTAAGAATGTCATGTAAGAGTGCATCTGATTGGATGTTACATGTCCTGAGTTTCGTCACGACATGAAGAAAATGCTTTGACACAAAATGGTGTCAAGCTAGAGTATTGTCAGAGCCCACCGAAGGTGATATTTTTTTCTTTAAAAATATCATCTTCATTCACGTATTACAAGTTTAATCATGGTTTATATATAGAACACAACTCAGGAAGAGTACAGGGGACAGAAAACAATGACACTTGGTGTAGTTTTTCCTGTATTTCATGCAAGTCTTTGGCACAAATGAAATACATGAAAAACTTGAGGTTGTTGATTCCAGTCTCCGTACCCTTGTTTTGTTCTTAGTATTTGCTACCCTATACAGGCAGTCAAGACCTGCCTGGAAATCAGGCTAATGCTACAAATCTAAAATATGATACTGTGGAAATTTTTTAAAATATAATTTCAGGAGGGTTCATGCTTTTTGTCTTCTGTATTGATATATCGAGATTTTTAGCTCACCTTACTGAAAACCAAAATGAGCTTTTGTGATCACTCACTGTCCTTCGTCCGCTGACCATGAACATGGTGTTTGCACCTGCCCCTCCTCAACTGCTGAATCAATTTTAGTTTTTTTTGAAGTGATTGCTTGTTTTGACATCGCATTTTGTTTTTTTTCTTAAATCAACTTGCCCATCCTCATTGGGAGGGGGTGGGGGAAAATCCACCAAAATATTTTTTAAATCTTTTTCTCATGAACCAATGGGTACAGTGACTTGATATTTGGTATGGAGTTTCCTTTTGAGGTGCAGAATCAAATATGTTCAAACGAAGTTCATGGATCAATATATTTGCCTTTGTAATGGGAGGGGCAAGATTTTTGGCCCTGGTTGAAATTTCTATTTTCTGAACCGATTGTTCGATTTTAATCAAATTTGATATGTGGTATTATTGAGTCATAAATACTTGATTCATGCAAAAAAAGTTTTTCTGTGGGAACCCCACAAATAAAAATATTTTCAAATGCCCATACTTCCCAAATCTCACAGAATGGGGCATTGAAAAAATGTTGAGTCAGCATATTTGCCAAAATTAAAAAAAAAATTTCTCCACAACCACTGATCAGAATCATTATTTGGTATACATCTTCCATAAGGGGATCAGATACAAGTGTGTTAAAATGAAGCCCCTTGGTTCATATTTGGGCTTGATACAGGAGCCCAAATTTTTAACTTTCAGCAATATGGGGAATGATCTTTAAAAATCTTCTTCATATCCACCAGTCAGAATGCTTTCATATTTGGTATACAAATTCTCTAGGGGGGGGGGGGGGGGGGGGATTCAAGTTTGTTCAATTCGAGTGCCTGGGTTAATATTTGGGCCCCCTATGGTAGCTCGAATTTCAACTTAGTGCAATATGAGGAAATTTCTTTCAAAATCTCCTTCAGATCCCCCAGTCAGAATGCTTTCACATTTGGTATACTGCATCCTGGTGGTGGAAGGGAAGGGCTCAGACTCAAGTTTGTTCAAGTTAAGTTCCTAGGTTGATATTTGGACTCCCTAGTTTTGCATGACTGTAAATATTGGCATTATTTCTGTGGTAGCATGCCAGGACTAGAAAAAAATCATCTGGCATGGATAAGAGAGTTATAAATAAATAACTTCCTTCCTCTACAGTGTTAACTAGCTATAGATATTAATTAAATCCTTCTTTAAACAGCTATTTGTCAGATGAGCACCTCATCCCCATGGGGCTTCTTGTTAAAATAAATTCTCAGAGGATAAATGCTTGAATTTCAGTATGAAAATTTTCTAACATTGCAGCAACAAGTTCTCCAGTTGCCAGGACAAGATCCACTTACAGCCTCCATGCTTGCCGCTGCTCCAGCTCAAGAACAGAAGCAGATGCTTGGCGAAAGACTCTTCCCACTCATCCAGCGTATGTATCCAGAATTGGCTGGAAAGATTACTGGTATGTTGTTGGAAATCGACAACTCTGAATTGCTACACATGTTGGAGTCGCAGGAATCACTTAAGGCAAAGGTAAAGCTCACAGTATATTTACATTTTTCTCTTTGTTTTTTGTTTTATTATTTAAATAAAGTTAAAAAACTTACCACTCATTATTCGTCTGGATTCATTGCAGTTGACACTAAACCATTTATATAACACCAAGTTGATGACAACATTGCAAATGCTTTTACACCACCATCTTTTTTTAAAGGTGGGGTATATTGTATTGCATCATTCTGTCTGATTGTCCATCATCCATCAGATGTATCCCTATGAGTTCATGACTCAGCTCACCATTTGCTGATCTTTATGAAGTCTTACCTGGATATTCAGTAGGACATTCACTTTCAAATATCAGGTTATGCTGTCTGTGCATTTCATTTGTGAGTTATACCCCTTTTTCTGTTGAAAAATAGACATTATTTTGTCTGTACAAGTTAATAACTCAACTGAGAGTGGTCGGATCTTAATGAAATCTTACATGGATGTTCGGTATGACGTGCCCTTTCAGGTACATCTCATGTTATGCTGTCTGCTCTTTCATTCCACTTGTGTGTTTTGTCCCCTTTTTCATTTGAGAGATATTTTCCAGGCTCATATCAAGTGATGCTGTCTACCTGTTCCATTCGTGACATATGCCCGTTCCCCATTTTATACCCCCGGCCCTCTTGTGTTTTCACCATGTCCATCCATCCGTCCACCTATCCATCTGTTAACTTTTTGGTTTCAGTCCAATAAGTAAAACGCTTATTTGATCAAATAAGTTTAGGGGTGACTTGTGCATGACGAGACACTGCATCTTTTTGATTTTGATCCAGCTAGCCAATTCAGTATGGCCGCTGTTACGAAACTGTCAGGGGCATATGCCATGCTTTGCATTGCTCTTATCCCCCGCTAAAACGAAGTTTGTGGGGGATATAGAAATGGGTTCCGTCTATCTTTCCATCCGTACCAACTTTGGACCTTCATATCTCAGTCAGTGGATGTTGGATTTAAATGATCTTTGGTATGCTGATAGACCCCCATGGGGGAAAATATTCACAAGTAACAGGTTTTGTCCATTTTTTTTCTAGAGTTATGGACCTTCTTCCACTTTTTTCAACTTAGGAACTCTTGTCGGGGATACCAGTGGCATTGCACCTTGTTTATGTTGAGAAATGGAGATTTTTTACCCATACAAGTTCATAACTCGGCTTTAGTGATCTGATATTGCATGGATATCTGATATTGCATGGATGTCCAGTATGATGCTTCTTCAGACATGTATCAAGTTGTGCTGTCCATGCACTTTGCTTGAGTTATGACCCTTTTTCTGTTGAGTGATTTTTTGCCAACAAAAAAGGCAATTTTTACAACATGGGTTGGTAGGCAGTGTAAATTGAGTTTTGACGGGTTTTTAGGGATTTTATGCAAAACAAATTAGCTCTTTTGATTGTGTCAATCTGGACAAAACTCAAAAGAATAGAACACAATCAAGTGTAGATTAACTGTTTTCAAGGCCTCCTACACACTGTAAGGGCAGTTTTAACAATCGTACAGGCTCAAATAAGTTTCATACAGGGTGGAAAAGCCTGATTGCCCAATGGGGCACTTCAGTGCTGTGTACTAAGGTGTACTGCTAAACATACATGTATGTTTATTAGGAACACGAGTACTATCTTGTTGAATTGACATTGTCATATCTCAAACCTATATTGGATCAAGTTATTGTTGGTATATTTGGGGAGCGTGGTGGCTCAGTGGCAGACTGTTGGACTTCTATGCTAGACGTCCCGAGTTCGATCCTCGTCCGGGACGACCCGCATTGTGTCTTTGGGCATGGGGGCACGATGCCGCTGTGTACTAAGGCGTACTGCACGTCAATGGTGGACATGTCTTCAACCACTGCAACCCTGCTTGAACGGAGCCTGAACAGAGTTAGAATGTTGTGGAGATGAAAGTTGCTTGTCGATGCTCGGTTCTCTCCGGGTACTCTGGCTTCCTCCACTCGTAAAACTGTTATGATAACAATTAGCCATTGTGCATAAGTATGTGACCTTCAACACCAATAAATAAATATAAATATTGTTGGTATATAGACAGATTATCATGATAATGTACATGTCCTGTCATTTGTATCAGATTTGAGGTGGTGTCCAGAATGGGATTTCAACGAGCCGGTTTTGCCGGCGAGTTGTGATCCCATTTTTGGACACAACTGAGAATCTGATGCAAATAGCAGGACATGCACATTATCATGATAATTCATTTAGCTAACAATTCTGTCACATAAACAGATTTAATCTTAAATTATTAATACAGTTTTGGGACATAATGTTGGGCGAGAAAAAGTTTTTTAAAAAAACATTTATAGAAATATATTGTTTTGTACTCTGACAAACAATGAGTAACGCGGTAACTTCAATTTTCAAAGTTGTGTTGTCAAATTATTCACTCAGTGTCACTTCCTATGATGGTCCGCTTGAATTTACGAGTGAGCGACGCGGGCACATCCTCAGCCGAGTTGGTGTAATATTGAATTGTGCATTTTCTATTTATTAAATTTTTAACCAATTGCCTGTAACTGTCGCTGTCACATTACCAGAAACAAGTCGTCGATATGATATGGAATCAGAATGAGTCGTCTATATGATACGGAATAGGAACACATTGTGGTACATACCGTTTCGCACGGTTTTCAGGCCAAATCGACATAATTGTTAGATAAAATTGATAATCTGTTTTAACATTGGCAAATCCACATGGATTCTGATGGGGGGTCTTTTTTATGGGAATATTCAAGAATCAGATTCCCATCGAAAAACGAGGCCTGGGACACTGATGGTATTATAATGAGCAACATTTCTTATTTCTTATAACTCTAATTTCCATTCTCAGATGATGGGAAAATTAATCAAAGTAATAAACATTTAGCTATGACACGGGTATGAATATTAAAAAATCCTAGAGTGAAACCTAACACAGATTGGGTTCTAAACGAAGGCCATAATCATGCCAACTGGTAGAGTACAAAATTATTTTTGGTCATCAAAATTTGTTCACATGTCTTAGCCTTGTTACAATTTATGGGAGGGTGCCTTGCGGCACTCTCTCATAAATTGTAACAAACCAAATCAATACTGACTAAATAATTTATTTCCAAGATAATATAAAATATATCCACTGAGTATGGTGCCTTTTTGTTGTGATACCTACACTTTAGGGTAAAGCCCAAATATGGGCTTCCAGCACGCTACCAGTTAATTGCAGGGCCAAAAAAATGGTTTAACCCTTTACCCAACACGGACGATATCAAAATTTATTATTTTAAATATCATTTTAGCTCAACTTTGGCGAAGAAAAATTTGAGGTATTGTCATGGCGCGTCGTCTGTCTGTCGTGCCGTACACACGGCTCCGGCTAGAGGCCATATTTATGAACCAATCTTTACGAAACTTCTTGGGTACCTTTGTTATCACCGTGAGATGAGAACGAGTGTTTTGGGGTCCGGTCCGAAATTTAAAATGGCCGCTGACAGCCATTTTCTATCAAAATTAGGTGCAATCAGATTTTTGCGCAGAACTTCCATATGAAAGCTCTGATTTGAATAATTTTTTAGTATGAATGTTTAGTACCATGGGATACATCACATATAATACAGGTTTTTTTCTCGTGCGTTAACTTTGATTTATTTAGTGTTACTTTCAGCACTGTTAGTGCAAATGCCAATACGGCTCAGGCTAGAGGCCGTATTTATGAAGCGATCTTTACAAAACTTCTTGGGTACCTTTGTTATCACCGAGACGGGACGAAAATGAGTGTTTTGGGGTCCGGTCTGAAATTCAAGATGATCGCTGGCAGCCATTTTGTACAAAATTAGGTGCAATCAGATTTTTGCGCAGAACTTCCATATGAAAGTTCTGATTTGAATAATTTTCTGTGTGAATGTTTAGTACCATGGGGTACATCACATATAATACAGGTTTTTTTCTCGTGCAGAAATTATGCAAATTAGATGAACTTTGATTTGTTCAGTGCTACTTCTACACAGTAAGTGTACATGTCAATACGGCTCGGGGTAGAGTCTGTATTTATGAACTGATCTTCACGAAACCTCTTCTTGAGGTACCTTTGTTATCACCTTGTGACAGAAACGAGTGTTTTTGGGTGCCTTTGTTATCACTGCTATGAGAAATATTTTGGAGTTAGTCAGACCCACTCTGGGACTCAAAGATTTCTAGTTTAGCATCTAACTGTCACCCCACTTTTACAAAACTTAACCTATATATTTGTTACAGGCTACGGTCAACATTTATATACAGACCGTTACAATACTTTACATGTACCTTTGTTGTCAGGTCATTACCTAGATGTTTGTCATTGCTGAGTCACATACTATACATGCACATGTCTTAAACATTAAACAAGTTGAGCTGCAGTGTCATTGACACTTTCATTTTAAAAATTTTTCAAAAAATTTCAACAAAACCATATATGACCCCTCATTGGAACAAGCTTGACAAGCTTGTTCTAAAGAGGGGTCACATGATATGGTTTTGTTTATATTTTTTGAAAAATATTTTTTCAGCTGCTGAATTTGCATATTACACGCGCGGATGTGGCCGATTCGTTGGGTAAAGGGTTAACTATGTTGTTGGTGGATGAACAATAAATGGGTTAATCAGGTTGGAATGTGCTGAATGAAAAACAGGGTCATATCGTAGCATGAAATTTTTTGCCCTGTCTCGGTATATCCAAAAATTTTATTCTGAAAGATCTTTGAACATTCTTAATTTTCTTAGCTCATGCCTAAATAGTTTTAAACCTGTTACACAACTCAAATAGACATTTGCTAAATAATTTCTTAAATAAAAAAACAAAACATTCATTTTGCCTCACAAAAACATAGCTAAAAACTTCCTTTTGATCACATGTCGGGGCAAACTAATTTTTATCTTTTTCATATCCAGTGGGTCACAAGGCATGTGTGGTCACCCTCTTGTAATGTGAAAGTCAAAATTAGGTCCCAAAGTCAAACAAATCATGCTTCATTGGCCTTGGCAAAGCAATTGATTTTGGACTTCGAAAACGTAGTCAACCAAGATGTTCAAATAACTCACTGCCTAACAAACAGTGGACGACACTTCAACGATTTTTTAAAAAAAAAACTTGAATTTTTGCATTTTTTTTCCCCCAAAACATAGCTTATGACCTCTCACTGAAACAAACCCAATGAGCTCATTCCAGTAAGGGTCTTTAAGCTATGATTTTGGAACAAAATGAAAAAAATAAATTTGAATAGAGGATTTTTGTAAATAGTACTGGTCAGTTTTGGCCTCTATGTTTGATAAGAGGTTAATGTGTTTTTAGCGAATTAACCCTTTACCCAACGAATCGCCCGCATCCGCCCGCGTAATATGCAAATTCAGCAGTTGAAAAAATATTAAATTTCAAAAAATTTCAACAAAACCATATCATGTGATCCCTCGTTGGAACGAGCTCGTCGAGCTCGTTCCAACAAGGGGTCACATGATATGGTTTTGTTGAAATTTTTTGAAAATTAAAAAAAAATGTTATTTAAAATAATAAATTTTGATATCGTCTGCGTTGGGTAAAGGGTTAAGTTCCCTCAAAATGTGTTTATTTTTCTATTTCAGGTGGAAGAAGCTGTTGCTGTACTTCAAGCCCATCAAGCTAAGGAAAATGCAGGGAAGAAAGAATAAATCACTCTTTCTAATGAGTCATCCTTCTGTAAAAACTATCATTGCAAAAAACTAATTTTCTGCCCTCTGAAGTTGAAGTTTTCTAACACAGTTTTGTCACTGTAGAATTGAAATGAGAGATTGCATTTCTTGTTTGATGCAGATAGCTTAAACTTTTAATCAATATATATTTCACTAAATGTTGCAGAGATTCCGTGAAAATTATAAGATTTTTTCTTACTGTCCGAAAAGCTTTAGCAACCCCATGAAACAAAAATGTTAAGTTAGTCTATTTTACTGGGGATTGTCTTATTGTTTTGGTTTAAAAATCAAAATTTAATTTAATCTTACAAACAGTCCTGATCATTTATGTCGGGTTCAGGGTGAAGATATTAAGTATGTTGGTACTTAAACCCCTTCATTCTGATGTCAAAATACCAAAATTTCAGGAAGCTGTTTTTTCCCATAATGCATCTAGAAATTTAACCAATTCAATCTCGTTTGACAGAGCTCAATGAGCTCTGTCAAACGAGATTGAATTTGTTAAATTTCTAGTTGCATTATGGGAAATTGTTTCTGCCTGAAATTTGGATATTTTGACATCAGTGTGCAGGGGGTTTAAGGTTTAATGGCAATGATGTTAGTGAGATAGGTGTCACCCAGGTTCACACTCCGTACATGTTTTTCTTACTTGGTAGGTGGTGGGAGAAAAAGGACTGTCTCACATTTCCCTCTTCAGGAATTTAACTATTTCAACCCTTTACCTAATGGGAAAGGCCGACACTTGCAAACTGGTCTGATATACTGCCCAGTTACTGCCTGGTGTGGGTATATTCCTGCCTCTCCTTCGACTTCAGTGATTCAAAAGTTTATTAGGATGTCAAGTAGTTGTGGGATGGCAAGAATTTTATTATCTCTCCAGTTTTGTAGAACTGGTAAGAATTGAATTTACAGCAGTTTACAGTGACAAAAATGTTGTTCAGAATTCTGTTATCAGTGAGTAGAATTGAAAAAAAACTAGTAAAGCAGGGTTTTGTGAACACAATTTGAGAAGAGGACAATGGAAAAAAAAACAAAAAAAATATTATGAAGTAAAATTGTGAAAAATTATTTTAAAAAAATAAAAATGTGGAACCTGTTTTCTTCTTACCTATGAATTCCTTGGCCATTGATAGTAGAATTTCCTTAAGCTTAAATAATCTTAATGGTTCATGTGCTGTTTTTATTTGAGTAGGCTAAAACATTACTTAAGCTCATTCATATTTGAAATTGTTTGAAAATTGCTGCCATTGTTACAAGCATAATTATTCCAAACAGTTTTTTTTGGTGGAAATGTTCAAATTAAGCAGTTAAAAAAAAAATTGAAACAATTTCAGCAAAACCATATAGTTTGACCCCTCAGTGGAACAATCATGTCGAGCTCGTTCCAAAGAGGGGTCACATGATATGGTTTTGTTGATTTTTTTTTTTTTTAATTTTTAAAATATTCAAAATATAAATTTTGATATCAAGTGCATTGGGATAAAAGGATAAGTTAATACAGATTTTTTTGGAGGTTTGGTTTTCTTTAGAATGAAGGCAAGCTAGCATACTTGCTTTTTTTTAGCCATTATTGAAATATGATACTGTAATAAGATCTTCAAAGAAATTTGTTGCCCTCTGCACTTTGATGTAAGAATACAAAAATGTTCACGCAAATGCAACTGGGAATTAACTAGTTATATATTTTTTTGACAACACTTATCTGTTGACCCCTTAAGGGCCTAAATCCGACTTGATCACTTTTACTGCAACCAGGCGCCCCAACATGCTGCCTTGGTGTTAACTCATGGGTAACATTCTACGTACCCTGGCAGTTGTTTTAGGCATATCTTGGCTACCTATATAGGCAGCCAAGACTTGCCTAAAAACAACTGCAAAGCCACAGGATGTGGACTATCAATGTGTAACAAAAATTTATCAAAATCTCCAGGCCCTTAATCATTAAAGGCCTATTTCTGACTCTTACAACCTCAGAACAGGTGCCCCTAACATGCCATCATGAGGAGGTACCTGCTGACAGTAGTCAAATTACATTACCAGTGGTTTCTAGTCAAGCATTGGCTGCCTTAACAGGCAGCCAAGACTTGATCAAAAGTCTCTGCTTAAGGCTGTGGTCCGCCTGTGTGCATTCGTCCAGGTCCTTAAGGGTTTTAATGGTTAAGAAGATATTATTGATTGAATTCCATGTCTAAACTGCAAAATCTGGTCAGCAGCGAAAGTTATATTGCACTACTCGAGTACTGAAGATTTAGGACAGCTCAAGAAACATTCAAATTATTTATTTTTATGGCTGTGCGTAATTTGTTAGGAAAAAAGAAAGCAAATAATTCTGTTTCTTCAACTGCAAATATATTGCATTCACTTATAAAACAATTGTCTCCTTATTGATTAATTTGATTGTTAATATATGAAAAATAGAAATACAAAGCTGTGACATTATACCAGAAACCAAGGAGTTATAACTATTTTGTTTTGTAACTCTTCTTTGGATTCTGTATTAACTTCTCGTTTCCATAAGGAAACCAAACGGTTGTTTACTCTTCAGAAGAGATAAGTTTTGCCCACCATAAAAGTTAACTTTTGCTGCTTGTACAGATCCATTCCTCTTACTGATTTTCATGTATGTATGTATGTATGTCCAGACATACAATAAGAATCACTTTGATTTTCTGCTTCTGATGTCTTTCTTTCCCCTTCAGCAACATAATCTTTTACTGTACCTTGAATAGAATCAGGAATATAACAGGTTTTGTGCGTGTCACGGAATCCTGAAAAAGTCATGGAAAATGAATATATTTTTTCTAAGGCTGGAAGCTTTTGGAAAATAGGGTCTTTTTTATTGGAGTCTGGTAAAGTCATGGAAATTTGTCGTGATAAGGATGCAGTACACCATTTCCTCGAAAAATCACGCTAAAAATCCCCCAAAGGAGAGTGTGGACTGTGTACTAGGGTGTACGTAATGTCAAGGAAATTGGGTAGAAAGTTTTGGAAAAGTCATGAAATTTGATTCTCAAAAAAGTGTATGAACATCTGTCATAAATTTGCAATCATTCTTTTGCCATAGCTTTGATTTTTAGTTTTCCATTCAAGATTTGAAGAAAACCCAGGGAGTGCTATGGCTCAGTCATTATGGTATTGGACTTGAAATTGAAAGGACCAGGGTTCAATCCCCGCCAGGGGTAACTACATTGTGTCCTTGGGCAGGGCACTTAAGCCCAATTGCCCAAGTGGAGACCCAGTTGTGCTGTGTACTTCGACATTCCAGATGTAAATTGTGCATTTGTCTTAAAACCAATTCTAACCCTGCTTTTGTGGAGTTGTATGTTGGGGAGTCTGGCAGTTGCTCACTGTTGCTCTGGTTTTCTCCAGGTACTCCGGCTTCCTCAACCATAAAACTGTTCGATATTAGGTGATAGTGGCTGTTGAAAGTGTCATTAAGCCCCAACTAGAAAAAAAAAATATAAATTGAAGAAAAGCCTCCTATAGGGCAGTTTAATTTTTGTTTAATGTGTGAGAAACTGGAGACTGAAGTACCAGTCTTGGGGTCATTATTTTGGGACTCTCAAAGGTACTCATCTAAAATAAAATCAGTTAATTTTAGGTGGCCACGATCTTGTATTGAAATAATTGTGAACAACCTGTTTGGCGATCTTCATGAAAACAATGAAGGAACTAGAATGTGCAATCAACTGATCAGTTGGATATGTTCAGCAAAACTCCATAAGCTACCTTGTTGAAATTTTGTTGGTTCGGTTGTGGACATTTTTAACAGGAATTCGACATTTTGGTACAAAACATGTACAAAAATTACATTTTCCTAGAGCAATGAATATTGAAACATTAGTCTGGTTTTTTTTTTTTAAATTTTGAATGGGATAAAGTTAATGTATTTTTTACTTTGCCTCATGGGACTAACAGTAAGTTGAAAAAGAGAAGTAGACCAGACAGATGTAATCTTCACTGGGGAGAGTCCAAAATGCACAATTACATTCATCTATTTGGGTAGTTACTACAGTGAAACCCTGTTAATTGAATAGCCACATTCCCAATTAAAATTAAAACTTAGCATTTATTCTCCATCCATGAGCTCTGTCAAACAAGATATAATAGATTAAATGCCTGTATTGGATGTACTGAGGTTAAATAGATCTCTAAACGGAGGAAAACTGGGGAGATTCACAGTAATTTCTTGACAGGTTACAAGATATTTTATCTAATAACAGGAGTTTACTCTATAACCTATATTCAATTAACATTTCAAATTTGTACTGGAGGTTTGGTAAATGGTTTTGTTTTGGGAAATCATATTCAATTAACCCTTTACCAAACATGAAAAGTGGACAACACATGCAAACAAAATTTTTGAATAACTAATTTTTTTCATTTTTTTGTCTCACAAACATAGGTTATCACCACTCTTTGGAACAAGCTTGATGCGCTCGTTCCAAAGAGTGGTCACAACCTATGTTTTTGAGACAAAAAAGAAATAATGAAAATTAATTGGCAATTTTTGAGAATAGTGCTGGCCGGTTTTGGCCGTTACATTGGGTAAAGGGTTAAGAGGGTTATTCAGTTAAGAGATATCCAATTAAGTGGGGCTCCACTGTAGTAAAAAAAAAATACCTTGGTTTGAATTTTAATTTTGTGTGCCTCATCCACTGTGATCAACATTTCAGAATATGTAGTTAAATACATATAAATATTTTTAAATTCTCATATTTGGATAGAATACACTTATTCTTCTGTGATAGCAAACTCTTGGGGCGCGTTTTGGTAACTGGTTCTCGTCAGATCACCGAAGTTAAGCAACATTGAGCCCGGTTAATCCTCGGATGGGTGACCGTCTGAGCGAGCGATCCAGACTCCCGCGTTGTGTCCTTGGGCAAGGCACTTAATCCTGATTGTCCACATGGGGGCACGATGACGACGTGTACTAAGGCTTACTACACATCAATGGTGCGTATGTCTTCATCCAATCTAACCCTGCCTGTGCTGCAGTGCAGTGTTAGGATGTTGGGGAGCTGGCAGCTGCTCGTTGCTTGGTGGTTCTCTCCGGGTACTCCGACTTCCTCCACCCAAAAAACTACCACTGTCATGATTAGCCATTGTGCATAAGTATGTGACCTTAAACACCAATAAATAAATAACAAACTCTTACATGATCACCAATAAAGTTTTTGTGAGAGCTTTTCAAAGGTTCCAAAATTAAGACTTATCTAATGAAAAAATGGGTCAAATATTTATTGGCGCTCAATGTCATAAACTGCTGATGAGCAAAAATTTCTTTATATTTTTTATCCAGATTTTCTGTTTGAATACTGATTGAAGATTGCATGAAGATAGTAATAATGTCTACAATTTGCTTTGTGAAAAAATAAAATTGAAATCAACTTGAGAAAATAGGTTGATTTGCTCTTTATTGTATTTTTCTTGTTTGGGACATGTACAGATGTGAGCTTTTCATGGAATATTAGTTATAATCCTTGTGATAGTTGTTTATTCAATGCCAAAATGGGAAATGAGAAATTTATTTTTGTGGGTGTTTGTTAACCCGACAAAGCCGAATACTAAGTTAGATCACCGTTCGATGGAAATTCCTCCCTCTCGGGTCACTGGTTCACAATTTGGATTTCTCATAAATTAGTCGTTGAAACAAACAAAACGATTGCATTCAGAAATAAAAAACAAATGGATAATTAACACATGTAATATATTTACTTTTAAATGTTTTTTTTCTTTTTGAAAGATCAGTACAATACACGAAAAGCTGTTTTTTTAAACTCTCTTTCCCTACTTCTGGAGAGATTCAGCATGGCCGCCTGCATAAAAACACAATTTTTTATTTCATAGCCTATAGAAATTTATGTTGGGACAACTGAAAAATCTCACGCGTTATCTACAGAGATCATTCAAGTGGATCACTGTTGTGGAAGGGTGAATTTAATGGATACCAAGAGCAATTTGAGCACATGTTTATGGTATTTGTCCGAGGTTCAGAAATGTAGGTGTATGATAGGAGAAACAAATGATCATTTGTCAAGCTTGTACAGGCTAGAACCAGTTTCATTGAAGTATATTAGGGTAGTTTTAGTAATGAAATAACGGGTTAATGAAAACACAAAGGGCAAAGGCATCCATACAATTTTTTTCTCATTCCCACAGGCTTTTATTGTCTTTATGTGATGTTAATTTGCACTTGAAGAAACAGAATATTACTTTGGTTCCACAACGCAAGATAACAAGCTATGTATATGTATATATATTGGGAAAAAATCACAAAAAAATTGCAAAATGTATATTAAAAAAAGCATAAATATAAAATAATCATAGGTGTTGGATTTTTTTGTAGTTTTGTTCATTTTTCTATTTTATTGGTACTAGTGTGTGTTTTCAGTAAACTCTTTCATTTCTGGATTCCCAAAGAGTCTTGTAAACAGATCAACATCTTCATTGTGAACTAAAATCATATTTTAAAGGATGAATTCACAAGTATATTCTCGGCCAGTACAGATGTATGTTAAACCCCCAAAAGGCTACAGATCAAAGTAAATATATAGATGGCTTTTTCTTCGACAATCTTGGTGATACTTGGTCAATATTTGTTTGAATTTTGTCCTGTTGTTAAAATAACTGTGGGATGAGGTGTTGTCACTTGAATATTAAGATCAAAAAACCAAACTCGTTCTGGTATTGATCCATTGAAAGCGATAGTTAAGAGTAATTTATATGTCAATGGGACAGAACCCCATCCAATATGGTTCAAATATTAATGAAATTACATTGAACATTTCGCACATGCAATAGTACATATCAGTATGCCTATGTGGAATATCATTGGTTGCTATTTGAATAAATTACTCAACATTTTGAAAACAAGTGATAGGCCCACCTACTTGTATGTACAGTTCATTGGTACAAAATTACCAATTGTGCATATTGATGCTGGGATCATATGGAAGATGGACAGCACTAGTATGGTGGCCAAAGTATATTAACCCTTTACCCAACGCAGACGATCTCAAAATTTATTATTTTAACTGGTAGAGTGCTAAATTATTTTTGACCATCAAAATTTGTTCACATGTCTTTGCCTTGTTACAATTTATGGGAGAGTGCCTAAAGGCACTCTCCCATAAATTGTAACAAGGCAAATCTATACAGACTAAATAATTTCACTTCGAAGATAATATGAAGCATATTCACTGAACATGTGGCCTTTACATTATGGTCACTGCATGTCAGAGTAAAGCCCAAATACAGGCTTCCAGCACTCTACCAGTTAAATATCATTTTTTAAATTTTTTCAAAAAATTTCAACAAAACCATATAATGTGACCCCTCTTTGGAACGAGGGGTCACATGATATGGTTTTGTTGAAATTTTTCGAAAAATATTTTTTCAGCTGCTGAATTTGCATATTATGCGGGCAATTCGTTGGGTAAAGGGTTAATTGAGAAGTGGATTCCATTCAGTTTTGAACTTTTATTGTCTGATTTGATTCAGATTCAATTTGAGCAAAACTTTGATTTGTTGGGATCAAACCAGGATTCTTGTGGAGCATTTGATTCAGGGAATGGCCTTGAATTTACTAATGATTATTCAAGGCCTTGAAATCCTGGAAAATGTGCCAGGAGGCCTTGAAAAGCCTTGAATTATAAAAATGCTAATTAAGCATGTAATCATAACTATAATATAGTTTTATATGCCAAAATTTGTGAAGGCGTAGTCCTAACTAGGACCCTTTGGTCCTTACCCCATCCTCCCACTTCCGTGAAGGGAATTGGGTGGAGAAGGTAATGACTGGAGGTCTAAGGACAAATGAAGGCAGGCCTTGAAAATACTTGAATTTGGATATTGTAGGGCCTTGGAAAAATGCTAAAATATGTTGAGAGATGGCCTTGAAGAGCCTTGAATTGTTATCAATCCTTGCCTGCAGGAACTCTACCTTATACCAAGGGAGACTTGATATTGCTTCTTTGTGGACACAGGAATGAGAGAGTTGAATTGCATTAACTTCGCTTTTGCTTTGGTATTATTTTCTGTATCAGTAGATGGAATAGATAGTTGTTCATACACTGCTTCAATACAATTACATTAAATGTGGAAAAAGGACGTTTGAAGCAAATTGAAGTGTGACACACTGTCAAAAATTCATATTCCAGAATTCCCACAGTTTTGTAGATTTGCAGTGTTTCAAGATGCAGTCATATTTGGAAACATTGTCCAAAACACTTGTCTTTTGGGGGTTGAATACCAACCACTTCATCATTCTTTGTAAGTCTCTTCATTCGGATTTGGCCATATATATTTTATACTGAAAAAGTATGAAGTCTCAACGTAATGGCTGTATACAACTAGTGGCCAGTACTATAAATCATTTACAGTTGTATTTTCTAGAATTGTATTTTCTAGTTGTGACTTTAAATGGGTTGAATTGAACCATTAGCATTTTCAAAGATGTGGCAATTTGCCACTTGGCAAATTGCCACATCTTTTAAAATGCTAATAATTCATTTTAGTCAGTTATATTAATAGGTAGAAAATACAGTTCTAGAAAACATAAGAAAAATCAACAGTTTGCAAATTGTAAAAGTTTTTTGTAAATTAGTTCATTTTGTCTTAGAAAATCTGCTTGGTTCTCATTGAACTTGGTCTGAAATTACTGCCAACATCAATAAAACGATGGGAAAACAGTAGTGTTGAAATGGTTAGTCAACTAGTCATAGTCAATGTGATTAATAACTGTAGTCGATTACAAAATCACTGATCGATTAGTCCGATCTCCCTCCTTAATCTACTGCCAGTCCTCATTGTTTTGATGTTTTCGGCTTGTCATGCTGCGATCATGGACTGGGTGATCAAGATCTGATCATGAATGGAGCATATGTCAGTGGTGTCTCCTTTAATGTCTCAACTGTTACAATTGTTCGATGTCATGGGTTTCCTGCATTTATAGTCTCTGTAAGACTTCTTTCTACCTCAGCAACTGAGCCAAGTTAGGCCAGAGAAAGGAAGGAATCTTACGGAGACTACAGCATGTGCCTTGCAATTAGCAATTCATATCCTTCACATTTTCCGCGTAGAAATATGGCAGTTTGCACATGTCGATGAGTTATCGCACAAAAATGAGCGATTTGTCATTGATAGATGCTAACCCTTTCACAAAGGCTTTTTTGCTATGTTTATAACCACACTGACACATGATCAGGAGTGATGGAAATGAGGATCAATGGTAGATTAACATATGCGAGACATCAGGAGTGTGAATAACAGGTTCTGACATGCGAGAGACTATTATGAATTGGAACAACTGGTACTGGTGGAGCAGAGGGAGACATGTTGACTAATCTGCTAGTAATTGACTAATGGTTGGAGACTTGTCGACTAAAAATTCACTAATCGTTTCAACACTGGAAAACAGATTCCTTCCATACATGACCTGACTTAATTTATCAATCTCCATCTTACAGTGAAATGAGATGCTTTTGTCTTCTCTTCTCTCTTTAGTCAATCGGCAGGGAGTGGTTTATCTCGTAAGAATAATCTTTGTAGATGTTTATTATTGACATGTCTGCATGATTTTGAGGTTTTGATATTTCAATGCATGTCAAATGGCAATGAAGAAAATGTGGGATAATTCAGTAAACAAACTTCACTTTTGGATCCTTCTTGTGTGCTGCAAGCCTCCGGCACAACACAGACTTTTCGAAGCTCAAGCTTTTCATAAATTTCAGATCATTGTTATCATTGAAAGAAAAATGAGAGAAATTTTCTTGCTCTGTCCTATAATTTTGCTGGCGTTATTGTATGGCTATCTAGTATATATTCAATAGCTTTTTCAACCTTACTTCCACACATAACTAGTACCTATCATACAAGTTTTCTTTGACTTCATTGAGTGGTTTTGTGTAAAAAACTTTGTTTTGCCTCTCACATTTCTGGTTTCTTGACTTAACTGTATAAAATCATTATATTTTTATACTGTACCAATGACCCAGACTTAGCTGGTGCTAACTCCACAAAAACCAGGGCCAAACACAAATTTTGCCCCCCAATCCCCAAAATTTGCATCCAAAACAAAAAGAAATAATGTCCTAAAGGACCTCCATAATACGACTCTACTGCGCATGCGCAGTGACGCAGTCGTCCCGAAATTGGCGCCAAATATCATTCTCTGTTTGGCCCTTCATCAGTCAACATCTCACTGATCTTTGTGCTTGTAAATCTCAGTTTAAAGGATGCCAGACACGTAATTCTTGGAGAAAATGTGATTCTAAGGAGGATAGAAGGAGGAGAGGAAAAAAGAAGTGGCAAAAAATAATCAGGGCTGTACTTAAAATTTTTTGTTAAAATTATGTTAAGTTGCCTATTTTCGAGGCAAACGCCTCTTGTTGTCATTCTTGCTAATTGTTGCACTGCTTATTCAGTGTTTCCTCTCCCCTAACCTTCTAAAGTCCCCCCTTGCAATTCTCCCATGCTTTTGGCATATTTTTGAGAAGTTTCATTTCTAAAATTTCCCTGGGAGAGTTGCTTGGTTACAGAATGTTTTCTGTTATTTTCCCCATAGTTACGTTTTCACCCATGGGTGTATAACGTTTGTGTTCTGCATCTTCCATCTGATGTTCTGCAGATTCTCCCCTGGGAGTCTCTGTTTTGCATCAGATAGAGTGTAATTGAGGACTGATTCCGGGCCAGTTTTTTCAGTGCCTGGAGTCATGTTTTCTTCTGTGTTTACACTGTTTGTTTTCATTGGCAACAGCCTTTTTTGAGGGGGGCTGTTTGTCTTTGAGGTAGTTTATCTCATTATAAGATACATTTATATTATCCGAAAGTGTCTCATTAATTATTTTATATAATTTTAAAATTTTTGACCACACTTTGCCATCGGATCCATCGGGGCTCAACGTTACTTTTCAGCAACTTGGGCTTCTCTGAAAAAATATTTTTTCAAAATTATTTTGTTTTGCAATTGTTTTTTCATTTATTAATGGATCATGTTATTATGTATCTTTGTGTCAGGGGTTTTTGCGAGTAACTAGGACTTATTGTTGTTCCTTCACAATGAAAGGAACTTGTTCAAATTGTAATAGGAAGAAATCTTCCTCTGACTTTCATGATTATTGCATAAATTGTAGTCAGTGTTCTCGCATTAATCCCTGTCCTGTATGTGAACATTGGGATGAGAAACATTGGAAACGTGTGTCACGATATGTTGTTTCTGGAGAAAGAGCGATGCCGGCTCTTTCTCCACAAGGTCACTCTACTCTCTCAGTTTCTATTTCAGAGGAACCAGAACAGGGTGATGTTTCCATGTTATCCTCTTCAAGTGTGCGTCCGTCGTCACAATTAAATACAGAGCTAGCGGCAAAAGTGCTCATGGAGATTAGACAAATGTCGTCCGCTAGCTCGCCCGGTGTAGCGTCCATTCACCGAATGGTTCGGCAGCCGGGTTCGTCCGATGCGGTCCAAGAGGAAATTTTGGGTGATGCGAGCACTATAAAAATAATAGATGCACACCCAGTGACGGCGGATAGTGAACGAGAACGGAGGAAGCCTTTTAGTCCGGTTCCTAGCTCGTTCAGGTCCAGCCGGGCCGCGAGCGAGAGAGGCCCCTCTCTCGTACAACAACATCTGGGACCAGATGTTGTGGTACAAAATGTGTCTTTAGCGGAGCATACGTCCGTCGCTCGGGACGCTCCGTTGTATAAGCAGTCCGCAGAGACTGTTAAGGCTTCCTCTTCTCGCCGGCGCACACGACCGCACCTTGGCTGCGTGACCTCCGATATCTTGCCAGCTTCGCCGAGGAAGGATTATTCGGCGACCAGGTCACACCATCCGGCAGCCAGGGACTCGAGACCGATGGACTCCGGACGTTCGCATAGGAAAAGTATGCGGGAGCCATCCGATGCGGAGCTGCCCTCGGCAAAGCAGCGAAAGACCGCTCCTCCGCAGGTCTCGACGTCGGACATTCTAGTGCAGATAGCACAGCTTATCGCAGCATCCCAGCAGCCGACAGAAACGGTGTCGGATCGAGAATTATCCGACGGCGCTGGGTCGGTACGCTCCGCCGAAGCATCGGGGGCGGACGACCGGGAACATCGGGAGGTCCGACCGGATGGTGAAAGGGATACGGATGAATTGGAGCTATCCCTTTCGGAACAACACAAAGCTGCCGTAGACTTCATCCGGCACTTTCTTCCTCAAGTTGTTCCGTCGGGCCAGACTGCTGCGCTTCCGGACAGGAGAATTATAGCGTCATTGGACTCTGATTTTTTCGAGCGGTTCAGGGACATCGCTCCCGAGTTTCCGTCGCAGTCCAATAATGTTGCAAGAACATTTGAATTATTGAACGACGCTATTTTTAAACTTGCTTCCAGGACAGGGAAAGCAGGCTTCTTGTCCGCAAATACTCTCAACCTGCCTTTCATTAATGCAAGGAATAAATTCGACACGGCAGGTCAGGGTATACCGAGAGTTCCTCTGCGTATGGACGACGAGGCGGAAGACTTAGAGCTATCATTACCGTCGTCAGCTTCTATTCCAACCGCAGTGTTGGAAACAGCTATTGCGTCTAACAGAGCCAATTTAGATGCCTTATCTTACGCAGATCACCTTACGAAGGCGTTATCACTGCGTCTTCAAGGGGAAGAGTTTCAGGATATACAATCCTCCTTAAGACTTCTTTCAAGGGCAGTAGCTTATTCCACGTGTAACTCCGCCCTTTCAGTGGCTAATCTGGAGTTGGTTAGACGTGACGCAGCCCTGTCTACATCCACACTAGTGGATTCTAAGGTGAAGAACTCTCTTAGAGTCGCTTCGGTCTCAGGAGATCTTCTCTTTGACGGCAAGCTTTCCGCTATTTATGATAATATTAAAAAGAAAGCTAGTGATTCTCTGTTGTTTAGATCCGCTCCTAAAAGGTCGGATTCAGCAGACACGAATAAGGCGGGCACTTCTGGGTCTTATCCGCCCAAGAGAGGTTCCTATAGAGGTTCCGGTGCGTCCTCTAGCTCTTATTCGAGAGACCGTCAGGATAGCGACTCTCGTTCGGGACGTCCTTCAGGCCGGGACAATCGGTCGGACGCCCCGAGGTCGACGAGGCGAGGTGCGGGTCGTGGAAGACGTGGTTTCTCCTACCGCAGGCCTCGCAGATCCAGGAGGTGATGGCTCAAACCTCTATCGCGTTCCGGTTGGCGGAAGGTTGTCGAGTTTTTCTCAAGAGTGGGCGTCGATTACGGACGACCCTTGGGTGAGAGGAGTGACTTCGGAAGGTCTAAAGATATCCTTCAAACGAAAGCCTCCATTAACTCGAAGTCCAAAGTGGACTCATCTTCCGTCAAACCCTCAGAAAAGAGACGCTCTGCTATCAGAGGTGCAGTCTCTTTTAATGAAGAACGCGGTAGAGGTCGTAGAAAACCAGGAATCGCTGGGATTCTACAGCCATCTGTTTCTGGTTCCGAAACCAGACGGCTCGTTCCGTCCAGTAATAGATTTGAGCTGGATAAACAAGCTGATCATCGCTCCGAAGTTTTATATGGAGACGATTCGATCGGTCAGAGCGAGTATTCGGGTGAACGATTATGCAACGAGCATAGATCTCAAAGATGCGTACTTTCACGTCATGGTACATCCGACATTCCGAAAGTATCTACGCTTCGCAGTCCTAGGAGTGGTGTATCAGTTCCGGGCCATGTGCTTCGGATTGAATCTAGCACCCTGGGCTTTCACTCGAGTAATGAACTCGGTAATGATTTACTTCCGAGCTCATTCGTCTGCGGTAACGTCGGCCTACCTGGACGACATTCTTCAGAGGTACGGCAACGAGTTAACGCTTCAGAACGATGTTCAGAATCTTCTTCTATTGCTCCGACGTCTCGGTTTCATAGTAAACGAGGAGAAGTCGGATCTGGTGCCGTCCAAGTCATTCACTCATCTGGGAATGAGCTTCGAGACGCACAACAATCTCGTTCGTCTGCCGTTAACCAGAGCGAAATTAGTCAGTTGTTACGCTCGCTATTGTCTAAATACAGACAAAGTCACAGCGAGAGAATTTATGAGACTGATAGGTCTGTGCGGAGCCGCTGCGGATCTCATTCCGATGGGACGGCTACGCACACGGCCTCTTCAAATTTTCTTGACTCAGAATTGGAGTGTGAAAATTCATTCGCTCGATGTAGACGTTCTCTTGTCAGATCAAGTGAAACAAGAGATTCAGACTTGGGCAAACATTCAGTGGTTAACTCAAGGAGTTCCGCTGCAGTTGCCGGATCCGAGTTTTACCATTATGACGGATGCCAGTCAAACAGGTTGGGGTGCATCATTAATCCCAACGGATTCGAGATGCCAGGGTCTTTGGGATCCGCAATTCCTGGGCAAGCACATAAACATCAAGGAAATGATGTCAATTTGGCTTGCGTTACGTCACTGGATGGACATTATTCACGATGCTCATGTCCAAATCCTATCCGACAATACGACAGTAGTGGCGTATATACGGAATCAGGGAGGCACTCATTCAGTTCCGTTGTTCAATCTAACGGAAAGAATCCTTCTGTTTGCGTTGGAACATCACGTTCTTCTTTCGGTCCGTCACATACCGGGTCGTCTGAATGTGCTAGCAGACTCCCTTTCTCGAAAGGGTCGCTTGTTGCCGTCGGAGTGGACTCTCAACAAACAAGTATTCAATCAGATTTGCTACCAATGGGAACGGCCAATGATAGACTTATTTGCGACACATCTCAACAATCAGTTGCAAACGTATGTGTCCCCGTGTCCGGATCCAAGAGCTTTTGCTGTAGACGCTCTATCGATCCCTTGGGACGGAATGATAGGATATGCGTATCCTCCAGCGCCGTTAATTCAACAAGTATTGCTAAAGATAAAACAATCTCAATGCAAGATTCTGTTGGTAGCATCTCTGTCGCCACAGAGACCGTGGATAAATCTACTCAGGTGTCTGTTGTGGGACCTACCGCGGAAGCTCCCTCCACGAGAGGATCTTCTTTGGCAGGGGAAGTCGCGCCAACTGCATCACAACCCGCAAGGTCTCAACCTTCACGTTTTTCCGTTGTGCGGTCCTTCTTGCATGGCAAGCACTTTACAGGACGAGCAGTGGACGCGATTTCTAACTGTAGGAGGACCTCCTCTTCGCTAAACTATGCGGCTAAGTGGAAGGTTTTCCGTCGTTGGTGTAGGGATCATTCTGTTGATATATTTGATCCCTCTATACCAGACATTGCTAACTTTCTAGTATACTTGTTTGACGAAATCAAACTGCAACCGGTTACTATAAAGGGTTATAGATCTATGTTATCTGATACCTATGCACATCATGATAGTTTACAGATTGGATCTAATGTCTCTTTATCGAAATTGGTTAGAAACTTTTCGATAAATAGACCCAGAACTCTTAGATTAATTCCTAAGTGGAATTTAGCTTGGGTTCTCCTTAAATTGAAGGAAAAGCCATTTGAACCTCTTGGGACAGTAGATTTCAAATTCTTATCTTATAAGACAGCTTTTCTCTTAGCTTTCTCTTCTGCCAGAAGAGTCAGTGAGCTTCATGCACTATCGGTGGATGATTCTCATTATCGTAGTGTTGGGAACACTATCACCTTCACTACTAACGTCGGTTTTTTAGCTAAGAATCAGGCTCCTAATAAATATCCGGAACCTATTGTTATTAAGGCTCTTCCGTCTTCAGACGGGCGTAGGCCTTTACTCTGTCCTGTTAGAGCACTACGTATCTATAAACAGAGATCTCAGTTCATCAGAAAGGGACGGAAACGTTTCTTTCTGTCTTTGATGCCTAATAGAAAGGACATTTCAGTCCATTCTATTGCTAGATGGATTCAGTTAACTATCCGTACTGCGTATGAAGATTTATCTTCTTCTCAGCAGTCTGTGCTTAAGATTTCTGCTCATGAAGTAAGAGCTCTTTCTACTTCCTGGGCTTATGCTAATAGTGTTGCTATTACAGATTTAATGAAGGCTGCTTATTGGTCTCAGCCATCCACATTTACTAATTTTTATCTCAGAAATATTGAGTCCATTTCTGGAGACCTGCATTGTTTAGGTCCGTTATCTGTTGCTCAGAATGTCGTCCACTAAACAGTTGCAACTATAGTTATGCAGGCTTTCTGTTCCGGCAGTGACTCCGTCCGGCTGCCCTCTTCGCTCTGGGCTATTTGACCCAGGGCAAGGGGAAGGGGGGGGGCGGGTGTTCCCTTAGGTCACCTGCTTTATAGTGAAAAGCAAGGGAATGCCTCCTCCAAGACAGTATTTCTGAGTCGCTTCCGGGATGGTTTTAAAGTGTAATATTAATGTTTAATTTCATTCATGTCTTATTTTTAAAGTGTAGCTCGGTGTGAAGCATTTGTATATGTCAAGTGTCAAACGGGCTTTAATATACAATACTCGGACACTTTTAAATGATTATAAAGAGTCTCAATTCTCTGGACTACTTTATTTATTGGCTTGTTTTAATAATAATTAGTATAAAGGTTATACTGGATATTAATAGAGAACATGAATGTTATTGTGCTCAATTATTAAGGGTAGTGTATCTTTCTAATTTAAATATTAAATAAGAAAGATACATGTAAAGCCTAATACTCCTTTTCTCCTTAAGGGGTTATCTCTTTATTTTATAATTGAGCTTATTGGATTTTCCTCTATGTCCTAGGCCCTCCAGCCTGTTTACTATTCAGCTAAGTCTGGGTCATTGGTACAGTATAAAAATGTTAAAAAATTTATAGTAATTTATATATTTTTTATACTTACCAATGACCCAGACGGGGATGGCCCTCCCTGAGTTGGGAACTCTTGCCTCCCCGCTGAGTACATAGCGCTGACCAGGCACTGCCAGTAAGAATGATATTTGGCGCCAATTTCGGGACGACTGCGTCACTGCGCATGCGCAGTAGAGTCGTATTATGGAGGTCCTTTAGGACATTATTTCTTTTTGTTTTGGATGCAAATTTTGGGGATTGGGGGGCAAAATTTGTGTTTGGCCCTGGTTTTTGTGGAGTTAGCACCAGCTAAGTCTGGGTCATTGGTAAGTATAAAAAATATATAAATTACTATAAATTTTTTAACTTTGTTTTAAAATGGAGTGTTTGGTTTCAAAGTTTGGATTTTTCTGATAATCTATGAAAGCTCATTTTGCTGTATTTGTCTCATTTTACTAAAATAAACTGCAGTTAAACATGGGTTTTGCTTGTTGTTCATTAACCTTTTACCTAATGAAAGGGCTGCATCTGCAAGCATAATTTGCAGAGTTTCCTGTGAGATCCCTGGAAAGTGAAGTGGTGCTTGTTTACTGTGGTAAACAAGCTTTGTTTTACTGGTAATATTGGACCCAGTCATCAATGTTTGGGGAGGAACTCCTCTGAGAGGGACAACACAATTGACTAAACTTGGCTTTATCTCAGTGTTGTGGTCATGATTAACCATTGTGCCTAACACCAGTAAATAAATATAAAGAAAGAACCAGGGACCAGCCGTGAGGGCGACTAGGGCGATTATGTCGCCCTTCTAAGCCCAGAGTTGCCTAGAAAAATAGTTGGGGCGATTACAAGTCGCCCTCTAAAAATTGGCCAAAATGAGGAACAGCTGAACTGAGTGATCCGAGGTTTACATAAAAACGATTATTTTCAAGAATCGAATGTGCTTAAGTGTGATAAATGGGCATTTTCGTTTGTCAAATGAACAACCATTTATTTGAAATCACACGACAAATCAGTTTCCATTGTTGCTTTTGGCGGATTTTTTATTTCTATTTTGTTCCATTTCAGTCGGAGCTTCAAGTGACGAAACGAAAATAGGTGACTTAAGCGACTCAACAAAATAACCCAGTTTGAAAGTAGGTTACCTCGCTTAGGATGCCGCAAATGTATACACAACAGACATATTTTCTAACACTGAATTTTTATTTCATTTTGCTGACGACTGTTAACTGTTGGGCCGTCTATTCCCAGAAAAACACGAGTGGAATTTAACACATGAAAAAAAAGGTTTAGTGATGACAAGAAAAGCTTTGTACAGGACACAAGTGTGCATGTGAAGGATCTTGAAAAAGGGGTCCTCCTAAACACTGGAATGACACAAAATGATGCGGAAAGACACTGGAATGCTATAAAAATGATGCGGAATGACATTTATTTTACAAAATACTGGACCCCAGAATGTATTTTGTTTATTAACTAACAAAGTACCCTCCAAGCAACCTTCTTACATCTGGTCCTGTTCACACTTTCAGACTTAGGAAATTATTAGCTTAGTTGGACTTTGGTGAAAGGCATCCACAGGAGGGTGCTGTGGGATTGGAACGAAGAAGAGGGGAGTGTTGATGAAAGAGAGGGTAGCAGTGGGGGATTTTCAGTCAATAATTACTTTGTGATTTTTTAACCTGGCATAGATGCATCATAGACAACTGGACCTGGATTAATCGGATGTTAATGGAGGACCACAAGCTGAAAATATGAATGGGCGGCAGGGGGTGGTACATAAATATTCTTAATTTTCCCCACTTGCCTATGAAGTCTCCCTACTTGACTTTGCAGTCTCCCTATTTTTTCTGGAGGGAGACATGAAGTCTCCCTAAAATTACCCCTAGGCTGGTCCCTGGAATGAACAGTTGGAAAAAATAAAAAAAATTCAAAGAATTTCAACAAAACTGTTTTATGTAACCCCTTCATCAGAATGAGCCAGTTGCAATGAGGAGTTCCATGATATGGGTGTGTTAAAGTTTTTTGAAAAGGGTTGGATAATGAGGGTTGTAGTTAGCCTGTTAAACCAGTCATCAATTCCAGGGTTGCAAGTTTTCCTAAAGTGAGAAACTGGTATAAATAACTGGCTGAACTTGAACTTCGGGAGCGCTGTGGCTCAGGAAGTAGAGGTGCAGGCTGCAAGCCGAGAGGTCCTTGGTTTGAATCCCACCTGTGGCAACCGTGTTGTGTCCTTGGGCAAGACACTTCATTTCCATTGCCCGCGTGGCGGGCACGGTGGCATTGTATACTAAGGCGTACTGCACGTCGATGGGGCACTTGTCTTCAACCAATGCTAACCCTGCTTGTGTGGAGTTAGTATGTTGGGAAGCTGACAGTTGCTTGGTGGTTCTCTCCGGGTACTCCGGCTTCCTCCACTCGTAAAACTGTCACAGCCATGATTAGCCATTGTGCATAAATATGTGACCTTAACCACCAATAAATAATAATAACTTTAACTTCATCTTTGTGTTGCGGGCATGAGATAGCTAAAGATGCTGAAAGTGACCTTAAACACCAATAAATAAGTAACCATTGTTGCTGAAAGTGACGTTGAACATCAATAAATAAATGGAGGAGAGTACATTAAAAAAATATCCCAAACCATTTTCAAATGCATTCACACTTTGCATTGTGATATTTGTTATGACTACCGATATTGACAATTTTTTTCTCCTGTTTATAAAAACGGTTATATTATGTAAATGATCTGTCTGTCCATAAACAATTGGTTTCTGACCGATAACTCCAGTTTGGATTATTTGATCTCAACCACTGTTGGTACCTGTAACACAGGCCAAGTTCGAATATGGATTCCATCCCATTATTTTTACATGAGTTATGCCCCTTTTTCAACTTATAATTTGACGTTCTATTAACATTTGTGGTTTCTGACCAATAACTCCAGTTTGGATTATTTGATCTTAACCAAAGTTGGTACATTTACCCGAATATGGGTTCCATCCAATTATTTTGCATGGGTTATGGGCCCTTTCGACTTAGAAGTTTCTCATAACCATCAACATTTTGGTTTCCGGATAAAAACTTGAGTTTGGATTCACAGATCAGGTCCAAACTTTCTTTCTGCCTCAATTATATCAAAATGAAGATTTAGTTCGAATTGGGGCATGGTTCGATAATTTTTACAAGAGTTAGGGGCCTTTTTTACTTTGAAATTGCATATTTCCATCAACATTTTGTCAGAACTTTGTTTATGGCATAACTTGAACAATAGTTAATGGATTTCAGTTCTATTTTATATTTGTCTCTATAGCAATAATGTTTACATGAAGTTCGATGACCTGCCATATCCAATAAAAATTGTGGTAGTTATTGCCCTTTGGTAATATAAATATCGTAAATTTGCTTATTTATGGAATAACTGAAACATCAGTAACCAAATATCAATTTCTTTTGTTGTTATATATGCTTTTGGGAACATTGTCTACCTCAAGTTTGGTCCCCGTGGGAACCCCGGGAAGTAAGCAGCACTTGTTTACTGTGGTAAACCAGTTCCGCTTTACTAGTAAAATAGGACCCAGTCACCAATGCTTGGGGTGAAAGTCCTTTAAAATGGGCGACATGTTGATCAATGATTGACTAAACTTGACTTCATCTCCATGTTGTGTTACGATTAGCCATAGTGCATAAATATGTGACGTTAACCACAAACAAACAACAAACCTCAAGTTTGATGACCGTTATCTGATGAAAATTGTCAGAGGTACTGCACTATTTGTTTGTAAAAATGAAGCTACCACCGACATTTTGAGTGCTCTTTGACACCCCCCCCCCCCCCTCCCCCCCCCCCCCCCCCCCACACCACCACCACTCTTGGAAACATGGTTGGTAATGGGGAACACCATCAAGAAAAAGGCATCTTTTCCCAAACATTTTCCCAAATCCAAGAAGTAGATCTCAAAACTGGTAAAAAAATTAGACTTATGTTGCCACTAGCTACCTCTACAGAAAGAAACTACTTGCAACTGCACAACTACTATTTGCCTCTACTGGTGCTGTCTACTGCCCTTGCTATTGTAACAGATTGAGAGAGATGTGCAGGAGCAGGGGTTTGAATCGTTGATCTCCAGTACACAAGCTCTTACCGCTAACACAAACTGTCACCAGAGAGTACTAGTACCACTTTACCTCCTACACCGTGGAGGGTGTATTTGTGGCTTTTTAACTCTGCCTGACAAGTGTTAGCGGAGCTATTCTGGTAATGATTTGGCCATCTGTCATAAGCCTGTCAACATTTCATTTAAACATCTCATAACTTCTTAACCTTCTAAACCATTGAGTATTTTTTTACAAAACTTTAAAACAATATGTATTATCAAAAGACAGTGTATCGCATATTATGATATTGGTAACAGAAAGAAATACGAGAATCGGCAACAATAACTATGAATTTAACTATTCTAAAATTTAATTTAAAAAAATGAATATGAAACAAAATGATACAAAGATCTTTTACACTAACTGGTTTACAGAAAATAAAAACAGTGGTATTTATCAATTATTGAATTAGTCCAAAGTACAGTTTGACAGAATCCAGTAATCCAGTGGTGAAGAATCTTGGGAAGAAAGTTACCAGCTGGTAGTATTAAATCCAAGAATGTGTCTTCAGAAACAGTATCCTGTAGATTTGTAATAAAATTTTCACGTAGAAATTTCAGCAGTCTCCAATAAAATATAATAAAAAATGCTCTGCAATATTCAAATGGAGTAAAAATCCAAGAAGTATTGGCGCCACAGGTAATTTCCAAATAATCCAGTAGAATCCTGGCTTTTCACGAAATAATATTATTCTGTTTCGCAGAAAGTATAAATTCTCTTTTCTAAGACGAATAAATTCTCTTCTAAATTCTCTTTTGGAAACACTTTCCAAATTCACAAAGAAGCACTGCTTCTATAATAAATGCACTGTTCTGAAACAATAATAATAATAATCTCCAATGGAAACAACTGCTGTTTTAACTGAAGTGAGTGAGTCTTTCTGAAATGCTTGCTAAAAATGAGTTTTTCAATTCTGTTGATAAACCTTTATATAGTACCCAGATAGAATGACCCAGAAGATGAAGCTTCTCCAAAGTTCTGTGTTCTATCAGTTTCTAGGTGATTCTGTCATAATTCAAATTAAACAAGGTCCTTTACCTACTTAAACAATCAACAGCTATTTGTACAATAGATAAGTGCAACAAAGATGAAAACAAGGTCACTCAGTGCAAATGAGTCAGACCAGTCCGAAAATGCAGAAAAATATCAATCTCAATGAAAATGGGGGCTATAACACACCCCAGAATTGAAAAACTCATTTTTTAGCTCAACTTTGGCAAAGCCAAATTTGAGCTTTTGTCATGGCCAGTCGTCTGTCCATACGTCAACAATTGGATACGGTTCGAGCTAGAGGCAGTATTTATGAACCGATCTTTACGAAACTTCTTGGGTACCTTTGTTATGACTGTGGGACGAGAACGAGTGTTTTTGGGTGCAGTCTGAAATTCAAGATGGCTGCCAGATGCCATTTTGTACCGACTATGCAGAAATCTGTTTTTTGTACAGAACTTCCATATGAAAGCCCTGATTTGAATAATTTTTTGTATGAATGTTTAGTACCATGAGATACATCACATATCATACGGGTTTTTTTCTCGTGCTTAAATTATGCAAATTAGACTAACTTTGGTTTATTTAGTGTTACTTTCAGCACTGTCAGTGCAAATGCCAATACGGCTTTGGCTAGAGGCCGCATTTATGAACCGATCTTTATGAAATTTCTTTGGTACCTCTGTTATCACCGTGGGACGAGAACGAGTGTTTTGGGGTCCGGTCTGAAATTCAAGATGGCCGCTGGCAGCCATTTTGTTCAAAATTAGGGGCAATCAGATTTTTGCGCAGAAGTTCCACATGAAAGCTCTGATTTTAATAATTTTTTGTATGAATGTTTAGTACCATGGGATACATCACATATAATACGGGTTTTTTTCTCGTGCTGAAATTATGCAAATTAGATGAACTTTGATTTTTTCAATGCTACTTACACACAGTAAGTACACATGTCAATACAGCTCGGCCTAGAGGCTGTATTTATCAACCGATCTTCACGAAACTTCTTGGGTACCTCTGTTATCACTTTGGGATGAGAACGAGTGTTTCTGAGTGCGGTCCAAAATTCAAGATGGCTGCCAGTGGTCATTTTGTACCGAAATTAGGTCTAATCAGTTTTTTGTGCACAACTTCTATACGGCTCAGGCTAGAGGCCGTTTTTATGAACCAATCTTTAGGAAACTTCTTGGGTACCTTTGTTATCACCGTGGGATGAGAACGAGTGTTTTGGGGTGTGGTCCGAAATTCAAGATAGCCACCAGCAGCCAGTTTATACCAAAATTAGTGCAATCAGTCTTTTGTACAGAACTTCTGTATGAAAGTTCTGATTTGAATAAATTTTTGTATGAATGTTTAGTAACATGGAATACACCACATATAGTACAGGTTTTTTTCTTGTGCAGAAATTATGCAAATTAGATGAATTTTGATTTATTTTGTGCTACTTATACACTGTAAAAGCACGTCAATACGGCTTGGGCTAGAGGCTGTATTTATCAACCGATCTTCACGAAAATTCTTGGGTACCTTTGTTATCACCTTGGGACGAGAACGAGTGTTTCTGAGTGCGGTCCAAAATTCAAGATGGCTGCCAGTGGCCATTTTGTACCGAAATTAGGTCCAATCAGTTTATTGTCACAACTTCTGTGCAGCTCGTATTTATGAACTGATCTTCATGAAACTTCTTGGTTACCTTTGTTTTCACCTTGGGACAGGAATGAGTGTGTTTTGGGGTGCCTTTGTTATCACTGTGCTATGAGAACAAATATTTTGGGGTTCAGTCAGACCCACTCTGGGACTCAAAAGATTTCTTTTCTAGTTTAGCATCTGACTGTCACCCACCTTTACAATACTTTACCTTTACCTATTTGTTACAGGCTACAGCCAGTATTTATGTACAGACCATTACAATACTTTATATGTACCTTTGTTATCGGGTCATTACCTAGATGTTTGTCATTGCTGTGTTGCATACTATACATGTACATGTCTTGACAAGTTGAGCTACAGTGTCATTGACACTTTCATTTTTCATGATTATCACTCCATTCACACTTTTGACTTCAGAGTGTGAGCACCTCAGCAACAACAACATGGGAGCACTGGAATTACCAGCAAGACTGCAAAACACCATTTCAGCTCTGGGCGTCTCTCGTCCCATCACCTGGACTATCCAGGAGAAGGGCGAGAGTGTCTATCTGACACTGGAATTCTCCACAGAAGAAAAGATCACACCACCCCCCAAGGGTAGAGGTAGTACCTTTAGTGAGAGGATCCCCTCTCACACTGGTCCTCACCCAAGGGGGTCTGGAGGCCCTGAAAAGAGAAGGAAACCGAGAAGAAAAAGCCTGTCCAACAAACGGAGGGATGCCCGATTCTCGGAGCATTTTTGGAGATGAAGAAAGAGAACGGTGAGGAAAAGTCGATGTCGGATGTGGAAGAGCCTGTGGAGACTGAGGTGGAAATGGAAGCTGCCCTCTCGCCTCTTCTTGATCCCCACTCGCCTCTCCCTTCAGAACCGAAATGTCAGGACATGGACGACTGGCTGGACAACATCATACAGAAAAACAAGATACAAGGGCCCTTCACAAGCAAGAGATGGACAGGAAATACCAACTATTCCTCCAACAAGTAGAAGAAACCCAAAAACTAATAGATGCCAGAAACCTGCAACAACAAAAGCCTCAGCAATCACCCACAATCACTCGAGACTCGGCCAGGACCAGGCCCTACAAATCTCACCAATCACCATCAGGCAACCCACCAACAACCCACCAACAACACCAACTGCCACTGTCTCTCTTTCCAAACCTCCACCGCTGAAAAAGAAGCAGAAAAGACAAGCACCACTAACTACCCACAACTTATCCTCCTTTACCACGGTGTGACACTACAAAAATTCCACAGCTAAAGAGGGTCGAAAGGGGCTTGCTCTCCAAACTGTCCCTGCACGCCTTCGGCACGTGAAACCATTTGATCCGGAACTCATTTCTTGTGTAGGACGTGGGGGAAGAAAGGTCTCACCCAGGTTCTCACACAGGACATACTGTTCTTACTTGGTAGGTGGTGGGAGATAAAGGACTGTCTTACTTTACCCTCTCCAGGGATCTGCCTGTTTCAACCCTTTACACATCGTAACAACCAAAAACCAGCAAGTGCTATTCACAAAAATCACCATTTAATTTTCATTATTAGCTTAACTTGACAAAATCAAGATAAGCTATTGCCATCATGCATGCGAAAGTCTGTGAGCCTGTTCACATTTTCTTTAGAGCACAAGCTTCATTCTGTAGTTCTTGTCTGATCATCCTGAAATTTCATATGCAGGTTTGAGGTCATGTCCAGATGAGAATGTCCTCTTTTGTTCATGATCGGTCAACTGTGATGGCTGCACAGTCCAGAAACTTAGTAGGATGACTCTGTATAATGTCTAGAGGAAAGCGTCTTATTTTGGATGGGGTGAGTCAATCGTGATGGCCGCAGGGGTACATTACCTAGATTCATTTAGCACAGTCTACAGCTTGCATTTATTGAGGGATTTCATTGTAAATGAGTAGGATGACTCAGTATAGTGTCCAGATGAAAATGCCATATTTTGGCTATGATGGTCGCATAGGCAAGTGACCTAGATCTGTTTAGCACAGTCGACAGTTTATATTTATGAAGCAATTTCATTGTATCTTGGAATGATAGCTCAGTATGATGTCAAGATGAGACTGTCCAGTTTTGGTCCGTCACAATCGGTAAGCCATTACTGCTGCCTGGTCATATGACCTAGATTCCTTTACCGCTGTCTACGGGTTGTTTTTATAATGGGATTTCATTGTAACTTGGTAGAATAACATGGTATGATAGGTCACATGACCTAGATTCCTTCAGCAAAGTCTGTGAGTCATATTTATGAAGGGATTTCATTGCAACTTGGTTGGGTGACTCATTTTGGAATAATTTTTCTGTAACTTGGTAACTTTGATTTTCATACATTAACTGTGAGGGCCACATTAACCCAGGCCTCAATTCTTTCATACAGTCTACACCTCAAATTATTCTTATTGAAAACAGCATGTAGGGAACAGAAATTAACATATTCTCAATTATCACAGGTCTTGTCTCATTTCATTATCCTTTCAAAAACATCGACCATTATCCTTTTCATTTTTTTTCATTTTTTGTCTCAAAAACAGCTTATGTACCCTCTTTGGAATGAGCATGTTGAGCTTAGTTTAACCCTTTACCCAACGAATTGGCCGCATCTGCCCACGTACTATTCAAATTCAGCAGTTGAAAAAAGATTATTTTTCAAAAGATTTTAATAAAACCATATTCTGTGACCCCTAATTGGAATGAATTATTAAAAATGGTATTTAAAATAATAAATTTGATATCGTCTGCGTTGGGTAAAAGGTTAAACAATATCTTTACAGAAGTGAATAACAAAAAGTAACAGTACAAGGAACAACAGCTCACAATATCTAATATATAAATGCGAATGTCTGTATCTCTCTCTCTATCTTTGTTCCGGGTGAACTCCTCCATTTCTCGACAGATCGATCTCAAATTTTTTACACGGGGGTAATTTGTCCCTGCGAAATTGGTGACCTTGACCTTTTATTTCGAAAATGACTGGGTAGATCGGTCTAAAATTTCATATGTGTGGGTATATTGACCCATCGATCATTTTGACTTTATCGGGGTGACCTTGATATTGGTGACCTTAACCTTTTATTTCGAAAATGGCTGGGCCGATCGGGCTAAAATTTTATATGTGCGGGTATACTGACCCATCGATCATTTTGACTTTATCGGGGTGACCTTGACCTTGAAATTGGTGACCTTGACCTATTTCGAAAACAGCTGATATAACCACCTTCTCCCGTGCAATGCCGGGTAACACCCACTAGTAACATATATTTAGTTTGAACAATATTTTATTTCCTTAATTTGACAGAATATTATGATACATTTCATCAAGACACATAAATGTGAAAGGAAAGAGGATTCAGCAGCAAGCTATAGCTTATGTAAGCTGTCTCCTTGTAACAAATTACTCATACGAAGCAACATGACGAAGGAAGTTCAAACACAAACGATGAAAATGTGGAAATAAATTATCGTACACGGGTTGAATATAACAGAAAAGAGTAAGACATATAATGAAATGAGAGAGTGTGAGGAAAGGAATGTAGAGTGAAGGTATAAAGAAGGAGAAGCCCAGGTTGTTTGGAATGGTTCTACATGTAATCTAACAACTGTTCCAACGGGGAAAGCGTCCGATGCTGGTAACGTTAATTAATCTTGGTAGAAACACTAGTTGTAGCTTGATCAACCGACCTGCACAATATCCTGGTTGCACTGTCATCCTGCCATAGGACGAGACTCACGGATCTCTGGACCCGCGAGTTGTAAATAAACGAGAGGTATTCGGGTAACCAATTTGGACATTTATCATCATAGAGTTACCCATGTAACATATATTTAACACTAAACAAATTACTAAGTAGTGGAGGGATTTGACAGGAAGCTTGGAGCTTGTGAGTCATCTCCCTGGTTGCTTTTGTTCCACTGTGGGGACATAACCTATGTTTTTGTTGCAAAAAATGAAAAAATTTAGTTATTTAGTTATTCAAGAATTAACCCTTTACTTAACATGAAAGGCAGATACTTCCAAACAAAATTCTTGCAACAAGAGGTCATAAGCTATGTTTTTGAGAAAAAAATGTAAAAATAATGAATATTGAATGATGTTTTTTCTTTTCAATAGCGCTGGCCGGTTTTGGTTGTTATGTTGGCTAAAGGGTTAAATTAGTGCCAGGTGAAGATCTCAAGATACGGCTAAACTAGTTCAATAATCTGAATGTGGTGGCTAACCCCAAATTATTGTGGGAATCTTGACAGTGCAACCATTGAAAAAGGTTCTTGGTGCAGTCATTGAGACTGGTGGTAAGTTTCAGTGCTGTGTGATACTGCCCAGGTACTGCCTGGTGTGGGTATATCCCTTCCTCTCCTTTGACTTTAGTGATTCAAAAGTTTATTAGGATGGCAAGTAGTCGTTGGATGGAGAGAATTTTAATTTCTCTACAATTTTGTAGAACTGGTGAGAAGATTGAGTTTACAGCAGTTCACTGTGACAAAAATCTTCAGAACTATGTTAACCCTTTACCCAACGTAAGGGTAAAGGGTTAACATTGAGCTCGTTCCAAAAAGGGGCCTTTACCTATGGTTTTGAGACAAAAAATTTTTAAAAAATGAGTTATTTAAGAATTTTGTTTGCAAGTGTCGTCTACTTTTCATGCTCATGTTTGCGTAGTCCATTCCAGAATACATGGTTTATTCCGGGCATGCGCAGACAACTCGGATTATCAATCTGGTTGTTTTCTTTGCAAACCGTCATTCTGAAATAGCATTCCGAATCATTCTGAGTAAACCACCTTGCGAGCAGGTTTAGATGGTTTACCTTTTATTCCTGACATGCGCAATTATCAACAAATAGTGGAAAATATTTCCCTGTTCGTTGTATTCACCAAAAACGTTTGAATCAAGACAATAACAAATATGTTAGGTGCATGGAATTCAGCAAAATATTTAAACATAGCATACCCACAAATAATTGATGAAAATGCCGCTCAGGATCACAGATCCAATGTCGAGTTGTGACCTTGACCTTTGACCAGGCGAGTCCAAGGTCAATAGGGTTCTTCCTCGCACCAAGGCCAACACACCTCTGAAGTTTCATGACTCTAGGTTGAACCACTATCAAGTTCTCATCCGGAAACCAATTGTTGCGATATACTATGTTCAAGGTCACTGTGACCTTGACCTTTGACCTGGTGAGTCCAACATCAATAGGGTTCTTCCTCGCACCAAGGCCAACACGCCTGTAAAGTTTCATGGCTCTAGGTTGAACCACTATCAAGTTATCATCCGGAAACCAATTGTTGCGATATACTATGTTCAAGGTCACTGTGACCTTGACCTTTGACCTGGTGAGTCCAAGATCAATAGGGTTCTTCCTCGCACCAAGGCCAACATACCTATGAAGTTTCATGACTCTAGGTTGAACCACTATCAAGTTATCATCCGGAAACCAATTGTTGCGATATACTATGTTCAAGGTCACTGTGACCTTGACCTTTGACCTGGTGAGTCCAAGATCAATAGGGTTCTTCCTCGCACCAAGGCCAACACACCTATAAAGTTTCATGACTCTAGGTTGAACCACTATCAAGTTATCATCCGGAAACCAATTGTTGCGATATACTATGTTCAAGGTCACTGTGACCTTGACCTTTGACCTGGTGAGTCCAAGATCAATAGGGTTCTTCCTCGCACCAAGGCCAACACACCTATGAAGTTTCATGACTCTAGGTTGAACCACTATCAAGTTATCATCCGGAAACCAATTGTTGCGATATACTATGTTAAAGGTCACTGTGACCTTGACCTTTGACGTAGCGAGTCCAAAATCAATAGGGTTCTTCCCCTCACCAAGGCCAATCTACCTATGAAGTTTCATGAATGTGAGTTGAACCATTATCAAGTTATCATCCGGAAACCAATTGTTTAAGATTTACTATGTTCAAGGTCACTGTGACCTTGACCTTCGACGTAGCATGTCCAAAATCAATAGGGTTCTTCCTCCCACCAAGGCCAACCTATGTATGAAGTTTAATGAATGTGAGTTGAACCACTATCAAGTTATCATCCGGAAACCAATTGTTTACGCCCGCCCGCCCGCCCGCCCGCCCGCCCGCCCGCCCGCCCGCCCGCCCGCCCGCCCGCCATTCACCAAACTATAAGTCGAGTTTGACTTCGTCACAACTCGACTAAAAATAAAGAGAAAGAACTATGGAGTCAATTAAACAACAGGCCTGGTGACCCACCCCCAAATTGAATAAATGAATTTTTTGGACCCTGGAATTCATTTTTTTTTTTTTGCGAAGCGATCACCCTTGATCGCCCATAACTGACTCTTTTATTTCCCCTTGACCCAAAACCCTGATTATTGTGACAGGACATTACATCTGGATGTGAAATCCTAAAATGATGAACATCGAGGGGGGGGGGGAGAGGGGGGGGGGGGGTGGAGGACAACCAAGTTGGTTACAAGGCTCAAATCCTACAGACACTGAAAACTGAAGATCTGGAAACCTTTCTCCATCCGCACCCCCACCAGTTAGAAATTTGAGGGGTGTGACCACACCCCACTCCATTATAACGCTCTAGCCAAGCTATGTGAGTTTGCCTCCCCCGCCTCCCCCCTGGTGAGATCGGATATTGTTACTGAACCTTAACAACGCGACGGTGCATTCATGACCTTCTTATTCACGGGAACTCTGTGGTGAGAGTGCATAGACAGGCTTTGCTGGTTCTCAGTATACTCATAACCAACAAATAGTGGACACCAAATACTGAAATTGTTTTTTAAAATTCTCGCTCAAATAACGTCAATGTGCAGAGTTGTATGGACACAATGGCGAGAACCTGTCCCCAATCTCCTGGATCAGCAGGCGTCCTTGCCAGTGGCGTAGCCCAAATGACCCAAATGCTCTCCAACATAGGGCTGCACATGCTACGATTGCATCGGATTCGATCTTAGAGCACTTAACTTTGCAAAATTTTCTCGACAGAGGTCCTATCCTGACTTGGTCGGCCTGGTCGTTACCCCCTCCTCCCACTTCCTTGAAGGGAAGTGGGAGGAGGGGGTAACGACGGGAGGGTGCTAGCTTGGACTAGGCAAGGACCCCCGAAACCCCACAACATTACAAATATCATGGTATGCCCCCACAAAAAAAATGGCTAGCCACCCCCCTCCCCCCTCAATTATAAAATCCTGGCTACGCCCCTGAACAAATGGGAGTCGAAATAATAATAAAACTCAAGTGCTCTGTCCAGGGTTTCTTTGTAAATTTTTTGTTTCTTTTTAATCTGGTCATATTGGCCTGCCTATCCATAGGAGAGGTGTGCTGTTTTATACAGATGCGGCACTGAGATGAGCAAAAACAGCATCCATGTTGTCATTGACAACATCATCAACAAAAATTGCGAGCGCCACTTCCTCAAATTCCATTCTGGTTTACATTTAAAGTGCAATTTGCTGTTTCCTTGTGATTACTATTCAGTATCTTCACTGCGCATGTCACACTATTCCATGTAATCCGGAATAGACTACAGAAACATAAGCCATGTTAGGTAAAGGGTTAATCAGTGAGTAAAACTGAAAAAAACACTAGTAAAGCAAGATCTTTAGAATGCAATTTGAGAAATAGGCAATGGGAAAAAAAGGATTATTAGCAAGTAAAATTATTTTAAAAAAAGAAAAAAAAAGTGTGGAACCTGTTTTCTTCTTTCCCATGAATTCTTTGGCCATTGGTAGTAGAATTTCCTTAAGCTTAAATGATCTTAATGGTTCATGTGCTGATTTTGTTTGAGTAGACTAAAACATCACTGAACTCTGCTATTTAAAGTTATTGGAAAGTTGTTGCCATTATTATAAGCATAATTCCAAACAGGTTTTTGAGGTTTTTGGTAGAAATGTTCAAATTGAGGCGGTCAATGTTGAATCATTTCTCGACTAAGCCAAGTATCTATGCTCTGTCTAAATATTACATGTATTGAGCTGTGTTGAAATGTGATAAATCTACATTTTTGGGGCAAAGTTAAAAGATGGGGGTGGAGGGGAGATGTGTGTGTGTGCCAATGCAGAACCATTTCTCGACCAAGCAGAGAATCTGTGCTCTGTATAAATGTCATATGTATTGAACTGTGTTGAAATGTTATAAACCTATATATATATATATAAAAAAGAAAAAAAAAGTAGTCAATGGGGGGGGGGGGGGGTGGGGTGGGGGTGGGGTGGGGGGGTGGTCATTGCAGAATAATTTCTTGACCAAGCCAAGTATCTAAATAGTATAAACATATGTTTTTTGTATGTTATGTATATGTTTTGTTTTTTTATCAAATAAAGCAGTAGATATGGGAGGGGTCAAGTAGTAGATGGGGGGGGGGGGGGGGTGTCAGTGCATAATAGCTTCCCATAATACAACTGGGAATTTAACCAGTTATATCTTTTTGACAACACTCACTGAGCTGTTGACCCTTAAGGGCCTATATCTAACTTTGATCACTTCTTCTGTAATGAAGCAGGTGCCCCAACATATGCTGTCTTGGGGTGTAACAAGAATGGATAGAAATCTCCAGGTCCTTAACCCTCTGCACACTGATGTCAAAATACCAAAGTTCTCAGCAGCAATTTGTTCCCACAATGCAACTGAAAATTTAATAAATTATATCTTGATTGACAGAGCTCATTGAGCTCTGTCAAACAAGATATAATTTGTTCAGTTTCTCATGCTTTGGAGGCAATATGGAGTCAATGACAGAAATTTTGAAATACTACTAGGGTGCTAGGAGTTAACCATTAAAGGTTAATTTCTGACTTTTACAATCTCAGAATAGGTGCGCTTAACATGCCATCATGAGGAGTTACCTGCTGAGGGAAGACAAACTACATTGGCAGTCGTTTCTAGTCAAGTATTGGCTGTCCACTGGAGAGAATTATGCCAAGTGAAAAATGCATAATTATATGCATTCATTAGTGTAGTTACTGTTAAAAAATACAGTGATTTGAATTTTATGTGCCTCATCCTCTGTGATCTACAATGCAGAATATGTAGTTAAATATATATAAATATTTTTAAATGCTCATATTTGCATAGAATACACTCATTCTTCTGTGATAACAAACTCTTACATCATTACCTATAAAGTTTTTGTGAGAGCTTTTCAAAGGTTTCAAAATTAGGACTTATCTTTGGAAAAAATGGGTTTAATGTCATAGTTACAATACACTAAATGGAGCAAAAGCACCCCCTAACAGATTTTACCTCAACATTTAATAGAGCATAAAATGAAGGAGATCAGCTGATTGGGTCAATATTTATTGATTTTGAAAAAAAAATGTCACAGTGTCTGTTTTAGAAAAGACTGAAAATATTTGCACTTGCTGTCCTTTCAAAATTGTGAGAGTTGAAAAATAAGGTAAGGGGTACAAGTGAGTGTGAAACTGGACAATAGTTGGCAAATCGTCAAATTTAAACACAAAAAACATGGTAACATATATTTCTTTCCTGTTAATTTTTTAATGAGATAATATACTAAGTGGATTCAGGACTGTTTTCCCCCAAATGGCCTTGATGAGTTTAGAGGCAGTAAAATATTATCACTGTCACCAATGCAAATCTTTTAGTGTATTGTAACCTCATAAACTGCTGATGACAAAAACAATTATTTTTGGCTTAACTTGACTAAGTCAAGATAAGCTATTGCCATCACGCATGCGGAAGTCTGTGAGTCTATTCACATTTTCCTTCAGTGCAGGCTACACTCCGTAGTTCAGGTCCGATCTTCACAAAATTTCATATGCAGGTTTGAGGTTATGTCTAGATGAGAACGTCCCCTTTTGGTCACAATCAGTCAACTGTGTTGGCTGCCCTAGCCCAAAACCCAAAAACCTTGCTGGGAGGGGGGGGGGGGGGGGGGTGGAGGACAACCAAGTTGGTTACAAGGCTCAAATCCTACAGACACTGAAAACTGAAGATCTGGAAACCTTTCTCCATCCGCACCCCCACCAGTTAGAAATTTGAGGGGTGTGACCACACCCCACTCCATTATAACGCTCTAGCCAAGCTATGTGAGTTTGCCTCCCCCGCCTCCCCCCTGGTGAGATCGGATATTGTTACTGAACCTTAACAACGCGGCGGTGCATTCATGACCTTCTTATTCACGGGAACTCTGTGGTGAGAGTGCATAGACAGGCTTTGCTGGTTCTCAGTATACTCATAACCAACAAATAGTGGACACCAAATACTGAAATTGTTTTTTAAAATTCTCGCTCAAATAACGTCAATGCGCAGAGTTGTATGGACACAATGGCGAGAACCTGTCCCCAATCTCCTGGATCAGCAGGCGTCCTTGCCAGTGGCGTAGCCCAAATGACCCAAATGCTCTCCAACATAGGGCTGCACATGCTACGATTGCATCGGATTCGATCTTAGAGCACTTAACTTTGCAAAATTTTCTCGACAGAGGTCCTATCCTGACTTGGTCGGCCTGGTCGTTACCCCCTCCTCCCACTTCCTTGAAGGGAAGTGGGAGGAGGGGGTAACGACGGGAGGGTGCTAGCTTGGACTAGGCAAGGACCCCCGAAACCCCACAACATTACAAATATCATGGTATGCCCCCACAAAAAAATGGCTAGCCACCCCCCTCCCCCCTCAATTATAAAATCCTGGCTACGCCCCTGAACAAATGGGAGTCGAAATAATAATAAAACTCAAGTGCTCTGTCCAGCGTTTCTTTGTAAATTTTTTGTTTCTTTTTAATCTGGTCATATTGGCCTGCCTATCCATAGGAGAGGTGTGCTGTTTTATACAGATGCGGCACTGAGATGAGCAAAAACAGCATCCATGTTGTCATTGACAACATCATCAACAAAAATTGCGAGCGCCACTTCCTCAAATTCCATTCTGGTTTACATTTAAAGTGCAATTTGCTGTTTCCTTGTGATTACTATTCAGTATCTTCACTGCGCATGTCACACTATTCCATGTAATCCGGAATAGACTACAGAAACATAAGCCATGTTAGGTAAAGGGTTAATCAGTGAGTAAAACTGAAAAAAACACTAGTAAAGCAAGATCTTTAGAATGCAATTTGAGAAATAGGCAATGGGAAAAAAAGGATTATTAGCAAGTAAAATTATTTTAAAAAAAGAAAAAAAAAGTGTGGAACCTGTTTTCTTCTTTCCCATGAATTCTTTGGCCATTGGTAGTAGAATTTCCTTAAGCTTAAATGATCTTAATGGTTCATGTGCTGATTTTGTTTGAGTAGACTAAAACATCACTGAACTCTGCTATTTAAAGTTATTGGAAAGTTGTTGCCATTATTATAAGCATAATTCCAAACAGGTTTTTGAGGTTTTTGGTAGAAATGTTCAAATTGAGGCGGTCAATGTTGAATCATTTCTCGACTAAGCCAAGTATCTATGCTCTGTCTAAATATTACATGTATTGAGCTGTGTTGAAATGTGATAAATCTACATTTTTGGGGCAAAGTTAAAAGATGGGGGTGGAGGGGGGATGTGTGTGTGTGCCAATGCAGAACCATTTCTCGACCAAGCAGAGAATCTGTGCTCTGTATAAATGTCATATGTATTGAACTGTGTTGAAATGTTATAAACCTATATATATATATATAAAAAAGAAAAAAAAAGTAGTCAATGGGGGGGGGGGGGGTGGGGGGGGGGGTGGTCATTGCAGAATAATTTCTTGACCAAGCCAAGTATCTAAATAGTATAAACATATGTTTTTTGTATGTTATGTATATGTTTTGTTTTTTTTATCAAATAAAGCAGTAGATATGGGAGGGGTCAAGTAGTAGATGGGGGGGGGGGGGTGTCAATGCATAATAGCTTCCCATAATACAACTGGGAATTTAACCAGTTATATCTTTTTGACAACACTCACTGAGCTGTTGACCCTTAAGGGCCTATATCTAACTTTGATCACTTCTTCTGTAATGAAGCAGGTGCCCCAACATATGCTGTCTTGGGGTTAACTCACAGGTTACATTCTTAGTACCCTGGCTGTTGTTTTAGGCATATCTTTGGCTGCATGTATAGGCAGTCAAGACTTGCCTAAAAACAACTGCAAAGCCACAGGATGTAGACTGTCAATATGTAACAAGAATGGATAGAAATCTCCAGGTCCTTAACCCTCTGCACACTGATGTCAAAATACCAAAGTTCTCAGCAGCAATTTGTTCCCACAATGCAACTGAAAATTTAATAAATTATATCTTGATTGACAGAGCTCATTGAGCTCTGTCAAACAAGATATAATTTGTTCAGTTTCTCATGCTTTGGAGGCAATATGGAGTCAATGACAGAAATTTTGAAATACTACTAGGGTGCTAGGAGTTAACCATTAAAGGTTAATTTCTGACTTTTACAATCTCAGAATAGGTGCGCTTAACATGCCATCATGAGGAGTTACCTGCTGAGGGAAGACAAACTACATTGGCAGTCGTTTCTAGTCAAGTATTGGCTGTCCACTGGAGAGAATTATGCCAAGTGAAAAATGCATAATTATATGCATTCATTAGTGTAGTTACTGTTAAAAAATACAGTGATTTGAATTTTATGTGCCTCATCCACTGTGATCTACAATGCAGAATATGTAGTTAAATATATATAAATATTTTTAAATGCTCATATTTGCATAGAATACACTCATTCTTCTGTGATAACAAACTCTTACATCATTACCTATAAAGTTTTTGTGAGAGCTTTTCAAAGGTTTCAAAATTAGGACTTATCTTTGGAAAAAATGGGTTTAATGTCATAGTTACAATACACTAAATGGAGCAAAAGCACCCCCTAACAGATTTTACCTCAACATTTAATAGAGCATAAAATGAAGGAGATCAGCTGATTGGGTCAATATTTATTGATTTTGAAAAAAAAATGTCACAGTGTCTGTTTTAGAAAAGACTGAAAATATTTGCACTTGCTGTCCTTTCAAAATTGTGAGAGTTGAAAAATAAGGTAAGGGGTACAAGTGAGTGTGAAACTGGACAATAGTTGGCAAATCGTCAAATTTAAACACAAAAAACATGGTAACATATATTTCTTTCCTGTTAATTTTTTAATGAGATAATATACTAAGTGGATTCAGGACTGTTTTCCCCCAAATGGCCTTGATGAGTTTAGAGGCAGTAAAATATTATCACTGTCACCAATGCAAATCTTTTAGTGTATTGTAACCTCATAAACTGCTGATGACAAAAACAATTATTTTTGGCTTAACTTGACTAAGTCAAGATAAGCTATTGCCATCACGCATGCGGAAGTCTGTGAGTCTATTCACATTTTCCTTCAGCGCAGGCTACACTCCGTAGTTCAGGTCCGATCTTCACAAAATTTCATATGCAGGTTTGAGGTTATGTCTAGATGAGAACGTCCCCTTTTGGTCACAATCAGTCAACTGTGTTGGCTGCCCTAGCCCAAAACCCAAAAACCTTTAGCACAGTCTACAGGTTGTATTTATGAAGGAATTGTAACTTGGTAGGATGACTCTGTGTAATGTCAAGATGTGAACGTCCCCTTTTTGGTCATGATCTGTCAACTGTGATGGCTGCCCCAGCCAGAAACTCAAAAACTTTTAGCACTGTCAACAGGTCATATTTAATATGGAGGGATTTCATTGTAACTTGGTAGATGACTAGATGAGAACTTCCCCATTTGGTCATGATCTGTCAACTGTGATGTCTGCCCAAGCCGAAAACCCAAAAACCTCTTAGCACAGTCTTCAGGTTGTATTTATGGAGGGATTTAATTGTAACTTGGTAGGATGACCCCCATTTAATGTCTAGATGAGAACGTCCCCTTTTGGTCGGGATTGGTCAATTGTGATGGCTAAAGGGTCCCGAAACCCGAAAACCTTTAGCACAGTCTACAGATTGTATTTAGGGATTTCATTGTAACTTGGTAGGATGACTCCCGATAATGTCTAGATGAGAACATCCCCTTTTGGTCGCAATCATTCTACCATGATGGCTGCCTGAGCCCAAAACCCGAAAACCTTTAGCACAGACAACAGGTCGTATTTATGAAGAGATTTCATTGTAACTTGGTAGGATGACTTAGTATGATGTCTAGATGAGGGTGTCCCCTTTTTGGTTGCGCTTTGGTCAACCATAATGGCTACACAGGTCCGAAGTCCGAAAACCGTTAGCACAGTCTACAGGTCGTATTTATGAAGGGATTTCAGTGTAACTTGATAGGCTGACTCGTTTTGGAATAATTTCACTGCAGCTTGGTAGCTTTGGTTGACATACTGTGAGGGCCACATTAACCCACCCCTCAATTCTTTAGTACAGTCTACACCTCAAAATTATTTTTTATTGAAAACATAACATACAGTGAACAGAACTGAACATATTCTCAGTTATCACAAATCTTGTCTTATTTCATAATTCTTTCATAAACATTGAACATTATCCTTTTCATCAAACACAACACACAGAAAGTTATGCTACAGTGTCATTGACACTTTCCTTTTTAAGTCAGATTATATTTTTATCCAGATTTTCTGTTTAGATACTGATTGAAGATTGCATGGAGATAGTAATAATGTTTACAATTTGCTTTGTGAAAAATATAATTTAAATCAACTTGAGAAATGGGGTCGATTTGTTCTTTATTTTATTTTTTTTTTTAGCTCACCAGACTGCAAGTCAATGGGAGCTATTGCCATTATAATATTGCCTTTCTGTGGGTCAAGGATTCTTTGTCATATATTTGGGTGTGATCAACCTTAAATGGAAATACGATTTTACATTAAGATGTTTCTTTATTGAATTAGTCTAAATATTAAAAATAATGTACAGTATTAGGCTAAAAAAAAAATAATGTTTTGATTCTCAGGCCCTCCCTCGTTGGATTTGAACCTCCTCATTAGTCATTTTTATTATGTCATGTTTTTTAAAGAATTTGTAAAAACATGGAATGGTCATTTTTTCACATTTCTCGACATATAATTATTTAGCTGTGTTAGCAGTAAATTGGTTTTTCTTGTTGCAGTTTATGGGAGAGTGCCCAGGGGCACTCTCCCATAAACTGTAACAAAGAAAATTTTGATATACTGGATCATGATTTATTTATTTATTTATTTGCTGGTGTTTAAGGTCATATATTTCTGCACAATGGCTAATAATGGCCGCAACACCGATATAAACTCAAGTTTAACCAATCATTTAGAGCCATGTTTCCCATTTTAAAGGACTCCTACCCCAAGCATTGGTTAGTGGGGCCTATTCTAATGGATCATGATGCTTGACAGATCTATACCATTAAAAAGAACAATAAAATACAAATCCTTTTAGCTGTTGTTAGAGCAGTTAGTTATAAAAGGTATACTATAATTACACTAAAATACAACCTTTTCTCTTTTTCATGTGGAAAGACAGCAAAAAGATTTTATACTCAACCCTTGTACACGAAAAATTGTTTTTAAAAAAAGTAAAAATAAAATCCTCCCTCCCTCACCGATTTGAAAAAAAAAATTGCCCGAGAATCAATTCATTTTTTTTATTTGGCCTTATATCATTGAATATATTATACTGGGGACTACATACTCGCAAGGAATTATGGAGGTACGAAATACTGTTTCATGTTCCTTAGAATTTCATCATTTTCATCCAGCCTGATGAAGTTCAGGGATCTCGGTCAAGCAGAATATAAATTACCAAATTCTATTTCGGTATAATTACAATACTATTTTCTAAACTCTAGTGATAAAAAACATTTTGCCACGACAGTTTTCACATTGATAGAAATCTAATCATTTATATCTTGATTGATCGAACTCTGAGAGCTCGCTCAGTCGAAATATAAATTACTAATTTCTGAGGAATTTCTCTTAATTGAAGAATATGAATAATGTGTTCGGGGCACGTGTGGCGAGCAACATAAGTAATAAAATCAATAAAAATGCGCAGCAAATAAAATAAATCGAGTTAATAAGTATATACAAAGTGGTCCGACCTGCATATAAAATACTTTCTTTTCTTGTGTCTGTTTAATTATGTCTCTGTGACATTTAATATTTTTTTCTAAATATATATATATATATTTCAATGAGGACACAAAGTCGTTAATGACAGCTCAGTGAACAAGCTCTAAATATGGGCTAAAGTATGTACAATGCTTCTAGCCGTGAGCTGATAACTTGATGCACTAAATCGGCCGTTACAACAAATATTTATTAATTTCTAGTTTTATTACTTCAGACTGAAGCAGCAAGGCTGATGTAGGTTTTCCATTAAGGGGGGCTCAGAACTAACTGAGGAAGCACACATAAAGAGCTGGCTTGTCCTACAATACTATGCGAGCTTACCAGTTGGCATTTATGATTTCTAACACTTATACATATTTAATAACAAGCTACGAAAATAATACGGCCCTTAACGTATAAACGAAAATATGCATTAAAACAATTTTAAAAATTAAACATAATATATACATAAATTCTTACCTTAAATGAAAATACGATTTTACAATAAGATGTTCCTTTATTGAATGCGTATCTTGAAAGACCAAGCGGTTGGTCATAAGCACTTTCTGCAGGAAATTGTATAACAGTCTTGCATAATGGACCTCTTTAAAATTTCTGAAAATGTTTTCTTATTACACAACAAGCAGGTGTAAATTTGAACGGTAAATGGGATTTTTATCTTCTGTTGAAATGTCCAACTGAGGTTTAGGAGATTATCAACTTTTGCTGCCATAGAATAAACTGATGAGAATAGATTTGCAATGATTAATGTATCAGTTAACAGGTGTAATCTGCTGTGGGTAACAGGATTATGTCCCACAGTACTGCTAAAAATTAGAAATATTTTTCTGGTGAAATCGATTAATAACTCTTAACCCCTACCAGACAAGTAGCGCTATGATACCATCACTTGTTGTCCATCTTTGGAAACGTGTCTTGTTCACAACCACTAGGCCAAATTCAAAAATATATTGAACAGACCATCTATGGAATGCCCTTTCTGTTTTGTTCAAATGAAGCAGCTGTCGTTATCAGGCCCAGGTTATTGCCCCAAAAGCTTAAAAATCTTCTCATGAACCACCAGAGGGAAAGCCTTGATATCTGGTATAGAACATCCTTTGGTGTTGAAGATTAAAGTTTGTTCAAGGGAAGTGGGAAGGTCAATATTTGGGCTCTCTATGGGAGCATATCCATGTTGCACTCCCCCCAAATTTGTATTTCAAGAATCGATGGCCCAATTTGAATCAAATTCGGCATGTAGTATAAGTGGGTCCTAAGTAATTGATTGATGCCCCCCCCCCCCCCCCAAAAAAAAAAATTCACAGCACCGAGGCAATCCCAGGGGCTAAAAACAAAAAAATATTCAAAAGCCTATAATTTCCAAAACACACAGAACAGAAAACTTTTATTTGGTATGAAGCATTCTTAAACCCAGTAGAATTGAATGTTTAAAATAAAAAACTTGCCACTTTTTCTTTCAGGGTGTCCTGTTGAGGGTATTGAAAAAATGATGAGTCAGAATTTTGCAGTAACTTATTCTGGAGTAATGTCTGTCAGTTATTCACACTAGAAAAACAATTTACTCTTATGTCAAACACACGTTATCTTATTAGTTTAATCAGAAAATAAAATGATTCAGTTCAATTCTTTTAACCCTCTCAAGACTTCCATAAGTGGCAGAGTCAAAAATGTCCATTTCTGATTCCTTGATTGAACCCTTTCAATGCTGTGCACATATTTGTTTTTTTCTGGTTTCTTTGAATAATTTATTTATATTTATTTATTTATTGGTGTTTAAGGTCACATACTTATGCACAATGGCTAACCGTGACCGTGACAGTTTTACGGGTGGAGGAAGCCGGAGTACCCGGAGAGAACCACCGAGCAACGACGAGCAGCTGTCAGCTCTCCAACATCGTAACTCTGAACTCTGCACCGCAGCACAGGCAGGGTTAGATTGGTTGAAGACATGCGCACCATCGACGTGAAGTACGCCTCAGTACACAGCGTCATCGTGCCCCCATGTAGGCAATCGGGGTGAAGTGTCTTGCCCAAGGACACAACGCGGTTGCCGCAGGTGGGATTCGAACCGAGGACCTCTCGGCTTGCAGCCTGCACCTCTACCAACTGAGCCACCGCGCCCCCCTTTGAATAATTTATCAGATTCCTGTGTGAATATCTTTAATTTAACCCTCTGAAGACTTCATTGTGTTTTTCCAAAGATTTTATTTTCATGTTTTGTAAGAATAATTATAACCCTTTCCATACTCACATTACTGCTCTAAACATCAGTGACAGAGCCAAAAATGTCCATTTCTGATTTCTTGATCGAACCCTTTTAATGCTGTGCACATATATGTTTTTTGTGGCAGATCCAAAAATGTCCATTTCTGATTCCTTGAACGAACCCTTTCAATGCTAGACACATATATGTTTTTTCTGGTTTCTTGGAAAAATGTATCTGAATCCTGTATGAATATCTTTAATTTAACCCTTTCTATAAACTGTATTAATACATAGAGTAAATATGGGTATTGGGTAGTTTTTAAAATAAAAGCAAAAAAAATGAAAAATAAGGGTCAATGAAAATCCAAAGGGCAAGGGCATCTATAGAATTTTTTTCTCATCCCCACAGGCTTTTATTGTGTTTATGTGATGTTGACTTGCACTTCAAGAAACAGAATATTATTTTGGTTCCATAATACAAGATAACAAACAATGTATATGTATATATATTGTTGGAAAAAATCACAAAATGTATATTAAAAAAGAATATATATTATATCATATTAGAAGTTTATAAACAAATCCTTGTGATGGTAGTTATAAGAAAAAATCATCAAAGTTCAAAACAAATAGAACAAAATTATTGAATTTATTCCTGCTGGCACTTTCACCGCTCTCTCCACAGATCTTCAGGCATTTTTACTTTTATAAGATACATTATACAAATATTTACAAAATAACGTTATGACGTAAACCACTGGGGGTGGTGTAGATGGATTTTGTGGTCGTTCCAGAAACTGCATATACAAGAATTATTTTATACATTTGAACAGTGGCATGTTGATCCTTTATCCAAAGAAATTATAAAGAAATTAACATGATGTATAAAATAATGATGTTTTCTTAATCTTAGAAATTAAGTTATAAAAGTTATAGGGCCTGAAAATATCCAGTAGATTTGTTTCCCACAAATACTTCCCACGCTAACTCTCTATATATTTGTTTGTTGATAATACCCATGTTTCTGCATAATGTTTGGGAGTGAACTCCTTACTCTGACTCCAGCTTGAACCCCCGAGAGTGTTTTCACTGACTCGGGGCAAGCATCATTGTACATATAACTCTCTGGCTAAGGGAGAAGTAAAGGTTGGGTAAGTAGGGGGCTATACACATAGACTCACTGTGCCGATCGTGTTATTTCTATGAAACATAACATATAACACAATGATGTTGCCTTAACCCTTTACCTAACGTGAAAAGCAGACGATACTTGCAAAAGTAATTCTTGAATAACTAATTTTTTTCATTTTTTGTCTCAAAAACATAGGTTATGACCCCTCGTTGGAACGAGCTCGACGAGCTCGTTCCAACGAGGGGTCATAACCTATGTTTTTGAGACAAAAAATGAAAAAAATAATGAAAATTAATTGGCGATTTTTTAGAATAGTGCTGGCCGGTTTTGGCCGTTACGTTGGGTAAAGGGTTAATACTAGAAGTAAAGTTTATGAACTCTGAATATATGTGTTTTTCCACAAATGTTTCCTATGTTAACCATCTATTTCCATTCATGTTCACGATACCAATATTTCCGCTTAATTTAAATTTATGGCTGTGAGCGCCTTACTCAGACTCCAGCTCCACATCACGTGAATGTTTACTACTCTCGTGGAGTCGAGCTGGACTCGGAGCAAGTGTTCTTATACAGAGAACTAAATCCGATGCAAACAGAGTCAAGTCACTGAATAAATTCAAGTTATCTGTGGGGAGGCTATACTTTTATAACATGGTGGTTTGAATCCCTCCCCCCCCCCCCCACCCTGGGGGAGACTTTGTACCCATTATGTGTCCCATTGATGCCACTCCTGTTATAAGGAAAAAAAGTAATATTAGATAAAGAATTAAAATGGGAATTATAAGGATGAACAAATTAATAATTCTTAATAAGATGGTCATCCAACTCCCCGTCCCCCCCATACACCAAACTAATGCTTACAATACAATCATCCCCATTATATTACATTACTTAAACTCATCCTCAGTCTCAACAAAGGAAGTTCCCCCTCCCAAGTGAACACAGGCAAAAGCCTTATAAAAGCCAGCAGGTGTTGGTAATTACTATTATAAAAAGAGTCATCCCAAACGATTTAAAAGGGATTGATTATCTACCCCTCAAAATTAAGACTATAATACTAATACTAATAAAGTAACGCATAATTTGAACGTCTCGGGTACCCACCCCAAAGCACCAATCTAAAGCTTTTAACTACAGCCATTACATTACGTTTGGATTGTAATAGCGCCGTTCAGTAGCATTAAATTGACCGTTGCATGAATTTGCCAAAAATGGGAGAGACGAACTATGACCTAGCCACATGGATCAACATCATGCGCATGAGTTAAATTAAGACTATAGACTGCGTATAAAAATAATAATTCCTTCTTGTCACGCAAGATATAATTATATGTGAACAATTTATATAGTTGGTTGTTAATGCAATGCAATGCGTTTTCACAATTAGATTTAAGTTTGGCAGATACAGAAATATTTGATTTTGTCATGAAATAAAGGTATATACATACAGCCGTAGTTTTAAGAAAATTCATAATACAAATTCATCTCCACCCCCACCCCCACCAACCTAATGCTTTTAAACAATACAAGCTTCAATGTACTGCTCGGTGTCAACAGTAGAATCCCTTTCTCCCAAGCGAACACCGAGAATATCTTGCTGAAAACACTCTTGTATTACAAATCATTTGTATAAAAGGATCCAATGATTGAAAGGGGTTAGTTATCTACCCTTCAATGTCAAGATAATAATAACTAGAGGGGTGTCATTTGTGTGCAAAGCACACTATAGTATATCCCCGCATTCGCATTTGTGATTATTTGTGATTATTGTCGGGGCCGAATCAAAAATCCAAAACCTTTATGCACATCTACAGATGCTATTGATTAACATGAACACACTTTTAGTGTTTTGAATTGAAACCCCTAGGAGTTTTTCTCTGGAAACCATTCCTCTAATGACAAAAATGGTGCCCCTTGCACCCCTCGGGGCCAAATAAAAATCCAAAACCTTTGTGCACATCTACAGACCCTATTGATTAACATGAACACACGTTCAGTGTTTCGAATTGAAACCCCTAGGAGTTTTTCTCTGGAAACCATTCCTCTAACGACAAAAGTGGTGCCCCTTACGCCCCCGAGGGCCAAATCAAAAATCCAAAACCTTTATGCACATCTACAGACCCTATGAATGAACATGAATACACTTTCAATGTTTCCAATTGAAACCCCTAGGAGTTTTTCGCCGGAAACCATTCCTCTAACGACAAAAGTGGTGCCCCTTATGCCCCCGAGGGCCGAATAAAAAATCCAAAACCTTTATGCACATCTACAGACCCTATGAATGAACATGAACACACTTTCAATGTTTCGAATTGAAACCCCCAGGAGTTTTTCGCCGGAAACCATTCCTCTAACGACAAAAGTGGTGCCCCTTACGCCCCCGAGGGCCGAATCAGAAATCCAAAACATTTATGCACATCTACAGACCCTATGAATGAAAATGAACACACTTTCAATGTTTCGAATTGAAACCCCTAGGAGTTTTTCGCCGGAAACTATTCCTCTAACGACAAAAGTGGTGCCCCTTACGCCCCCGGGGCCGAATCAAAAATCCAAAACCTTTATGCACATCTACAAACCCTATGAATGAACATGAACACACTTTCAATGTTTCGAATTGAAACCCCTAGGAGTTTTTCGCCGGAAACCATTCATCTAACAACAAAAGTGGTGCCCCTTATGCTCCCGAGGGCCGAATCAAAAATCCAAAACCTTTATGCACATCTACAGACCCTATGAATGAACATGAACACACTTTCAATGTTTCGAATTGAAACCCCTAGGAGTTTTTTGCCGGAAACCATTCCTCTAATGACAAAAGTGGTGCCCCTTACGCCCCCGAGGGCCGAATCAAAAATCCAAAACCTTTATGCACATCTACAGACCCTATGAATGAACATGAACACACTTTCAATGTTTCAAATTGAAACCCCTAGGAGTTTTTGTCTGGAAACCATTCCTCTAACAACAAAAATGGTGCCCCTTGCACCCCTCGGGCTGAATCAAAAATCCAAAATGTTTATGCACATCTACAGACCCTACTAATGAACATGAACACACTTTCAGTGCTTTGAATTGAAACTCCTAGCAGTTTTTCGCCAGAAATCATTCCTCTAACGACAAAACTGGTGCCCCTTACGCCCCCGAGGGCTGAATAAAAAATACAAAACCTTTATGCTCATCTACAGACCCTATGAATGAACATGAACACACTTTCAATGTTTCAAATTGAAACCCCTAGGAGTTTTTCGCCGGAAACCATTCCTCTAACGACAAAAGTGGTGCCCCTTATGCCCCCGAGGGCCGAATCAAAAATCCAAAACCTTTATGCACATCTACAAACTCTATTGATTAACATGAACACACTTTTAGTGTTTCGAATTGAAACCCCTAGGAGTTTTTCTCCGGAAACCATTCCTCTAACGACAAAAATGGTGCCCCTTGTGCCCCTCGGTGCCGAACCAAAAATCCAAAACCTTTATGCACATCTACAGACCCTATGAATGAACATGAACACACTTTCAATGTTTCGAATTGAAACCCCTAGGAGTTTTTCGCCGGAAACCATTCCTCGTATGACAAAAGTGGTGCCCCTTATGCCCCCGAGAGCCGAATAAAAAATCCAAAACCTTTATGCACATCTTCAGACCCTATGAATGAACATGAACACACTTTCAATGTTTTGAATTGAAACCCCTAGGAGTTTTTCGCCGGAAACCATTCCTCTAACGACAAAAGTGGTTCCCCTTACGCCCCCGACGGCCGAATCAAAAATCCAAAACCTTTATGCACATCTACAGACCCTATGAATGAACATGAACACACTTTCAATGTTTTGAATTGAAACCCCTAGGAGTTTTTTGCCGGAAACCATTCCTCTAACGACAAAAGTGGTGCCCCTTACGCCCCCGAGGGCCAAATCAAAAATCCAAAACCTTTATGCACATCTACAGACCCTATGAATGAACATGAATACACTTTCTATGTTTCCAATTGAAACCCCTAGGAGTTTTTCGCCGGAAACCATTCCTCTAACGACAAAAGTGGTGCCCCTTATGCCCCCGAGGGCCGAATCAAAAATCCAAAACCTTTATGCACATCTACAGACCCTATGAATGAACATGAACACACTTTCAATGTTTCGAATTGAAACCCCTAGGAGTTTTTCGCCGGAAACCATTCCTCTAACGACAAAAGTGGTGCCCCTTACGCCCCCGAGGGCCAAATCAAAAATCCAAAACCTTTATGCACATCTACAGACCCTATGAATGAACATGAATACACTTTCTATGTTTCCAATTGAAACCCCTAGGAGTTTTTCGCCGGAAACCATTCCTCTAACGACAAAAGTGGTGCCCCTTATGCCCCCGAGGGCCGAATCAAAAATCCAAAACCTTTATGCACATCTACAGACCCTATGAATGAACATGAACACACTTTCAATGTTTCGAATTGAAACCCCTAGGAGTTTTTCGCCGGAAACCATTCCTCTAACGACAAAACTGGTGCCCCTTACGCCCCCGAGGGCTGAATAAAAAATACAAAACCTTTATGCTCATCTACAGACCCTATGAATGAACATGAACACACTTTCAATGTTTCAAATTGAAACCCCTAGGAGTTTTTCGCCGGAAACCATTCCTCTAACGACAAAAGTGGTGCCCCTTATGCCCCCGAGGGCCGAATCAAAAATCCAAAACCTTTATGCACATCTACAAACTCTATTGATTAACATGAACACACTTTTAGTGTTTCGAATTGAAACCCCTAGGAGTTTTTCTCCGGAAACCATTCCTCTAACGACAAAAATGGTGCCCCTTGTGCCCCTCGGTGCCGAATCAAAAATCCAAAACCTTTATGCACATCTACAGACCCTATGAATGAACATGAACACACTTTCAATGTTTCGAATTGAAACCCCTAGGAGTTTTTCGCCGGAAACCATTCCTCGTATGACAAAAGTGGTGCCCCTTATGCCCCCGAGAGCCGAATAAAAAATCCAAAACCTTTATGCACATCTTCAGACCCTATGAATGAACATGAACACACTTTCAATGTTTTGAATTGAAACCCCTAGGAGTTTTTCGCCGGAAACCATTCCTCTAACGACAAAAGTGGTTCCCCTTACGCCCCCGACGGCCGAATCAAAAATCCAAAACCTGTATGCACATCTACAGACCCTATGAATGAACATGAACACACTTTCAATGTTTTGAATTGAAACCCCTAGGAGTTTTTTGCCGGAAACCATTCCTCTAACGACAAAAGTGGTGCCCCTTACGCCCCCGAGGGCCAAATCAAAAATCCAAAACCTTTATGCACATCTACAGACCCTATGAATGAACATGAATACACTTTCTATGTTTCCAATTGAAACCCCTAGGAGTTTTTCGCCGGAAACCATTCCTCTAACGACAAAAGTGGTGCCCCTTATGCCCCCGAGGGCCGAATCAAAAATCCAAAACCTTTATGCACATCTACAGACCCTATGAATGAACATGAACACACTTTCAATGTTTCGAATTGAAACCCCTAGGAGTTTTTCGCCGGAAACCATTCCTCTAACGACAAAAGTGGTGCCCCTTATGCCCCCGAGGGCCGAATCAAAAATCCAAAACCTTTATGCACATCTACAGACCCTATGAATGAACATGAACACACTTTCAATGTTTCGAATTGAAACCCCTAGGAGTTTTTTGCCGGAAACCATTCCTCTAATGACAAAAGTGGTGCCCCTTACGCCCCCGAGGGCCGAATCAAAAATCCAAAACCTTTATGCACATCTACAGACCCTATGAATGAACATGAACACACTTTCAATGTTTCAAATTGAAACCCCTAGGAGTTTTTCGCCGGAAACCATTCCTCTAACGACAAAAGTGGTGCCATTTACGTCCCCGAGGGCCAAATAAAAAATCCAAAACCTTTATGCACATCTACAGACCCTATGAATGAAAATGAACACACTTTCAATGTTTCGAATTGAAACCCCTAGGAGTTTTGTCGCCCGAAACCATTCCCGGACGTACGGACGGACAGATGGACGGTCGGACGGACGGACGACCAATATATCCCCGCATTTTTTCAAATGCGGGGATAATAAAAAAGTAGCGTTTCATTATAACACCAAGGGTATATGTAAACTGTAATGGAAACTTAAGCTTTATACAACACTCCTACTCACCACCCCTCCACCCCCAATCAACACATTCAACCAACATTCACATTCATATTCATTTTTAATTATATATATGAAGTATATTAAAAAATATAAAATAATCATAGGTGATGGATTTTTTGTAGTTTTGTTTATTTTTAACTTAACTTGACAAAGTCAAGATAAGCTATTCCCATCACGCGTGTGGAGGTCTGTTAGTCTGTGAGTCTGTTCACATTTTCCTTTTTCCTGCATGTCGATGGTGCACTTGTCTTCAACCAGTGCTAACCTTATTTGTGTGGAGTTAGTATGTTGGGGAGTCTGGCAGTTGCTTGGTGGCTCTTTCCAGGTACTCCGGCTTCCTCTCTCGGTAAAACTGTCCGACATGAGGTGACCCTTGTTGTCAAAAGTGTCTTTAAACCCCAATAAATAAATAAATTGACAAGTTTGGGGAAGATATCAACAGATCTTCCCCCATCTGGGTATGAGTTATTAACATTTTTTTCCTCAAAAAATTTATTAGATTGTACATAGCCCATATAATGTATGTTGATGGGATTTAGGCCGATATTGTGTTGAGAAAAAGTTGGGGAGGGGGGGATATTTAATGCACCTTGTCATGAAAAATTCTTCTCTCAAAAAATTATTAGTTTGATTGTACACAGAAGAAAGATGTCATGGCTTGTGTATATCCCCCCCCCCCCCCCCCCCAGGCTAAACTTTACTTCATCTCTATGTTGCAGGCATGAGATATCCAAAGATTCTGAAAGTGACCTTAAACACCAATAAACAAGTAACCATCAATGCTGAAAGTGACCTTAAACACCAATAAATAAGTAACCATCGATGCTGAAAGTGACCTTAAATAACTGGTCAGAGAGTACATCAACAAAACATTCCAAACCACTTTCAAATGCATTTTCAAATTTTGTTGGGTATGCGGAAAATTGCTTCAGCTTTTAAAAAAAAATTTCATCTCATGATGGATGGAATGAGTTGATAATTAGTTATTTATTTAGCTTCCTTTTGAGGTATATACTTAAGTTTCTTAACCCTTTACTCAATGCAGACGATATCAAAATTTATTATTTTAAATATCATTTTTTTACATTTTTAAAAAAATGTCAACAAAACCATATCATGTGACCCCTCATTGGAATGAGCTCCTCGAGCTCATTCCAACGAGGGGCCACATGATATGTTTTTTTTTTAAATTTTTTTTAAAATAATATTTTTTCAACTGCTGAATTTGCATATTACGCAGGCGGATGCTGCCGATTCGTTGGATAAAGGGTTAAGGAAGGTTTGAAGGGCAACATTTACTGTTCTGTGAGGGGCAAGATACTACTAAGGCCTACCCATATTTTATATTTTCAGCACGTATGGGCTAATATGAACCAAATTTAGTGTGAGTACTATTGGGTTCTGAGTATTTGATTTACGACATTTTTCCATACTTCAGTGGGAACCCCAGGAGCTAAAAATAGAACTAAATTCAAACTCCCATAATTCTTTTGCTGCATGGAGCAGAGAAGAGAATTGTTATATGGTATGTGGCATCCTCAGGACCAGTAGAATGCAATGGGCAGAAAACATTGCAATTGAATTTGTCATTTGGTAAGGTAAAGGGAATTGTAAATATCCAGAGGCATCATTTTTCAAAAAATAAAAGAGTCTTCTCCAGAACAACCTATCTGAATCTTTTAACCCCTTACCCAACAGACAATATCAAAATGTATTACGGTATTTTACATATTTTTCCAATTTAAAAAAAAAAAATCACCAAAATAATATCATGCCCCCCCCCCCCCTCCCCATTGGAATGGATTCATCAGGCTCGTTCCAATGAGGGGGCACATGATATGGATTTATTGAAAACACTCTTGGAAATGGAAAATTGCCTAGTCAACATATTTTTTAAAATTAAAAAAATCTTGTTCTCCAGATCAACAGATCAACTACTCGGAATGTCTTGATATTTGGTATACAACATGCTAAGGGGGTCAAATTCAAGTTTGTTCAAACCAAGTCCTCAGGTTAATATTTTGGCTCCCTATGGGAGCACTAAATTTGAAATTATTTCTTCAGAACAACCTATCAGAATCTTTTAATTTCTGGTATCCAACATCCTTAGGAGTGTCAGATATATATCTCCAGAACCACTGCTCAAAATCTTTTGATATTTGGTATACAACATGCTGGGGGAGGGGGGGGGGGGGTCAGATTCAAGTTTGTTCCAACTAAGTCCCTAGGTTAATACTTGGGCTTCCTATGGGAGCTTGAATTTTAATTTTAACTTGGTGCAATTTGAAGAATAATCTTTAAAAACCTTTTTATCTAGAACCACTAATTAAGATCTTTTGATATTTGTTATGCAGCATCCTTTGGGGGGATGAGATTTAAGTTTGTTCAAATCAAGTCCCTGAGTTTATACTTGTGATCCCCATTGGATATAGTGCAATGTAAGGAATATTCTTTGAAAGTCATCTTCTGCATTTCCACCATTGAGAATCTTTTGATATTTGGTACACAACATCCTGTGTGTGTGTGAAGGGAGGAGGGGTGGTGGTTGGGGGGGGGGGGGGTAAGTTTATAGAAAGCAAGTTACCAGGTAAGTGCAGTATGAGGAAAAATCCTCTTCAGATCCAACAGTCAGAATCGTTTGGTATACAGCAACTGAAGGAGTGTCATTCAAATTCTGTTCAAATCATTTCCCTTTGTTTATATTTGGGCTTCCTATGGGTGCCTGAATTTTAACTTCATACAATATGATGAATATTCTTTAAAAAGTTTCTCCAGAACCACCAATCAGAACTTTTGATATTTGTCACACAACATCCTTAAGGGGTCGGCTTTATCCTGTTTATACCTACCCTGAAAGTAGTGGCCCTAAGCAGAGCCTATGGGAGCCTGAATTTTAACTTAGTGCAATATGAGAAATAGTCTTGAAACATCTTTAGATCCAGAGGTTAGAATCTTTGATAGTTGGTATGCAACATACTAAGGAGTCTGTTTGTAGTTTGTTAAAACCATGTCCCTTGCTTAATCTTTGGGCCCCCTTTTTGATATACAGCTTCTCCAGGAAGGTCAGATTGAAGTTTATCCAAATCATATCCCTTGGTTCATATTTGGGTTCCCTCTGGCAGCCTAAATTTTAACTTAGTGCACCATGGGCAATATTCTTTAGAAATTTTCTTCAGACCCACCAGCCAAAATCTTTTGATAGTTGGAATGCAGCATACTTAGGGAAGGTGTGGGGGGGGGGGGGGGCTGATTGTAGTTTGTTAAAACCAAGTCCTTGCTTCATCTTTGGGCTCCCTGTTGGAGACCGAATTTTAACGTCTGTTCACATTTTCCTTTAGCACAGGCCCACACCCCATAGTTCTTGTCTGATGTGGCTGTCCAAACCCAAAACCCGAAAACAATTAGCACAGTCTACAGTCTACAGGTCGTATTTATGAAGGGATTTCATTGTAACTTGGTAGGATGACTGCAAATAATGTCTAGATGAGAACTTCCCCTTTTGGTCGCGGTCATTCATCTGTGATGGCTTCCCGAGCCCAAACCTGAAAAATTTTAGCACAGTCTGCAGGTCATGTTTAATATGGAGGGATTTCATTGTAACTTGGTAGGATGAACTCCCTATGATGTCTAGAGGAGAATTTCCCCATTTGGGTACGATCTGTCAACCGTGATGCCTGCCCGAGCCCAAAACCCGAAAACCTTTAGCACAGTCAACAGGTCATATTTATTAGGAATTTCATTGTAATTTGGTAGGTTGACTTCATATAATGTCTAGATGAGAACGCCCCCTTTTAGTTGCGATTGGTCAACTGTGACGGCTACTGGGGCCCGAAAACCTTTAGCACAGTCTACAGGTCATATTTAATATGGAGGGATTTCATTGTAACTTGGTAGGATGACTCTGTATGAGATGTCTAGATGAGGACGTCCCCTTTTGGATGCGATCGTTTAACTACACAGGCCTGAGGCCCGAAAACTTTTAGCACAGTCTACAGGCCGTATTTGTGAAGGGATTTCATTGTAACTTGATAGGATGACTCGTTTTGGGAATAATTTCACTGTAACTTGGTAACTTTGGTTGATATACATTAACTGTGAGGGCCACACACATTAACTGTGAGGGTACACATTAACCCACCCCCTCCATTCTTTAGTACAGTCTACACCTCAAATTATTTTTTATTGAAAACATAGCATACATGGAACAGAAATTAACATATTCCCAATTATCACAATTCTCGTCTTATTTCATAACCCTTTCATATACATTGAACATTATCTTTTTCCTCAAACACAACACACGGTCAGGTTAAGATACAGTGTCGTTGACACTTCCATTAGTATCTTGCTGCATCAATTTAGCTAGTTAGTTATCCTGCTGTATCAGGTTAGTTATCTTTCTGTAGCAGGTTTCTTATCTTGCTGTATCAGGTTAGTTATCTCACTGTAGCAGGTTAGTTATCTTGCTGTAGCAGGTTAGTTATCTTGTAGCAAATTAATTATCTTGCTGTAGCAGGTTATATTTATATTGATGTAGTGGATTAGTTATATTCCTGTAGCGGGTTAGTTATCTTGCTGTAGCAGGTTAGTTATTTTGCTGTAGTAAATTAGTTACCTTTCTGTAGCAGGTTAGTTACCTTGCTGTAGCAGGTTAGGTATCTTGGTGTAGCAGGTTGGTTATCTTGATGTAGTAGGTTAGTTATCTTTCTGTTGCAGGTTATTTATGTTGCTGTAGCAAGTTATTAGCTACGTTGTTGTAGCAGGTTAGTTATCTTGCTGTAGTGGGTTAGTTATCTTATTGTAGCAGGTTATGTATCTTTCTGTATAAGGTTAGTTATCTTACTATAGCAGGTTAGGTATCTTGCTGTAATAGGTTAGTTTTCTTCCTGTAGCAGGTTATAAGTTACCTTGTAGTAGGTTAGTTTTCTTGCTGTAATATATAAATTATTTGCTGTAGCAGGTTAGTTTTTTTTTGCTGTAGCAGGTTAGTTATCTTGGTGGAGCAGGTGAGCTATCTTTCTGTAGCAGGTTAGTTATCTTGCTGTAGCAGGTTAGGTATCTTGGTGTCGCAGATTAGTTATCTTGGTGTAGCAGGTTGGTTATCTTGATGTAGTAGGTTAGTTATCTTGCTGTAGCAGGTTAGTTATGTTACTGTAGCAAGTTGTTAGCTACGTTGTTGTAGCAGGTTAGTTATCTTGCTGTAGTAGGTTAGTTATCTTGCTGTAGCAGGTTATGTATCTTTCTGTATAAGGTTAGTTATCTTACTATAGCAGGTTAGGTATCTTGCTGTAATAGGTTAGTTTTCTTCCTGTAGCAGGTTATAAGTTACCTTGTAGTGGGTTAGTTTTCTTGCTGTAATAAATAAATTATTTGCTGTAGCAGGTTAGTTTTCTTGCTGTAGCAGGTTAATTATCTTGGTGTAGCAGGTTAGCTATCTTTCTGTAGCAGGTTATCTTGCTGTAGCAGGTTATTTTTTTGCTGTAGCAAATTAGGTTGCCGTAGCAGGTTAGTTATCTTGCTGTATTAGGTTACTTATCTTGCTGTAGCAGGTTACGTATCTTGGTGTAGCAGGTTAGTTATCTTGGTGTAGCAGGTTATGTATCTTGGTGTAGCAGGTTAGTTATCTTGGTGTAGCAGGTTAGTTTTCTTGCTGTAGCGGGTTAGTTATCTTGCTGTAGCAGGTGAGGTTATTTTGATGATGCAGATTATTAGTTAACTTGTTGCAGGTTAGTTATCTTGCTGCGGCAGGTTGGTTATCTTGTTGTAGCAGGTTAATTTACTTGCTGTAGCAGATTAGTTAACGTGCTGTAGTATGATGGTTTTCTTTATGTAGCAGGTTAGTTATCTTGCTGGAGCAGGTTATTAGTTACCTTGTAGAAGGTTAGTTATCTTGCTGTAGCATGTTAGTTACCTTGCTGTGGCATGTTATTAGTTACCTTGTAGGAGGTTAATTATCTTCCTGTAGCGGGTTAGTTATCTTACTATAGCAGGTTAATTATCTTGATGTAGCAAGTTCGTTATCTTACTGTAGCAGATTAGTTATCTTGCTGTAATACCTTAGTTATCTTGTTGTAGAAGGTTAGCTATCTTGCGTGTAGCAAGTTAGTATCCTGCTTCAGCCTGTTGGCTATTTTGCTGCAATAGGATAGTCATGTTTCTGCAGCAACATAATTACCTGCAAGATAACCTGCTGTGCACAAGATCGCCAACTATCAGCATCTATGTCTACCCCAATACTGCAATAGGGGTATTAAATCAGGTTTTGCCAATCGTTGATGCCTAATAATAAAAAGTCTTCGGCCTTCCGCTGATTTGTCGGGGTCCTGTAATGAGGAGGCCTACATTAACCCAGTGCCCCTCTGAGGTATTCCTTCCCCAATCGCTCTCTCCTAATATCCCAGTATTCACTCAAAAACTGTTTCATAATTACCCCCATTGGCACCTTCTCGATCTTCCCAACTATAGTATTGACCATTTTACTCTTGTCATTCTTCATCCACTTATCGTTCATATTTTCATCCCATTTTTCTATTAGTTTTCCAAGGAGTCTTGTTCTACTTGGCAAATATTTGACGCTTTCTGAAATGAAATGTTCCAGGGTCTCAGTTACACATACGTTACACATTCTGCATTCTCTTTCCTCGCCTTTCCCGACCCCCCCCCCCCCCCCCCCCCCCAATTCTAGTGACTTTGATCTCACTTTGAAGAACAATGACACCCACCCACCCACCGCCCAGACGATCCATCCAGGTACTCCTCAAACGCTGGCGCATCTTTTTTATATGGCCAAGAACTGTGGTCCTAATTTCAGCTCGCCAGTTTCCATTACAATCCTCAAGCACCCTTCCCCTTATAAAGCTCCCCCTTCTGCAGCCCCGCTTCTCGGTCTTCAGTCTCTGAAGAGTGGTTCTCCATTAGCTCCCTCGTCTGCTTTATCCATCCTGTCTGAATGTTATAGTTCCATATATGGTTAAACATCGTTTTAAACAATCTGCTGTTGAAGAGGTTTACAAGGTAATTTAGGTAGCATAATTTTCCCATATCTATTCTATCTTTAACCGGCAACCACCCGAGTTTCCCTCTGACCGCTTCCGGTGCGGCTGCGTTACTTGATTTGGATATCACCGACCCGCATCATTTTGTAGAATCTCCAAGTTCTTCACTACCATTTGGTTTAGGGGTTTAGGGGGGGGGGGGGGGGGTCCCATCTGTTCCATATGTCATACTTGGTAAACCCACTCTCTCCCAAATAGTTTTCCCGACGAACACCTTGTTAACGCTATTTCTGCCCATTAGTTTTAACTGATTGAGTATTCTTTTCCCAATTGTCCTGGGTTTAGATGTATGCTTTCTGTATATGCCTCTACCTGTAATACATATTTTCACCCCAGGTATTCACATTCACCCGTTTCTCCCGCTGTTATATCCCTGCTTTCCTCTTCACCGATGGAGAATTTACCCATCCTCCACCGTCCCTCCACTTATTTACCTTATGGCCCACAGGTATTACCTTGCTTTTGTTTTCGTTAAGTTCAAGCCACCATTCATCCCCATTATCCCCCACTATGGTTAACAGTTTTTGTAGTCTCTATTAACCTTCGGCTAATAAAACCATGGCGTCTGCAAAGAAAAGCCCTGGGATTTTTGTCTCCGACGTTTACCCCTATGCGATTGTAATCAAAACATCTCCTAAATCTTTTATATACAATGCAAACAGAATCGGTGACGAGATTCACCCCTGCTTAAGGCCTATCTCCATTGGGGCACTCTTCGTTGTAGTGTTTCCCAGGTTAAGTACATTCTGCACATATTTGTGCAGTGCTTTCATGTCTCCAATAAAACTCCCTCCGAATCTGAAGCCCTCAAGTGTTTGCCACATTTTCCCCTCCATACTCTGTCATATGCTTTTTTCACACCAAGAAAGCCCATAAACATCTTCTAACTGACTTTCGTTGATTTTATCAGTTGTGATAGTGTAAACAGGACAACGGTGACTCGTCTCCCTTTACAGAACTCATTCTGAATTTGCCCCATGAATCCTCTTCCTTCGACAATTGACACAAGCCTTCCATACAGAACCTTGCAGAATGCCTTACCAGTATTGCTGCTAACAGATATCCGTCTGTAATTATCTCCTTTCTTGTGTATGAATGTTACCCTGCTTTTCTTCCGCTCGGTCGGGTCCTCTTGCTTTGTGATGATCATGTTAAATAGTACTGTAAGATGTTCGTATAATGGATTCCCTCCTCTTTTTTTAAAAACTCGTTTAGAATTTCATCAGTGCCTGATGCTTTGCCATTCTTTAACTTGGTGGTTGCACTTCGTACTTCTCCATCCCAATTTCTCTGCATACTATGTTAGATAAACTTTATGCACTCTTCATCGTGCATTCTGGAGGAACGCCCCCCCCCCCCCCCCATCTTCTGTCATTTACCCTTTCCCAATGCTTGATCATTTCTACTGCTATACTTTCCCTGTCATCAGTACTTTTCCCGTCCACTTTAATGTTCTATGTGGTATTGCCTTTTCTGGTTTTATTTTTTCCATTTCCAGAATATATTTTAACTTGATCCCGCTGTTTTTCTTATTGCTTTTATGAGGTAACTATTTCGCACTTTCCTGTTTTTGTCCTTGATTATATTAACCTTTGTTCTTGCCTCCTCGTCTACTTCTTTGGCACTTTTAGTGGCTGTATCATTTACCCCATTGAGTTTTCTACACCATCTAAACGCAACACATTTTTTTCTTTCTTTTATTGCGTGTTTCAGCTAATTATTTACTCTACAACCCTTTTCATTTGTCGTCACTCTCATTCTTTTTATGCTTTCCTTTTTGACTTCTTACAATTTAGTCCGCCACCTCCTGAACGATATGTCTGGTCGACACATTTTCTAACTTTGATTTGAGTTTTCCTCAAAGTGCCTCCAGTCTGCTTCTTTTCCTAACTTCCAAATTTCCTTAAAGGCCCCTCTTTGCTTTGCTATTCTATTGCCCTTAACCTGTTCTGTTATCAGGTCGTGATCACTATTTAACTCAGAATTTCCTTCTTCGTCTACTTCCATGTCTATGACTTCCCTCCATAGCTCAGCATCAATGAGTACATTGCCTATTATTATCTTTCTATCGTTCTTTTTTCCACGACCATTTAATTTAACCCTACAGTTTGCACCCCTATTCAAATTCTTCAGGCCCAATTCATTTGTAAACTAGTGTAGTGTTGCATATATTCCATCATTCCACTCAGGCTTGCTCCCTTCAACTGCTAAATATACAACCCCAACTGCGACACTTCTGTTTTTTATCTTGATTTTTGCCCATATTATTTCACTTTCTACTTGGTGTGTTGTATTTACTTTTGGTAGTTTTGTGATTTTCACAGGGCTCGACTCCTCTTTGACATAATGATATACCTACACCCCCTCTACTGGCCTGGTCGACCCACGCCAATCTATACACACCCCCTCATCTAGTCAGTCCCTTCACCCCCCTATAATCCATGTCTCACTAAGGCCCACCCAATCAAGGTTCTAGTCCTCCTATTTTGAAAACGCGTGATTAATATGAGATGTTATCTGGGGTGTTATTCTCGTCCCTTTGTGGGACTCTCTCCTTTTTCTACCTTTTCTACATCCTCTCCATATTATTTTTGCATTCAAACTTGTCCCACCCATCCAGCTTTATGTCAAAAAGATTTCACTGACTGTAACTCGTTCCTACTCAATGCCTCTTTTTCCCCTTGGACTTAGATGGAGACCACCCCTGCCAATGATACAACCCCCGCCTCCCACAGAAAGTCTCCCAGTTATCGATAAAGGGTATCCCAAGGTCCATGCAGTACTTTTCTAATTCCTCGTTTACCCCAATAATTCTAGAATTCCGCTTTCCACCCCACTCATCACCGGAAGAAGCCCCGACACCACTACAGTCGAATTCCTACTCTGTAACTTGGTGATCAAATCCCTATATGTTTCCATAAGCTGAACTGACCCCTACCCCTGGTATTGTTTATGCCCACATGTACCACCACCACTGGATCTGCCCCTGGGCCTTTAAGTATACCACTCCACGCTGTCCCTAATATCTTCCACCTTGGTCCCTGGGAAACACAGGTTACTTCGGTTCAGGCTATCCCGACCACTAACCTCCAAAACTACCCCCCCCCCCCCCGTACTATACTACTTCCCGCTACCACAAGTTTTTGCTTAGGCCCCTTTCTCCTATCTACCACTCCTCCTTCCCTGCACTGACTTATATTACCACCACCAGGTAGCATCTCCTCCCCATCATTGACCACTTCCTTAGCTCCCACATAATTACCTGTCTCCCCCAACGCACTGAATCTATTTTTTAAAACACACCCACCACTGACCATATCGCATACTACTTTCCTGACATCCACCCTTCTAGTCTTTACTCTTGCCGACACCCTCTCGTCATTATCCCCCACTTCCTCAGATCCCCACTGTAAACATCGTTTAGTCTTCCTTCTGTTATCCCTTCTCGGACCCCCCGGTTCCCCCTCTCTACGGACTTCCCTGTTAACTACCCCTCATCCTCGACATCAAAGGTCCTTTCCTTACTACCCCTGCCCTTCTTTCCAAGCTGTCAACCACTTTCCATCCACCATCATACGCTACCTTCGGAACTGGAACCCCCGCCTTATGTAACTTCCCCTTCATCTGCTCCATCCCCCCCCCCCCACAAGCTTTACATACGCTCCCAACAACCTCATAATCTCCTGACAGCACCGAACAGAGGTTAGTTATCTTGCGTAGAAGGTAGCTGTCTTGCTGTAGCAAGTTGGTATCCTGCTTCAGCGCGTTGGCTATCTTGCTGCTACATGATAGTCATGTTTCTGCAGCAACATAATAACCTGCAAGATAACCTGCTGTGCACAACAAGAACGCCAACTATCAGCATCTATGTCTACTCCAATACCGCAACATTGGTATAAAGTCAGGTTTGGCCAATCGTTGATGAACCTATGTTATCCACTTCAGAGTACCCCCCCCCCCCCCCCCGCCCCCCACACACACCCCACCCAGGCGTTGGTGAGCACATTTTTCTCTAAAGGGGCGGAACTCGTTTTCTGCAATAAACAAGCACTGCTTCACTAGTGGCATGTATTCTGTAAATTTAAAATAAACAAGAACAATGTATAAAAACACCTTTTTTTACTTTAATTCAACAACAACTTTCCCCAACCGAGCACTGCTCTACTGGAGGCATGTATTCTGTAAATTTAAAATAAAAAAAAGAACAATGTACAAAAACACTTTTTATGACTTTAATTCAACAACAACTTTTCCCAACCGACTAATGGTCCCGGGCCACACACTCACACACACGCTCACATGTTAGTCTTAGTCGTTAATTCAGTGCCTGTTTTCAATCCGAATCCAGATCCTCAATTCACAAACCCTCAGCCGACGTCATTAGTTTATAATTAGAATCAGACTTGGGTCGGGGGAATTTCCACAGTTCGCAGAATTACGTAATTGTACTTCCGATTTCAGTTTACAAACAGTTTGTTGAAAACAAAGTCAGTTCCTCCTGAGTTTCACTTTCAACATAGCATTTCTGCTGTGTCAAATTCAACTTTCAATGGAAGACGATGAAGACTTGCGACATCCACCAAATGTAACCAAAGAGTAAAAAGTCCAGGTCCCAAAGCAAGTGTCTGACGGTGTGACGAAAGACCAATGGTGGCAATTGTCCAATACTACATGTATTGGCAATTATAATAAAAATAACACCTTGGCCGGCCACTGATTTGTCGCGGTTCTCAGGTGAGAAGGTGTTGATTAGCACTGTGCTCCCGAAATGCCTTACTATCCCCACGCATCTTATATCTCCCATTATGAGCTATGGTTTTGACGCAAAATATGAAAAAAAATTTGGTTATTCAAAAATTGCTGGTGTCGTCTGCCTTTTTTGTGTTGGGTAAAGCCTAAAGGGCTCAAAAACCCCAAAATATCAAGAGACAAAATACACAATTTTTTACAAATCTTATCTGGAAGACCTTTTAGAAAGAAGCCTAAGAATATGTTGACTGATATTTGTTCACTTCAAAATTTGGGGTCGTACTAAATACAGCAAGTCCCTAATAAGTCCCTAAGTCCCCTCATGTACTAATTACAGCAAGTCCCTTTAAAACACATCATTTATCATGTAAAGCATTCACAATATTTAATCTCAGACATGAATTTGCAAAGGACTGTCAAATTTGTTTATTATGTGCAATTATTAAGTATATATCGAGAATTTTCATCGATAAATTTGGAACTTTTTTGACTTTATAAACAAACACTTCAGAAATTCGGGTTGGCAGTTTCGTTGTTTATAATTATTTATTACATTATTTACTGAAATTGTAATTTTCAAAGCATGCTTCTCAATGATGATTTTCGTAAATTATTTTCTAGATTTAATTCACAAAACATGATGAAATTAAAGCAAGCTTGCTATTCGGTGTTTGCGTTTGTTTGACTCGTTACGACTTGCGTCGACTAGTTTTGCTTAAACTTTTTATTTATTTATTTCTCTGCACTTTTAGCAGCCAGGGTCGGAACAGAGAGATTTAATTGTGGACGAAAGCCGGACAGAACTTAAGCACTAGCTTGTTTTGAACAGGTAAAATATTAGAGTGCTCAAGCCGGCGGACCTTCTTTAAACATGATAAAATAAACAAACAAACAAAAAAATGAAATAAAATAAAAAATAAAACAAGTAAGTATCAAAAAAACATTTTCAGATACATTTCGAAAGCATCTCTTTTAAAAGTTGTACTTTTATTTTACACACACACGACTAAGATCGCCGGAACTGCTGTTCAAAAAACAAAAGATTGTCAAGCATTTACTGCTTTTCAATTTGAAAAAAAACAAACAAAAACAAAAATAAATAGTCAACATGCAGTTCTATGATAAAGTCTCTAATTTAAAATTTTTGACGCTATTAGCGATGTGTGTGAGGAACTTGCTGTATTTTGTATCCGAGGGGACTTCGGGACTTATTAGGGACTTGCTGTATTTAGTACAACCGAAAATTTGGGGAGTTAAACAGGGTCCGACATAAGCCATAACCTATAGGTTAGGTTAGTGGGGGAGGTTACGTGTTTCTATAAACTCGAGACCTATTATTAGGTTACGAGTCGAGAGGAAACTGATTACCTTAATAATTTACCTTATATCTACACTACGGAAACCTACAGGTTACGGTATGCTAGGCACACTGTAACCTATTTTACGGTTACGATGTATGAAGCTTAAATCAGTCCCTGGTTAAAAACATATGGATTCAGCCTAAGAAAGTTAAAAATCTGTTTCTCAGGCCCTCTCGCATGGTCCTTTTGGCTGCCACATGCTCTCTTTTTATAATCATTGCAAACGTAAAAAAAACTAAAATTAAATGGTTTTTGTCTGATATTTTACCAAAGTAAATAAAATTGATAAATTTGTCCCTTGAGTACAACAGACGTTTGCAATGCTCTAGCATTACAAGGCGTTGTTGCACTCAATGGACAAAATACAGTAATATACCACCACCAATGCTACCTACCTACGTCTTATCCAAACGAAAGAGCTTCGCTTGCTCTTCTATATTTGGCTCTTCATAGATCATTGTCTCGTCACTTCCGGTTTTGTGAGTATATATGTTGTCATGATCCTCTGTGTAGTCAATTTTTAATGGGTTTGTGTCTCACCATGCATCCAACAGTCTTTCAAATTTTTTCACATCTTTTGCTTCGACAACATGGTTTGGTAAACTATTTCAATTATTAAATTTAATGACTTTTGATGTGAAGAATTTTTGTCTCTGTTCTTTTTAGAATGCTTCTTTCTTATCTTGAATCGGTGACCTCTTGTTGAAATGCCAGGGGACAGATTGAACAGTTTGGCTGTAACCCTAGCTTCATATATGCCATGGATTATTTTATATGTTTCCTCCATATCCCCTCTTAGTCTTCTGTACTTCAAAGTTGTCAATTTTAGCTTTTCAGTTGTTCTCCATATGATAAGTTGCCAAGCACTGGGATTAATTTAGTACATTTTCAATAGCTCCAGTATCCCTCTTTTTATAGGGGCTCCACACATTGCTTGCATATTCCAAATGGGGTCTGACTAGGGCTTTGAATAGTAGGCAGAATATTTCCATGTCAAGGTTTTTGAAAGATCTTCTGATTATTCCCATCATTTGGTTTGCCTTGTTGATTTGGTTTTGCATGTGTATCTGAAAGTCTAATAGTGGGTCAATTGTTAGGCTGATATCTTTTTCACTTACCGCATTCTCTAGGGTTGTTTTTCCCCCATCACATGTTGACATCGTACATATGTCTCCTTCCTGTTTTCTGTCATTTATGTGGATTACTTTGCATTTATCCGGGTGGAATTTGAGTAACCATTCGTTGCTCCAATCAAACAGATGTGTGAGGTCACTTTGAATAATTTCTTCATCTTCTCGAGTTCTTATTTCTTTATATATCTTAGTGTCATCTGCAAACATATACACATTTGATGAGACACATCTTGGGAGGTCAATTATAAAAATCACAAATAGTTTCGGTCCAAGTACTGAGTCTTGAGGAATGCCACTTGTGACTGGTTGCCATTCAGAGTACTCTCCAATTAAAAAACTCTTTGTTTACGTTTAGACAGGAAATCCTTGATCCATTTGCATATTTTTGGATGTATTCTGTAACCTTCCATCTTGCATTCAAGTCTGCTGTGGTGTACCGTATCAAATGCTTTCATAAAATCCATGTATACTACGTCCAGTTTGCCACCCAAGTCTATAGTTGTCGTCCATTCATCCACCACTTTTATGAGTTGTAATGTTGTTGATCTGCCTCCCACGAATCCAAACTGTTTATCACTAAGTAGTTTGTTTAAATCATGTGCTGGTGATTTTTTATTTCCATTTTTAAATATCGGTGTAATTTGTCCAATTTTCCATGATTGTGGTACTTTTTCAGTCTTGAATGACTCATTAAAAATGATACAGAGACGTTTGTCCAGTACAACCGCAAGCTCTTTCAGCATCTTTGGACGAATTTGATCAGGGCCTGGTGATTTTGAGGTATTCAACTTTTTTAATTCTTGTTTTATTTCTATAAAGTTGAAGGGTTCATCAGTGCCTGGGTATTCACACTTATAGTCTTCATTGATGTGAGTTATACCTTCATCGCCTTCTGTTGTAAAAACACTACTGAAGGTTTTTGTGTTCCCTTCTTTGTAGCTCAGATACACCTGTTCTTGTTTTCGGCTTGGAGTTAACATACTGTCAAAAGTTTTTACTGTTAGTCTTTGCGGTAATTGCAATCTCTCTTTCCTTTTGCTTTTTTAGCTCACCGAAGGGAGCTTAACTTATCACCGACCGTCTGTCGCCTGTTGTCCTCGCGTCATGAACATTTTTCAAACGACTTCTCCTCTGAAACCACTGGTCCGATTTTCACGAAACTTCATGTGGATGTTCATTACTATCTGGAAATTCATGTTTGTTCAAATGAAATGGCCAAATCCCATGGGGGCTTTGTATGGGGCATAACTCTGATAGCACTGTATGAATTATAGAAAAATTATTAAAAAATCTTCTTCTCCAGAACCAGTGGGCAGAATCTTTTGATACTTGGTATGCAGCATCTTGGTGTGAGTCTGATTCAAGTTTGTTCAAATCGGCCCCCTGGATTCATATTTGGGCTCACTATAGAAGCCCAAATTCAAACTTAGTGCATTTCAAGCAAATTTCTTAAAAAATCTTCTCCAGATCCAGCAGGCAGAATCTTTTGATATTTGGTATGTAACATTGTGGGGTGGATCTGATTAAAGTTTGTTCAAATAAGCCCCCCTGCATTTACATTTGGGCTCAGTATAGAAGCCCGAATTCGAACTTAGTGCATTTCAGGCAAATTTCTTAAAAAATCTTCTTCTCCAGATCCAGCAGGCAGAATCTTTTGATATTTGGTATGCAACATTGTGGGGTGGAACTGATTCAAGTTTGTTCAAATCGGCCCCCGGGATTCATATTTGGGCTCAGTATAGAAGCCCGAATTCGAACTTCGTGCATTTCAGGCAAATTTCTTAAAAAATCTTCTTCTCAATATCCAGCAGGGACAATCTTTTGATATTTGGTATGCAACATTCTGGGGTGGATATGATTCAAGTTTGTTCAAATCGGCCCCCTGGATTCATATTTGGGCTCACTATAAAACCTCGAATTCGAACTTAGTGCTTTTCAGGCAAATTTCTTCAAAAATCTTCTTCTCAATATCCAGCAGGTAGAATCTTTTGATATTTGGTATGCAACATTGTGGGGTGGATCTGATTCAAGTTTGTTCAAATCGGCCCCCTGGGTTCATATTTGGGCCCAGTATAGGAGCCCAAATTTGAACTTAGTGTATTTCAGGCAAATTTCTTTGAAAATCTTCTTCTCAAGATTCAGCAGGCAGAATCTTTCGATATTGGGTATGCAGCATGCTTAGGGGGATGAGATTCAAGTTTGTTCAAGCCAAATCCCTGGGTTCATATTTGGGCTCACTGTGGTAGCCCGAATTATAACTTAGTTCAAAATGAGGAATTTTCTTTAAAAATCTTCTTCTTCAGATCCAGCAGCCAGAATGTTTTGATATTGGGTAAGCAGCATCTTTAGGGGGGTGAGATTCAAGTTTGTTCAAACCATGTCCCTAGGTCCATATTTGGGCTCACTGTGGTAGCCCGAATTATAACTTAGTTCAAAATGAGGAAGTTTCTTTAAAAATCTGCTTCTTCAGATCCAGCAGTCGAAATGTTTTGATATTTGGTGTGTAGCATCCTTAGGGGGGTGAGATTCAAGTTTGTTAAAGCCAAGTCCCTGGGTCCATATTTGGGCTCCCTGTGGGACCCCGAATTATAACTTAGTCAGTATAAGGAATTTTTCTTTAAAAGTCTTTTTCAGATTCAGCAGTCAGAATGTTTTGATATTTGGCATGCAGCATCCTTAGGAGGTGAGATTCAAGTTTGTTCAAGCCAAGTCCATGGGTTCATATTTGCGCTCACTATGGGAGCCCGAATGATAACTTAGATCAAAATGAGAAATTTTCTTTAAATATCTTCTTCAGATCCAGCAGATGAATGCTTTTGATATTTGGTATGCAGCATCCTTAGGGGGGTTAGATTCAAGTTTGTTCAAGCCATACCCCTAGTTCCATAAAATTTGTCTCTCATGACTTCATTCCTTTGTAGTGTTGAGGAACCATGTCTATTAAAAATCAATTATTAACAATAGACTAATGTAGGTGACAACACTGTAATCCAATTAACCCTTTACCCAACGTAACAGCCAAAACCAGCCAGTGCTATTCACAAAAATCGCCAATTAATTTTCATTATTTTAAAATTTATTTGTCTCAAAAACATAGGTTATGACGCCTCTTTGGAATGAGCTCATCAAGCTCTTTCCAATGAAGGGTCATAACCTAGGTTTTTGAGACAAAAAATTTAAAAAATTAGTTATTTAAGAATTTTGTTTGTAAATGTTGTCTGCTTTTCATGTTAGGTAAAGGGTTAAGTACCAACAAGACAAAGGATTAATAACACCTTCATGCACACTGAGGAACTTCTGCAAAGTTACTTACTGCAATTCAGGAACTTACTGCAAATAGACCGACTGCCAATGCTATTCTGTAGATTATGAGGCCTAAAACAAACCAAGAACATGAACTTTCAATGGCAAAGAAATAATTAACAACAATAAAAAATAAAATAAAAAAATGCCCGCCCACATGCAGTTTTACAAAAAAATGGCCAGAGAAATAGAAGATCTACTTTGCGGGGCCTAGACTTTTTGTCTGTGGAAATGAAAACAGAACATTCTATGTTTCAGTTGTCAAGCATGACACATTTACGAAAATGTCAGATATGTTTATGCACAATGGTTATCCCCACAACTGCACCATGTGGGCATCAGTTTTGTGAGACATGTATACGAAAATGGATAGAATTTGAACCAAGATGTCCTTGTTGTGATTCCAGTGTAGAAATGAATGAACTTGTGAGCATCCATCATTCTGACAGAAGCAAAGACAGTAAGTATGTGTTAGCATAAATATTAATTTGCAGAACGATACAATGCTGAAGCAGTGGCTGCAGAGCTAAAATTAAAGTGGGGGAGCCTTTGATTATTTTTTTTATAGTTTTGCCTCAAAAATATGGCAAATTATCCCTCATTGAAATTAGGGCTGCATGGTATATCGATAAACCGATATATGCTGGTATTCAAACCAATATCGATTCAATACCGGTGTAATTACAAAAATATCGGTTTATCGTCATTATTTATTTACCCACAGTTTAATTTTCAGGATGTCTTGAGTTTTTACCTGCGTTGCCAGCAGCAGAGCAGGTCTAGTAACCGCTCGACTCCATCCGTCCGTCAGTCTGTCCATCAGTCCATCCAAAACACTTCTTCCGTCAAAGTTTTCTTAGCTTCTATGAAAGGGTATGATTTTATATTTGGTCTGCTGTTTTATTATGATGAGTTGTGTCGTGTATCTAATTTTCAGATCTGCCGTGCAGCCACTTCCTGTTTGCCGATACTTTGAAATTTTACTGTACCCACTGAACATTGAAATTTTCCGTCAAGGTTTTCTCGGCTTCTATGCAAGGGATTGATTTTATATTTGGTCTGCTGCTTCATAATGATGAGTTGTATCATGTAAGCAATTTTCAGATCTGCCGTGCAGCCACTTCCTGTTTGCCGATACTTTGAAATTTTACTGTACCCACTGAACATTGAAATTTTTTGTCAAGGTTTTCTCGGCTTCTATGCAAGGGATTGATTTTATATTTGGTCTGCTGCTTCATAATATGAGTTGTATCATGTAAGCAATTTTCAGATCTGTCGTACAGCCACTTCCTGTTTGCCGATACTTTGAAATTTTACTGTACCCACTGAACATTGAAATTTTCCGTCAAAGTTTTCTCGGCTTCTATGCAAGGGATTGATTTTATATTTGGTCTGCTGCTTCATAATGATGAGTTGTATCGTGTAAGCAATTTTCAGATCTGCCGTGCAGCCACTTCCTGTTTGCCGATACTTTGAAATTTTACTGTACCCACTGAACATTGAAATTTTCCGTCAAGGTTTTCTCGGCTTCTATGCAAGGGATTGATTTTATATTTGGTCTGCTGCTTCATAATGAGGAGTTGTATCGTGTAAACAATTTTCAGATCTGCCGTGCAGCCACTTTCTGTTTGCCGATACTTTGAAATTTTACTGTACCCACTGAACATTGAAATTTTTCGTCAAACTTTTCTCGGCTTCTATGCAAGGAATTGATTTTATATTTCATCTGGAGCCTGATAATGATCAGTTGTATCGTGCATGCAATTTTCAGATCTGCTGTGCAGCCACTTCCTGTTTGCCGATTCAGTTGCATGCAGCGACGCAGGTCCAGACCCGGTATTGGTCTTGGCTTGTTTAACTGTAGCCCCGAATGAATAATATTATCCCTTTATCCAAGGAATCGTCTGCTTGTGCCCTCGTAATATACAAATTCTGCAGTTGAAAAAATAATTTAAAAAAATTTCAACAAAACTATATCATGTGACCCTTCATTGGAACGAGCTCGTTGAGCTCATTCCAATGAGGGGGTCACATGATATAGTTTCGTTGAAATCTTTGGGGAAAATCTGATAAATTAATTTTGAAAATAATAAATTTTTATATCGTCTGTGTTGGGTAAAGGTGTTTCGAACCTCATCATCAAGGCATGCTAATTCGTTCCGGCTGTGATGCCTTGAGTCTCGACTGTAGTACTTGTGTTCATATATCTGAACAGTTTTTGATATACTGGTATACTGCGGTATTTTTTTCAGTTTTGAATATTGTGCAGCCCTAATTGGAATTCGCTTGTTCTGATTTAAGGTCATAAGCTATGTCTTTGATGCCAGAAAATTAAAAGTGTTCAGTTATTTTGTTTTTTTTCGAGAGTACTTGTCTTGAATGAGGCAAAAGTAGAGATGGGTGGTATACCATAAATATCGTAAGATATCGGTATCGAACCAGTTCCAATAGAATCTTAAAATACCGAAATTTTGGTGTCGGAAATGGTACAGTTAAAACTAGAAGTCCTGTCATGAAATACGCACAAATAGCACGTCGACCTGTGCGTTAATCTACGTGTTATGACCATAGTGAGGCTATCAAATGGCCTGAGCACAAGCAATGTTTCAGCCAATGGACCTCCGGGTAACCCGGAGGTCCATTGGCAGAAACATTGCCTGTGTTTGCTATGAGTAACCAAGAGAACCTGCCGTGCTTTGGGTGCCATTCAATATGGCAATTCCGCGCAATTCCTATGCGCATTTAAGTCTAGATAAGCGCACAATTCATGACAGGACTTCTAGTTTTAATTGTAGCTTAAATTTACGATTTTTGTTGTTTAAATAGGGAATATATTTTTGATAATCAGTCGAGCTGAAAGCCAATAATAGGTATGTGACTCCCCTGAAAAAACGATTTATCAAGTAAGCAAACTGCGTATGTAATTAAAAATAAATCATTGAAGGCGCAATATAAGTGATGATTTTAATGGAGTGGAATCTCAGTAGGAGCCTTTAACTCCAATTAGTGCTTATCTGGTCTGAATGAATGATCTTGCTAGAGCTGAAACGGTTAACCGATTATTCGATTAATCAATGATCAACATCTTGATAGATTCAAAAAAGTAATTGTTCGATTAACCGTTACTTTTGAACTACTGTATTATATGGGTCAACAAAGGAACAAACTTGCTCCAAAACAGGCAAACATTGCCACGCTGACTCACATCACTTATATGAGACAGAGTAAAGCATGCAAGTTACTTGCTGACACGCCTGTTTACTAGGGCTGCACGGTATTTCGATAAACCGATATATACCGGTATTCAAACCAATATCGATTGAATACCGGTATAATTACAAAAATATCGGTTTATCGTCATTATTTATTTACCCACAATTTAATGTTGAAGATGTCTCGAGTTTTTTAACCGTAGCTCAGAATGAATAATATTATCGCTTTACCCAAGGAATCGTCCGCATGTGCCCATGTAATATACAAATTCAGCAGTTGAAAAAATAATTTTCAAAAATTTCAACAAAACTATATCATGTGACCCCTCATTGGAACGAGCTCAACGAGCTCATTCCAATGAGGGGTCATATGATATTGTTTTGTAGAAAATTTTGGAAAAATTTGATTTAAAATAATAAATTTTGATATCATCTGCGTTGTATAACCGCACGTTGATTCGTTCCGACTGTGATGCCTGAAATCTCGATTGTGGTACTTATGTTCAGATATCTGAACACTTTTCGTTATACCGGTATACCGCGGTATTTTTTTTAATACCGATACCGGTATTCTGTTTTGAATATCGTGCAGCCCTACTGTTTACTTGCATGCTCATCATACTGTATCAGTAGATGGAAATAGTCATTCTTAACCCTTTACCCATTGCGTGTAACAGACAATATTTGCAAAATGAATTCATGAATTACTAAACATTTTCAATTTTTGTCTCAAAAACATAGCTTATGGCCTCTCATTGAAACAAGCTCAGTGAGCTCGTTCCAATGAGGGGTCATAAGCTTTGTTTTTGTGATAAAAATTGAAAAAAAAAAAATTTGAATGGAGATTTTGTATATAGGCCTAGGCGGTTTTGTTTGTTACGTTGTGTAAAAGGTTCATGCTGTAAATAATCAACGGTATGGCAATTATTCAGATATCTATTTGGACAAGTGATTAGTCGGTTAACCAAGGTTAATCCACATGATTAATAGATCAAGAAAACCCCTTAATCGTTTCTGCTCTAGATCTTGCCTGATAATCTTCAAACAGAAGACACTCATTTAGTTCTTCAAGATGATCAGTCATCTGATTATATGGTCATTAATGGCGATAATCTCCAAATCATAAGTAGCGCACATATAGGGTCTGTGTTGTTTGTGTACTGTCACACATGTCACTGTATAGTGAAGCTAGGATACATTTAAAGAACTTGAAAGAGAATTTTAAATTAAGACAAATCTATAGCAGGCCATTAGCAGCCAAGTTCAAGAGGAGCAAATAAGGGTTTTCTTGAAAATTTAATTCATGTTTCAAAGCATGTAAGACTGTGTGTCATAGGGGAGAAGTCTGGGATGCACCATGCTATTGACTAGAAGAGGTGGCATATTGGTGCAAAAGTATAGGCATGTTGGAATGTAAGGGAAGCCACACAGGTTATATTTAGAGTAGGAACAGTTGATGGTCAAATCGATAGCCATATATCAATGCAGTAAGTCTGATCATGATCGGAATAAGAAGTACGAACTCTGGGATCTCACAAATATCGGTATTTTAAGTAGATGGTATTTATACTGTTATAGAAGGCAAGCCGGACATTGACAGACTAGGCTTTGCCTGTATGAACTTCAGTCTGAGATAACTAGGGGGAAGTAGTTAACTCTTGAAGGAGTGGCTATTAATGTAAAGGCATCCAGTAAATTGAAAATATGTTAGTGGTCGTGCAACAGCAATAATAAAGTGACATTCCGTTATATGTAGTCGATGAAAGGCGACCAGAGTCCAGATACACTACATTGAGCTGAGAAGATCAAACACCAGCGACAATGGAAAATGCAGGGCAGTAGGCTCACAAAATGACTCAGAAACTGATTGGATGGGTGTGATTGACATTTGTATTTTATTCATTGGATTTCCTGTAAGTTACGAGTTACTATATTTTTCTCTGTGTATTAAAATTGTTATTTTCAGTGAAGCCCTGTTGATTATACTTTTTGAAGAAAAGTCACTGACCCCTTCAGGATCCGGACCTCCCCAACAGAATGAAATGGGTGGGTTCAGCACAGAGACATATGTTCACGCACAGATTCAGGCAACACTGCTTGAGTCTAGACTGAATATGCATCAGGAATCTATTTTTCCCAGCAAATGGCCACGCCCAGTTTCTGAATTTTGCATTGAAAAATATTTCCCTGACAAGTTAAAAACTAAAAGGAGGCATAATTCATAACAAGAAGAGCCCATGGACTGTGTAAAGGCAGTCATCATCGGTCATTTTACATAACAAAGAAGCTGAGAGAAAATACCAAGAACAGATTTTCTCTGAAATTCTCTCAGCTTTTTTGCTACATCAAATGACTGATAGTTAGAGCCTGTGTTGCTTCCAACATTTGGACACTTTGGTGGTTTTATCTGCTTTAACCCTCTACCTAACGTAATGGTCAAAACCGGCCAGCACTATTCTAAAAAATCGCCAATTAATTTTCATTATTTTTTTCATTTTTTGTCTCAAAAACATAGGTTATGACCCCTCGTTGGAACGAGCTCGTTCCAACGAGGGGACATAACCTATGTTTTTGAGACAAAAAATGAAAAGAATTAGTTATTCAAGAATTATTTTTGCAAGTGCCGTCTGCTTTTCAGGTTAGGTAAAGGGTTAAAATGGTGAACGATAGCTGGGCAGAATACTAAAAATATCATCAGTACATATATGTTGTTGACGCCAAATACCATACCAATACCATGGTAAATCATTCTAAAAATACCTTTCGGAAAGGTAAAGCTTATGTTTCAGAAAATCTAATTGTTGAAGTCCTTTCTACAAAAGGATATTTACTGAGGGCAAGCCTGGAAATAAGCAGACTATCACCTGCAGAATGAGGTCCCTACCCTGCACATCAATGTAGCATTACTAAATTTACCCTCTGTGAACCTCAGTCTGAATCAAGGTCTCATGCCTGACAAGAAAGAGGTGCCCAGAGGATGTATTGGGGAATTCTAGCCAATTGTATTGGATAACATCGGCAAATTTTCACTCTGGGGACCTCCTGCAAATGATAGATTGCTTATTTTCCGGCTTGACAGAGGGGCTCATTTTTAGCTCAACTTTGGCGAAGCCAAATTTGAGCTTATGCCATGGCCAGTCGTCTGTCTGTCCGCCAGCAATTCAATATGGCTCGGGCTAGAGGCCGCATTTATGAACCGATCTTTACGAAACTTCATGGGTACCTTTGTTATGACCGTGGGACGAGAACGAGTGTCTTTGGGTCCGATCCGAAATTCAGGTTGGCCGCTGGCAGCCATTTTGTACAAAATTAGGTGCAATCAGTTGTTTGCGCAGAACTTCCATATGAAAGCGCTGATTTGAATAATTTTTTGTATGAATGTTTAGTACATGTACCATGGGATACATCACATATAATACAGGTTTTTTTCTCGTGCGTAAATTATGCAAATTAGACTAACTTTGATGTTTTTTGGTGTTACTTTCAGCACAAAAAGTGCAAATGCCAATACGGCTCGGGCTAGAGGCCGTATTTATGAACCGATCTTTACGAAACTTCTTGGGTATCTTTGGTATCACCGTGGGACGAGAACGAGTGTTTTGGGGTCTGGTCCGAAATTCAAGATGGCCGCTGGCAGCCATTTTGTACAAAATTAGGTGCAATCAGATTTTTGCACACAACTTCCATATGAAAGCGCTGATTTGAATAATTTTTTGTGTGAATGTTTAGTACCATGGGATACATCACTTATAATACAGGTTTTTTTCTTGTGCAGAAATTATGCAAATTAGATGAACTTTGATTTTTTTAGTGCTACTTACACACAGTAAGTACACATGTCAATACGACTCGGGCTACAGTCTGTATTTATCAACCGATCTTTACGAAACGTCTTGGGTACCTTTGTTATCACCTTGGAACGAGAACGAGTGTTTCTGGGTGTGGTCCAAAATTCAAGATGGCTGCCAGCAGCCATTTTGTACCAAAATTAGTGCAATCAGTCTTTTGTACAGAACTTCTGTATGAAAGTTCTGATTTGAATAAATTTTTGTATGAATGTTTAGTAACATGAAATACATCACATTTTGTACCGAAATTAGGTGAACTTATCTTCACGAAGCTTCTTGGGTCCCTTTATTTTCACCTTGGGACAGGAACGAGTGTGTTTTGGGGTGCCTTTGTTATCACTGTGCTATGAGAACAAATATTTTGGGGTTCAGTTAGACCCACTCTGGGACTCAAAGATTTGTTTTCTATTTTATCATCTGACTGTCACCCACCTTTACAATACTTTACCTATACATTTGTTACAGGCTACAGTCAGTATTTATGTACAGACCATTACAATACTTTATATGTACCTTTGTTATCAGGTCATTACCTAGATGTTTGTCATTGCTGTGTCACATACTATACATGTACATGTCTTAACAAGTTGAGCTACAGTGTCATTGACACTTTCATTTTTTTTTATTATTAATTATGCAGATCTCAAAGCAATACCTGGACCTCCTATTTGCCAGGCTCATCTTTCAATGCCACAAGTGCAAACCATTTCAGTGAATACAAGAAAAATACATGGACAAGTGGCAACAGTTCCTGCTGCTCATGACATCAGATTGCTAATGGCCCAGGGAATTGATCATTCTAAGGAAGCTGCGAGAATATCTCCACAAGGTGCTCTTGTTCAGGTGTGTGTGTAATAGAAAAATCTTTGTTTCATTGTAAATATATTGACCATCTACCAATTAGGACTAGACGAGACAGAGGTGGCCAACCCATTGGGAGTGGTCTGGAATGGGTCCAGGGGGTCCCCAGACTGAGAAAGCTCCAAAAAAGGAGATGATACGGTAAAATAATTGAGGGAAGAAGAAAGAAGATGGCCAGATGTGGGACCATTTTTATATGGGTCTATGCGACTCATTGTTCGAATGCCAATACTGACATTTGCAGTCTGATGCCATTGGGATTCGCAGCGGCAGATTCAATTTCTTATGCAACCTCACACATGTGTCGATGTTAATGCGTTCCTATACAGTGGAGCCCACTTAATTGGTTATCTCTTAACTGAATAACTCTCTTAATTGTATTTACTTTCCCAACACAATACCATTTACCATACCTCCAGTACAAATTTGACCTGTTAATTGAATATAGGTTATAGAGTAAACTCCTGTTAATTGAATAAAAAATTATCTTCTAACCTGTCAGGAAATGATGCTGACTCTCTCCATTTTTCCTTTGTTATAGACCTATTTGGACTCAATACATCCAGTACAGGCATTTCATCTTTTATATCTTGTTTGACAGAACTCATGGAGCACTGTCAAACAAGATATAATAGATTAAAGTTCCTGGAAAATATTCAGGGGACATGGCATGACATGCTACAGGCAAGTCTTGAGGCCCAAGGGGCCGATTGGGAGTAGATCTCGGTGAGGAAAAGTTTGAAAAATGTAGTTCTCTGAGAGTGTGATTCTGGGGTAGCATTTGCTTCCCAATGGAGGTAATTATATGTACCGGGAAGACAGGGATATTGCAGTGTGGACAGACATGTTAATGCTTTTATCAATCTCATGAGGAACAGATTCTCAAACTGATCTGACATAGGCAAAATGAATGGCAATTGTTTGAAGTTTCATAAATATGCAAATCTTTAGAATTGCAGCAACAAGTTACTCAGGCTCCAAATGCCAAATATGGTGTCAGTGACTGTCACCACATTTCTTATCAACCTACCTTACAATTGTTTACTACAGGCTTGCACTACAGTGGAAGACCCTAACTCGAAAAATATACTCTCTATTTTGATCTTTCCCAAGAGATTTGGGAAAGAAAAGTGGTGCAAAAGCACCACGAAAAAGTAAGCCAAAATTGGGTCGAGCGCCATGTGCACCCCCAGTAGGGGACGCTCTTCTCTTAGTACAATTCCACGACTTCCAGAAACCAGTGTGCAAGGCAGTCACCAATGAATCATTCTTTTTTCGTCCGACATCCAAGGTTGAAGTGCGTCCATTTGTATTACAAAACAGTTATAATTCAACTCGTCGATAATGGTTTCCTGTGACTGAAATTATGGATCTGAGGATCGTATGATAACATTTTATATATTCTCCTTATTATTTTCAACCACATTTTCATTGTATTTTATATATTTTACGTGTCGCGCACAACTTTCGCTTACCGTGAGGTCCGTACATAAAATGTTTTGGTTATTATTATTATTATTAGAGTTGGGTGTCAGAGGGGCACTGAATGGACAGGATTTCTCCACTCTGTTGAGTTCACTTTTTTCTTCTACTGCTCTCACCTCTGTTATGTCCAGTATCCAGTACGGTTCGTTTAGGGTAATTCCTTTTGCCCTCGCTCTGGTGCGTTCTCGTGGTCATTCCTCCCACACCTGTGGGGGGGAGGAATGCGACCAGGTCTGGTGAGAGTTATATCCCCTCCATGGAGGGTGTACAGTTCCTCCCACTCCTGTCGGGGGGGGGGGGGGGGGGGCTGTCGTTTCGGGGCCTCCTCACACGACCACGTCTGGTGAGAGTTATACCCCTTCCGTGGGGGATGTACAGTTTTTTAGCTCACCAACTTTAGTTGTGTGAGCTTATGGAATGGCTCGATCGGTCGGCGTCAGCGTACGTGTCCAATAATGTTAAAGTTTCTGTTTAGGTCACTTATTCGCCCTATTTCCATATCATGACTTTTACAATGCTGCTATATGATGTTTATTATCATTTTACCATGATTTAACCCCTCATACCCTACATTTTAGACATTTTTCTTGACATTTTTAGTTGCGTTTAGTTTTCTGTTTAGCTCAGAATTTCATGTTTAACTAAGTGTTTAGGTCAGCTGCTGTGCTCCTTCTCTTCCAATGGCACTTATATTCATCATACATGTTCCTCTGTATCATTGTTTCATGATTAACCCCTCATACCCTGCATTTTAAACATTTTTCTTGAAATTTTTAGTTGCGTTTAGTTTTCTGTTTAGCTCGGAATATCATGTTTAACTTAGTGTTTAGGTCAGCTGCTGTGCTCCTTCTCTTCCCATGGCACTTATATTCATCATACAAGTTTCTCAGTATCATTGTTCCATGATTAACCCCTCATATCCTGCATTTTAAACATTTTTCTTGAAATTTTTAGTTGCGCTTAGTTTTCTGTTTAGCTCGGAATTTCTTGTTTAACTTAGTGTTTAGGTCAACTGCTGTGCTTCTTCTCTTCCCATGGCAATTATTTTCATCATACATGTTCCTCAGTATCATTGTTCCATGATTAACTCCTCATACCCTGCATTTTAAACATTTTTCTTGACATTTTTAGTTGCGTTTAATTTTCTGTTTAGCTCGGAATTTCATGTTTAACTTAGTGTTTAGGTCAGCTGCTGTGCTCCTTCTCTTCCCATGGCACTTATATTCATCATACATGTTCCTCAGTATCATTGTTCCATGATTAACCTCTCATACCCTGCATTTTAAACATTTTTTTTTACATTTTTAGTTGCGTTTAGTTTTCTGTTTAGCTCAGAATTTCATGTTTAACTTAGTGTTTAGGTCAGCTGCTGTGCTCCTTCTCTTCCCATGGCACTTAAATTCACCATACATGTTCCTCAGTATCATTGTTCCATGATTAACCCCTCATATGCGGCATTTTAAACATTTTTCTTGAAATTTTTAGTTGCGTTTAGTTTTCTGTTTAGCTCGGAATTTCATGTTTAACTTGATGTTTAGGTCAGCTGCTGTTCTCCTTCTCTTCCCATGGCACTTATATTCATCATACATGTTCCGCAGTATCATTGTTCCATGATTAACCCCTCATACCCTGCATTTTAAACATTTTTCTTGACATTTTTAGTTGCGTTTAGTTTTCTGTTTAGCTCAGAATTTCATGTTTAACTAAGTGTTTAGGTCAGCTGCTATGCTCCTTCTCTTCCAATGGCACTTATATTCATCATACATGTTCCTTAGTATCATTGTTCCATGATTAACCCCTCATACCCTGCATTTTAAACATTTTTCTTGACATTTTTAGTTGCGTTTAGTTTTCTGATTAGCTCAGAATTTCATGCTTAACTTAGTGTTTACGTCAGTTTCTGTGTTTTACTTTTAAGAGGTTGTGTTTAGGTAAGCTTTGTCACATGTTATGAGCCTGTTTGATACAGTTCTTGTGTTTGCCAAAGTTACTATCAATGAGGAATGTTGGTGAGCTATAGGGCGTTGGCGTCCTTCTTGTTAACCGGGACTATGGTCCCTCTCCAGTTGAGATCTGAGGCTGTCACTAGGGTTGTGACTTGGTTGCTCTCTCCCCGTTTCCGCCAGTTTCAACAGCTCCCATGATATCTGCTGCTACTGCTGTTCCGTCTACAACGTCATCGGTCGCCGTTTCAGCCGGCCTTGGCTTATCCCTGCAGGGGTCTGCAGCGATGTCTGTAGTGTGGATGTGGGGTTTTGGCCTCAGTCTTCCTTGACTTCAACTCAGCGAAGTCGGAAGTGGCTGCCGACCAACCCGTTGCTGTGGCCTCTCCTCCGTTGAGCACAGCACTTTTATCCCTGCAGGGGTCTGCAGGGGTGTCTGGTAGTGTAGACGTGGTCCGTCCACACACTCTGGTCCCATGGCCAGTTTTGCAGGACCAGTGCCTGGACCTTCCACTGCAACTCTCCTGAGTTTCCGCTCTGTAGATCCTCGGGGTATGTCATACCCCAATACATATCTTCCTTCAGATGTTTCGGCTGCAGCCCGTCGTCACGCCTCGGGTGTATTTGAAGATCGTGACCCTTCGCTGGTTAAATGGGTCAGGAGTGAAGCCACTTTGTCGGTTCGTTCCCACGTCTAACTGGCTGACACAGTCAGTGAGCTTAAGGAGGCCCTCTCCTTGCTCACTTGGGTTCTGTCCAAGAGCCTTTTCCGTTTCTTCCAGCGAGGCTACGACTGATTTCCGGCGCCCCCTGTGGCGCCGTCTCCCGGGATTGGAAACATGCCGCTTTCTGATCCCCCTGGTGTGCCTACACCATTGGAGGCATCAGCTGTTTTGCCCATGATGGGCTATGTGTCTTCCGACTCAGGGGATGAGTCCGACATACCTGACGTCAAGAGCCAACAGTCTTCTGACTTGGGGGCAGCTCTTGACTTTGTGTTTGGGTTCCTTCCAGATCTCAAACCGTCAAACCAGCCGACAGCATCAGCCCGGCCGCGATCATTGGTTGCGCGCATATAGCCTGTGGAGCAACCTGCTTCTGGGCATCTTCATCCGTGCCTGTCTGTACAGGTGGTTGAAGCGTTTACAGCTTCGGACTCTAAGCTAGTTCCAAGGCTATGAAGACGTAGTTCTTCATCAGGGTTGACACTTTGTTGCTCCAGTGCATTATCGTTCCTACGATTCCGCCAATCCGTCAGTCTGCCAGACTTTGACAGTCTTGGATCAGAACTCCAACTCCCAAGCCGGCCGTATTTCATATGGAGACTCTGGAGTCCGTGTTGGGCTTATCGAGAAAGATGTTGGACATGCTTTCTCTCTCTGATCACGTCGTCTCTGCTTTGCTGCTTATCTGCCCCCACATAAGTTTGACGATGTTCAGGCTTTTTTAGTGTGTGCTGTCCAAGGCACTCATGCATCTTCTCACACGCATGCCTGTAACACGGCTATGTTGGAATTAGTTCACAGGGACGCTGTGCTGGACACAAGCCATTCCCTTCTTGAGGGGCAGCGCGCTGCTCTTCGATCTTCTTTGGCGGGTCCGCAACTACTCCATGGTTCCGTGGCGATGGTCCGGGATGACTCCCTATGTCATTCTATCGATCAGCTGCTGCTTTGTCAGCTTGATCAGCCTTCTGTTGGAGGCAGGGGCCGTCCAAAGCCTACAAGTACCCTGCTTCCTCTGCGAAGCCAAGGGCTGATCCTCCTGCTGCCGCTTCTGCTTACACACACGGTAAGGGTAGGCGTCGGCAGTAGTCACCTCGATTTGTCCCAGGTTGTGGCATCCAACTCAGTCGAGAGTGCCTCTTCTAACACAAGTCCCTTTCAACGTTACACGTTGGGTACTTTCGATCACAGAGATAGGCAATCTCCTGTCAAAGGGGGCGATCGAGGTCATCAGGAACATTCATTCAGTGGGATTTTATTCCCGCCTGTTCTTGGTTCCGAAGAAGGACGGTTGACTCTGACCGGTTATCAATCTGAGTATCCTGACCCAGTCTATCATTGCTCCTAACTTCAGCATGGAGGCTTTCAGGTCGGTTTGCCACTCCATTCACCATTCAGCCTTGACCTGGATCCTTGGGCCTTCACCCGCCTAATGTCGCATGTGTTAGCCTTACATCGCACACAGTCCAGGGTGTCTTCTTCGGCATATCTAGTTGATATTCTCCAGAGGCATTCCAGTGCTCCCTTTCTGGAGTCAGATGTCGACACACTGTTGAGCCTGCTCACGTCACTAGGGTTCAGAGTCAATGAGGAGAAGTCGGACCAGGTCCCTTCTCCGTCGTTTTTGTCACCTAGGGATGGGCTTCTGAACTCAGGTGGATATGGTGGCGGTTTCCCTGGCAAGGGCTGTGATTTTCTCAGCCTTTGCCCTGACTCTGTCCACGTCTGCAACAGCTCGGAGTTTTCTCCTGCTGCTCGGTCTCTGCGGTTCGGTGACGGATCTCATTCCTCTATGTCGGCTGCATGTCAGACCTCTCCAACACTCTCTGCTCAGTTGTTGGAGGCCGAATGTCGACCCTCTGGATCTGGTGCTTCAGTTACCAGAGTCTCTTCCTCGTCACCTTCTCCTCTGATGGATGTTCAGTGGATTTTGCAAGGAGTTCCGTTGGATCATGTTCTGACGGCAGTCACAGCGATCTCGGATGGGGTATGACGTTCGTTAGATCCTCTAATTCTTTCCCTTCACGGGTCATGGACCAGGATCCAGCAGCTCTTCACGTGAACCAGAAGGAGCTTCTTGCTCTTCTTCTGAGTTTCCGGCAGTGGATCCCCCACCTTTCGAATTGTCAGGTCCTTCTGTTGTCCGACAATTCGACAGTGGTTGCTTACATTTGGAACCAGGGCAGCACGCACTATGTTCCCATGTACGAATTGGTTTGGGATCTTCTACTGCTCGCTCAGGATGTCAACGCCGGAGTGGTGGTTCACATTCCCGGTCGTCTGAACGTCCTAGCCCACTCCCTGTCCTGACGGTGCAGGTTCTTTCCCACCAAGTGGATGCTCCACATGGCGGTGTTCCAGTCGCTTTGCTGTCTCTGGGGTCATTCCTCCATCGATCTCTCTTTGCGACTCGTTGGAACCATCACGTGCACACGTTCATGTCCAGATGCTCTGACTTTCACTGTGGACGCTCTGTCCCTCCTTTGGAATGGTCTTGTCGGCTACGCCTTCCTGCCAGTTCCAATTCTGCCTCAGGTTCTAGCCAAGATTCGAACTTGCAGTTGTCGAATCATTTCGATTGCACCCCTATCGCATCAGTGTGTGTGGATCAATCTGCTCCACTCTCTGTTGGCAGCGGATCCGGCACATCTCCCCCTACATCGTGACCTTCTTTGCCAAGGTCGCCCGAGGTTTCAGGTCTACCCGACTTCATTGTACTATCGCGTATATCTTTTGTCAGGTCCTGTCTCCTCCGTAGCGTTTTTTTCGAGACGAGCAGTGAAGTTGCTTTTCTTCTTCAAGGAGGAACTCCACTGGTTTAGCCTATGCGGCTAAGTGGAAGGTCTTCTGTCGATGATGTGCAGATCACTCTGTTGAATCTGTCACTCCTTTGATCACACAGATTGCCAAGTTTCTGGTATATGTTTGATTCTGGGGGTCTCCATCCTGTTACCATCAAAGGGTACAGGTCCATGCTTCGGAGACCTTTTCGTATGTGGGACAGCATCGTATCGGCACTAATCCATGCCTCTCCAAGCTTGTTCGGCAAAAATGAAAATGCCTAGGGCTTTGTAGCTTACCCCAAGATGGAATCTTTCTTGGGTGCTGCTCTGCTTGGTGGGCGGGGGGGGGGGGGGGGGGGGGGGGGGGGGGGGGGGGGGGGGGGGGGCGCCGTTTGAGTCTTTATCCCAAGTGGATATGTGTTTTCTCACATACAAGATGGCTTTTTTGGTGGCTTTTGCCTTAGCCAGACGGGTTAGTGAGCTTCACACCCTCTCGGTTGACCCAGACTTTTTCTGGAGCTCTCCCACCAATGTTATGTTTACCAGTGATTACTCCTTCCTGGCCAAGAATGAGATACCAGAAACTACTCTGCCTCCTATCTGTATCGGGACTCTTCCTTCTGTTGAGGATAAACACTGTTTGCTCTGTACGGTTCATGCAATTCACTTTTATCTCAATCGGACGCTGTTCATTAGGAAGGGTAGGAACGTTTTTCTGTCTCCTATTCCTGGTCGACAGAAGATCTCTCCTCAATCCATTTCTCGATAGATTTGTCTTGCCATTCATACAGCTTCTGCTCGTCCCGCAACTGGCGATTGTATTACCAATCGTATTTCTGCAACGATGTGCGTGCATTGTCTACCTCTTGGGGCTTTTACTAACTCCGTCATGTTGTTTGATGTTATGCTGTCAGCCTACTGGAGAAATGCTACTTTCTCCACTTATCTGCGACAGTTGCAGGAGCAGGCAGAGGACCTTTGTACTACGGGCCCTCTTTCTTCTGCTCAGGCTGTTTTCTATCCCAGCCATTCGGCTTCTTACGAGGTCATTTCCAGCTCTGTGCTGTTACTGCCTTTTCTGTCAGTGCATCGCACATAACCATACACCCACTCTCTCATTGTCTTTTACTAATGTTTGTGATGCTATGGTTTGATAGGTCTAGGGACCTCTTTCTCTGTCCACGGTTCCAGTGCAATTGGGTTATGTGTGGGTTGGTTGTGTGATTCCCTCCATTCTATTGTCTATTCAGCCTGTAGTAAACAATTGTAAGGTAGGTTGATAAATTTAAATTTTATAGTAAATTTCCTTTTTTATTATACCAACCGCAATTGTTTACATGGAGGCTCTCCCGCCTTCTTATTTGGGTAAGAATCCTTCCTCCCTACTGATCACATAACTCCTATGTTGGCGGACTCAAAGGAATGATTCATTGGTGACTGCCTTGCGCACTGGTTTCCGGAAGTTGTGGAATTGTACTAAGAGAAGAGCATCCCTACTGGGTGTGCGCCGATGACACTTGACCCAGTTTTGGCTTATTTTTTCGTGATCCTTTTGCACCACTTTTCTTTCCCAAATCTCTTGGGAAAGATCAAAATAGAGAGTATATTTTCCGAGTTAGGGTCTTCTACTGTAGTGCAAGCCTGTAGTAAACAATTGCGGTAGGTATAATAAGAAAGGAAATTTACTATAAAATTTAAATATCTGCATGGCAGTATTTTCACTCAATCTTCCTTATAAATGACTCACATAACAAATGTGTAGAAGATCAGTTCATTACTCAAGTTATTGTATGGAACCAAAATAAGTTTGGATGGAAACTAGAACAGATGGAGAGATGGACAAACCATTTACACATACATGAATGGTTTTCAAACCATGATAATAGCCCTGATGAACTTCAGAGTTGTGTTTGTGCTTAATGAACCAGGCTTGTCATTTTGAGGTGGGTGATCGCTCTGGGCCACAGTCACCTGCCTGAGTTCAAAATTTCGCAGATGGTAAACATCTGCCTTACCTTGATTTCCGTGGCCCATTAATTCAGTTGGAGACATCTCAAAATCGGCCGTCTCAAACGGTAATTTTTGCAAATTGAAGGAGGTTACATAGCGCAATTTGTGAAGTGTTTGTAGTGGGTCGTCAATGCAGTCACCCAGAAACAGTAAGTAACTTTCCAAATACGAGCAAGAGGTCTGTCAATTCCAAAGTTGTAATTAGTTATTACATTGTTCATCAAACTGTGACAGCTCTCATGCCATGTGATTACGGGACATATCAACCCTGAGACAGTTCAATCCTTGATGATTCGCCTGGGACATTTCGTCCCATAATCAAAGCCGGGATGATTCGTCCCCCAAATTTGACCGATTTGCCCCAAGTTATCGGCATCTAGCAGTGAGCGCAGTGCACTGGCTTGTACAGTCATCATGTAATGTATAGATATGGGCTCGCTTATTTGGATGCAAGATAACTATAACACTCACTGTGAGTGTCATGGGCAATCTGGTATCTTGCATCCAAACATTCAAGCCTGCATCAAAACATTACGTGATGACGTACATCATAATTACACAAATCATGTACCTTAAAATGATATTAGTTGTCTACCCAGCAGGCTGAAACAAAATAGCCCCAGCAAACCCTAAATGTCCCTTCTGGGCTCATTTTAGACGAACCCAAAATGTCTCTCCTGGGGTGATTTGAGGCAAACCATAATAACCCTCCTACAATTTTCAAAATGACAAGCCTAATGAGGGTTCCCAACACCAAAAATAGTATACAAGTGATTTTGTCTCAACACGGGTGTAACATGATTGATGGGTGAATATAGCTGAAATGGGGTTTGAATGGGGGGGGGGGGGGGGGGGGGGGGAGAGATTGGAGTGGGTGGGCTGGACCTCTGCCACTGACCCAGATGCCCACCAATAGGAGAGAGACACCCCCTCCTAAAACCAACATCATCCCAGGCCTTCGGAATGCCTTTGACATATATGGGGCTCCTTACTTTACTATGTCCGGGGGTCCCCAGACAGTCTTGGGCCACCACTGAGACTGGAATATGTTATTTTAAATAACTACAGATGTTTGTATTCAAAATGCAACAAATTCTTAAATTTTACTTTAGGCCAAAAAAGGTGGGGGGTGGGGAGGAAGGCCTTTTTTTTGTTTTCTTCTCCAGGCTATTAAGTTAAAATCATAAGTTAATTCTTATATTTGTAAGTCTTTTCGCCTGTTGTACACTTATATGGCTCATTGAAACTGACCATTTTCAAGACTGTAAAGTTACCATTTCAAACAAGATCAAGTTAGGCCTATTAAAAAATTTCTTGTTTCTCAGGCCATTTCATCTCAATTTCATGATGAGGAGGGAGACTTTTTATGTCCCTTCTTGGTGGCATTATGTTTCCACCATGTCTGTCCGTCCATTAACTTTTGGTTTCCATCCAATAACAAAAGAACCACATATTTGATCAAATCATAATTTCAAGGGTTACTTGTTGATGATCAGACAATGCTTCCTTTCGATTTTGGTCCAGCTAGCCATTTCAATATGGCCACCATTGCATTATGACACCTTTGCATTGCTCGTTATTTTTTTTATTTTTGTTATTTTTATTTATCCACAAACAGTCCAGAAAATTGTTGATATTAAAAATTGAAGTACTTACACTATTATATGTAAAAAACGTTTTTTTCAGTTGTGAAAATTTTCCTTAGTGCAATTTCAAGGTAAAGCAACTATGTCTTGTTTAACCCTCTTCCGTCTGATGTCAAAATGGCAAAGTTTTCCACAGCCAATATTTCCCATAATGCAGTTCATCATTTAACCAAATATACCTTGTTTGACAGAGCTCAGTGATCTCTGTCAAACAAGATATAATTGGTTAAATTCATTGTTAAACAAGAAAAAAACGGAGGTGACTGGCAAAAATTCTGTAACACTACCAGTGTGCTAAGAGTTAACAGAGCTCAGCGAGCTCGAGGTATAGTTTATCAAATTTTTATCCTACAAATGCTATATAGTGAAGACTTTTCCAGGTAATTAAAAAGGAGTAATGAGATAGCTTTTCAGTGATGAGGGAGGTGCTTGAGAACCCAGTATTTCTTTTAAATAGCCAACCCTTAACTCTTAAAATGATGGTAACATGTCTAAAAATGGCTGAAAATTTGATTTGTTTTCAGAAGTAAATTGACAATTTTCAAGTGACTAAATATAATTATACTCCCACTTTGTCTGTCTGCCGACCGTCAATCTGTATGTCATGTCCATCTGTACTAACAGATAGGTACACATACAGCTATAAATTATATGGCTGTCAGTAGTTATGTGGCTTATATTTTTAAGTGGCTTCTCAAATTATGTGGCAGCTTTTTCTAACCAGTAGTCCAGTGGCTTATATTTTTATGTGGCTTCTTAAATTATGTGGCTGTTTTTTCCAACAAATGGTTATTTATGTGTTGAATATCCATATATATTTCATATGGCTTAAATTTTTAAGTGGCTTCTCAGATTTTATGTGTCTATCAATTATGTGTCTCTTTTTCTAACAAATGGCTATTTATGTGTCAAATGCTCATAAATATTTTATGTGGCTTATATTTTTAAGTGGCTTCCCAACTTTTATGTGGCTGTCCATATATAATTTTATGAGGCTTATATTTTAAAATGGCTTCTCAACTTTCATTTGGCTATCAATTAAGAGGCTGCCAATGGATGGAGGTCTAAAAAATTTGGAGGTTTTCCCAAACTTGAAAGTGACTATGCTCTCATGTGTCTTCTTTAGTCATATAGATTTTTAGATGTCTAAAAAATTTCTGTTGTGCAGCTAGTCACATAACAGAAATTAGACGCATAAATATCCATTTTTGCCAAATCCAAGCCTCACAACTATTTGAATGTAAATATGTCCGTCCATCTGTCCATCCATCCATCTGTCTGTCTCAGAACTTTTGACGGCCTTGAGTGATATTAATGATACTTAGTATTAATGTTGCCCACCACCAGAGCTTGTGTCGCGAATAAGGTTGGAATGCCTATCTACAGGGTCAAAGTCACAGACTTAGTTCAAGTTCACATACCCCCACATCCAAATCCAACTATACCAAGTTATGTCCGGCTCAGAACTTTTGATGGCCTTGAAGGATATTAATGATACTTGGTATTAATTTGCCCATTATCAGAGAGTGTGTTGTGGGGTATTCTAGGTCCCAAGTTGTGACAACCCACATCCAGTTATACCCTCACAAAATGAAGTTTGGGGGTGGGGGTATTTAGGAGTCAACTTGTTGGTCGGTCTATCGTCGGTCCGATGCACATGTAAACTTGTGGAGCAAACTACTTCCACAGTTTTAGCTGCATTTTCATGAAACTTCAAATAAATGATTAACATGATGAGGGGAAGTGCGTGACCAAATATTTTTAACCACTCAGTTTCAAGATGGACGACTGGTTGCCATATTGGATTTTTTTTTATGTAACTTGTGGAGCAAACTACTTCCACAGTTGTAGCCGTATTTTCATGAAACTTCACAAAAATGATCAACATAATGAGGGGAAGTGCGTGACATAATTTTTTTCCCGCTTGGTTTCACTATGGCCGACTGGTGGCCATATTGTATTTTTTTTACTTAGAAAAATTTAATGCCCTTTTTCAGTTACCACACTAGGCAGTATGCCACGGTGGGGCTATACAGGGCGACAGACCATCTCTAGTTTATTTTAAAGTAATGAGTCATGTGCCATCTGTAATTGTGATAGAATGATACAGTGTAAGAAATATTGATAAATGAACAATTGAAATGCTCCAGAAATTGTGTTTTTGATTTCCATCAAACTTGCCCAGAACAGGGTTAATCCTTCTCCCAATGTAACGGCCCAAACCGGCCAATGCTATTCACAAAAGTCGCTGATTAATTTTCATTATTTTTTCATGTTTTTTGTTTCAAAAACATAGGTTATGACCCCTCTTTGGAACGAGCTCGTCGAGCTTGTTCCAATGAGGGTTCCTAACCTATGTTTTTGAGACAAAAAAATTAAAACAATTAGTTGTTCAAGAATTTTGTTTGCAAGTGACATCTGCTTTTAGATAAAGGTAATAATTGTCTAAATGCTTCCCAACAGTATGGGAAAAGTTGCACAAGAAAACACACTATAATAATGGAGTCACAAAAAATCTCAAAACATTCTTTAGTTGGTACGATGAAGAAATTAGATAGATATTTCCATGTGTATGATGGTCAGAAAGTGTCCATTTAAGGGGTGGGGGTAGGCTGTTTATATTTCAGAATTACTAATGTGAACTGGGTTTACTGCTTGATTGATCAGAACATGTGACCTGGGTTAGACTGGTAAACCATGTTGTCAAACAGCTCCATTTAAATTGCCGCTATGACACTCATCCACACGGTTAATGGAAATACACATGAATCTCCTTTTTTTCATCATTCCAGTTGAAGAATGTTTTCAGTTTGTTTTTTTTCGTGACTCCTTTATTGTAGTGTGTTTACTTGTCCAACTGTTACCATTTTTTTTGTGCTGGGAAAGTTTGATGGAAATTAAAAACATATTTTTTGATGAGTTTTTATTTTTCTTTTATCATTATTTCTTACATAATATTCTTTCACAATTTTTGATGCTGCAGGACTCATCACTAAAAAATAACATATATTTAGTCTCTTAGAAAGAGCGTATATATTTTTGAACATTTTCTATATATTTTTCATAAAATATCATTGGAATGTGTTTTTCGAGTTCATACCAATGAGGGAGTACCTAATATGCTTTTGTTGAAATTTTTTGAAACTCACAATTATAGATACTGCAGGACTCATTACTAAAAAATACAATATATTTAGTCCCTCAGAAAGATCCCATATATTTTTGAACATAAAAAAATTTCCAGCCATTTTTGGTCGAGTAACCATCACCTTCACCTGCTGAGTATTTTCAATATATTTTTCATGAAATTTCATTGAATGTGTTTTTCGAGTTCACACCAATGAGGGGGTACATAATATGCTTTTGTTGAAATTTTGTTAAAAATTTGAAAAAAACCCAATACTTAAAATAATACATAGAGATATTTACGCTATTTTAGTAAATATCGGGAATTATCTCATTCGTGTGGACCTGAAATTATTATTTTTCTCTTGCGCAAGTGTTCGGGAAATATAAAACTTTCAGATCCACACTCCTGAGATAATTCCCGATATTCATTAAAATGGCATAGATTTTCTTTTCATTATATGTTACGTGACATTTTACTGTGCAATATTCAGCCCAATTCAGCTGCAAATAGTTTCAAGATAATAACAAAAAACTACTGATCGTTCCTGCAAGGTGACGTTCAAGCCGGCGTCATGCACCGAAGCATAACATCATTTAGGAAGCTACTGAAAAAATTCCTCGTGTGGTCCTGAAAGAATTATTTTCACTCGTGCAAGCATTTATGAAAAAAAGTACTTCCAGATCCACACTCTGGAGATAATTCCCATCACTGACTGAAATAAAGTAGATTTTCTTTTTTATTATATGCCACGAGACATTTTATTGCACAATATTCAGCCCAATTCGACCCCAAATGCGTACATTTAAAAAAAATAACACAATGATGAGCTGATCGTTCCTTCAAGGCAACGTCAGGAAGTTACTGAGGAATATTTCTTGATATCTATCGAGTCGATAGATATTGAGAACTATCTTTTAGATAATTTGCAATAATTCACAGGCTAGCATATAATAAATTTTGATACTGTATGCATTTGGTAAAGGGTTAATGCATTTTGGCTCCTGTATTGTTTTTTAGCTCACCGAAGGGAGCTTAACTTATCACTTGCCGTCCGTCATCCATCGTCGTCTGTCGTCGTGAACATTTTTCAAACAACTTCTCCTCTGAAACCACTAGTCCAAATTTCACGAAACTTCATGTGGATGTTCATTACTATACGGCAATTTATGTTTGTTCAAATGAAATGGCCACGTCCCTTGGGGGCTCTGTATGGGGCATAACCCTGATAGCACCGTATGAATTATAGAAAAATTATTAAAAAATCTTCTTTTCCAGAACCAGTGGACAGAATCTTTTGATACTTGGTATGGAGCATCTTGGTATGGGTCTGATTCAAGTTTGTTCAAATAGAGTCCCTTGATCAATTTTGGGGCTCACTATGGGGACCTGAATTTTTACTTAGTGCAATTTAAGAAAAAAAATTTAAAAATCTTCTTCTCCAGAACCAATGGACAGGATCTTTTAATATTTGGTATGCAGCATCTTGGTATGAGTCTGAGTCAAGTTTGTTCAGATCGAGTCCCTCAACCAATATTGGGGCTAACTATGGGCCGTGAATTTTCACTTAGTGCAATTTAAGAAAACATTCTTTAAAAATCTTCTTCTCCCGAACCAGTCTGCAAATTTTTTTGATATTTGGTATGTAGCATCTTAGTAAGGTTCTGATTCAAGTTTGTTCAAATTGAGTCCCTCGATCAATATTGGGCCTCACTATGGGGGCATGAATGTTTACTTTGTGCAATTCAAGAAAAATTCTTTAAAAATCTTCTTCAGAACCATCATGCAGAATCTTTTGATATTTGATCAGCAGCATTGTCCCATTCCATCCTGTTGATGTTTTAGCTCCACAGAGAGTATAGATTTACTCTGTAGAACCTTAAGAATAGCTTTTGATAAAAATTTGTGTCTTAACAGTATGGAACATTCGGTGAGTGCCTAAGGCCAACCGGGGCCTCTTGTTGTTTGTAAATTATTTTTTAAAAATAAAGGTTAATTCCAGAGGAATTTTGTTGAAACTTCAAGATGATACTTTTTAACATTACAGCAACAAGTTCTCCAGATTCCAAGACAGGATCCACTTACAGCTTCCATGCTTCCTGCTGCTCCAGCTCCTGAACAGAAACAAATGCTGGGTGAAAGACTCTTCCCACTTGTCCAGCGAATGTATCCAGAACTGGCTGGAAAGATCACTGGAATGTTGTTGGAAAGTGACAACTCTGAATTGTTGCACATGCTGGAGTCACAAGAGTCACTTAAGGCAAAGGTAAAGCTCATAGTTATTTAAAATTTTTCTCTTCTTGTATGTTTTGTTGTATAAAGTTACAAAAATGGTCATCAGGTATTCATCAGGGTTAAATGTGGCACCAAGCAGAGGTTGGGGAGGGCAACAGACTATGCACCTGCTTGGGCAGTTGGGATTAATGCTTGAGCAGTTGGGATTAATGCTTGGGCAGTTGGTATTAATGCATTTGGCCATTGGAATTAATGATTGGGCAGTTGGGATTAATGATTGGGCAGTTGGGATTAATGCTTGGGTAGTTGGGATTAATGATTGGGCAGTTGGGATTAATGCTTGGGCAATTGGGATTAATGCTTGTGCAGTTGGGATTAATGCTTGGGCAGTTGGGATTAATGCTTGGGCATTTGGGATTAATGCTTGGGCAGTTGGGATTAATGCTTGGGCCATTGGGATTAATGCTTGGGCAGTTGGGATTAATGCTTGGGCAGTTGGGATTAATTCTAAACTGGTGGAGTGCTGAATTATTTTTAGTCATCAAAATTTGTGCTCAGGTCTTTGCCTTGTAACAATTTATGGAAGATTGCCTGTAGGCACTCGCCCATAAATTATTACAAGGAAATTCCCTACTGGCTAAAAAATTTACCTTCAAAGATAATATGAAGGACAACCAGAGTTTCGTGCCTTTGAGTTACAATACCTGTACTTGAGAGTAAAGTTTGAATGTGGACTTCCGGCAGTCAGCCAGTTAACCTACTAAGTATTTTCAAAATATGTTTCATCCAATCTACTCATGGCTGCTGTGAAGCAGCCATGACTAGATTTGATGGAAAATTTATCTAAATTTAACTCCTGAAATCATTGGTCAAAGAGTCCATTCAATTTACCAAGGGGAAATGGATTAAATGTGCTCAAATGATACATACTTCAGTGTCAAGAGATATGTCTTGGGCAGAAATATCTTCCAGCAGCATGCAAGGAGTAAAGTGTACATGTCTTGTCCAAGGACATATCATCAGGGAATCAGGCCAGAATCAAACCTTCATTTCAATCTCACGTCCAGTGCTCTAACCAATGACCCACCCTCTCTTGATTCCTTTTCAGGAACTTAGTTTGAAAGGGTTAAAATTGATAGGAAAGCGCAATCATCATAGCATGGATTAGTAGTATATTGTGTACAACTAAGAAATCCTTCAATTTTGTTCTGAAAGATCCTTGAATGTTCTTGAATGGGTTTCAGGGTATTTTTTGTTTGGTTTCGCATTGCTATTTGAGAAGCAAGATCTCCCAAGTGCAATCCAATCACCGAAACTTGGTTCACATGGTGTGATTCAGTGTTGTTTATGATATTTTGTGTATGCATCCAACATTCCAAATCAGAAATAGTAAAACTACCGGTAAACAGCAAACAATACACCAGTTATCACCGTTGGTCATGCAAAATTATAAATTTAACAACCATTTTAGGAGTTTTCAGATTAGTTGATAAAATTCCACTAATGTTTTCTACGATGTTTTTGCCTCTAAATTAGCTTCCTTGATGTGCACCAGTCATTCTTCATCACCATCTTCTACAACCTTATTTCGTTTGGGTGGATCAATTTGAAAATTGCCGAGTGGGAGTCGAATCATGAACTGCCATAGTAAGTGTCGATCCTTGTCTGGTGCATTTATTTTTCATTGCCAACCCACGGGACCAGGGTACTTTAGCTTTTTATGTATTTGGTAGGGTTATTTGTTGTGATCATCAGGTGATTACTTACCAGTTTTCATTGTAATTACCAACACCTCTGACTAAAATAGTCCTTATTCTAAAACTGAAAAGTAGGAGGGTGCTCTTACACTCAGAGGGGCCACTTGGTAACTCACATTTGTAAAGTTAGGGTTGGGCTTATGTTAGACTATGAGCTCAGATACAAGTGACCAGTCAGTGTAAAATGTGATAGAAAATGGGAAATTGAGGGGGTGGGAAAATTGGGAAAAAGTTGTCTTTTCCCCAGTGCAGGAAAAGGAACTCAAGTACCTTGGGTTTCAATAAATAAGGGGAAACCTTGTTTCTTATCAACCTACCTTAGAATTGTTGACTACAGGCTTGCCCTACAGTGGAAGACCCTAACACGGAAAATATACTCTCTATTTTGATCTTTCCCAAGTGATTTGGGATAGAAAAGTGGTGCAAAAGCACCAAGAAAAATAAGCCAAAACTGGGTCGAGCACCAACGGTGCACACCCAGTAGGGGACCCTCTTCTCTTAATAGGGCTGCACGATATTCAGATTTCAACACCGGTAATGGTATTTTAAAAAATATCGCGATATATCGGTATATCGTCAAGTTCAAAACATGTAAATTCTCACCCAAATTGTCCCATTATTTTTTTTGACATTCGAAGTCAAATAATTACGTTTTAAAAGCATTGAAATAATAAGCCTAACTTGTGTTAATTCATTCTTGTATAAATATTTGGAATTAAACTTCACGATGGCACAATAAATATTGTTTATTTTGAGTCGATAATTTCAAATAAATATACTATTTGATCCATCGCTTTACAAAACAAAAACGCATAACTTGCGTTTTGTCGTGCACATGTGAATAGATCACCACTAGAGGGCGTTTGCCATATACTGGTTAAGCAGAACGCCGTGAGATGGCTAAGAGTTTGTACACTTTTCCACAAATGAAAGCAGTCAGTTTTGTCACGTGGTATCACAAACAGCTGAAACGCACATGCTCGATAGGCACGTTTCGATGCGCCGGTAAACCACCTCGTGCAGTGGATGAATGCTGGCAATGTATAAATACTATTTCAATATTAAATCACTCTTAACAAAGTAAAAATAAACAATATTATTCCCTTTATATTTTTTTAGTGTTTTGGTGACTATCTGTCTAATTTTTAAGATGTGACATACAAGTCAGATCAAAACTTTTCACCTACTTTTCAAAACATTAACACATGCGAACTGACAAAAATGAATATTCATTACTGCTGCGCTTGGAATTGTGGGTTCATTAATGCGTATGCGATTTGTTCATATTGAAAAGCACATTCCAAGTGTGCTGATAAGAAAATAATATTTATTACTGCCGCGCTTGAAATTGCGAGAACAAGTGCAATGAAGTGGGAGGAACTATTAGTATTAAACAAGAAATTTCCTGGTCCAACAAAAGCCATTATTAATGGAAATATGGTAATCATTCTTCAAGGTTTACGTTCGAAGCCATACTGTTTGGGGAAAAGCTGTACTTATCCGTGTTATGGACTCATCGGAGAAACAAAAATAAAACAGCTTATGGGAGAATATTTTACTACTACCAGGACATTCGTGAAGTATATTGATAAAAAAACAAACAAATTGCTTTCACAGTTTACTTCTGTGTATATACAGCTGTGAGATTAAATAGAATTTTTACGGAAAATGTCTGTCACTAAAAATCGCGGCTTGAAATGAATATCGTCACAGACGATATACTGATATTAAAAAAAAATGGACGATATTTAACCGGTTAAGATTTCAATACTGGTATTACCAGTATATCAAAATACCGTGCAGCCCTATCTCATAATACAAATCCACGACTTGTGGAACCAATGCGCAGGGAGTGACTAATGAATCATTCTTTTTTCGTCCGCCCATGTGGCAGGACGTCCATTTTGCATTGAGAAACAGTGATAATTCAACTCATTGATAATGGTTACCTGTGACTGGAATTATGGATCTGATAATAACAGGACTGTGTTTAATATATTCTCGTTATTATTAATCCCCTACGGGAACCTAAGGGGACTATAGGATTGCACTCTGCCTGCCTGCCTGCCTGCCTGCCTGCCTGCCTGCCTGTCTGTCTGTCTGTCTGAAAATTTTTTTTTTCAAAATCCTAGATGGCGGAATGGCGGCCATTTTTGTTGTGTTTTTTAAGCTTTTTTTCTCTATTTTCATGTTACCAACCCTCCCACCAACATGGTTCAAGCTACACTTTGCACATTTGGCACATGGATAGAGGGTTGGGAGGCGATGATGCACGTTCAATATTTTTTTTTTCAAAATCCAAGATGGCGGCATGGCGGCCATTTTTGTTGTGTTTTTTAAGCTTTTTTCCCTATTTTATGTTACCACCCCCTCACTCCAACATGGTTCAAGCTACACTTTTTATATGTGGCACATGGATAGAGGGTTGTAATGGGTTGTTGCACGTTCAATATTTTTTTCCAAAATTTGTCTGTCCATCTGTCCGTCTGTCTGTCTGTTTTTTGGCTCACTAACGTTAGTTGTGTGAGCCTACGGCATAGCCCTCATGGTGGCTTCAACATCGGCGTCGGCATCCGCTCTCAAATATTTTGAACTTTTGTGTACAGGTTTTGATTTTTTGGCTTTTTAAAATTTTTTTTAGTTTCTGCGTATTGCTATATTGGTTCACTATAACATTTAACTCTTTACAGGGTATTTTGTCGTAATTTTAACCCTTTGAATCAAATTTTAGACTTATTTTGATGTTTGCGTGCAGGTTTTGATGTTTTTTTTTTCCTTTCTTCCAAGTGGAGATTTACCTTGCAGCATATGTCCATGCTTTCTATTGTATGTAAACATGCATCTTAGGGCTATGTTTGTATTATTTAACCCTTTTCCTGCTGAATTACTTCAATTTTGGACTTTTATGTACAGCTTTTGGACTTAGGCTTACAGCTTCTTACTTTTATGTACAGGTTGTGATAAAAAAAAACAATTTCAAGTGAGGTTGACCTCACTGCATATTGCAGTAGTGGTTATTATAACATTGATATCTTTCCAGTGCATTTTTTAAATTTTTTTAACCCTTTGAATAGATTTTTAGACTTATTTTGACGTTTGCGTGCAGGTTTTCATGGGTTTTTTTTTTCTTTCTTCCAAGTGTAGATTTAGCCTTGTAGCATATGTCCATGCTTTCTATTGTATGTAAACATGCATCTTAGGGCTACGTTGTATTCTTTAACCCTTTTCCTGCTTAATTACTTCAATTTTGGACTTCTTTTGTTTACAGGTTTGGATTTTTGTGCTTTTAAAAAATATATTTGGTACATGGATAAATGGTTCTGAGGGGATGATGCACGCTCAATTTTTTTTTTTCAAAATCCAAGATGTCAGAATGGCGGCCATTTTTGTTGTGTTTTTTAAGCTTTTTTTCTCCATTTTCATGTTACCACCTCTCCCTCCAACATGCTTTAAGCTACACCTTTCATATTTGGTACATGGACAAATGGTTCTGAGGGGATGATGCACGCTCAAAATTTTTTTTTCAAAATCCAAGATGGCGGCATGGCGGCCATTTTTGTTGTGTTTTTTAAGCTTTTTTCTTTATTTTATGTTACCACCCCTCACTCCAACATGGTTCAAGCTACACTTTTTATATCTGGCACATGGTTAGAGGGTTGTAATGGGATGTTGCACGTTCAATATTTTTTTTCCAAAATTCAAGATGGCGCCATGGCAACCATTTCTGTTGTATTTTTTAAGCCTTTTTCTGTATTTTATGTTACCACTGCTCCCTCCAACATGGTTCAAGCTGCACTTTTCATATATGGTACATGGATAAAGGGGTTGTGAGGGGATTATGCACGCTCAATATTTTTCAAAATCCAACATCTGTCTGTCTGTCTGTTTTTATGTTACCACCTCTCCCTCTAATATGCTTCAAGCTACACCTTTCATATTTTGTACATGGATAAATGGTTCTGAGGGGATGATGCACAGTCAATATTTATTTTTCAAAATCCAAGATGGCAGAATGGCGGCCATTTTTGTTGTGTTTTTGTTGTGTTTTTTAAGCTTTTTTCTCTATTTTATGTTACCACCCCTCCCTCCAACATGGTTCAAGCTACGCCTTTCATATATGGTACATGGATAAAGGGTTGTGAGGGGATTATGCACGCTCAATATTTTTTTTCAAAATCCAAGATGCTTATATACTCTAGTGTCTTCTGTGACAAAAACACCTTATATCACAAAAGCGCCACAGGGGACTAATACTAATAGTGCATTTCTTCGAGAAGTCACTCCACTGGTTTAGCCTATACGGCAAGGTGAAATGTCTTCTGTTGATGTTGTGCCGATCACTCTGTTCATTATGTCAATCCTTCGATTTCACAGATTGCAAAGTTTCTGGTATATTTGTTTGATTCTAGGGGTCTTCAGCCTATTACCATCAAAGGGTACAGGTCCATGCTTTTGGAGACCTTTTCATATGTGGGAAAGTGTTGTATCGGCACTAATCCTTACACCTCTCCAAGCTTGTTTGGCACTTTTCCTTGAAAAGGCCTAGGAATTTGCAGTTTACCCCCACATGGAATCATTCCCGGGTGCTACTTTGCTTGGGGGGGGGGGGATAGGCACCCTTCGAACCTTTATTCCAACCTTTATTCCAGGCGGATATGACATTTCTGACATACAAGACGGCTTCTCTGATGACTTTTGCCTCAGCCAGACGGGTTAGTGAGCTTCACGCCCTCTCGGTTGACCCAGCCTTTTTTGGGAGCTCTCCCAACAGTGTTACCACTGATTGCTCCTTACTAGCCAAGAATCAGATACCAGAAATGACTCCACCTCCTATCTGTATCAGGGCTCTTCCTTCTGTTGAGGGTAACTGCCCTTTGCTCAGTCCGGTTCTCATTTATCTCAAACGCACACAGTTCATTAGGAAAGGTAGGAAACAATTTTTTCTGTCTCTTATTCCTGGTCGACAGAAGATCTCTCCTCAATCTATTTCTTGAAGGATTTGTCTTGCTATTCGTGCGGCTTACACTCATCTAGCGACTGGCGATTGTTTTATCAATCGTATTTCTGCCCACGAGGTGCTTTGTCTACCTCTTGAGCCTATACTAACTCCGTCATGTTGTCGGATGTTATGCAGGCAGCCTACTAGAGAAATGCTACTTTCTTCACCTATCTGCAGGAGCAGTCAGAGAACCTTTTTACTATGGGCCCTCTTTCTTCTGCTCAGACTGTTGTCTACCCTAGCCATTCGGCTTCTTACAAGGTCAGTTCCAGCTCTGTGCTGTTACTGCCCTTTCTGTCTGTGCATCGCACAGAACCATACGCCTCATCTCTCGTTGTCTTTTACTAATGTTTGTGATGCTATGGTTTGATAGGCCTAGGGACCTCTTCCTCTGTCCACGGTTCCAGTGCAATTGAGTTATGTGTGGGTTGGTTATGTGATTTCCTCCATCCTATTGTCTATTCTGCCTGCAGTAAACTATTGTAAGGTAGGTTGATAAGAAATTAAAATTTTTTAGTAAATTTTCTTTCTTATTATACCTACCACAATTGTTTACATAGAGCCCCCTCTCGTCTTCTTATTCGGGTAAGAATCCTTCCTCCCGCTGATCACATAACTCCAATGTTGGCGGACCCAAAAGAATGATTGATTAGTTACTGTCTGCGCTCTGATTCCGGAAGTCGTGGATTTATACTAAGAGAAGAGCATCCCCTACTGGGTGTGTGCCAATGGTGCTCGACCTAGTTTGGGCTTATTTTACACCACTTTTCTTTCCCAAATTACTTGGAAAAGATCAAAATAGAGAGTATATTTTCTGAGTTAGGGACTTCCACTGTAGTGCAAGCCTGTAGTAAACAATTGTGGTAGGTATTATAAGAAAGGAAATTTACTATAAAATTTGAATTTTTGTTTGAATAACTTACTTATGATCACATGGTATGTCTCCCTGTTGCAATGTCAAAAAGTTTGTCAAAAATTATTCTCCAAGAGTTAAAATATAATATTTCAGAGGTACATGTATTGTATGGTAAATGGTTTGGTACTTGAAAAACATGCAGTTAACAGGGATGGTCTATTAATCCACTGCACACCATTGTTGAAAAATCAAAATTTCATACCAGCTGCTGATTTTTCTTACAATGCAACTGGGAATTTAACCAATTAACCCTTCACCTAACTAATCAGCCACATCCACCTGTGTAATATACAAACTGAGCAGTTGAAAAAATATTATTTTAAAAATTTTTTAAACAAAACCATATCACATGACCTATCATTGAAATGGGCTCATTGAACTCATTCCAGTGGGTGATCACATGATATGGTTTGGGTGAAATTTTTGAAGAATTTCAAAAAATAATATTTAAAATAATAAATTTTGATATATTACCTGTATTGGGTGAAGGGTTAAGTCTGGTTTCACAGAGCTTTCCCAACTCTATCAAACAAGATTGAATTAGTTAAATTCCTAGTTGCTTTGTTGGTGAAATTTGCTGCCTGATATTTTGGTATTTTTACATCAGTGTGGAAGAGGTTAAGCTGTTTTCAATGAAGAATGTTTTATTATATGCTAGCCTGTGAATTATTGCAAATTATCTAAAAGATATTTTTGATATCCATCGACTCGATGGATATCGAGAAATATCCCGCAGTAGCTTCCTAAATGACACCATATTTTTGGGGTATTCTGGAAAAGGGTTCCAGTATCAACCCAGTGGGAATTTTATTGATGCCACTATTATAAATTAAGAATTAGTACGTCCAAACACAACCCTACTTTATACTTAACTGGGCCTTTAGCTGCAGGAGGCTTGAGACATGGACAGGTATTGCAGAGAGTATATTCAGTCCTGAATTTCATAATTTCATTGTCTTGTCAAGTTATCCAAGTCATAGACCTTGTATTTTTCCTAATTCAATCTGGGGGTAGGAAATTGTGTATATACAGCTGTATACATCATTGAGAAATTATCTAATGAAATGTTATTGGGAAGGTGGCCAATAAGCAGACCTTGTAAACTAATAACAAACAGAAATCCTTCAGTGTTCAAAATGTGCATATTTTATCTTTCAGGTGGAAGAGGCTGTTGCTCAACTTCAAAAGAATCAGGTAAGAAAAGTACAGGGAATGAAGAATAAATCATTATTTTTAACCCTATGCAAAACCATGTCATGAGACCCCCCCCCCCCCCCCCCCAACCACCCCCCCACACACACACACACCACTCCCTATTGGAACAAGCTGATCATGCCCATTCCATTGAGTGGTCACATGACATTTTTAAATTTCTTTTTGAAAACCCCCAATAATTAAAATAATAAATGTTGATATGATTTGCACTGAGTAAAGGGTTAAATAGACAGCATGTTGTAAGAACTGAATTTAAAAAAAAATATTCTACCCACTGAAGCTGAGTTCTGGATGGGCCCTGTAGAGTTCTGAATTTTTCTTCTTGCAGAAGAATACAAGTTTCTTAACCCATTTTTTGTCACTGCAGGTTTGAACAGGGTAATTTAATTTTTTGTTTGATGCCAATAGCTTGACTTTTTAACCCGTTATCACATATTTCTGATGTCAAAATTTGTTAATTTATTTAATTTTTTTTTTTAAATTTGCACAAACGTAATTTCCAAATTGAGCAATTAAAGTTTTGTTCAGATTTTTTGAAAAATAATTTTTGCAGATACTGCTGGTTTGTAAAGCATTGAGTTCAAGAATCCTTAAACTTCTGATTTAGTTTTAATCGTTTTGTTACCAATTAACTGGTAGAGTGCTAATTTTTTGGGGGGTCATCAGAATTTCTTCACATGTCTGTGCCATGTTATAGTTTAAAGGCACTCTCCCATAAATTGTAACAAGGAAAATCCATACAGAGGAAAAAAATTCACTTCAAAGGGAATTATAAAACGCATCCACAGAATATGATGCATTTAAGTTGGAGCACCTCGACTAATTAACTTTAGAATAAAGCCCAAATATGGGTTTTCAGCACTTTATCAATTAATCACCTGTTTCTTGTAAATGAGACTATTCACATGCTAGATTGTTTATCCACTATAATACATTCAGGAATCATATGGAAATATTCTTTATCAGATAAGCATAATTGATGTACTGCTTCTGATGTGGTATACTTACTTGGGCCTTTAGCTGTAGTAGGCCTGAGACATGGACAGGTCTTACTTACTTGTTAGCTTAACTTGACAAAGTCAAGATAAGCTATTGCCATCATGCGTGCGGAAGTCTGTTAGTCTGTTCACATTTTCTTTTAGCACAGGCTACACCCCGAAGTTCTTATCCGATCGTCACAGAATTGCAGGTTTGAGGTCATATCTAGATGTAAACGTCCCCTTTTGGGCGCGATTTGTCAACCATTAGCACAGTCTACAGGTCGTATTTATGAAAGGATTTCATTGTAACTTGGTAGGATGCCTCTGTATAGTGCCTAGATGAGAACGTCCCGTTTTGGGCATCATCCGTCAACCGTGATGGCTGCCCAAGCCCGAAACCCAAAAACTTTTAGCACAGTCTGCAGGTCTTGTTTAATATGGTGGGATTTCATTATAACTTGGTAGGATGACTCCTTATAATGTCTAGATGAGAATTTCCCCATTTAGGCATGATCTGCCAACCGTGACGACTGCCCGAGCCCAAAACCCGAAAACCTTTAGCACAGTGAACAGGTCATATTTATTGAGGAATTTCATTGTAACTTGGTGGGTTGACTTCATATATTGTCTGGATGAGAAGGTCCCCTTTTGGACGTGATTGGGCAACTGTGACGGCTACAGGGGCTCGAAGCCCGAAAACCTTTAGCACAGTCTACAGGTCATATTTATGAAGGGATTTCATTGTAACATGGTAGGATGACTCCAAATAATGTCCAGATGAGAACGTCCCATTTTGATCATGATCATTCAGCCTTGATGGGTGCCCAAGCCCAAAAACCTTTAGCATAGGCAAAAGCTCATATTTATGGAGGGATTTCATTGTAACCTGTTAGGTTGACTCCATATAATGCCAAGATGATGACATCCCCTTTTGGTCACGATTGGTCATCTGTGATGGCTACAGGTGCCCGAAGCCCAAAAACCTTGAGCACAGTCTACGGGTCATATTTATGAAGGGATTTCATTGTAACTTCGTAGGATCACTCCAGATGATGCCCAGATGAGATTGTCCCCTTTGGTTGCGATCATTCAACCAGGAGGGCTGCCTGAGCCCAAAGCCCGAAAACCTTTAGCACAGTCTACAGGTCATATTTATGAAGGGATTTCATTGTAACTTGGTAGGTTGACTTCATATAATGTCTAGATGAGAACGTCGTCTTTTGGACACGATTGGGTAACTGTGACGGCTACAGGGGCCCGAAGCCCGAAAACCTTTAGAACATTCTGCAGGTCATAATTATGAAGGGATTTCATTGTAGCTTAGTAGGATGACTCCAAATAATGTCTAGATGAGAACATCCCCTTTTGGTTATGATCTTTCAGCCTCAGCATAGTCTATAGGTCATATTTATGGAAGGATTTCATTCTAACCTGTTAGGTTGACTCCATAGAATGCCTAGATGATGACATCCCCTTTTGGTCGTGATTGGCCAACTGTGATGGCTACAGGTGCCCGAAGCCTGAAAATCTTGAGCACCGTCTACAGGTCATATTTATGAAGGGATTTCATTGTAACTTTGTAGGATCCCTCCAGGTGATGCCCAGATGAGAATGTCCCCTTTTGGTTGCGATCATTCAACCATTATGGCTGCCCGAGCCCGAAGCCCGAATACCTTTAGCACAGTCTGCAGGTCATATTTATGAAAGGATTTCATTGTAACTTGGTAGGTTGACTTCATATAATGTCTAGATGAGAACGTCCCCTTTTGGACACGATTGGGCAACTGTGACGGCTACAGGGGCCCAAAGCCCGAAGCCCGAAAAACCTTTAGAACAGTCTACTGGTCATAATTATGAAGGGATTTCATTGTAGCTTGGTAGGATGACTCCAAATAATGTCTTGATGAGAATGTCTCCTTTTGGTCGCAATCATTCAGCCTTGATGGCTGCCCGAGCCCAAGACCCCAAAACCTTTAGCATAGTCTATAGGTCATATTTATGGAAGCATTTCATTGTAACTTATTAGTTTGACTCAATATAATGCTTAGATGATGACATCCCCTTTTGGTCGTGATTGGTCAACTGTGATGGCTTCAGGGGCCCGAAGCCCAAAAACCTTGAGCACAGCCTACAGGTCATATTTATGAAGAAATTTCTTTGTAACTTCATAGGATCATTCCAGATGATGCCCAGATGAGAATGTCCCCTTTTGGTTCCGATCATTTAACCATGATGGCTGCCTGAGCCCAAAGCGCAAAAACCTTTAGCACAGTCTCCAGGTCATATTTATGAAGGGATTTCATTGTAACTTGGTAGGTTGACTTCATATAATGTCTAGATGAGAATGTCCCCTTTGGACGCAATTGGGAAACTGACGGCCACAGGGGCCTGAAGCCTGAAAACCTTTAGCACAGTCTACAGGCCATATTTATGAAGGGATTTCAATGTAACTTGATAGGATGACTCGTTTTGGAATAATTTCACTGTAACTTGGTAACTTTCGTTAATATACGTTAACTTTGAGGGCCACATACATTAACTGTGAGGTCATATTAACCCACCCCTCAGCTCTTTAGTACAGTGTACACCTCATATTATTTTTATCAAAAACATAGCATATAGGGACCAAAAATGAACATATTCCCAATTATCACAATTCTTGTCTTATTTCATAATCCTTTCATAAACATTGAACATTATCCTTTTCATCAAATACAACACACAAGTTAAGCTACAGTGTCATTGACACTTTCATTTTTCTCTTTCCTGGTGGTGTCCAATGAAGAGATATTTTGGTGTATTGATCTTGTGGCATGCATAGCACATGACCTAACCATCTGAAGCATCGTTGTTTAATTTCTTCAAATAGGCTTTTGCTGTTACTGATTTTCAGAAGGTTGGTGTTGGATATTTTGTATTTTTATATATATATTTTGGTTATCTTTCAAAAGCAATTGTTATGGAATGTTTAAATTTTCTTAGTGTCATTTGCCACTATCCTCCAGCATTCTGAACCATATAGCAGTACAGATTTTACATTGCTATTGTATATCTTGATCTTGGTCTTATGGCTGTATTTGTTAAGACTTCCAGATGAAGTGAAGTTGAGCGAATGCTGTGCTTGCTTTTGTAAGTCTGTTTTTTCTATCTTTCCCTGCCCCATTGCCTTTACTGATGACACTTCCCAGATATGTGAAGTCCTCTACATCTTCTAATGGGTCATTGTTGATGGTGTTGCTTTCTGTTCTTCCAGTGTTTATTCTCATCACTTTGGTCTTTTTAGTGTAGTTGTTTAAGCCAGTCTGATTTCCAGAGGTAGTAAGATCTGTGGTCTTTTCTTGCAGCTGTGTATATGTTGTTGATATTTCTACAAGATCGTCTGCAAAGTCAAGGTCTTCGAGTTGGCTAAACATGGTCCAGTTTTTTCATCATTCCAGTTAAAGAATGTTTTCAGGCTTCTATTGTTTTTTTTGTTCCTCCATTATTGTAGTGTGTTTACTTGTCCAACTGTTACCATTTTTTTGTGCTGGGAAAGTTTGATGGAAATCAAAAACATATTTTTTGATGTTTTCATTTTTCTTTTATCATTATTTCTTACATAATATTCTATCACAATTTTTGATGCTGCAGAACTCATTACTAAAAGATAAAATATATTTAGTCCCTTAGAAAGAGCACATATATTTTTGAACATAAAAAAATTTCCAGCCATTTTTGGTCATGTAACCATCACCTTAACCATTTACCTAACATGAAAAGCAGACGACACTTGCAAAAACAATTCTTTTTTGTTTCAAAAACATAGGCTACTCCCCTCATTGGAACGAGCTCGACGAGCTTGTTCCAACAAGAGGTCATAACCTATGTTTTTAAGACAGAAAATGAAAAAAATAATGAAAATTAATTGGCGATTTTTTGGAATAGTGCTGGCTGGTTTTGGCTGTTATGTTGGGTAAAGGGTTAACCTGCTGAGTATTTTCAATATATTTTTCATAAAATCTCATTGGAATGAGTTTTTTGAGTTCACACCAACAAGGGGAGTACATAATATGCTTTTGTTGAAAGTTTTTGAAAAAAATACAAAGAAAAACAATACTTAAAATATTACATACAGGATATCTATGCTATTTTAGTGAATGTCGGGAATTATCTCATTCTTGTGGAACTGAAAGTATTATTTTTCACTCGCACAAGCGCTCGTGAAAAATAAAACTTTCAGATCCACACTCATGAGATAATTCATTAAAATAGCGTAGATTTTCTTTTTATTATATGCTACATGACATTTTACTGTGCAGTATTCATCCCAATTCAGCTGCAAACAGTTTCAAGACAGTTACAAAAAGCTGCTGATCGTTCCTTCAAGGTGACATCATGCGCTGAAGCGTAACATCATTTAGGAAGCTACTGAAAAAATTCATCGTGTGGATCTAAAAGTATATTTTTATACAACAACCAATGGTCCAGACTAGCTGGTGCTAACTCAAAAATATTCAGGGCCAAACACAAATTTTGCCCTTCCCAATCCTCAAAATTTGCATGCAAAACCGAAAAAATTATGTCCTAACTGGTCCTCCATATTTTTGCAAACTGCACATGCGCAGTATCCAGGAAGACACCGAAAATGGCATCAACCATCACTCTTTGTTTGGCCCTTCTGTCAGTAACAACAGACTGACATCTGTGCTTTTAAAACGTTTTAATGATGCCAAATGCAAATCAATGGTAAAATTGGTGGATCCAAGGACACATTTGTATGATGGAAGGAAGAAATGGTGGTTGGAAACGTTCAGGGCTGTAACTTTATAATTTTTACGAAAATTATTTCATGTTTCCCAATTTTGGGACATGGGCCATCCTTGCTGATTTTTCCACTGTTTGTTAAGTGTTCCTTCCCTATCCTTCCTTGAAGCCCCCCAGTTAAACTCCCAAGCTTTTTGGCTTGTGTTATTGGAAATTTTTTTTTATAAATTTCTTGGGAGTTTGACGTGTTATACAGAATATTTATTCTGTATTTCCTCATGGTTACATCCTCACCCTAGGGGTGTTTAGGCATTTCGGTCATGCATCATACATCCGATGTATCGTTTTTTCTTCGGTTGAAGATCTTGCTTTTACATCAGAGTGTTCAAAATCTGTTACTGACCTCGGACCTTTTTATTCAGTGCCTGGAGTCTTGTTTCTGGTTTTCTTCTGACGTTGTTTACATTGACAGCGCTCTATAAATATATGTAATTGCCTATTTATTATCATGGTAGGATTGTTGTAAGATACATTAAATATTCCGGTAGTGTAGCAATTAATTTTTTGGAATTTTGTCCACACTTAGGCTCTGTCGGGATACATTTGGGCTTATTGTTCCCATTGGGGAACTTGGGCTCCTGTCAACATTTTTCTAAAAAAAATTTTGGAACTTATTTTTCGATTTATATTTTGAATGTTATTAATTATATATCTTTTTCATATATTTATTGTGGAGTTAGTGGGAGTACTGTCGACTGTATTTTGATTCGTTATGAAAGCTTATTGCTCAAAATGCAAGGTGAGGAAGTCTTCCTCAGATTTACATGCTTGTTGCCTTGCTTGTAGTCGATGTACTCCTACTAATTCTTGTTCAACATGTGTTGGATGGGATTACAAATGTTGGAGATGGGTGTCATGGTACGTTGTTAACGGTGAGAGGACAATGCCAGTCCTCTTGCCACAAAGTCAATCTAGTTTCTCAGTTTCTTTTTCAGAGGAACAAGAACATGGTGATGTTTACGTGATGCCTAGAGATAGTGTGCTGCCGTCGTCGCATTCAGATGAACAAGCAGAGCTAGCGGCAAAGGCGCCCATGAATATTAGACAGGGCAAAAAACCACTAACCGGTGGTTTTAGTCCCTTGTCGCCTGCTAGCTCGACCGGTGAAGCAGTTACTCCTCCATGGGTATCGTGACACCAGGTGTGTCCATTGCGGTCAAGAGGAGTGGATTGGATAGAGCGAGCACCTTAAAAGATATACAAGCTCACCCAGCGACAACGGAACAGAAGAAGAAGCCGGCAAGTACCGTGGGAAGCTCGACGAGGTCTGAAAGGACTGCGAGGGAGAGAGGCCCCTCTCTTTCCCCCAAACATCTGGGGCCAGATGTTGTGATTAGAAACTTGCATCAGTTGGAGCCAGGCCTGAAAATAAGCAGTCTGACATTTGCAAAATGAGGTCCCCAGAGGGTGAATTTGATGATGCAATCCCATACAGTGGGCCAATTTATCCTCTGTGTGCCTCTTTCTGTTTAGTTTTGAGACCCTGATTCAGATTGAGGTTCATAGAGGGTAAATTTAGTGAGGCTACCCTGCTGGGCAGGGTAGTATCACTAAATTCACCCTCTGAGGACCTCATTTTGCAGATGACAGTCTGCTTATTTTCTGGCTTGGTCGGCGCATACGTCCGCGCCTCCCGTCCAGGACGCTCCATATAGTTCGCAGCCGGCCTTGGCTAGAGTTACAGCTTCTACATCGGCATCTTCAAACCACACATGACCGCAACTTAGCTACATGACTTCAGATATCCAGCCTGCATCGCCGAGAAGGGACCACTCATCATCTGCGAAGTCGGACTATCCGGTAGCTAAGGAGATGAAGCCTCATTTATCGGGACGTCCGAAGAAAAGAGCCTTCTTGGACACACCGTCCCAGGAGCAGCTGGCGGCCAAGAAACAAGACCACTGCTGCTCAGGCCTCTGTAACGGACTTGCTGTCGCAGATTGCGCAGCTCATTGCAGCATCCCAGTAAGTGAAGGAGCAGCCTATGGCAGTCTCAGAACCTGAGCTGGCGGATGGTGCTGGGTCGGTCCAGTCATCTGCATGTTCAGATGCTGCTGACCGTGAGTCTCAACTGATTCAATCATATGGTGAAAGGGATATGGAGGAAGATTACCCCTTCGGAACAGCACATGGTTACGATGGATTTAATCCATCAATACTACCCTGAATTTGTTCCAGCGAATCAGAATGCTGCGACTACTAGAAAGAAACTGCTGGCGTTGTTGGACGCAGACTTTATCTGGACAAAGGAGAGGGTCCTGTCTTTTCCAGTTCAGTCTAGACAGGTGTCGCAGGCCTTCGGCCATTTAGACGACGCCATATTCAAACTTTTCAGTGGGAAGAAGAAAGGTGGTTTCTTGTCCTCATCTTCCGTAAATTTACAGTTTGCTGGACCACGTTCATTTAAAACGGTCGGGGAAGATGTACAGAGAGTTCCTCTGCGTTTGGATGAACAGGCTGAGGATCTAGAGCTATCCTTGCCTTCGTCATTCACAATTTGCTCGGACACAATTGAGACGGCAATTTCTTCAAACAGAGCGAATTTAGACGCTATGTCTTACGCAGATCACCTTTCAAGAGCTGTGACGCAACGTTTCAACAGAAAGGAATTTGAGGACGTTCTTACCTCTTTAAGAGTTCATTCCAGGGCTATTATATTTACCACGTATAACTCTGCCTTAACAGTGGCTAATTTGGAATTAATCAGACGTGACAGAGCCATTGCGTCGTCATATTTAATAGATGACGGTGAAAAATTCTCTATGGATCACTCCGCTATCCAGACACACAATTTTTGACGATAAATTTTCATTGGTTTATGACCAAGCTGCAAAGAAAGCATCTAATACACTTCTCCTTAAGTCGGCGTCTAATCGACCCGCGGCAGCAGAAAAGAGTAAGAGAGGACGTCCTAGACAGAAATTGTCTAAAGGGGACTCCTCGCGAGGGTATAGGAAACCCTCCTATAATTACTCTAGGGATCGTCAAAACAGCGACCCGGGAAGGGGGGGCGTAGGTCTGATCGAGACTACCAGTCAGACGCCCTTAAGTCGGTGGGTTGAGGCTCTTCGCAAGGGGAACGTGGTTTCTCCTCCCTTTAAGCCTCGCAGGTCCTACAGGTGATGGTCAGGACCTCTATTGCTTGCCAGTTGGCGGAAAGTTATCAAGATTCGCAACAAACTGGATAACAATTATGAAAGACCAGTGGGTGAGAAGTGTGGTCTCCGACGGCCTATGGCTATATTTTTCCAAGCGAAACCACCACTAACAAGGTGTCAGCGGTGGACAAATCTTCTGTCAAATCCTTGCAAAAGAGAGTCTCTCCTATCGGAGGTAGGAGGTACAGGCTCTCTTGGCAAAGGAAGCAATAGAGGTCGTTGAGAATAAAAATTCTCTAGGATTCTTTCTGCAGTCACCTGTTCCTTGTACCAAAGCCAGACGGCTCGTTCTGACTGGTAATAGACATGAGCTGGATAAACAAACTTATCGTAGCTCCAAAGTTCTATATGGAGACCATTCGGTCAGTAAGGGCGAGCATTTGAGTGAACGACTATGCGGCAAGCATAGATCTAAAGGATGCATATTTTCATGTCCTGGTACATCCGGCATTCAGAAAGTACCTAAGGTTCGCCATTCAAGGGATAGTATATCAGTTCTGAGCAATGTGCTTTGGTCTGAATCTAGCACCTTGGGCATTCACTCAATTAATGAACTCAGTAATGTCTCACTACCGAGCTCATTCATCTGTAGTAGCGTCGGTTTACTTGGACAACATTCTTCAGAGATACGGCAACAATACTACTCTTCAGAGCGATGTTCAGAGCTGCTTTTCTTGCTCCGATGTCTCGGCTTCATCGTAAATGAGAAGAAGTCAGATCTAGCTCCATCCAAGTCGTTCATTCAGTTGGGAATGAGCTTCGAGACAATCTTTGCAACAATCTGGTTCGTCTGCCGTTACCCAGAGTGAAATCAGTCAGTTGTTATGCTCGCTTTTGTCTACACTCAGACGCATTAACAGCGAGGGAATTTATGCGACTGATGGGATTGTGCTGAGCGGCTGCGGATCTTATTCTGATGGGTCGCTTGCACACACGTCCCCTCCAGATATTCTTTACTCAGAACTGGAGTGTGAAGACGCATTCGCTCGAGACCAGTATTGCTTTAACGGACCTGGTAAAACAAAAGGTCCAGATTTGTGCAGATATTCAGTGGTTAACTCAGGGAGCTTCGCTGCAGCTGCCGGATCCGGCTTTTATGATTATGACGGATGCGAGTCAGACAGGTTGAGGCGCGACCCTGAGCCCGATAGACTCAAAGTATCCAGGTCTTTGGGACCCTCGGTTCCTAGAGAAACATATAGACATCAAAGAGATGATGTCAATATGGTTAGCGCTACAACATTGGATTCACATTATAGCGGACGCTCATGTTCAGATATTGTCGGACAACTTGACAGTGTAGCATACATCAGGAACCAGGGAGGCATGCATTCAATTCTGTTATGCGAATTAACGGAAAAAATTCTTCTCTATATCATGAAGCATCATCTTCATTTATCGGTCCATCATATACCGGGTCATCTGAACTACAAGCAGACTCGCTCTCTCAAAAAGTCGCCCATTGACATTGGAGTGGACACTCAACAAGCGAGTATTCAGACAGTTTTGCTACCAGTGGGATCGACCTATGATAGATTTGTTTGCGACACACCTCAACAATCAGTTGCAGACTTACGTGTCGCCATGTCCAGATCAGCGAGTGTACGCAGTAGACACTCTATCAATCTCATGGGTCGGAATGATAGCATATGCGTATCCTCCAACTCCATTGATTCAGCAGATTCTGTTAAAAATCTAACAGTCTCGCTGCAAGATTCTGTTAGTAGCATCTCTGTCGTTACAGAAACCGTGGATCAATCTTCTCAGTTGTCTGTTATGGGATGTTCCCCGGAAGCTTCCTCCGCGCGAGGACCTTCTTTATCAGGGGAAGTCACGCACACTGCATCACAACCCGGAAGGTCTCAACCTTCACGTATTTCCGTTGTGCTGTCCTTCATGCACATCAAGCAATTTACAGGATGAGCAGTGGATGCAATTTCTAACTGCAGGAGGTCCTCCTCTTCGCTGAATTACGCAGCAGAGTGGAAGGTTTTCTTCCGTTGGTGTAAGGATCAGTTGATAGATGTCTATGATCCATCCATACCGGATATTGCCAACTTTCTGGTCTACTTGTTTGACGTTTTCAAACTGCAGCCCGTCACTATTAAGGGCTATAGGTCTATGTTATTGGACACTTCGCTCATCATGGTAACTTGGCAATTGGATCTAATGCTTTATTATCCAAACTAGTTTGAAATTTCTCTATAAATAGACCTAGAACCCTCAGATTAATTCCTAACTGGAATTTAGCCTGGGTTCTTCTGAAGCTTAAAGAAGCTCTGTTTGAGCCATTAGACGTTGTAGAGTTCAAATTCTTGACCTATAAAACAGCATTTCTCTTAGCCTTTGCATCCCTTAGACGAGTTAGTGAACTTCATGCTTTATCTGTTGACGAATCTCACTCCCGTAGTGTTGGTAATACCATCACTTTAACTACAGAAGTGGGATTTTTGGCTAAGAATCAGGCTCCAGATAAACAGCCTGAGCCTATTATCATAAAGGCTCTGCCATCTACGAACAACCATAGACCTCTACTTTGCCCAGTCAGGGCTATGCGCATATATAAACACCGATCAGAGTTTATAAGAAAAGGAAGGAAACGCTTCTTTTTGTCATTAATTCCTAACAAAAAAGATATTTCTCTACATTCAATTGCTATATGGATTCAGTTGGCAATACGCATTGCCTATGAAAGTCTATCTTCGGTTCAGCATTCTGTAAATAAGATATCAGCACACGAAGTTTGAGCACTGTCCACTTCTTGGGCTTATTCTAACAGTATAGCCATTACTGATCTCATGAAAGCTGAATACTGGACACAGCCTTCTACATTTACCAAGTTTTACCTTAGAAATGTAGAATCCATCTCTGATGACCTTAGATGTTTAGGTCCTCTATCTGTTTCTCAGAATGTTGTCCACTAAATGATTACATATATAGTTATTTAGGCTACCCATTCCAGCAGTGACGCTGTTTTGCTGCCCTCTTCGTTCTGAGGACATTTACCTCAGAACAAGGGGAAGGGGTGGGAGCCGTTTTTTTCCCTTATGATCATCTGGCTTTATAGGGAAAAGCAAGGGAAGACCTCCTCCAGTGTCAGTAGTCCCGAGTCGGTGCTAGGATGGCTTTAATGTGTAGCTCGGTGTGAAGCAAATTAATATGTCTCATTTATGTATTGTTTTTAAAGTATAGCTCACTGTGAAGCATTTGTATATGTCACGTGTCAAACGGGCGTTAATATACAATCCTCGGACACTTTTAAATGAGTATAAAGAGTCTCATTCTGTGGACTATCTTTATATATTGGCGTACCTTCACCGAATTAGCATAATGGGTTATGCTGGCATTTAATGGAAAATTATATATTATGTAATGCTCAATTACATTGTTGGTGTTATGTCTTTCTCGTTTCTCATAAATGAGAAAGACATATATAATTCCTTTCTCTCCTATTCTCCTGTAGGAGCTCTCCTTTAAGAAGTGATTGAGTAATTGTATTTTCCTTTATGTCCTGGGCTGTCCAGCCTTTTTACGATTCAGCTAGTCTGGGCCATTGGTTGTTGTATAAAAATATTATAAATTCAAAGTAATTTGTATATTTTTTTATACTTACCAATGTCCCAGATGGGGATGGCCCTCCCATGAGTGGGCACTCATACCTCCCAGCTGTTGACAACATTTGGCAGGCAATTTCTAGAAAGAATGATGGTTGGCGCCAGTTTCGGTGTCTTCCTGGATACTGCACATGCACATGCGCAGTTCACAAAAGTATGGAGGACCAGTTAGGACATAATTTTTTCGGTTTTGCATATAAATTTTGGGGATTGGGGGGGGGGGGGGGGGGGGGGGCAAAATTTGTGTTTGGCCCTGGATATTTTTAAGCACCAGCTAGTCTGGGCCATTGGTAAGTATAAAAAATATACAAATTACTTTGAATTTATAATTTTTCACTCGCGCAGCACTTGTGAAAAAACCCTTATCAGCTCCACACTCTGCAGATGATTCCCATCACTGACTAAAATAGAGTAGAGCAGAGCAGGTCTAGTAACCGCTCAACTCTGTCCGTCAGTCTGTCCATCAGTCCGTCCGTCCATCCATCAGTCCATCCGTCCGTCCGAAACACTTTTTCCGTCAAAGTTTTCTTGGCTTCTATGAAAGGGAATGATTTTATATTTGGTCTGCTGCTTCATAATGATGAGTTGTATCGTGTAAGCAATTTTCAGATCTGCCGTGCAGCCACTTCCTGTTTGCCGATACTTTGAAATTTTACTGCACCCACTGAACATTGAAATTTTCCGTCAAGGTTTTCTCGGCTTCTATGCAAGGGATTGATTTTATATGTGGTCTGCTGCTTCATAATGATGAGTTGTATCGTGTAAGCAATTTTCAGATCTGCCGTGCAGCCATTTCCTCTTTGCCGATACTTTGAAATTTTACTGTACCCACTGAACATTGAAATTTTTCGTCAAACTTTTCTCGGCTTCTATGCAAGGGATTGATTTTATATTTCATCTGGAGCCTGATAATGATCAGTTGTATCGTGTATGCAATTTTTAGATCTGCCATGCAGCCACTTCCTGTTTGTCGATTCAATTGCATGCAGCGACGCAGGTCCAGACCCGGTATTGGTCTTGGCTTGTTTATTATATGCTACAAGACATTTTATTGCTCAATATTCAGCCCAATTTGACCCCAAATGCTTATGTTTCAAAACAATAACAAAGATCAGCTGATCATTCCTTCAAGGCGATGTCATGCACCAAAGTGTGATGCCATTTAGGAAGCTGCTGAGGAATATTTCTTGATATCTATTGAGACGATAGATATTAAGAAATATCTATTAGATAATTTGCGATAATTCACAGGCCAGCATATAATAAATTTTGATACTGTGTGCATTCGGAGAAGGGTTAATGCATTTTGCCTCCTGTATTGTTTTTGATTGTAAATTATTTTTTAAGAATAAGGTTAATTCCAGAGGAAATTTGTTGAAACTTCAAGATGATACTTTTTAACATTACAGCAACAAGTTCTCCAGATTCCAAGACAGGATCCACTTACAGCTTCCATGCTTCCTGCTGCTCCAGCTCCTGAACAGAAGCAGATGCTGGGTGAAAGACTCTTCCCACTTGTCCAGCGAATGTGTCCAGAACTGGCTGGAAAGATCACTGGAATGTTGTTGAAAAGTGACAACTCAGAATTGCTGCATATGATGGAGTCACAAGAGTCACTTAAGGCGAAGGTAAAGCTCATAGTTATTTAAAATGTTTCTCTTCTTGTGTGTTTTGTTGTATAAAGTTACAAAAATAGTCATCAGGTATTCATCAGGTTTAACTGTGGTCAGATGTGGCACCAAGGAGAGGTTGGGGAGGGCAACAGACTATGCACCTGCTTGGGCAGTTGGGATTAATTCTAAACTGGTAGAGTGCTGAATTATTTTTAATCATCAAAATTTGTACCCAGGTCTTTGCCTTGTAACAGTTTATGGAAGATTGCCTGTAGGCACTCGCCCATAAATTATTACAAGGAAATTCCCCACAGACTAAATCATTTATCTTCAAAGATAATATGAAGGACAACCAGAGTTTGATGCCTTTGAGTTACAATACCTGTACTTGAGAGTAAAGTTTGAATGTGGGCTTCCGGCAATCAACCAGTTAACCTACTAAGTATTTTCAAAATATGTTTCATCCAATCTACTCATGGCTGCTGTGAAGCAGCCATGACTAGATTTGATGGAAAATTCATCTAAATTTAACTCCTGAAATCATTGGTCAGAGTCCATTCAATTTACCGAGGAGATTTTGATTAAATGTGCTCAAATGATACAGATTTCAGTGGCAAGAGATATCATGTCTTGGGCAGGAATATCTGCCAGCAACATGCAAGGAGTCACATGTACATGTCTTGTCCAAGGACATATCAGCAGGGAATCAGGCCAGGATCAAACCTATATCCTTACAATCTCACGTCCAATGCTCTAACCAATGAGCCATGCTCTCTTGATTCCTATTCATTAATTTGAAAGGGTTAAAATTGATAGGAAAGCACAACCATCATAGTACGAATCAGTAGTATATTGTGTACAACATGGTCCTAATAAATCCTTCAATTTTGTTCTGAAAGATCCTTGAATGTTCTTGAATGGGTTTTCAGGGTATTTTTTGTTTGGTTTCGCATTGCTATTTGAGAAGCAAGATCTCCCAAGTGCAATCCAATCACCGTAACTTGGTTCACATGTTGTGAATCAGTGTTGTTTATGATATTTCATACACTCATCTAACATTCCAAATCAAAAATGGTAATACTACAGATAGCAAACAATACACCAATTATCACCATTGGTCATGCAAAATTATAAATTGAACAACCATTTTAGGAGTTTTCAAATTAGTTGATAAACCTCCACTAATGTTTTTTACGATGTTTGTGCCTCTAAATTAGCTCCCTTGATGTGCACTAGTCATTCTTCATCATCATCTTCTACAACCTTATATTGTTTGGGTGCATCAGTTTCAAAATTGCCAAATGGGAGTCGAATCATGAACTGCCAGAGCAAGTATCGATTCCTCACTGGTGCATTTATTTTTCATTGCCAACCCACGGGACCAGGGTACTTTAGCTTTTTATGTATTTGGTAGGGTTATTTGTTGTGATCATCAGGTGATTACTTACCAGTTTTCATTGTAATTACCAACACCTCTGACTAAAATAGTCCTTATTCTAAAACTGAAAAGTAGGAGGGTGCACTTACACTCAGAGGGGCCACTTGGTAACTCACATTTGTAAAGTTAGGGTTGGGCTTATGCTAGACTACGAGCTCAGATACAAGTGACCAGTCAGTGCAGAATGTGATAGAAATTAGGAATTGAGGGGGTGGGGGAACTTGAAATTGGGAAAAAGTCTTTTCTCCAGTGCAGGAAAAGGGACTCATGTCACAGCATGTATCACCTGTTTGGATGCCTGAAAGCATTAAATTGCTGTTGCATGCCCCATACTCTCCCCTCCCTGCCCACCCCCCCCCCCCTTTCAGGACAGTGACATTGACCATTTAAGCCTGACTGAACTGGATGAAGTTCAAGATGAACTCTTATTTGTTTTGATATGTTTGATTTTTGTTCAGATTCATCAGATTTTTGTTCTTGTTTATGAAAAAGATATCAGAATGAAAAGGTGTGTTTTTCTGAAATAGTAGTCTCTTTATAACTGCTAATTAGTTTGTCCCCACTGCTAATCAATTTTCCAGGACGGCGTTAAAAACTGCAAATAAAATTTTTAAAAACATAAAATACTGCGTTTTCAATAAATAAGGGGGAACCTTATATTTGTTTGAATAACTTACTTATGATCACATGGTATGTCTCCCTGTTGCAATTTCAAAAAGTTTGTCAAAAATTATGCTCCAAGAGTTAAAATATAATATTTCAGAGGTATTGTATGGTAAATGTTTTCGTACTTGAAAAACATGTAGTTAACAGGGATGGTCCATTAATCCACTGCACACCATTGTTGAAAAATCAAAATTTCATACAAGCTGCAGATTTTTCTTACAGTGCAACTGGGAATTTAACCAATTAACCCTTCATCTAATGAATCAGCCACATCCACCTGTGTAATATACAAATTAAGCAGTTGAAAAAAAAAATTATTTAAAAATAAATTTCAACAAAACCATATCACGTGACCCATCATTGAAATGGGCTCATTGTGCTTATTCCAGTGGGTGATCACATGATATGGTTTTGGTGAAATTTTTGAAGAATTTCAAAAAATAATATTTAAAATAATAAATTTTGATATATTACCTGTATTGGGTGAAGGGTTTCCTAGCTCTGTCAAACAAGATTGAATGAGTTAAATTCCTAGTTGCATTATGGGTGAAATTTGCTGCCTGATATTTTGGTATTTTGAAATCAGTGTTGAAGGGGTTAAGCAGTTTTCAGTGAAGAATGTTTTATTATATGCTAGCCTGTGAATCATCACAAATTATCTAAAAGATATTTCTTGATATCCCTCGACTCGATCGATATCGAGAAATATCCCTCAGTAGCTTCATAAATGACGTTACGCTTTGGCGTATGATGATGCCTTGAATGTTGCTTTGAAGGAAAGATCAGCAGATCTTTGTTATTGTCTTGAAACTCTTTGCAGTCCAGGGTTTGTACGCGAGGCTGGAAGACTGGAAAAAGTTTGGAATTTTTAAAAAAGTTTTCCAGGCCTGGAAAAAGTATGGAAAATGATATTTTCATGTAAATGGTATGGAAATTTAATTAACTGTATTCCTAATCACTTTCGCTGTTCAAATTTCTTACTGAATTTCTCTTTGTTATAGTTTTTATTTTGTTTTGAATCAAATTTCGAAAGTCGTAAAATTTTGGCCGTTGTAACCCAACACGGAAATAACCGATCTGATACGGACATTAACGACCATTAATCGTTGCATATACTTCCATGATCAAAATCACTGATAATGTGTTTATGTTGTTAACGTCAAGAAAAACAAAACACAAACTTGAAAATTTGTTCTGCTAAGTTGAGCGATTGTGCAGTACCGTCAACAAATTAAAGTGAAAGGAAATGGGGAAATGTTTGTTTCCAGAAACGTGGTTGGAAAATCCCAAACACACACATTGGAGTAGTGGGAATACCAACTTCAAAACAAAGGCAGATGCAAAATGTCTGGTTTGTGACAAGTCTTTTTACGTCTCAGATACATGGAAAGTGGCATTAACAAGACATAATTCCTCCAGAAAACATACTATTTTTGGATCGAAAATGCTAAAAAAACCAACAAAAAAAAACACAAAACAATGCAGCACAGCCAACAGTAACTGTTGTTGACTTGTTACTAAAGAATTTTAATAGTTTTGTTTTATTAGTTGTAATTGGTGGTAAAACTCAAGAGAACTGGCAGTGAGGTTAAACTCCAACACATTGCATGTACATGTAAGTGTTTTGTAAGATACATTTTAGATTTATCTGGTCACTCAAGAAGTTACAAAAAACTGCGATGGCTTGAAAATATGGTATGGAAAAAATAGAGGAGGGTCTGAAAAAAGTATGGAATTTTTTTTCTTGGTAGGTGTGGGTACCCTGGCAGTCGAATTGGGCTGAATATTGCCCAGTAAAAATGTCACATGGCATATAATAAAAAGAAAATCTATGCTATTTTAATGAATATCTAGATCTCATGAGTATGGACCCGAAGGTTTTATTTTTCACGAGCTGTTGCGCGAGTGAAAAATAATACTTTCAGGTCCACACGCTTCAGTGCATGACATTGTCTTGAACTTTGCCTTGAAGGAATGATCAGCAGATCTTTGTTATTGTCTTGAAACTGTTTGCAGTCGAATTGGGCTGAATATTGCACAGTAAAATGTCACACAGCATATAATATACTCTCCCAAAAAAGAAAGTGTGCATGCTAAAAAATAACACTAAAAAAAAGATATATATCATTTTTATTCATGGAAATTTTATTCAATCACAGATGAATCAGTTTGTGATCAACACGAGAAATTTCATTACGCTACGACGAATACTCTTGGTGCCATGGAGAGTCAAAGACACTAAGGGTCAAACACAAAAGTCACACACTCAATATCTGGTATGACCTTCGTCTGCATCGACTACTGCTGTGCATCTACGCCTCATGGAAGCGAACAAGTTAGCATGGAAGTGTTGTGGGATGTTGTTCCATATTCTGATAAGCTGTCTTTGGAGTTCCACAGGCTTTGACGGTGCATGGGGAAGCCGGCATAGCTGATGTTTCATTTCGTCCCATACGTGCTCAATGGGTGAGATATCGGGCGAATTTGCGGGCCAGGAAAGAACATCCACTTGTTGTTGCTGCAGATACTGTTGAACAACACGAGCTGCGTGGGGTCGGGCGTTGTCCTGCTGTAGAATGATGCTGGGGCCGTTACGTTGCAGAAATGGGACAACAACAGGTGTAAGCACTTCATCACGATATCTGGCTGCATTGAGATTGCCATCAATAATGACCAGCTCAGTTCTGTTACGGGCAGTGATGCCACCCCACACCATGAGAGACCCTCCCCCATAACGGTTTAGTTCCACGACACATGGATCTGCGTAGCGTTCGTGTCGACGTCTGTACACTCTCTGGCGGCCATCTGATGATGAAAGATGGAAACGACATTCATCTGTGAATAAAACACATCGCCACCAGTGTAAGGGATGCCTGAGATGTTGTCTACACCACTGCAGTCGAGCACGACGATGACATAATGTCAATATCGGATGAATTGCAGGTCTTCGAGGACGTAAGCTGTATTCTCTCAGCCGGTTGATTACTGTTTGAGGATGTATCCGTCTCAGGTTAGGGATGTTCCTGGCTGTCGTCGTTGCCGTTTGTTGCCGGTTCCTGAGATGGACGACACGGATATACTGATCTTGTGCAGGGCTGGTAACTCGGGGTCTCCCGGAGCGGGGTCGGTCTCGAACGTCATCATGTTGTGCATGTCGATGGACTGGCCTGTCTACAGTGTTACGGTGGCAGTTCAAATGCTGGGCAACCTCTCTGTGTGTTCTGCCAGCTCTAATCATACCCAGGGCAAGGAGACGTTGATTCATTGTCAATCTTGGCATGCTAATGTGGAGTCGTTTTAACAGCAGCGCAAGTTTGAATGTGAACGATAGGAAGGCCTTACTTTAGTGTTTAAATACCCAAGGATTCTCACTGCTGCATGAATTTTGAGACTCTCCACGTGCAAAACATGCCTTTTCACAAACGTGCAGCACGTCATTTAACGTTAATGCAATTTTAACGGGGGAAGCTGTTTTTGTGTTCAATATAACTTATTCATGAACAGGTTAACACTCTTTACACCTACGAAATTATTTTTTGGAGGTTGATCAATTTCTGCAATGCACACTTTCTTTTTTGGGCGAGTATAAAAAGAAAATCAATACTATTTTAGTGAATTTCGAGAATTATCTCATTTGTGTGGACCTGAGAGTATTATTTTTCCCTCGCGCAAGTGCTCACGAAAAATAAAACTTTCAGGTCTGCACTCATGAGATAATACCCGATATTCACTAAAATAGCTTAGATATCCTCTATTTATCATGTATTTTTTGTGTATTCTGGAAAAGGGTTCCAGTATCAACCCAGTGGGAATTTTATTGAAGTCACTATTATAAATTTAGAATTAGTACGTCCAAACACAACCCTACTGTATACTTACCTGGGCCTTTAGCTGCAGGAGGCTTGAGACATGGACAGGTATTGCAGAGAGTACATTCAGTCCTGAATTTCATAATTTCATGGTCTTGTCAAGTTATCCAAGTCATAGACCTTGTATTTTTCCTAATTCAATCTGGGGGTAGGAAATTGTTTATATGCAGCTGTATACATCATTGAGAAACTATCTAATGGAATGTTATTGGGGAGGTGGCCAATAAGCAGACCTTGTAAACTAATAAAAAACAAAAATTCTTGAGTGTATCAAAATGTGCATCTTTTATCTTTCAGGTGGAAGAGGCTGTTGCTCAACTTCAAAAGAATCAGGTAAGAAAAGTACAGAGAATGAAGAATAAATCATTCTTTTTAACCCTCTGCACACTGATATAAAATGACAAAGTTTTCAACATCAAATATTTCTCATATTGCAGTTTGATATTTAACCACATGTACCTTGTATGACAGGGCTCTGTGAGCTCTGTCAAAATATAATTGGTTAAAATCATAGTTAAACAAGAGAAAAAGAGAGTAACTGGAGAAAATATTGTTGTACTACCAGTGTGCTGGGGGTTAACCTTTTACCCAGTGGAATCTTCCACATCTCCCACAGTATTTAGCAGTTGAAAACAAAAAAATTCAACAAAACCATATCCCCCCTCTTCCCCCATTGGAACAAGCTAATCATGCCCATTCGATTGAGTGGTCACATAACATTTTTAAATTTCTTTTTGATAACCCCCAATAATTAAAATAATAAATGTTGATATGATTTGCGTTGGGTAAAGGGTTAAATAGACAGCATGTTGTAAGAACTGAATTTAAAAAAAAAAAATTCTGCCCACTGGAGCATGGTTCTGGATGGGCCCTGAATTTTTCTTCTTGCAGAAGAGTATGAACTGGAGTTGAAGTTTCTTAACACAATTTGACCACTTAGGTTTGAAATGAGTAATTTAATTTTTTATTTGATGCCAATAGCTTGACTTTTTAACCCTTTACCAAATATTCCTGAATACAAAATTTGTTAATTTATTTAATTTTTTTAAAAATTTGCACAAACGTAATTTACAAATTGAGCAATTGGAAAGAAATGATTTAAAAAAAAATTTGAACAAAACCATATCATGCGACCCCCTCCCCTTCCCCTCCCTCCCCCCTCCCCCCTCCCCCATTGGAACGATCTTGACAAGCTTGTTCCATTGAGAAGTCACATGATAAGGTTTTGTTCAAATTTTGTTAAAAATAATTTTTCAAGATGTTGCTGATTTTTAAAGAGTTGAGTTAACTGGTAGAGTGCTAGGAGCCACTATCAGGGCTTTAATATGAAGAGAGGTACCCCAGCCTAAAGGTGTCATATTCTGTGGATGTGCTTCACATTATCTTAGAAGCGAAATTACTTAGTCTATATGGGTTTGCCTTGTTACAATTTATGGGAGAGTGCCTCTTGGCACTCTCCCATAAATTGTAACAAGGCAAAGATGCAGGAACAGATTTTTATCACCAAAAATAACTTAGCACTCTACCGGTTAAAGAATCCTTTAACTCCTGAATGATTTAGTTTTAATCATTCTGGTTGAGTGCTAAATTATTTTTTTTGGTCATCAGAATTTGTTCTTGTGTCTTTGCCTTGTTACAATTTATGGGAGAGTTGACAGTTGCTCAGTGGTTCTCTCTGGGTACTCCGGCTTCCTCCACCCGTAAAACTGTCATGGTCACGATTAGCCATGGTGCATAAGTATGTGACCTTAAACACCAATAAATAAATAAATAAATAATATGGGAGAGTGCCTAAAGTGCCTTTATCAGATAATCATAATTGATGTACTGCTTCTGATGTCTTATACTTACCTGGGCCTTTAGCTGTAGTAGGCCTGAGACATGGACAGGTCTTACCTACTTGTCCTCTTCATCCCATCGGTGGCATAAGACCGCAACAAGCTGCTTCCATTTGTCTATTTTCTGTGCCATGTGCTGTGCTTGTCCCCAGGTGTAGCCAAGTTCTTTCAATTCAGTTACAGTGGTTCTCCTCCAGGTCGTGCGAGGTCTCCCTGGCTTTCTCTTTCCTGATGGTGTCCAATGAAGAGCTGTTTTGGTGTGTCAATCTTGTGACATGCATAGCACATGACCTAACCATCTGGAGCATTGGTGTTTAATTTTTTCAAATAAGCTTTTGCTGTTACTGATTTCTAGAAGGTTGATGTTGGATATTTTATTTGGCCAGTATATTTTATTGATCTTTCAAAGGCAGTGCCACTATCCTCCAGCATAGCATTCTGAGCCATATAGCAGTAAAGTTTTTACATTGCTATTGTATATCTTGATCTTGGTCTTATGGCTGTATTTGTTAAGACTTCCAGATGGTGTGAAGTCGAGCGAATGATGCGCTTTCTTTTGTAAGTCTGGTTTTTATATCTTTCCCTGCGCCATTGTCTTTATTGATGACTCTTCCCAGATATGTAAAGTCCTCTACATCTTCTACTGAGTCATTGTTGATGGTGATGCTTTCTGTTCTCCCAGTGTTTATTCTCATCACTTTGGCCTTTTTAATGTTGATGTTTAGGCCAGTCTGATTTGCAGAAGTAGTAAGATCTGTGGTCTTTTCTTGCAGCTGTGTATATGTTGTTGATATTTCTGCCAGATCGTCTGCAAAGTCAAGGTCTTTGAGTTGGCCTAACATTGTCCACTGGATGCCTCTTCTCTTGCCTGATGTTGCCTTTCGTTGTACCCAGTCTATTACTATTAGTAACAGGATTGGTGACATAATGCATCCTTGTCTAACTCCAGATGTCACTTCAAAGAGTTCTGAGATGGTGTTGTCAAGAATGATACTGCATTCAAATTTGCTGTAGAATGTGTGTATGAGTGTCACAAGTTTTGCTGGAATGCCATACGAAGATCTTCCATAAAATGTTTCTGTGAACACTGTCAATGCCTTCTTGAAATCATTAAAGTTGATAAACAGGGGTACCTTTCATTTTATGCACTGTTCTATGATGTTGTGCAGGGTGAATATCTGGTCTATACAAGCCATGCCTTTTCTAAACCCAGCTTGTTCTGCTCTGAGTTTTTTGTCTCTGACTTTGTCTATTCTTTTCAGTAGGATTTTATAGAAGACTGCTCGGTACAGAGAGGAGAGTTATTCCTCACCAGTTGTCACACATATGCAAATCCCCTTTCTTTGGCAACTTGACTATAAGACTGTTGATCCAATCTGCTGGTATGGTTTCTCTTTTCCAGATGGTATTGAAGAGTTTATGTAGTACTATGGTTGATGTTTCTGGGTCTGCTTTTAGCATCTCGGAATGGATGCAGTCGATACCAATCACTTTACCATCTTAATGAAGTCTTTTATTTCCTCTGTGCTTGGGGGATTGGTGTCAATATCAATATCCTCATTTGATGATACAGGGTTGGCTGGTACTTCTGACTCAGGGTCATTCAGGTCTTCTTTGAAGTGCTCTCCCTATCGTTTTGCTTGTTCTTGTTCTTTTGTTAGTGGCTTTCCTTCTTTGTCCTTGACCATGGCTGGTTGTATTTTGGATGTTCTGCTCTTGTTTTGTTATTTTATATACTATGCTCATTTCCCCTCAGTTTGCTGCTTGTTCTACCTCATTTGCTAGTTCTTCAAATTGTCTCTGGTCTTTCCTGGCACTTCTTTTTACTTCTTTGTCCTTGGTCTTATACAGTGCTTGCAGTTGATCTTATAGTCTTTTTGATCTTGAGCTGAGAGCTTTTTGTTTGATCTTTTTTCTATCTTTGATTGTTTGCCATGTTTCTTGTGTTAGCCACTTCTTTTTCTTTCCAGTTTTTTTTCCTACTGTTTTTTCAGCAGCATCAACATATGCTCCCTTGATGGCATCCCATTTTTCCTGTGTTATTTTCTTCATCCAAGATGTTGTCCAGTGCGCTGAAGTCTTTTCTCAGTTCTATGCAAAAAGATCTTTTCACAACCGGGACTTTAACCCTTACCCAACGCAGACGATATCAAAATTTATTAATTTAAATATCAATTTTTAATTTTTAAAAAAAAATTTCTACAAAACCATATCATGTGACCCCTCATTAGAACGACCTCGATGAGCTTGTTCCGAAGAGGGGTCACATGATATGGTTTTGTTGAAATTTTTTCGAAAAATAATATTTTTTCAGCTGCTGAATCTGCATATTACGCATTCGTTGGGTAAAGGGTTAATTTTGCAATATCATGCTTCTTATTTGTAATCTTTTTCGGTGTTTTTCGGAGTTTAAGCTTGATTGTTATTCTCAGATGGACAAGTCTTGCAGAGAGTATATTCAGTCCTGAATTTCATAATTTCATGGTTTTGTCACATTATCCAAGTCATAGACCTTGTATTTTTCCTCACTCAGTCTGGGGGTAGGTATTGTGCATATGCAGCTGTAATTGAGAAACTATGCAATGAAATGTTATTGGGAAGGGTGGCCAATAAACAGGTGTGTTTTCAAAACGCCAAAACACTAAACTTCACACCTTGGTAAGTTTGTTTTGATAGTAATTATAGTTTATATCAAATAAGTTGTCACTTGTGAGATGTTTCTGCATTCAGAGATCAGAGATACAGATGATGGATTTTATGTGTTTGGTGAACAGAGTTCACTGAGTTGTGAATGATATATAATAATAAGATATATACAGTATGTGGAGAGTGGGTTGTAACTAAATCACCCGGGGAATATCACTCAACTTATCACTTTCAAATTCTGTACATGTGGACAAAAATACAAGCAGTGTTTCAGCCAATGGACCTCCGGGTATAACCCAGAGGTCCATTGGCTGGAACTTTGCTTGTATTTTTGCTTGTTATGTTTTGCAACAAATTTGCAATTATTGCTTGGGTGGAATTGCCACTCTGCAGGTAATTTAGTGATAATACACTCCCCATGTACTGTATACACGTACAAGTCATTGGTATCCATATCAGTTTTCTAAAGGTAATCAGATGTAAAAAATGGGGAGCAAACAAAGACGCAATTCTCAAGCTTTATAAATCCTTCAAACGTCAGTGAAAATTACACAACAGATACCCATGTTTATTCCCCACGATTATAGAGTCTTCCCACAAAATACCCGATGCTAATTAGATGTAGACTTAAGCTTATTGTTCTCTTGTGTAAACACACCAGTACAGATTTTAATTTTTTCGGCGTTTTGAGATACAGCCAATAAACAGAATCTGTAAACTACAGTGGAGCCCACTTAATTGGATATCTCTTAATTGTATATCCCTGTTAATTGAACATAATTTTCAAACACAAAACCATTAACCATACTTCAGTACAAATTTGATCTGTTAATTGCATATGGGCTGTAGAGTGAACTCCTGTTAATTGTATATAAATTTTTGTAATATGTCTAAAAAATTACTGTGACATGCACCAAATTCCCCTTATTTATCAATCTTTTTGACCCCACTACATCCAGTACAGGCATTTATTCTATTATATCTTGTTTGACAGAGCTCTGAGCTCTGTCAAACAAGATATAATAGAATAAATGCTCAGTTTACCTCCAGAACACAGGAAACTGACCCAATCCCTGTTAATTGTATACTCCTGTTAATTGAATAATTTTCACTGGCAAAATGGATATTCAATTAAGAGGATTCTACTGTACTAAAATAATCTTGAGTGTATCAAAATGTGCATTTTTAATCTTTCAGGTGGAAGAGGCTGTTGCTGAACTTGAAAACCATCAGGTAAGAAAAATACAGGGAATGAACAAATCATTCTTTTTAACCCCTTACCCAATGCAGAGAATATAAAAATTTAATATTTTAATTACAATTTTTTTAAATTTAAAAAAAAATTTCAACAAAACTATATCATGTGACCCCTCATTGGAACAGGCTCGATGAGCTCATTCCAATGAGGGGTCACATGATATGGTTTTGTTGAAATTATTTTTTTCAACTGCTCAATTTGCAAATTATGTGAGTGGATGCAGTCGATTTGTTAGGTAATTAGCAATTGAATTATTTTTTTTTTTAAATTCAACAAAACCATATCATGTGACCTCCTCCAATCATGCCCATTCTATTGGATGGTCACATGATATTTTTGAAAAATGCAAACCCATTTTTCTGTAGGATCATGGACAGCTTTGTCAATTAAGAATTAATGAAGCAACCCCTAAAACACTGCACATGATATCAAAATTTATTATTTTCATTAGTGTTTTTTTTTTTTAAATTTTCAAAACCTTTCAATGAAACCACATTATGTGACCCTTCATTGCAATGAACTCAATGAGCTTGTTCCAGTGAGGAGTCACTTGATATAGTGTTGTTGGAATTTTTTGAAAAATATTGTTTTTGTTCAGCTGCTCACTTTGCAAATTATGCAGATAGATGTTACCAATGTTTTAGGTAAAGGCTTGTTACCAAGTCTGCTATGGACAGAAAATTTGCCTTTGTGATGAGTTTTGGACGTGATTTTATTTAGTTTAAACAATATTTTTTCTTAGAATCTATCTAACATGCATACATTTCATTGTTAACACAAAAAAATATAATACAAAATACTGACATACACAGTGTAAAGACTTACAAGTTACTGTAAAGATGAGAGATTTGACAGGAAGCGTCAAGTGTAAGTGTGTCATCTTCCAAGCGCAATATAAATTAGCTTCAAAACATGGCAGGAATCAGTATGTATGCTCTTATATCAATGACTGAGGGTTGACAGTTCACGACTATCTTGATTAACTGGGCCACGCCACCCAGTCAGAGATATATGAGATTGTTTAAACTTAGCGTAGAGGTGATAAGGGGAGATTGTAGAAAGAAAATAGGAAATGTGATACATAGAGAGAAGATAAAAGAAAGGAACTGCCAGACTGGATGCATAAATTTCAGCCTAAGATAGACAGGCAATTTCAAGGGAACAGCCTAAAAAAATTAAGGGGACAATAGCTCACGTACGAATGCAAGTGGTGGTGAGTCTGGGCATAAGCTGCAGGTATTGGAAACACAAAAAATGCTCATACTAAATATGCATGAGAGGCGGGGTCATTTGAACCTCCCACTTGCTAACATGAAGTCATGTACTATCTCAAAGTTAAGACTATTTTCATCGTTACTTAAAAGCTCAGAGCCAAAAAAAAGAGTATTGATATATCAGTTGATATATCAGATTAAATGGAAATACATTGTATTATTGCAAGCATTTGTAAACATGGGACAGTATAAGAGAAAGTGTTCTGATGTCTCATGCTCACCGTAAGCACAGAAGAGATGGAGTGCTAAGTGGTTTTCATATAAGTGGGAATTTAGGCTGCTGCAGAGCAGTCTCAGCCGACAGTGGTAAATTTGAGCAGTACTTGATTCTGTTTCAATTTATAATTAGCCCACGCATGCGGAAGACAGGTACGTTTAGCTATACGATACAACCATTTCTGCTGTCTAATTAACAATCTCATTTCATTATGCATCCATTTGGGTTGAGTTGGTCTTGAGGTAATGCATTTATTGGGTATGTATTCGGCGTATCGAGTAACTTGTCAGTGAAGTTAGAAATTATTGCATCGAGACATGTGTTATCAAACAGAGAGTTCCAGTCAACATCTGAAAGAACTGTGTTCAGAATGCGACCGAACACGCCTCTGTGAACAAAATATTAATTTGGGGGCAGTGGGATAGTACTTACTATCCGAGAAGGACTAGTTCTGTTTTATTGGTGAAAAAAACCTGGGAGTCCATATTGAGAAGAGTATATCCCCAAATTAAATACTTTTTTTGTCCTGATATGGATTCAGATTCAGCTTTTTTTATTTTGCGGTATAATTATACAAGCATAACAGATTTAATTACATGGTTATTATAACAATACACAATGCACATGTATATACCGCACGGAGATGACATAGCCAGATTGGCTGTCTACCTGTCACCTCCTTGTAATAAATATGTTATGTACACGACACTGCAAATCGACGTGGAATTGAATATTATTAAGTGTGCAGCCTCACCTTCGACATCCATCACGATTTAGTACTATTTTAAAATCTGTTTTGCAATCCTGTTGGCTCACTGTGAAAGGAAATGGGACGTGTGAAAGGAAAGGAAACGGATACTTAATTGATCCCTAATTTGATGAAATATCAACTCTCAGATTTTGCTCACATGTGAAATAACACTCTATACAAAGAGAAAAACATCAAAAGCAGTGTGAAATTACCTAAGGCTAAACAAAATTAATCTTTTCATTCTTAGGCAGCAGCACATTCATTTTTTTTGCCCATATTCATATTTATTTCGCTTGCAGAATTCAAAATGTATAAAACCAATTTGTGATGCAATATGTCGTATACATTTACCAGCAAGGATAACCTTAGTTTAGCTAGATTTTCTTGATAAATAATTTATTTGGTATAATTCATTAGAGAGCATCTGTTGACACTCTCCAATAAATTATTTCCAAACAATTTCATATAAACATTCTTTGTTCTATGGCTAAGCAAACATCAAGCTAATCCTTGCAGTGTAAAGCCACTAAAGAGGCTTTCAGCACTTTTCAATAGAGCCATGATAGTGGCTTCTAACACTCAACCAGATAAATAAAATGTGCTACCAACTTTTTCAGTTGAAAAAGCAGGGCTTTGTTGAAATTTTGTTGATGGGTGTTTGACATTTGAAGAAAATTCTACTCTTTAGTATATGACATGCATAAAAATGCATTTTACTTGATCATTGGTGAAACATTGCTGTAACATTGCTCTGGGTGTGTTCATCTTTCAGCAGTAATGAAAGTGATATATATGTATTGTTAGCTGCTCACCTACAACAAAGAAGAGTTGACGTAATGTCATGTCAGCATCGATGTGATTTTTGGCACTTTTGTAAGAGTTTGTGTTTGTGTTAGTTTCTTTGACCCATTGGTGTCCAGGGCATTTATATTGCAATTTGTGGGGTTATTTGGTTTCAAAACATAGCTCATCACCCCTCACTGGATGAGCCAAACAAGCTTATTCTTCTGGAATGAGCTAAACAAGTCTTTTCTAATTTGGGGGGGGGGGGAGTTAATATATTTTAACTTGGAAACAACAACATTATTTGAATGTGGAGTATTGTTAGCAAGCTTGGAAATAAGCAAACTGTCATCTGCAGATTGAGGTTCAGCAGGGTAGCATTTCCAAATGTACTCTCTGTCAACCTCAATTTGAATCAAGGTCTCAGGCCTAAACAGAAAGAGGTACCCACAGGATAAATTGGGGAATTTTAGCCCACTGTATAGGATAGCATCAGCAAATTTACCCTCTAGGGACATCCTTCTGTAAATGTCAGGTAGCTTATTTCCAGGCTTGACTGTGAGATGGATTTGGGTGATGCTTTCAAGCCAGAATATAAGCAGACTCTCATCTGTAAAATTAGGTCCCCAAGGGTGAATTTAGTGATTCTACCCTGCATAGCAGGGTAGCATCATTAAATTTACCCTCTGTGAACCTCAGTCTGAATCAGGGTCTCAAAACTAACAGAAAGAGGTATCCAGAGGATAAATTGGCCCACTGTATGGAATAGCATCATCAAATTAACCCTCTGGGGACCTTAATCTGCAAATGTCAGACTGCTTATTTTCCGGCCTCGATGCTTTAGGTATAAAGGTCATTAAGATATTGATTTTTTTTTCTTCACAATTTTTTTTTCAATTTTTTAATAGAAAATCAGTGATACTTCAGAGGAAGAAGAGAGCTATCCAATTGCATCTTTGTATGCCTCTTTGTATGTCGGAGATCTACACCCAGATGTAACAGAGGCCATGTTGCTTGACAAGTTTTCAGAAGCAGGTGCAGTTTTATCTACAAGAGTTTGTTGTGATAAGATAACTGGACAATCCTTAGGTTATGGCTACATAAATTTTCAACATGTTGCTGATGGTGAATATTTTATATTTGATTCTAACACAATGATGATCTAATTAACCCTTTACCCAATACAGACAATATCAAAATTTATTATTTTAAAAATTATTTTTCCAGATCTTTAAAAAGATTTCAATAAAACCACATCATTAGACCCCCGCATTGGTTCAATTCATTGAGCTTGTTCCAATGAGGGGGTCACATGATATGGGTTTATTGAAAGATTTTGAAAAATATAGCTTATTTTCAACTGTAAATTATGCTGGCGTGTTTGACCAATTTGTTAGGTAAAAGGTTTACAGTTTTTAATGTAAATTAATTTGAAACATAATCACTTAACACTTGTATTCAACCCCTTAGATAGATGACTTCAGGTCTGGGCAAGCTGGCCGGTTTCCAGGGGCCTCTACAACCAGGGGCCTTCGCATATTTCCTAAAAAAAATTGTAAGGAAAAATGTAAGCTAACCTGAATAACCCGCACATATCAATCAAAACCATATTACGATGTAAAGCGTGCACAATATGGTTTTGATTTATTTATTGAGGTTTAACAAAAAATCTTGACAGCCATGGTCACCTCGTGTTGGGCAGTTTTAAGGGTGAAGGAAGCCGAAGTAACTGGAGAGAACCACCGAGCAATGGCGAGCAACTGTCAGGCTCCCCAACATACTAACTCCACCAAGCCTGAAAAAAAGCAGACTGTCATCTGCAAATTGAAGTCCCAGAGGGTGAATTTGGTGGTGTTACCCTGCATGCAGGGTAGCATTACCAGGTTTGCCCTATGTGAACCTCAGTCTGAATCAAAGACTCAGGCCTAAACAGGAAGAGTTACCCAGAGGATAAATTTGTGGACCCCAGCGTACAGTATGGGTTAGCATCAGCAGATTCACCCTCTGGGGACCTCATTCTGCAAATGACAGATTTCTTACTTTCAGGCTTGGAATTCGAATCAAGGACCTATGGGCTTGCAGCCAGCACCTTTACCTATTGAGACACTGTTTGCCCCACCCCCTCCCCCCCCCCTGGTTTTGATTGATACATGCATATTAATACATACAATGTACTATATTCTTGTTATGATTGATTTGTTTGCTAGCTTATTATACCCCCATTTTTTTCAAAAAGTGGGGTATACTAGATTGTGCCTGTCCATGTATCCGTGTGTATATCTGTCTTTCTACACTCAGATGTCCGTTCGCGTTATAACTTCAGCATTTCAACATTGCTGCTCAGATTTCGTTAAAATTTTTATACAGATGTTCCTTATCATGAGATCTTTTAGCAACATCAGCCATTTTGCTGTTGGAATATTTTTTCTGTGAGTTAAGGCCCTTTGAATATACAAAAAATATGCAATGTACTTAGTTCACCTTGTATCTCAGGTTTAGCTTATTGGATACCAATGAAAGTTGGAATGAAAATTGTTTATGAGAAAGGCTTTCAAGTGAGTTTCTAATAATATTTACTTTGTATTTAATACTTCCAAAACTTCGGTTTTGTACTTTCACTGGAATGAGGATGATGAGCTCATTCCAATAAGGACTCCAAAGCTATGTTTTGGAGACAAATATTAAAAAAATAAGAAAATTTATATAGTGATTTTTTGTAAATAGTTCTGGGTGGACATTGCTATTACATTAGGTAGGGATTAACCCTCTGAATCCTGATGGTATCTTCCATTCCATTTTAGTGCCATCAACAGAAAGAGTCCATATTTGTGATTTGGGGTAGACCAATTAATATTTTCCTTATGCAGCATTGGGGCTAGTTGTTAAATATAGTGATTGGTCTAATGTACTTATTCAGGGAGCAACCATCTAGTAATTCAGGTTGTATCCAAGGTCGACAGCTAATCTGACTCTGTCATCTCCCTATTTTATAGATGTTGATTCTGTTCTGTTCTAGAAATGTATCTCTAGTGCTGGTTATAATATTACTTATACTTGTGTTTTCCAGGGTGTATGGGAATTTACACTGGTTTGGGAACTCATACACCCTTCAGCTTCGCCTCAGGGTGTATGAGTCCCCAAACTGTTGTAAATTCCCATACACCCTGGAAAACACAGGGATAATAGTTTTATTTCCAAGAATTTGGTGTACTTAATACTTTAACCTACATTGTTGGCAAAAACTGACAGAAAATTTGTTCTTCGCAAGTTTCTTAAATAAAACCAGACAAATATGAATGTCAATGGAACTGGCTCTATGAGCCAGTTCCAATGACATCCATATCTGTAGTATTTTATTGCACAAAAATATTAAATTTCCTGTATTTTTATTTTTGTTCTAACATGACCGAGCAGAAGGTATGAATTAATAATTAAAAATGGGTACTTTTTTAGCCATATAGCTTGCTCTTGTATATTCTTGTTTTTACACCTTGGTTAAACACGGTGTAAAAAAAAGCCACTGTGGATTGCAATTTACACCGTACCTCTCAGCCAATCAAAATGCAGTATTTTGTTTCATTTGGAAATAATAATGTATATCAGTGGACCATGATTATTTGTAACACATTATTATACTGTTGAATAAAATAATCTAATTTATACATATTATCGCTATAGGCAGCTCGTTTGATCCAGCGATCTGACCCCCTTAATGAGACGTGATGTGATGACCCAGATCACTTCATTGTAGCAATGAAAGGTTTATTATATGACTTATAGTTCAGCATCGCAAGCCAATGCTAGCATTAACAATTCCCCCAACCTTTTTTGGATAAATTGGATTAAAGTAAAAAAGAACTATTTTTGTTTACACTTATTTTTGTAATAGGTGCAAACTTACAGGGAATCCCCCTATGTGCATGGATACAATAAAAAAATATCAGAATACTATAAAAAAAACGGGACCGCCGTTCGAGCACCCCCATGCCAGCTCATAGTAAAGTACTCTCTGCAACTAAAACAGCTAATTGCGAATTTGAACGCACCAATATATAGTATGTCATACTGTAGTGATACAGAATCAGATTCCACCCTTGGGATTTTCTGGGGACCAGGAAAAGATCTTCAAACAGTAGTGATATTTTATGGTTAAATTACACAGTCATACAATAAAATCTAATCTAATCACAATCCTGCTCAGGAAAAGTGGAGTCTCAGATTCAAAGAGTTAACCAAGGCTGTGCCAGTCTTATTTTCCTTACTTGTCAATTCTCAAACTGAATTGGGCTCACAACCTTCAAAATTTAAAAAAAATGAAAGACGAAAATTTGCAATGATAGGCAAAGGCTGTCATTTAGTCTTTTTTTACCTTGACATTATGTCCAAAGTGTGCTTATGCTTTGTCTGTTAGCCACTAATAACATTTTGTCCACAAATTCACAATTGCATACTAGGACAAACCTACCAATGTAATTAAATAGTTTCTGTCTTTTACACATTCTGTAACTGGGAGGAACCTCATCAAGATCTCCTAATTTTTCACCTGCTGTCCATTGACATTCCTCCTGTTGATTTGGCAAATTTCCATCCTTCATGTGCCTGTGAACTCCATTGGCTGAGAAGAAATCCGTGATTACAAAAGTGAGCATAAATAGAGAGTAATTGCTTGAATGGACTGGTTACGTGAAATAATTCATGAGAGGTGAGGGACATTGTACAAACACAAGTGTGCGAATGCACACAAGTTTTTTACAATATAGTCCCTCACCTCGAATGAATTACTTCACGTAACAAGTCCAGTCAAGCGATTACTCTGTTTATTACTTTTCATTATTAATGATAATTATATTATTTAACCCTTTACCTAACATAACGGCCAACACCAGCTAGACCTATTCTAAAAAATTGCCAATTAATTTTCCTTATTTTTTAATTTTTTGTCTCTAAAACATTGGTTATGACCCCTCATTGGAACGAGCTCGTCATAATCTATGTTTTTGAGACAAAAAATGAAAATAATAGTTATTCAAGAATTGTTTTTGCAAGTGTCGTCTGCTTTTCATGTTAGGTAAAGGGTTAAAAAAAACCCCAAAACAATGAAGTCCCCATTACACCCACGGCAAAGCATGTGCATTTGCATGCACGGATATATGACACAATTGTTGATTGCATAATTCACTTGTGAAATTATCGTTTATAATCAAACCTGGAAATCCCAGTAAATCACACTTTGGAAAGTAATAAATTTTTATCAGTTCTTAACTGGGTTGTGATGTGGATGAACTTCTCATCCTTCATGACTTCAACACTATCACAAAGAATCTCTTCTGTCAAAAAATAAATGTGAAAACTTCACATTTTGGATGATATTTTCATTTGTTTTCCTTATTTAGTTTTGATATTGTTTATTTATGACTATTGATCTGTATCCACCCAGGCCTGGAAATAAATGCCTTATATCGTAACCTGTTGGCAGGTTATGCTATATAGCATGGTGGTAAGCTATAGGAAAAAAACAGGGCTTATGTTTTTCGACAAGAATCCGAGAATCCACTCATGCATAGATTCATGCAACATAGGCAGGAAGAATCCATGTAGATTATTGTTGCACCTCTGTTTAGATTTGCATAAAAAATTGTCAATTTAAGCGATTGCCTAACATAACAGCAGCAAATTAACCAATACAAGGCTAACATTACCTGAACTAATCTGACACTTTGTCAGTAAAATTGTATGGGTGCGTGGTGGCTCAGTTGTAGAATTCTGTGCTAGAGGTCCCGAGTTCGATCCCTGTCCGGGACGACCTGCATTGTGTACTTGGGCAAGGCACTTTACCGTATCTCTGTTGCCTACATGGGGGCACAATGACGCTGTATACTAAGGCGTACTGCACGTCACTGGTGCACATTTCTTCAACTGCTGTAACCCTGCTTGAATGGAGCTTGAACAGAGTTAGAATGTTGACGTCTGACAGTTGCTCATCGATGCTCAGTGGTTCTCTGGGTACTCGGGACTTCCTCCACCTGTAAAACTCACTGTCACGATTAACCATTGGGCACAAGTATATGACCATAAACACCAATAAATAGATAAATAATAAAATTGTACAAATTGTACAATTGCCAAGTGGCACTCTCCAATAAATTGTTACAAAACAATTATGAACAACATCTTACTACACTAGGGCTCCTTTTGTTCATGGAAGGTACCCTTGCTCAGTGCTTCTCTCCGGGTACTCCGGCTTCCTCCTCTTGTAAAACTGATGTGGTCATGATTAGCCATTGTGCAGAAATATGTGACCTTAACTGGTAGAGTGTTAAATTATTTTTGGTCCTTAAAATATCTTTGACCATCTTTGCCTTGTTACAATTTATGGGAGAGTGCCAGGCACTCTCCCATAAATTGTAACAAGGCAAATCATAACAAATAAAATAATATCACTTCAAAGGTAATATGAAACACATCCACAGAATATGAAGCCTTTAAATTGTGGTACCGTCACTTCAGAAGAAAGCCCAAATATGGGTTTCCAGCACTCTACCAGTTAAACACCAATAAATAAATAAATAAATAAATACATAGCACTCTACCAGTTAAAAAGCTGTGTTGGATAAAGGGCTAACATGTGTTAACAGTATACAACAGGGGTTCAACCATGATGGGCTAATGGGATCCTGGGACACTCATAGCGGGTATGGATTCTCGCAACCATTTTTACGTTAATCCAAATTGATTCTTCCAAATTCAGATGAAATATAAGCCCTGTAAATGTGTATTGTGATGCTTCTCTGCTTTCTCTGTTTTTACTATGCCAGTCATGCTAGTTTACATCAAAATTAGGGACTTGCAAATTGCCGTTTTTAATCAAAACGAATATCAAATCGAGTTGGAGAAAACAAATCAAATTTCAAATCAAATCAACATTTGATGGATACGTTGTCAAAAGAAATGCTTTTAATCTAAAATAATACATTTTTTAAAAAAAAAAACCTTGTTTCTAATCGGATTGACACTATTCCGTCATGAAGCCATTTGTTTTAAATAAAAAATGCAGAATGACTAAACCGAAACGGTAATTCAATTCTAAATGGAGTCGATCGTGCTTGTAAATTAAAGCCCGCTCTACTTCTGTTTATATAATAATCAGAGGTATTCTTTTAGAAAACCATTGCTTTTGATGATGTATACAGTAACTGTGATCGAACAGAACAGTATTGAATATATTATAATGTGATATAATGTGAACATGTTGTGGAACAAATCATTTACTGAAGTTGAACAGCTAGATAACTTTTCAAAGTTTGAAACTTGAAATTTTTATAAATGGTCACTGGTCATAATGCATAATAATTTGAAATGAACGGTTGTAGTGGTAACAGTGTTTGTAGCGAAGTAGCTACCACTGTTATACAGTTGTAGCTACATTGCTACAAACACTGTTACCGCTACAAGTCGGTTGTGTTTCTACTCAAAACAATATTCAATATAAAATAATGTGATTAATTACAATCTGTAAACATTTATGGCTATGGCCAAAGTATATTCGAAAATATTCAATTTCGAATTAACTATTGACTTTTGAATCGAATTTCAAATCAAATTTTAATTTTTTGCAGGAGCCTAATCAAAATAGAATTTCCACCTCAAAAATACCAACAACTAATGTGTTACCTCACAGATGCAAGATCACATGTTAGTTGTTGCGATTTATTTTGGCAGAAAGTCTTTAAAAATGGAAACAGCAGGTCATTCTATTCATATGTGGATGTAATACTCAACCTTTGAGTCGAGGTAGATCCAAAAAGATTGTCAAATCTTTCTAGTAAGACATGCAAGATTAGTAATTTGATAAAGTTATGTGATAATACTTGTTTATAACCTGTGGTTTGCATATTTTACAATTGAAATAACCCACATATAACCTAAGTTATTATTTATTGGTGTTTAAGGTCACATACCTATGCACAATGGCTAATCTTGACCGTGACAGTTTTACAGGGGGAGGAAGCCAGAGTACCTGGAGAGAACCACCGAGCATCTACGAGCAACTGTCAGCCCCTCAACACTCTAACGCTGATCAAGCTCTTTTCAAGCAGGATTACAACGGTTGAAGGCATGTGCAGCATCGACATGCAGTATGCCTTAGTACACGGCGTCATCGTGCCCCCATGTAGGCAACTGGGATAAAGTGCCTTGCCCAAGGACACAACGCGGGTCATCACGGACGGGGATCGAACTCGGGACCTCGAGAATAGAAGTCCAACAGTCTACCACTGAGCCACCGTGCTCCCATGTAACTTAAGTGATCAAGCCAGAAAATAAGTAGACTGTCATCTGCAAAGTGAGGTCCCCAGAGGGTGAATTTAGTGATGTTATCCTGCAAAGCAGGTAGCATCTCCAAATTTACCCTCTGTGAACCTCCATCTGAATCAGGGTCTCAAAAACTAAACAGAAATAGGTACCCAGGGGATAAATTGTCCCACTGTATGGAATAGCATCAAATTCACCCTGTAGGGACCTCATTCTGGAAATGTCAGACTACTTATTTTCAGGCCTGTAAGTGATTGTTTATAGGCTATTTCCAGATCTGTTACTAGTGAAATGCGTCATAATTAGACTGCAGTCTGATTGAGAGACGGATCACTTTTGTTATCACAAAACTGCTGATACAGATAATTTCATGTTATAGATGCAGATTGAAACAGTTTGACTATAATGTCAAGTGACTGAAGTCTTTATTCAATACATGCAATTTCAAAATTATTTTAAAAAAATTTCTTGTATTTTTAGCTCAGCTTTGGCGAAGCCAAATCTGAGGTATTGTCATGGCCTGTCATCTGTCTTTCTGTCTGTCTGTCACGCCATACACACGGCTCGGGCTAGAGGCCGTAATTATGAACCGATCTTTACAAAGCTTCTTGGGTACCTTTGTTATCATTGTGAGACAAGAACAAGTGTTTTGGGGTCCGGTCCGAAATTCAAGAATTAAATTAATTCAAAAATTAAAAAAAAAAACTAATAAATTTTACAATTTTGATTGAGTTAGCCACATCTGCCCATGTAATTTATAAATTGAGTGGTTGAAAATTTCTTTTAATTTTTGTTTATGTTTTCAATTGCTCAGTTTGTAAATTATGCTGTCAGATGTGGCCGAATCATTAGTTAATTAAATGTTCTTATTTTAGCTATACAGGCATTTGATACATTATTTTTTTACATCATGTTGACCAAACAGAATTCCTTCCAAAACAAATTAACTTCTCTGTATTTCAGCAAGAAGAGCATTAAATACAATGAATTTTGACACCATGAAAGGACGACCAATAAGTATTATGAAATGGGAACGTGATCCATCTTTGACATTTGGTGATGAAAGTGTTTTCATAAGGAATTTAGACAGAAAAATTGACAACAAAGCCTTGAAGGACATATTTTCGGCCTTTGGAAATGTTCTGTCTTGTAAGGTATGTATAGGATTGTATGTCAAGTGTTCTGATTCAGTTTATAGCAAGTTTCTCAAGTTAAAATGTAGTACTTAGAGACATGCATATATAGCCCTAAATCCAATTTGTAGTTTTAGTACAAGGATATCCTAATTTTGATGTAGTGAATTTTTTATGTTTCCAGCCTTGTGCATATTATATATATTAGGGTGGGGGGGGGGGGGGGTATTTTGAAGTAGGGTTGATATCAGGTCAGTTGGAGCTTATTTATCTTGAAAGGTTGATTTTCAAGATGCCTGTAGTGCAGATTAAGTTTGTCAAGTTAAAATGTGGCAGTTGGAAAATTGTTGATACTGTCCATTAACCCTTTACCCAACACACTCGTTATATAAAAATTTATTATTTTAATTTTTGTTTTTTTGAATTTTTAAAATTATTTCAACAATACCTCATTCCAATGAGGGATCACATGATATGGTTTTGTTGAAATCTTTTGAAAAATTAATTTTTTTCAACTGCTCAAAAATTATGTAAATTATGTGGATGGATGCAGCAATTCATTAGGTAAAGGGTTAATGCTGTGGTCAGGTCTTCTTTCCTCTGCAATGTGGGTAGTTTGATCCCCTCAGCTGATGATCATTGTGGAAAATTTAAAAAATCACTCTAACCGATTGTCGGCTATGTAAAAATTCTTGGGAGGGGGGTAACTAAAAGCTGACTACAGCCCGCTGTTGCCAGAGAATTAATTGGGGGGGGGGGGGGGGATGGGAGGTGTGGGGTGGGGGTTAGGTCAAAGCACAGTGATGACCAAAGAAGAACATTGAAGGTAGAGAAATACCCCATTATGTCCAACCATTATGAGGTGATTCACAATGGAGCCAACTCATAAAAATGAACTTGCTTGTAAGCTTATTTGTTATCAAAAGATGTCAAGCAACTTGGCGGCTCATAGATACCATGTAGCCTATTATCTGAAAATTTACTTGATAGTCCAATAAGTTTATTGAAGGGCCTAGCATGATTCAGTGTAGGTTTATATGTACACTCAAGGGTTGGAAAAAGACACATCAATCGGGAGGGGAGGTTTATGTGTTGGGGGGGGGGGGAGGGGGGAATTTTCCACAACAAGAAGAAATCTGCCCAATGATCCACACATAAATGAAAGATATGTGGAACACTAGATACTAGTACACAAAACGAAAAGAAATCCTGCGAAGAGAAATAATATAATATTTCATTATGCATTGCATTTTTGATATGAAAGGAGTTGGAACCATGCAACAAAGCAGAAATATTGACCATCTGAAAACTAGGCCTATGTATCCTCAGTGCATGTGCATTCCCTTTTCTGTACCCTGTGTTCTGTGGATCATTTACCAAATGAAATATGACCTTTTTCTGTCTTCAGGAAGTATGTGCTCTCGAATTCAAAACCGACTGTTTTTTGTTGTTTTTTTTCAAGTTATAAATTAGAATAACATTTTCCAATTTGAGAATGTGATGCAGGCGATCTTATTTAGAGATCCCTGAGAAGGTAATAACATTTGGTCTCAAACAACAACGTTTTGACGCTAAAATTGCAAATGTGTGAATACAGTGAAAGGTAATCCCAAATGATTATTCTTTTAAGCAGATTATGCAGCCTTCAAAGTACTCACGCATTCTACATGAATGCCACAGGTAAAATATTATAGTCACGAACATTGAGAAGAATGGAACACGGTTTCTCTCAGCACTGTGTATTCGATGTTCAACGCGATAATTAATCTGCTCCACGTGTATATGCATGTAAGCTATTAATTTTACTGACAGAGCCACAACTGTAAGAATTTGAAACACACAACAGTCTTCACACACTTTACATGAGTAAAATGAGTATAAAATATCATGCACTTTTGCACTATCCATGATGGTGTGAAACCCAGACACTCCACAAAAACTTCACTGTACTAGAGTTTAACCCTTAAGGGCCTCGTTAAGCCTTGGTGATTTCCTTGTGTTACATGAACATGTAGAACATATACAGGCATTTGGTGATCTTGCTGGTGGAAGTTACGGTACCTTGGCAGTGGTTTCTTGTGAAGTACTGGCCTCTATTATGTCCAAGTGTTACCTTATGAAGGAGCAAAACTGAGTAGAATTCTCCAGGCCTTGAAGGACACTTTTAGAATCTATGACAAGACTAATATGCCTATCTTAATGCCGTACCCTTACATAGTAAAATTACATTGTGCTTGTGCACTAATATCGGGCACCAAAACATACTTTCAAATTAATTGAAAACTTAATTTCCAGTACAAATTAGCAGGCCTGGCATTCTTTAGGAGTGCTGCATGTCTACTGCACCCCTAGAAAAAATTGAGGAGGGCAATTTTTTGCACCCCTTGATTTTCTGGAATGCTAGACCTGTTTGGGACTGCCTTTAAAATCTATTATCATTTTATCCCCTGAGTTCCAATGTGTTCTCTGTGCCAGTAGCACAGAGAACACATGGAACACAGGGGACGACTTATGAATGTTTGATTGATTCTCAATAATTCTTGACCTATTCTGTGTCACATTTCGATATATTTTGAGTGTAGAAGAAAGTCACATAAGAATTGAATGCAACATTTTGAATAATGAGATGTATGTGTGCCAATTTTTCCTCTATGCAGCTGAATGCAGTACAATTTTTCAGTCACAATATTAATACCTTGAAGTGAATATAACCAAAATAGCTTACAGGTTTTTGTATTGAAAATTTCAGGTGCAATTGCACTCCCAAACAATCTGAGGAGGGCAATTGTTTTGCACTCCTTGATTTTCTAGATTGCCTGGCCTGAATAAGACACTATAAGTTACAGGTGTGTAGTTGGCTGATGCATTTCCATACAAGGTGATGAGAGTTCATATCAGGTGAGGCGAGGGCCAAACCTGATATGAACTCTCAGAGCTTTGTATGGAAATGTATCAGCCAGCTACATGCTATGTAAAATATTTGTTATGTCGAAAGTCCTTGTAAATCAAGGGATTAATGAATTTTCACTAGAAACTAAGAATGACCGGACATTTATTATTTAGAAGCCACTATTGACAGCACCATGCCAAATCATCAATAGTTACTGACACCGGTTTGTATCCACGGTGACAGTAAACAATCTGTTCGAAGTGCGATATTTGTTTACAAAATAAAAAATATTGCTACAAGCATAACTGAAATAAGCTTACATACATTTACTGTCATTACCACCTGAATAAGGTTAACCAAGCACTTTTAAATGTTCAAAAAATCTGTTTTAACTTGTTCAGTAAACTGTAAAGAAAATGTTCGCATCAGCATAAAAAACGGCTTTAGTCAGTATAGAGACATAAACACAACAAAGAACTTTTGCCAGGTTTGAGACTACAAATAATATTTTCTGTCCATTTTTATAAATATTTAATGTTTTAATTAAAATACCTTGAAAATATTTTTGGTACTAAAATTCTGTTATTTTGTTTTAATTCAAATTTTTAAAATTCGAAGTGAGTGGAAATACATCAATTTGATCAAAATAATACCAGGCGAGTTACCTGATACGGTGGACCATTAGATGGTATTCCATTGTTCTAATTGGACAAACTAACTTTGAGTCATAATAAAATAAAGAACAAAGTATTTCTCGAGACATCTATCTTTCTGTCAAGTCGCAAACACTACCGACATTATGAATATTCCACTTAATCTATTGTGCATTGCAAAAAATGTACCCAGCCACATGAGTGTATTACCCTCTTAACCCTTTACCCAACATAGAGAATATCAAAATTTATTATTTTAATTACTATTTTTTAAAATTGTTCAAATCAATTTCAACAAAACCATATCATGTGACCCCCTCATTGGAAGAAGCTCAACGTGCTTGTTCCAATGAGGGGTCACATGATATGGTTTTACTGAAATAATTTGAAAACAAAAATCTTATTCAATTGCTTTAATTTTCAAATTAGGCAGGCGGCTGCGGGTGATTCATTAGGTAAAGGGTTAATCACAATTGTTTCAAAGGCAGTAGTCTTTGCCCTTGTTTTGTCGTATGCTAGTGGAAAGAGCAGAAGCCATGCTGCTCTGCAACACACCACTGGAAAGTGCTCTCTGACCAGTTTTCAGTAGTGAGTTACACAAAAGGATTGCATAACAAAAACCCTTCTTAGAATAAAATGTTGTTTGTCGGCCTCACAGATTTTTTGTGTAGTGAACCGGTTAATCTGTAAAGCTATCACAAGTTGGTGCATAAATGTTGTAAATCTTATTTTAATGACTGGAGTATGATCAGACAAATTAAGTTAGGCAGTGCATGCACCATGATGACAAAGTCTCAGCTATAAATATGGTGAAATGAAAGGTGGATCACTTTGAGTTGACACCAGGGTAAATCACACAATACCACTTTCCTATAGTAAGTGTTCAGACCTTCTTGTTTTGATACAGTATTCTTGAACAGTATTGAAAACAAAAGTGTTTTGCGAGTCAAATTTATATGGATTTCCATGGAGTTAAGAAGCCTTAAAATTTGAGAGGAACAATTTTATCGTTCCTTTGGTGTTTATCTAAATGAAAAAACAGATAACCGAAAAGTTGTTCGTCTGGAATTACAAACAGTTCATTAAAACATTGTGTTTTATCGCCTTATTTGATAGCACTGTTTTAAAATATTCCTGTGGGAAGACCCCTCTCTTCAATGCTCAAACACCATAAGACAGATGAAGTCTCCTGTGCTTGCTGCAGATGCTTTCGAAATCTGTGAACTGTCATACAGCAGGGCCATTGTGGACGGTTCAGAATCCATGGATTGTCATTTTTTCCACACATATAATTCAGATACGATCCGCCATGACACCTAGCAAAATTTCAACCATTGAAGCACCCCAGTGTTTCATTGGTGGAAATTTTGCTAGGTGTCATAGCGGGTCATCTCTGAATTATTGAGTGGAAAAATGCCCACCCATAGATTTTGATCTGTCCACGATGGCTGTACTGTAATCGGTCTTCTTTATTATATCCAGGTGAACGGTAAATGGGTTATCTCAAAATTCAAGATTTTATTCTCTGGAGTAGTACAAGGGGGATCTTTGAGCAATCTGTTTCTGTTGAAATTCCACCTCTATAAATCTTAAACTAATGTTATATCAGTTTACTTTTTTTTGTCTCTGTGAATATTCTTCCCATGAAAACCCTACGAAATTGGAGCAGTGATTGATTACAGTGGTAAGCAAGATTTAGTTTACTGGTAATATGGAACCTGTTAACCCTTTACCTAACATTGTGGCCAAAAACGGCCAGAAAATTGACCAGAATAAGCCTACCAGAGCCTAAAATATCTCAGAATCTTCTCAATAAAACCATACAAATATAGATATCATTAGAACCAGCTCATTGTGAAATTTGTTCTCCAAAAATGTAAAATTTAATTTATTAAAAAAAAAAAGTACTGTGTTAGTTAAAGGGTTAATTGAATAGCCACTTCGCTGTTGAATATTATTCAATTAACAGGAGTATTCAATTAACAGGAAATCAGTCCCTTTCCGGTATTCTTCAGATAAGTGAAATTTTATTATGCCCCCCAACTTGAAAAGTTGAAGGGGTATCTAGTGGAGACCTTCGTCCATCCATCTGTTCGTTCGTCCGTTTTGCCGTCCGCTCATCATTTCATTTGTCTGTCCATACCAACATTTTCCCTTGTATCTCAGCCACTGCTACTCCGATTTGAATGATCTTTGATGTTGTAATAGAGCATCATGGGGGAACGATACCTGTTTAGCATGTGTTTCTTCCACACATTTTTCCAGAGTAATGGCCCTTTTTCACTCTTGACCTAGACAAAATTTTGCTTGTCAGGGGCATTGGCACACACCCTATGGAGCTCTGTCAAACAAAATATAATATATTAAATGCCTTATTAGATATAGTAGGTCCAAATAGGTCTATAAACAAGTTTAATTCCATGATTATCAGGATAATTTCTTGACACAAAAGGTTTTTTATTCAATTAATGAGAGTGTACTCTAACCCAAATGCAATTCACAGGTCAAAATTGCATTGACAGTTTGGTGAATGGTTTTGTGTTTGGAAGCTATATTCAATTAACAGGGTTAATCAATTAGATATTCTCTGTATAATAGGAACCAGTAATCAATGCCTGCATGTTATATGTTCATGTTGTATGGTTCACCTGTCTTCAACCAATGCTAACCGTGCCTGTGTGGAGTTAGTATGTTGGGGAGCTGGCAGCTGCTCGTCGTTGCACGGTGATTCTCTCCGGGTACTCCAGCTTCCTCCATCCGTAAAACTGTCACGGTCATGATTAGCCATTGTGCATAAATATGTGACCTTAAACATCAATAAATAAATAAATATGTGACACCTAGCAAAATTTCAACTTCATTGGTGGAAATTTCGCTAGGTGTCATAGCGGATCATCTCCAAATTATTTGAATGGAAAAATGCTCACCCATAGATTTTGACCTGTCCATGATGGCTGTAATGTAATCGGTCCTCTTTATTATATCCAGGTGAACGGTAAATAGGTTATCTCAAAATTCAAGATTTTATTCTCTGGAGTAGTACAAGGGGGATCTTTGAGCAATCCGTTCCTGTTGAAATTCCACCTCTATAAATCTTAAACTAAAGTTATATCAGTTTACTTTTTTTGTCTCTGTGAATATTCTTCCTGTGAAAACCCTACGAAATTGGAGCAGTGATTGATTACAGTGGTAAGCAAGATTTGTTTTACTGGTAATATGGAACCCTGTTAAACCTTTACCTAACATAGTGGCAAAAAATGGCCAGAAAATTAACCACAATAAGCCTACCAGAGCCTAAAATATCTCAGAAGTTTCTCGATAAAACCATACAAGTATAGATATAATTAAAACCAGCTCGTTGAGCTGATTGTAATGATATCCATATTTGTATGATTTTGTTGAAAAATTGTGAAATTTGTTCTCCAAAAATGTAAAATTTAATTTATTTAAAAAAAATACTGTGTCAGGTAAAGGGTTAATTGAATAGCCACTTTGCTGTTGAATATTATTCAGTTAACAGGAGTATTCAATTAACAGGGAATCGGTCCCTTTCCTGTATTCTACAGATAAGTGAAATTTTATTATGCCCCCAACTTGAAAAGTCGAAGGGGTATCTAGTGGAGACCTTCGGCCATCCATCTGTTCGTTTGTCCATTTTGCCGTCTGTTCGTCATTTTGTTTGTCCGTCCATACCAACATTTTTCATTGTATCTCAGCCACTGCTACTCCGATTTGAATGATATTTGGTGTTGTAATAGAGCATCATGGGTGGACGATACCTTTTTAGCGTGTGTTTCTTCCGCACATTTTTGGCTCACCAACGTTAGTTGTGTGAGCCTAAGGCATAGCCCTCATGTCTGCGTTGGCATCGGCGTCTGCTCTCAAATATTTTGAACTTTTGTGTACAGGTTTTGATTTTTTGGCTTTTTAAAATTTTGTTTAGTTTCTGTATATTGCTATGGTGGTTCACTATAACATTTAACTCTTTTCCAGGGTATTTTGTCTTAATTTTAACTCTTTGAATCAAATTTTAACTTATTTTGATGTTTGCGAACAGGTTTTGATGTTTTTTTTTTCCTTTCTTCCAAGTGGAGATTTACCTTGCAGCATATGGCCATGCTTTCTATTGTATGTAAACATGCATCTTAGGGCTAAGTTTGTATTATTTAACCCTTTTCCCGCTGAATTACTTCAATTTTGGACTTTTATGTACAGGTTTTGGACTTAGGCTTACAGCTTTTTACTTTTATGTACAGGTTGTGCTAAAAAAAAAAAATTTAAATTGAGGTTGACCTTACTGCATATTGCAGTGGTGGTTACTATAACATTGAAATCTTTCCAGTGCATTTTTTTTTAAATTTTAACCCTTTTAATCGATTTTTATTAGACATATTTTGACATTTGCGTGCAGGTTTTGATGCTTTTTCTTTTCCTTTCTTCCAAGTGGAGATTTACCTTGTAGCATATGTCCATGCTTTCTATTGTATGTAAACATGCATCTTAGGGCCATGTTTGTATTATTTAACCCTTTTCCTGCTGAATTACTTCAATTTTGGACTTTTAGTACAGCTTTTGGAGTTAGGCTTACAGCTTCTTACTTTTATGTACAGGTTGTGATAAAAAAAAAACAATTTCAAGTGAGGTTGGCCTCACTGCATATTGCAGTAGTGGTTATTATAACATTGATATCTTGCCAGTGCATTTTTAAAATTTTTTTAACCCTTTGAATAGATTTTTAGACTTATTTTGACGTTTGCGTGCAGGTTTTCATGAGTTTTTTTTTCCTTTCTTCCAAGTGTAGATTTACCTTGTAGCATATGTCCATGCTTTCTCTTGTATGTAAACATGCATCTTAGGGCTATGTTGTATTCTTTATCCCTTTTTCCTGCTTGATTACTTCAATTTTGGACTTCTTTTGTTGACAGGTTTAGATTTTTGTGCTTTTTTTAAAAAAAAATTTAAGTGGAGTTTTACCTCACTGGCATATTGCCATGGTGGTTACTGTAACATTTTCAGGGTATTTTTCTAAATTTTAACCCTTTAAAACAAATGTGATACTTTTTTTACTTTTATGTGCAGGTTTTGAGGTTTGTCTTTCTTTTCTTCCAAGTGGATATTTTTCAAGTAGAGTTTAACCTTACTGGCATATTTCCAATGTGGTTACTGTGACAGGGTATCTTTTTCAATTTTAACCCCTTAAACAAATGTGATACTTTTTTTTACTTTTATGTGCTGGTTTTGAGGTTTGTCTTTCTTTTCTTCCAAGTAGTGACTTACCTTGTAGCATATTGCCATAGTTCCTATTTTATGTTAGGATACTTCTTGGGGCTATTTTTATATTATTTAACCCTTTAGCTGCTTATTTATTTTAATTTTGGACTTTTGTGTGCAGGTTTTGTACTTTTGTGTGCAGGTTTTGATATTTTTTTTAAGTGGAGTTTTACCTCACTGGCATATTGCCATGGTGGTTATTGTAACATTTTCAGGGTATTTTTCTAAATTTTAACCCTATGAAACAAATATGATACTTTTTTTACTTTTATGTGCAGGTTTTGAGGTTTTTCTTTCTTATCTTCCAAGTGGATATTTTTCATGTAGGGTTTCACCTTACTGGCATATTGCCATGGTGGTTACTGTGACAGGGTATTTTTCTCCATTTTTAACCTTTAAACAAATGTGATACTTTTTTTTACTTTTATGTGCAGGTTTTGAGGTTTGTCTTTTTTTTCTTCCAAGTAGTGACTTACCTTGTAGCATATTGCCCTAGTTCCTATTTTATGTTAGGATGCTTCTTGGGGCTATTTTTATATTATTTAACCCTTTAGCTGCTTATTTACTTTAATTTTGGACTTTTGTGTGCAGGTTTTGTACTTTTTGTGCAGGTTTTGATATTTATTTTAAGTGGAGTTTTACCTCACTGGCATATTGCCATGGTGGTTACTGTGACATTATCAGGGTATTTTTCTCAATTTTAACCCATTGAAACAAATGTGATACTTTTTTTTTTACTTTTTTGTGCAGGTTTTGAGGTTTGTCTTTCTTTTCGTCAAAGAGGAGACTTACCTTGTAGCATATTGCCATGGTTCCTATTTTATGTTAGCATGCTTCTTAGGGGTTATTATTATATTATTTAACCCTTTAGCTGCTTATTTTCTTTAATTTTGGACTTTTGTGTGCAGGTTTTGAACTTTTTTTTTTACTCCAGCCACCCCTTTACATTGGCCACCTGTTAGTGAGCCACGGAGGAGCGATACCCCCTCTAGTTTCCAGATTTATGGACCTTTTTCACTCTTGACCTAGACAAATTTTTGCATCTTGGGATCATTGGCACACACCCGATGGAGCTCTGTCAAACAAAATATAATATTTTAAATGCCTTATTAGATATATTAAGTCCAAATAGGTCTATAAACAAGTTTAAATCCAGAATTATCAGGATAATTTCTTGACACAAAAGGTTTTTTCTTCAATTAATGAGAGTTTACTCTCTAACCCATATGCAGTTCACAGGTCAAAATTGCATTGACAGTATGGTGAATGGTTTTGTGTTAGGAAGCTGCATTCAATTAACAGAGTTAATTAATTAGGTATTCACTGTATAATAGGAACCAGTAATCAATGCCTGCATGTTTTATGTTCATGTTGTATGCAAGCCTGAATATTAGCAACCTGTCATTTGTAAAATGAGGTCCCCAGAGGGTGAATTTGCTGATTCTATCCCATACAGTGGGCCAATTTATCCTCTAGGTCCATCTTTCTGTTTTGGCTTGAGACCTTGACTCAGGCTGAGGTTCACAGAGGGTAAATTTTATGATGCTACCCTGCACAGCAGGGTAGCATCACCAAATTCACCCTCTGGGGACCTCATTTTGCAGATGACAGTCTGCTTATTTTCAGGCTTGGTTGTATGAACACTTTTCTACACTTTACTTTCGCCTGTTTTGCTGTAGATACCAAAAGTGACCTCGAAATAGAATAAACCATAAGTGGGTAGTTATCCTGATGATTTCTTTTAGAACTCATTTTCAACCTAAACACTTGCAACTTAGGTCTACCCGAATAATAACACTATGGCCAGTCTGTCATAATTCCAAGATGAGAAGTCTTCATTTGCCATCTCTCCTCTCAACACCCCAGAAACGAACCATTTGTTGATATCATATACTTCTCTTTTCTCAATTTCCCTAATAAGCATACTAAGCCTCTCATTCATATCGCCCAATACCCACATATTCTTCATTCTTCCATTCTACTTTCTCATAAAGCTATGGTGAATTTAGTTCAGTCAGACTGTTATATTGACCATTCTTAGAGAAAGTGTTCCACAGTCTCTGTTACTTCCAAATTACACACTTGTGTCCCTTTCCCATTAATTCTCCCTAAGCTGCAGTGACCTTATTATTAATTTGATCAATAACCTCCCTTCCAAAAAAAGAAAGAAAAAGTGCCATGAAGGTTCTTCCTAAATACTGGCTATTCTTTATCACAAAGGCTGCCCAAACACATCTTTGCCCTGATCCCTTTCCTCCAATTTTGATTACAATCCTCCAGGATTCTCTCCCTGACAAGTCTTTTACCTTCTCTAGGTAAACCTTGTCCATGTAAAAAACGTGTCAGAGATAGGATCTTCCAGGATTGTACACCCATTAGAAACCCAAATATTCAGAAATGTTAATTTACATCACCGTCTGTCAGATAGATTTACGAGATAAAAAAGATAACACTGTTTCATCAAATCTATCCTCTCCTTGACCCTTATCCACCCAAACTCTCCCCTGACTGCATCCCGTAACGTGACATTGCTCAACCATGTTCTGCATCACATAGCATCATTCTACAGTTTCCACTCTCTATACAACCATTTGGTTTAGAGGTCTCACTTCCATACCATAGTTCATACTTGGTTCACCCATCATATCGCAAATAGTTCTTACTCCATAAAAGTTTCATTTGCTTAACCCTTTACCCAACGTAACGGCCAAAACTGGCCAGCGCTATTCTCAAAAATCGCCAATTAATTTTAATTATTTTTTTCATTTTTTGTCTCAAAAACATAGGTTATGACCCCTCATTGGAACGAGCTCGTCGAGCTCGTTCCAATGAGGGGTCATAACCTATGTTTTTGAGACAAAAAATGAAAAAAAATAGTTATTCAAGAATTTTTTTTGCAAGTGTCGTCTGCTTTTCATGTTAGGTAAAGGGTTAACCCTTTGAAACAGAGAGACTGCTTTTCTGGCCCTGGAACATGATGATTCATAATTTCATGAAGTAGGATGGCTGGTAAGTGAAGGTGTGGGGTAGAGCAATCAATATTTTAAACGTGCAGCCCTAATTTTAACTTGGTGCAAAAGAGGAATATGTCAGGGCAAAACCAGTCTAAAGGGAGGAGGCCCCCTCCACCTGATTTTCAAGTTCAGATATATGTATATATAAAATAAGCGTATAGTGTTTTCAAGTACAAAGTTTATTCTATGAGTAGGATTAAGAATGAAACCGACGAGCCTCTGGCGAGTCAGTTTCATTCTTAATCAACGTAGTGAGTGAGTTGCTTTCAGGAGTAGAATTGAATTAGGCCACACAAAGTAGATCTTCTGTTTCTCAGGCCATTATTTGTAACATTTCGTGCGGGCGAGCTGTTTTTTATTTTATTTTTTATTCTATAATCATTTCTTTGCCATCAAAAGTTCATGTTCTTGGTTTATGTCTTAGGCCCCATAATCTACAGAATAGCATGTGTGGTGGTGTATTTCGTCCCTTGAGAGCAAGAAGGCTTTGCAATGCTAAAGCATTGCAAAGCCTTCTTGCACTCAAGGGACAAATTTATCAATTTTATTAACTTGGGTAAAATATCAGACATAAACCATTTAATTTTTTTTTTTTTAAGTTTATATTTGTTATAAAAAGAGAGCATGCAGCAGCCAAAAGGACCATGCGGGAGGGCCTGAGAAACAGATTTTTAATTTTTTTAGGCCTTAATGTTCTCTTATTAGCTTAACTTGACAAAGTCAAGATGATCATTGTTTCCTTTATGCAGCTTGAAGTGATTAAGAATCACACCTAAAGAAGAACAGACCTATATCAAGTTTACTTGGCAGGGAAGAAAATCATAGTCCAGTCCCAACTCACCTTGAGTTTTATCCTTCCTCGATGGCACAAGTGCCATATCGATTAACCCATTCACATCGTGAGTCATTCTGTGTTAAACTGTTTATTACATGCCTTCATGTATATAAAAGCAATTATTAGCTCACCTGACTTTCAGTCAGGAGAGCTATAGTGATCACTCACCGTCTGTCGTCCGTCGCCTGGCGTCCGTCGTCCGGCGTCCGGCGTCCGTCGTCCGTGAACATGGTGTTTGCGTCTTCTCCTCCCAAACCGCTGAACCAATTTAATTGATATTTGAGATAATAGTTTGTTATGACATCGCAATTTGATTTTGTTCAAATCAAGTTGCCCCGCCCGTGGGTAGGGCCACACCCAAAAAGTGAGCTGAAATCTTAAAAAATCTTCTTCTCATGAACCAGCAGTAGCAGAGACTTGATATTTGGTGTGCAGCTTCCTTTTGAGGTGTAGACTCAGATTTGTTCAAGAGAAGTTTGTGGGGCTATACTTGGCGTCATTATGGGAGGGGCAAAATTTTTGGCCCCACCCAAAATTTCTATTTTCCAAACCGAGAGGCTGATTTGAACCAAATTTTATGTGAGGGCTTATTGGGTCATGAGTACCTAATTTATGCTGATTTTTTTTTCCCCGTAGCCCCATGGGAACTGCAGGAGCTAAAAATAGAAAAAAATTAAAACGCCCATATCTCCAAAACTGCACGGCACCGAGAATTTTTATTTGGTGTGAAGCTTCCTTAGGACCAACAGAAAGAATTGGTAAAAAAAAATTGCCATCGGTTTTATCATAGGGTACAGTTTCGGGACTTTGAAAAAGTGCTGAGTCAGCACTTTTTAACACTGTAGGCAATGGGAAAAACATTAAAAAATCTTCTTTTCCAGATCCAGAGGGCAGAATCTTTTGATATTTGGTATGCAACATTGGAGGGTGGATCTGATTCAAGTTTGTTCAAATCGGCCCCCTGGGTTTATATTTGGGCTCAGTATAGGAGCCCGATTTCGAACTTAGTGCATTTCAGGCAAATTTCTTAAAAAATCTTCTTCTCCAGATCCAGCAGGCAGAATCTTTTGATATTTGGTATGCAACATTGTGGGGTGGATCTGATTCAAGTTTGTTCAAATCGGCCCCTGGGTTTATATTTGGGCTCAGTATAGGAGCCCAAATTTGAACTTACTGCATTTCAGGCAAATTTCTTCAAAAATCTTCTTCTCCAGATCCTGCAGGCAGAATCTTTTGATATTTGGTATGCAACATTGTGGGGTGGATCTGATTCAAGTTTGTTCAAATCGGCCACTTGGGTTTATATTTGGGCTCAGTATAGGAGCCCAAATTTGAACTTAGTGCATTTCAGGCAAATTTCTTCAAAAATCTTCTTCTCCAGATCCTGCAGGCAGAATCTTTTGATATTTGGTATGCAACATTGTGGGGTGGATCTGATTCCAGTTTGTTCAAATCAGCCACCTGGATTCATATTTGGGCTCACGATAGAAGCCCAAATTCGAACTTAGTGCATTTCAGGCAAATTTCTTTGAAAATCTTCTTCTCAAGATCCAGCAGGCAGAATCTTGTGATATTTGGTATGCAGCATCCTTAGGGGGGTGAGATTCAAGTTTGTTCAAGCCATGTCCCTAGGTCCATATTTGGGCTCACTGTGGGAGCTTGAATTGTAACTTTGTTCGAAATGAGGAATTTTCTTAAAAAATCTTCTTCTTCAGATCCAGCAGTCCGAATGGTTTGATATGTGGTGAGTAGCATCCTTGGGGGGGGGGGGGGGGGGGGGGGGGGGGGGGGGGGAAGGGGGGATTCAAGTGTGTTAAAACCAAGTCCATGGGTCCATATGTGGGCTCCCTGTGGGAGCCCAAATTATAACTTAGTCAATATGAGGAATTTTTCTTTAAAAATCTTCTTCTTCAGATTCCGCAGTTGGAATGTTTTGATATTTGGCATGGAGCAACCTTGGGGGCTGAGATTCAAGTTTGTTCAAGCCAAGTCCCTTGGTTCATATTTGGGCTCACTATGGGAGCCTGAATGACAACTTAGTTCAAAATGAGGAATTTTCTTTAAAAATCTTCAGATCCAGCAGATGAATGCTTTTGATATTTTTTATGCAGCATCCTTAGGGGGGTAAGATTCAAGTTTGTTCAAGCCATGTCCCTAGGTCCATATTTGGGCTGATTGTGGGAGCTCGAATTGTAACTTGGTTCAAAATGAGGAATTTTCTTTAAAAATCTTCTTCTTCAGATCCAGCAGTCGGAATGTTTTAATATTTCGTGTGCAGAATCCTTAGGGGTGTGAGATTCAGGTTTGTTAAAGCCAAGTCCATGGGTTCATATATGGTCTCCCTGTGGGAGCCCGAATTATGACTTAGTTCAGTATGAGGAATATTCTTTAAAAATCTTTTTTTAGATCCACTGGTCAGAATATTTGGATATTTGGTTTCAGCTTTTCTTAGGAGGAGCAGATGCAACTTGTGGAAATCAATTCTCTGGGTTGATATTTAGGCTACCATGTCAGGTGAGCGCCCTCAGGCCCCCTGGGGCCTCTTGTTAGAAGGACACTCAATTCATTTGACAACTCATCCCCTGAGTTCCAATATGTTCTATGTGCCAGTAGGCACATAGAACATATTGGAACTCAGTGGACGAACTATCAACAAATATAACACATTTAATCATCAACTAAATTGGTGAGGGGAACCCGTGTTACTATTTTCAGCTATCGCTAATGATTCACTTGTAATTGCGGTGCGTGATTTGTAGAAAATTCCAGTGAAATTCCGCTTCTATTTAAAAACAGTCTATCAATGATTTCCATTCCGCACGTGTGTGTGGGACAGATTATCATTTTCCGCATGGTTTAGTGTTGCTGTAGATGGGGATTTCATGGAACAGGTGTGCAATAATATTGTCAGTAAACTTTTAAGAAATGTAAATAACAACATTACTCACTTAATGCTTAAAGGCCTAATTTCAACTTTGAACACGTTTTTTTTTTTTGCAACAGACCAGGTGCCCCTACATGCAGTCTTTGGGTCAACTCACAAGTTACTCTCTAAGCACCTTAGTAGTTGTTTTTGGGCAAGTCTTGGCTGCCTATACAGGCAACCAAGACTTGCCAAAAACAGCAGCAAAGCAACATGCAGCTAAAATACAAGTTAACAGTGAATTTGAAATACTGTGTCCACTTGATAATTTTAGATTTCAAACATTTTTACCTGAAAATTGGTAATATTTGGTAATTGAATCTCATTCTTGTGAAATCACCATTGAACTCCAAACAAAACTATAAGGTTCAAATGTTCCTACTGTGTTCTGACGAAATACAAATACTATTTTCTAATTGTTTTAAATCATTTCAGGTAGTATCTGATGAAAATGGATCAAAAGGTTATGGTTTTGTAAATTTTGACACTGAAGAGGAGGCAAGAAATGCAATTGAAAAAGCTAAAGGCATGGAAATAAATGGCAAGAAAATGTATGTAAACAATATTATCACATAATAACCATTAAATAGCTGATTATACGAGGTATTGTGTATGCCACATCTAATACATTGATGTGACAACGTAGTGAGTGAGTTGCTTTCAGGAGTAGAATTGAATTAATATTCTCTTATTAGCTTAACTTGACAAAGTCAAGATAAGCTATTGCCATCACACGTGTGGAAGTCTGTGAGTCTGTTAGTCTGTGAGTCTGCTAGTCTGTTCACATTTTCCTTTTAGCACAGGCTACACCCTGTAGTTCTTGTCTGATCATCACGAAATTTCATTTGAAGGTTTGGGGTTATGTCTAGATGAGAACATCCCCTTTTGGTCACAATCGGTCAACCGGTATGGCTGCCCAAGCCCAAAACCCGAAAACCATTAGCACAGTATTTATGAAGGGATTTCATTGTAACTTGGTAGGATGCCTCTGTATAATGCCTGGATGAGAACCGTGATGGCTGCCCAAGCCTGAAACCCAAAAACTTTTAGCACAGTCTGCAGGTCATATTTAATGTGGATGGATTTCATTGTAACTTGGTAGGATGACTCCAGATGATGTCTAGATGAGAACTTCCCCTTTTGGTCATGATCTGTCAACTGTGACGACTGCCCGAGCCCAAAACCCGAAAACATTTAGCACAGTCTACAGGTCATATTTATGAAGGGATTTCATTGTAACCTGAGAGGTTAACTTCATATAATGTCTAGATGAGAACATCCCCTTTTGGACGTGATTGGGCAACTGTGACGGCTACAGGGGCCCAAAGCCCGAAAACCTTTTGCACAGTCTACAGGTCATATTTATGAAGGGATTTCATTGTAACATGGTAGGATGACTCCAAATAATGTCTAGATGAGAATGGCCCCTTTTGGTCGTGGTCATTCAGCCTTTATGGCTGCCCGAGTCCAAAAACCTTTAGCATAGTCTATAGGTCGTATTTATGGAAGGAGTTCATTGTATCTTGTTAGGTTGACTCCACATAATGCCTAGATGATGACATCCCCTTTTGGTTGTGATTGGTCAACTATGACGGCTACAGGTGCCCGAAGCCCGAAAACCTTGAGCACAGTCTCCAGGTCATATTTATGAAGGGATTTCATTGTAACTTCATTGTAACTTCGTAGGATCACTCCAGATGATGCCCAGATGAGAATGTCCCCTTTTGGTTGCGACCATTCAACCATGATGGCTGACTGAACCCGAAGCCCCAAAACCTTTAGCACAGTCTACAGGTCATATTTATGAAGGGATTTCATTGTAACCTGGTAGGTTGACTTCATATAATGTCTAGATGAGAACGTCCTCTTTTGGACATGATTGGGCAGCTGTGACGGCTACAGGGGCCTGAATCCTGAAAACCTTTAGCACAGTCTACAGGTCATATTTATGAAGGGATTTCATTGTAGCTTGGTAGGATGACTCCAAACAATGTCCAGATGAGAACGTCCCCTTTTGGTCGCAATCATTCAGCCTTGATGGCTGCCCGAGCCCAAAACCCCAAAACCTTTAGCATAGTCTATAGGTCGTATTTATGTAAGGATTACATTGTAACTTGTTAGGTTAGGTTGACTCCATATAATGCCTAGATGATGACATCCCCTTTTGGTCATGATTGGTCAACTGTGGCGGCTTCAGGGGCCCAAAGCCCGAAAACCTTGAACACGATCTACAGGTCATATTTATGAAGGGATGTTCATTGTAACTTGCAGGATCAATCCAGATGATGCCCAGATGACAGCATCCCCTTTTGGTCGTGATCATTCAACCATGATGGCTTCCTGAGCCCCAAACCCAAAAACTTTAGTACAGACTTCAGGTCATATTTGTGAGGGGATTTCATTGTAACATAGTAGAATGACTCAATATAATGTCGAGATGAGGACGTCCCCTTTTAGTAGTAATCAGTCAACTGTCATGGCTACACAGGCCTGAAGCCCGGAAACCTTTAGCACAGTCTACAGGCCATATTTATGAAGGGATTTCAATGTAACTTGATAGGAGGACTCGTTTTGGAATAATTTCACTGTAACTTGGTAACTTTTGTTGACATACATTAACTGTGAGGGCCGCATACATTAACTGTGAGGTCATAATAACCCACACCTCCGCCCTTTAGTACAGTGTACACCTCATATTATTTTTATTAAAAACACAGCATACAGGGAACAGAAATTAACACTGAACATTATCCTTTTCATCAAACACAACATACAGACGAGTTAAGCAACAGTGTCATTGACACTTTCATTTTTCATTAACTGTTTATTTAATACAAATAGTTGGGAGTGCTGGCTCAGTAGGTAGAGATGCAGGCTGCAAGCAGAGCAGTCCTTGTTTCGAATCCCACCTGCGGCAACTGAATTATGTCCTCATGTAAGACACTTCACCTCCATTGCCCACGTGGGGGCATGGTGGTGTTGCACACTAAGGCATACCGTATGTCGATGGTGCACCTGTCTTCAATCAATGCTAACCCTGCTTGTGTAGAGTTAGTATGTTTGGGAGCTGACAGTTGCTCGCCATTGCTCGGTGGTTCTCTTTGGGTACTTCGGCTTCCTCCACCCGTTAAACTGTCGTAGTCATGATTAGACATTGTATGACATATGTAAAAAACATTTCTTGAATAACTGAATATTTTCATAGTTTGTCTTGAAACCCATTATTGGATCAATCTCGACAAACTTATTTGAGGGGGGCATAAGGTACGTTTTAACCCTTTAGCCAATGCACTGGACCTCAAAATTTATTATTTAATTATTGTTTTCTCAAATTTGCAAAAAAAATTCAAATAAGGCCTACAAAAATTAAAAATCTGTTTCTCAGACCCTCCCACATGATCCTTTTGACTGCTGCATGCTCTCATTTTATAACCAATGTAAACTTTAAAAAAATAAAAATTAAATGGTTTATGTTTGATATTTTACCCAAGTTAAAATTTTTTTTATAAATTTGTCCCTTGAGTGCAAGAAGGCTTTGCAATGCTTTAGCATTGCAAAGCCTTCTTGCTCTCAAGGGATGGAATACACCACTACCCATGCTATTCTGTAGATTAAGAGGCCTAAAACATAAACCAAGAACATGAACTTTTGATTGCAAAGAAATAATTACAAAAATAAAAAATAAAATAAAAAAATGCTCGCCCGCATACAATTTTACAAATAATAGCCTGAGAAACAGAAGATCGACTTTGTGGGGCCTAAACCATATCATTTGACATCTTCATTTGAACGAGCTCAATGATCGTTCCAGTGAGGGGTCACATGATATTATTTTGTTGAATTTTTTTTCAACTTCTTAATTTGTAAATTATGCGGGCGGATGAGGCCGATTCATAAAGGGTTAAAGCACAGATTGAAAAGAAATACTAATATTTGGATGGCAAGTTTTGTGAACAGCACTGTCCAGCTTTAGTTGTTACGTTAGCTATGTGATATAAAAAGAATCTCAACTTCATCATGATTTGACATGTAATGTCAACTCCTTAGGCCTAAAAAAGTTAAAAATCTGTCTCTCAGGACCCCCTGTTTGGTCATTTTGGCTGCCGCCTGCTCTCTTCTTATAACCAATGTCAACTTTAAAAAATAAAAATTAAATGGTTTATGTCTGACATTTTACCTAAGTTAATAACATTGATAAATTTGTCCCTTGAGTACAAGAAGGGTTTGTAATGCTTTAGTATTGCAAAGCCTTGTGGCACTCAAGGGATGAAATACACCACCATCCATGATATTCTGTAGATTATGAGGCCTAAAACATAAAACAAACCAATATGAACTTTTGATGGGAAAGAAATAATAAAAAAAATAAAATAAAAAACTGATGTACCATATGCTTTTTTTTATCAAAAATAGCCCAAGAAACAGAAAACCTACTTTGAGGGACCTCAGAAATCCTTTATATAACATTTAGTTTCTCCAATATGACTACCAATGTCTAAGATGATCTACAATAGTGAATGCAGTCATATGTACAGAATCGGACAACATCACAAAATACTGAACAGATGACTAGATATATAGATACATTATTTACAGCATACATAAATATACAGAATGACACACGCGTGTGAATGGGTTAATCGATATGGCACGAGTGCCTGCACAGAAGGATAAAACAAGGGGCTGCAGGTGTGTGTAGCTCTGTGTTTATTACATGCCTTCATGACTATAAAAAAAAATTATTAGAAGGAGAAGGAAACTCAGCAACTTATTTGACAACTATCAACACAAAGATCACATTTTCACGCCAACCAATTTGCGAAATTCCACAAATCCCCTGAGTTCCAATGCGTTCTATGTGCCTGCTGGCACATTGGAACTCACAGGACGATTTTAGGCTATGGCTAGGGATCTGGCCTTCGTGTGAGATGGGAGTGATTGCTCATGCAGCCCGCAAACTCTTGCAAATCTTGAAAGACGGGTGCTAAATATCACAGCCACAACAATATGTTTGGTCCATGATTAAAAACCCATTTTAGACATCACAGCTCTAAGATCAACAGATTGCTAGTTTATTTGATTAATAAAAACTAATTTTATGTAAATTCACCAGAATCTGAAGGTGTTTCTTCAATTAGTTTGAATGTTTTGGATTACCCTTTTACATGAGCCTTATTTTGCGAATGCGTTTACACTCCTGGCTCAATTGCTCGCGTAAAATTTACCCACAGAAAGGCACGAGGATTCAAATTATAATTGTGGTGTACGATTTGTAGAAAATTCCACTGAAATTTCACTTCTATTTAAAAATATTCCATCAACGATTTCTGTTCCACACAAATGGACATATTTTTATTTTCCACATGGTTTAGTGTTGCTGTAGATGGTGTTTACAAAGAACAGGTGTGTAATAAAATACAGTTCTGAATACAGATAATTCACAGATACAATAGATGGATACACTGTGGGAGGAGGTATAGCAAGATTGGCTGTCTGGTTGTCACCCAATGTAACAGATGTAGAATTGTGAACAAGCTGTGATCAAATGATTCAGCTTTTGAACATTTATATAATGCATAAGGAAGAATGGAGTTTCACTGTTTGAGTTGTTGCATTGTTGGATTGTGGGATATTGCCCAGCACAGATATCATTGGGGAGGTCAGTGGTTTCAGTTTTACAGAAAACAACCTACTTTTTGATAGAATATACCCATAGTAGCTTGGTGTACCAAATGTTCTCCACGAGTGGTGAAGTGGTGTTAACTGCGAGCCTTTGGCACGCAGTTAACACCACTTCACCACGAGTGGTGAACATTTGGTACACCAAGCTACTTTGGGTATATTTTATTTATACCATGATCATCAGATTATTAAGAGTCGCTATTATTTTTTCTCGATTTTACTGAGCACCAGGCATACATGCGAGCAAACCTGTTTTTGTTTACATGAGCATCGGTGTTAATTTTATTGCCGAAACGAAATGAAACGGAATGAAAAAAAAGAAACTGAGCCTTTTTCGTTTTAATAACATGATAACATACTATTTCAAGTTATACTTGCTTTATTAACATGAGACAATGCATGTTTGTTAATTTTTGGCATCTTATGAAGTAAACCCATTTAAAAACGTAAAAAATAATTGCCACTTCCATTTCACTCTTCGCGAGGCGACATGCGATAAATTTAGACAAGTTTGCATCCAGGTCGACGTCACCAAAGGTCAACGGGGATGTAGCTCTACTGTAGGTGTAAATTTTTACTATTGAAATCCCATTGCTGGCGTGTTCATCGCAGTTGGTGTGTAAAGCTAAAATTTATGTTATAGGCTTTTCATATAATAGGTAATCATGGTATAAATTATATTATCCACACAGTTGAAAAAATGAAGAGAATTGATTGATGTTAAAATCACAATAGGCTGTGTATAGTAATGTTGATGCACAAGATCAGGACAAAATTGACTATAAACTATCACTTTATATACAAGTGCGTAACATGAAATTGACTAATGCATCATTTGTTGATTTATCAAGACAGTGTTCATTTTTAGTAAGTTCAATAGGAAATCAAATAGGGGTTAACAAATGAAAGTGTCCTATTTTCTACAAAAGTTGGTGAGAGAGGTTCATTTGAACCTTGAAATACTTTCATCCTGGGATATTTCAGCCTTGAGATGTTTTGGTCTACTGGGATACATTTGGAATACCAGCATAATTTGATAACGTTGTGATTATTCAATCACCAAGCTACCTTTGATTGATTGGAAATACTACTACATATATAAAATTTTGGGGTGGACTTAAAAAATAGGAGCAGGTGGGAATGATAATCCTGGATTGGTTGTTATTCTGGCCTAATATTAAAAAATATAAAATACAGTGGAGTCCACTTACTTGGAGATCTCTTAATATTGTATATCCCTGTTAACTGAATATAAGTTTCCAACACAAAACCATTTACCATACCTCCAGTACAAATTGACCTGTTACCCTGACTCTCCCCAGTTTTCCTTTGGTTATAAACCTATTTGGCCTCAGTACATCCAATATTGGCGTTTAATTTATTATATCTTCTTTGACAGAGCTCATGGAGCTCTGTCAAACAAGATATAATAGAATAAATGCTAAGTTTATCTCTAGAATACAGGAAAGTGACACAATCCCTGTTAATTGAATACTCCTGTTAATTGAATAATTTTCATTGGCTGAGTGGCTATTCAATTAACAGGCTTCCACTGTACTGAAATATATAAACTGCCAGTGCTGTTCACAAAAATCAGCATTTTCAGATTTTTCTCATTGAGCTGATGAAATAGAATATGTTTTCATTTTTGGACACACAAAAACAAACTTTCCATAATCCATTCCAATGAGGGGTCATAAGCTGAGTTTAAACACTTTTTGAGAATAATACTAGGTGGTTTTGGCCATTACATTGGGTAAAGAGTTGATATAGATGAGATTTACACTAAGTCTGTACAGCACACAGGGTTAGTTACTCCGTTAATAAATGAAATTTTTTTTGCAACCAGAAAGTGTGACTAACCCTGTGCAATGCATGTATGTATTTAACTGAAAATTACGACTGAGGATTTTCAAAATGAAGTACAAGTGTGGTGTCATATGCATGTGGCGGAAACGCTGCGAGATTGAAAGCTGCCATCACCATTTGTGGTGCATGCATATCAAATGCAGTCGGGGGGGGGGGGGGGGGGGGGGGGAGGGAGGGGAGGGGGTAGGTAGGGGTGGAGGGAGAACCACACTATGAGGGAATGTTGCTTGTCCTCTATACTGCCATGTATATTTAACCCTTTACCCAACGTAACGGCCAAAACCGGCCAGCGCTATTCTCAAAACTCGCCAATTAATTTTCATTATTTTTTTCATTTTTTGTCTCAAAAACATAGGTTATGACCCCCTCATTGGAACGTGCTCGTTGAGCGCGTTCCAATGAGGGGTCATAACCTATGTTTTTGAGACAAAAAATGAAAAAAGTAGTTATTCAAGAATGTTTTTTGCAAGTGTCGTCTGCTTTTCAGGTTAGGTAAAGGGTTAACATCACATCTTAGGTACATATCGTGGATTCCTTAGAAAGCCTTTTAGTTACAAAAAGTGGATTGTGTTACAGCTTCAGTGTTTTATTGAGTTTCCCTGCATGGTTAAATAAGAAGAAATAAAAAATGAAACTGAGACTCAAGTCTTTTATTACAACCGATATCAAAACTGAAACCGAGGCAAAATTTCACAACTGAACAGCTCCAGGATGGATGCAACTGATTTGTTAGGTAAAGAGTTAATCTATGGATGTTGGTAAGTGGGTTTGTGTTACAAAAATAAATGGTGAGTTTCTTTGTTCAAAGTATTATATTTTCACTTCAGATCTGTCAGTCCATTTGAAGCAGGGAAAGAGAAAAATCTGCATGTGGGAGACAAGATGGGACAGTTCAGCAATGTGTATGTGAAAAATTTTGATGATGAAATGGATGATGAGAAATTAAGAGACATGTTTGAAAAATATGGAAAAATCATCAGTGCAAAAGTAAGGTTTGTCAACACTCAAAAGTTGTACAGTGAACAGCCACCTTGCCAGTGGAAATTATTCAATTAACACAAGTATGCAGTTAATAGGGATACAAATAAACAAAGCATTTATTCTGTATCTTGTTTGACAGAGAGCAGAGAGCTCAGTCAACCTGGGCACAATAGATTTAATGTCTGTACTGGATGCACTGAGGACAAACTGTTTTGGTGGTTGTCAGGATAATTGTTTACTACAGGCTTGCACTACAGTGGATTTCCCTAACATGGATAATATACTCTCTATTTTTGTCTTTCCCAAGCAATTAGGGAAAGAAAAGTGGTGCAAAAGCACCAAGAAAAAATAACCCAAAACTGGGTCGAGTGCAACCGGCACAGACCCAGTACGGGACGCTCTCTTCCAAGTACAACTCCACGACTTCCGTTGCCAGTGCGCATATGCGTCGCTAATGACTCATTTTTTTTTTATCTGAGACACGTGAAGGATGTGTCTCCGCCATATGCATTATGAAACAGTGATAATTCAACTCGTAGATAATGGTTTTCCTGTGACTGGAATTATGGATCTGAAGATCGTATAATAACAGGACTGTGTTTTATATATTCTCGTTAATATTTTCAACCACATTCTCGTTGTATATTATTTACTCTTCCGTTTTCGCGAATGTTTTTTCGACATCGTGTCAATGCAGTTCCACAATGAATTTTTTCGGTTGATAAATTTAATTGTTATTGGAGTTAGGTGTCAATCAGGGACTGTCTAGACAGGATTTCTTCACTCTGTTGAGGGCTGAATTTCTGTTTTTTTCTGTCCCTGTCGGCCATCTGGGTTCTGTCGTTTACCCACCGTTTTTTTCTGCCACCTTCTCTCGTAGTTGAGGGTGTTCTTCTACTTTCTGTATCTGTTGAGTTCACCTTTTTCTTCTACTGCTCTCACCTCTGTTTTTTCCGGTTCGGTTCCTTTAGGGCAGTTCCTTTTGCCCTCGCCTTGGTGCGTTCTCGTGGCTGTTTCATCCGCACCCGCGGGTGGTGTGGAACACTGTCGTTTCATTTCCTCCCGACTCGACCACGTCTGGTGTAAGTTATACCCCCTCCCTGGGGGATGTCCAATTCCTCCTGCACCCGCAAGGGGGGGGGAGGGGGAGGGAACACGTCTGGTGACAATTACTCCCCCTCCGTGGGGGATGTGCAGCTCCTCCTGCACCAGCGGGGGGGGGGGGGGGGGGGGGGGGGACACTGTCGTTTCGGGGCCACCCAATTCATCTGGTGAGAGTTATCACCCTTCCGAGGGGGATGTGCAGGTTTTTTTACCGTGGTGGATACTGCGGGAGCTGTTGGATTTCTGGTGAAGAGATGCTTGGTTCCGGGACTATGCGCCTTCTCCAGTCGATGTCTGAGGCTGTCACTAGGGTTGTGACTCCTCCTTTGGAGGCCGAGCTAGGTGGCTCTCTCCCCTTTTCCGCCAGTTCCAACAGCTCCCATCGTATCTGCTGCTACTGCTGTTCCGTCTACAAATTCATCGGGCACCGTTTGTTGCTGGCCTCCGGCTTATCCCTGCAAGGGTCTGCAGGGATGTCTGTAGTGTGGTTGTGGGGTATCGGCCTCAGCCTTCCCTGACTTCAACTCGGCGAAGTCGGAAGTGGCTGCCGACTGAACCCCCTACTGTGTCCTCTCAGCCGCTGAGCACAGTAGTTTTATACCTGCAGTGGTCTGCAGCAGTGTCTGGGAGTGAAGACATGGGGGTATTGGCCTCTGCCTTCCCTGACTTCAACTCGGCGAAGTTGGAAGTGGCTGCTGGCCAGACCCTCTACTGTGGTCTCTGTGTCGTTGAGTACCACAGTTTTGTCATTGGCATTTTCCATCCACTCATTCTGGTCACACGGCCAGTTTTGCAGGACCAACGCCTTCTGTGCAGCCTGGACCTTCTGCCCTGCAGAGGTCTGCGGCAACTCTCCCGAGTTCCCGCTATGTTGATTCTCGGGGTGTGTCGTACCCATATACACGTCTGCCCTCAGATGTTTCGGCTGCCGCCCATCGCCCCGCTTCGGGTGTATTGGAGGATCGTGACCCTTCACTAGTTAAGAGGGTCAGGTGTGAAGCCACTTTGCTGGTTCATTCCCATGTCGAACCGGCTGGTACGGGCAGTGAGCTTAGGGAGGCCCTCTCCTTACTCACTCAGGTTCTGTCCAAGAGCCTTCCCGTTGCTTCCAGCCAGGCCGCGATCATCGGTCGTGCGCCTACAGCCTGTGCAGCAACCTGCTTCTGGGCATCTTCGACCGGAGCCAGTCAGGTGGTTGAAGCATTTTCTGCATTGGACTCTAAGCTGAGTTCCAAGGCTATGAAGGCTCCGTTCTTCACCAGGGTTGACACCTTTTTGCCTCCGGTGCTTTATCGTTACTACGATTTCGCCAATCCATCAGTCTGCCAGACTTTGACGGTTTTGGATCAGGACTCCAATTCCCTCGGGCTTTCCAAGCCCAAGTCGGCCGTCATTCCTATGACGACTCTGGAGTCCATGTTGGGCTTATCGAGAGAAATGCTGGGTATGCTTTCTCTCTCCAATCACGTCGTATCTGCCTCCAGATAGATTTGACGATGTACAGGCTCCTTTGCGTGTGCTGTCCAAGGCGCTCATGCATCTTGCTCACACGCATGTCTGTGACACGGCTATTTTGGAACTAGTTTGAAGGGACTCTGTGCTGGACACAGGCCGATCCCTTCCTGGGCGCAGCGCGCTGATCTTCGATCTGCTTCTTTAGCAGGTCCGCAACTGTTCCATGGGTTCCATGTAGACGGTCCAGGTTGACATCCTACACCATTCCAAAGATCAGCTGCTGCTTCGTCAGCTTGATCAGCCTTCTAGGGGAGGCAGGGACCCCGTTCAAAGCCTAACAAGTACCCTTCTGCTTCCTCTGCGAAGCAAAGGGCTGATCCTTCTGCCACCACTTCTACTTCTTACTCATGGGGTAAGGGTAAGTGCCGGCAGGCTAGAGGGAAGTCTCGGATTCTTCATTCAGTAGAGGAGGTGGTTTCTCCTCTCGTGGGTCTCTTCGGGGCTCGAACTGAAGGTCCTCACCTCGATTCGTCCAGGTTGGAGGAAGGATAGCAGAGTTCGCAGACCATTGGGCCACCATCACATCCGATCCTTGGGTGTTAGATGTTGTTTGGTCCGGGCTGCGAATATCCTTCCGAAGGCACCCCACTCTGTCCAGAGTGCCTCTTCCAACCACAGTTCCTTCAGACGTTTTATGTCGGGAGCTTTTGTCCACGGAAATAGACAATCTCCTGGCCAAGGGGGCGATCGAGGTCATCAAGAACATTCAGTCAGTGGGTTTTTATTCCCACCTGTTCTTGGTGCCGAAGAAGGGTGGCCGACTCTGACCGGTTATCGATCTGAGTATCCTGAACCAGTCTATCATTGCTCCCAAGTTCAGCATGGAGGCTTTCAGGTCGGCCCGCCATTCCATTTCCCAGGGAGATTTCGCTTCCAGCATCGACCTGCAAGATGCTTACTTTCACGTTCCGATTCATCAGGTGTCGCGGAAGTATCTCAGGTTCGCTTTTCTGGGGCGAGTTTACCAGTTGAAGGCCATGCCTTTCAGCCTCAACCTGGCTCCTTGGGCCTTCACCCGACTGATGTCGCATGTGATAGCCTTCCATTGCACACAGTCTAGGGTGACTACTTCGGCACATCTAGATGATATCCTCCAGAGGCATTCCAATGCTGCCTTACTGGAGTTGGATGTCGACACTCTGTTGAGCTTTCTCACGTCGCTTGGATTCAGAGTCAACGAGGAGAAGTCGGATCTGGTCCCTTCTCAGTCGTATTGTCATCTGGGGATGGCCTTCCGCACTCAGTTCAATACGGTGGCGGTTCCCCAGGCCAGGGCTGTGATTCTCTCAGCTTTTTCTCTGACTCTGTTCCCAGTCCACATCCGTGACAGCACAGGGTATTCTCCGGCTGCTCGGTCTCTGCGGTTCGGTGATGGATCTCATTCCTCTAGGTCGGCTGCATGTCAGACCTCTCCAACACTTCCTGCTCAGTCGTTAGAGGCTGAATGTCGATTCTCTGGATCTGGTGCTTCAGTTACCACAATCTCTTATCCTCACCTTCTCCACTGGACGAATGTTCAGTGGATCACACAGGGTGTACCGTTGGACTTACCCATGTCCGATCGCATTCTGACGGCAGATGTCAGCGATCTCGGATGGGGTGCGACGTTGGATCCTCTAGGTCTTTCCCTTCATGGGATGTGGGACCAGGATCGGGCATCTCTACACATCAACCAGAAGGAGCTTCTTGCTCTTCTTCTGAGTTTCAGGCAGTGGATCCCTCACCTGTCGAATCGTCAGGTCCTTCTGTTGTTCGACAATTCGACAGTGGTTGCTTACATTCGGAACCAGGGTGGCACACACTCGGTTTCAATGTACGAATTGGCTCGGGATCTTCTACTGCTCGCTCAGGATGTCAACACCAGGGTGGTTGTTCGTCACATTTCCGGTTGTCTGAACGTCCTAGCTGACTCCCTGACCCCACGGGGCAGGTTCTTTTCCACCGATTGGATGCTCCACATGGCGGTGTTCCATCGATCTCTTTGCGACTCGTTGGAACCATCAGGTGGACACTTTCGTGTCCCCGTGTCCAGATGCTCTGGCTTTCGCCGTGGATGTTCTGGCCCTCCTTTGGGACGGACTTGTCGGCTACGCCTTCCTGCATGTTCCAATTCCGCCTCAGGTTCTAGCCCAGATATGAACCTGCAGTCGTCAAATCCTTTCAATCACACCCCTGTCGCCTCGGTGGGTGTGGATCAATCTGCTCCACTCTCTGTTAGCGGCGGTTCCGGCATGTCTCCCTCTACGTCGCGACTTTCTTTGCCAAAGTCGCCCGAGGAGGTTTCAAGTTGACCCAACTTCATTGTGCCTTCGCACATGTCTTTTATCGGGTCCTGTCTCCTCCGTAGTGGGTTTTCGAGACAAGCAGTGGAGTTACTTTTCTTCTTCAAGGAGGCACTCACTCCACTGGTTTAGCCTCTGTGGCTAAGTTGAAGGTTCTGTCGATGGTGTGCGATCACTCTGTTGCTTCTGTCACTGCTTCGATCACACCGCTTGCGGAGTTTCTGGTATATGTTTGTTTCTGGGGGTCTCCAGCAATGGGTACAAGTCCATGCTTTGGAGACCTTTTTCATATGTGGTACCGCATTGTTTCGACACTCTTCCTTGCCTCTCCATGCTTGTTCAGCTCTTTTCCTTGAAAAGGCCTAGGACTTTGCAGTTTACTCCAAGATGGACACTTTCTTGGGCGCTGCTCTGCTTGGGGGTGGGGGGCATTCATGCCTTTATCCTGGATGGATATGCATTTTCTCACATGCCCGATCTCTCCTGCATCTATTTCTCGATGGATTTGTCTTGCTATTCGTGCAGCTTCCGCTCGTCTAGCTACTGGTGATTGTATTGCCAATTGTTTTTTTCTGCCACAAGGTGCGTGCATTGTCTTCCTCTTGGGGCTTTTACTAACTCCGTCATGTTGTCGGATGTTATACTGTTAGCCTACTGGAGAAATGCTACCTTCTCCATTTATCTGCAACAGTTGCAGGAGCTGACAGAGGACCTCTGTCCTACGGGCCCTCTTTCTTCTGCTCAGGCTGTTGTCTATCCCAGCCATTCAGCCTTTTACAGGGTCAGTTCCAGCTCCGTGCTGTTACTGCCCTTTCTGTCTGTGCGTCGCACTTCACCATACGCCTCATCTTTCATTGTCTTTTACTAATGCTTGTGATGCTATGGTTGATAAGCCTCGGGACATCTTCCGTCTGTTCACGGTTCCAGTGCACTCGGGTTATGTTTAGGGTTGGTTATGCGATTCCCTCCGGCCTATTGTCTATTCAGCCTGTAGTAAACAATTGTGGGTAGGTTGATAAGAAATTTAAATTTTATAGTAAATTTCCTTTCTTATTATACCTACCACAATTGTTTACATGGAGGCCCTCCCATCTTCTTATACGGGTAAGAATCCTTCCTCCCTGCTGATCACATAACTCTAACATTGGCGGATTCAAAGAGAATGAGTCATTAGCGACGCATATGCACACTGGCAACGGAAGTCGTGGAGTTGTACTCGGAAGAGAGCGTCCTGTACTGGGTCTGCGCCAGTTGCACTCGACCTAGTTTTGGCTTATTTTTTCTTGGTGCTTTTGCACCACTTTTCATTCCCAAATTGCTTGGGAAAGACAAAAATAGAGAGTACATTATCCGAGTTAGGGAAATCCACTGTAGTGCAAGCCTGTAGTAAACAATTGTGGTAGGTATAATAAGAAAGGAAATTTACTATAAAATTTAAATTTCTTGACATATTACAAGCTTTTTTATTCATTTAACAGGAGTTTACTCTATAACCTACATGAAATTAATGGTCAAATTTGTACTGAAGGTACAGTGAATGGTTTTGTGTCTGGAAATTCTCTTCAATTAACAGGGTTATTCAATTGAGAGATATCTATTTAAATGGGTTCCACTGATGGTTTTCTAAAATTGAAATATTCTTCTGGATTTGCATAGTGATTTTCGAATCAATTTTCAACTATAGCTAATCAATTTCACATGACAAAAACATATAAATAATAGGAAATGCCAATCAAAATTTGTCCAAGTTAGTAAACTGCTATTCAATTTTTAAAAATTAATAAATCGACCCCTGTATTTCCACTAAAGGTTTGCAGAGTTCATTACACTTCATTTTCCAAATTCATTATTCAGATGGGCGGAGGGATGGGTGATGGGCATAACCTTTCTCATTAGTGAGATAACTTAGAGCAAATATCAGTGGAATTGGTCAGTATTTGGTATGTGAGACTTTCTTAACAATGTCTTGATGAGTTCGAAAACTGGTACGGGTTGGCCATGCTGAGCAGAGTTATGGCCCTTAATTAGTTAATTTTTGCCTGTTTTCAGCTTGTTAACACGATAACTTGAACAATTAGCAATGGATTCAGTCAATATTTGGTATGTGAGACTTTCTTAACAATGTCTTGAATGAACTAAAAAACTGTGATGGTTTGGCCATACTGCACAGAGTTATGGCCCTTAGTTAGTAAATTTTTGTCTGTTTTCAGCTTGTTAGCATTATAACTTGAACAAATGTTAATGGATTTGGTCAAAATTTGGTATTTGAGATTTTTTTTCAGTTTTACAAATCTGATAAAGAAATTCATATAAAATCACAACTCAATCTAGACCCACTATTTACAAGTGTCATTTGTTATTGGTGTTTGGTGCAGCATTGAGAACAAATCTTATTATACCTCCCACAACAAGTTGTGGTGGGGGTGGATGGCAGACATATTAAGCTAATAAATTGTAAAATAGTGAGATTTCTGAGCAAAAATAGTGAGATTTTAATTTTTAAATGACTCAAAGAGTAAAATTTCTTAACCCCCTGCACACTGATGTAAAAATCGCAGAATTTCAGGCTACTAATTTTTCCCATGATGCAACTAGAAATTTAATCAATTCAGTCTTGTTTGACAGAGCTCATTGAGCTCTGTCAAACAAGACTGAATTGATTAAATTTATAGTTGCATTATGGAAATAATGGCTACTTGAAATTTTGGTATTTTGACATCAGTGTGCAGGGGGGTAATTTTAATAGTGAGATTCTGTTAAAAATCTGTTTTAGGCTCATTTAACAAAAATTCATTCTGGAAAATAGTGAGTCTCCCTCTAAAATAGTAAGACTTCACATGTCTGTATGGGAATGGCATCAGAAGTCCATATCATAACATGTAAGCTGATTTCAGAAGTAGAATTGAATTAATCTTCTCTTATATTACATTAACTGTTTACCTAATACAAATAGCAGACGACAGTTGCCAAAAAACAACATTTCCTGAATAACTTAACATTTTCACTTTTTGGCTCAGAAACATAGCGTATGACCCGCCATTAGATGAGCTCATTCCAATGAGAGGCGATAAGCTATGTTTTGAAGGCAAAAGTTGAAAAATAAATAAAATTTGTTTGCCGATTTTGTGAATAGCACTGGCCACTTCAGTAATTACATTAGGTAAAAAGTTAAATTACACATTATATGATAAAGAAAATCTCAAAATTCATCTTACATAATATTTGTGAACTTCATTCACTAAAATCTATCTTGAGCTTCAGTAAACCTTGTCTCAGATCAATTTTAGTGAACTTGGTACAGAAATTTCATATGAAATGGCAACTCACTAGAAATCCTCTACATCCAACCTAATAGATGGTGGTATTCACAGAAAAGTACTTTTCAAACTTTATTAATTTTTCAAAAAACATAGTTCATGTCCCATCATTGGAATGAGCTTGTTGTGATCTTTTCAACAAGAGAATCCTAAGCTATGTTTTTAGCAGTAAGAAATGAAAACTGTAGTGATTCAAGCCTTTTTTGTGCAAATGATTTAACTTCTTGCATGCTGGTCGCAGATATTCCTGACCAGGTGAGCAAATCTTTTGACACCAGAATGAGTATAATTTTAGCATTTTTTAACCAAACTTTCCTCTATAAATTGAATCAATGTATTGAATGGTGATTTTGAAGTTGAATTTTCATGAATTTTTCATCAAATCTAGTCATGGCTGCTTCAAAGCAGCCATGACTAGATTTAATAAAAAATACTTTTAGAAATACTCAGCAGGTTAAAGGTTAATGTTGTCTTCTGTTCATTTTAAGTAAAGAGTAAAGAAAGGTTTCAAGCTTATTTTTTAACATTTTGCAGGTAATGGTTGATGATTCAGGAAAGACGAAAGGCTTTGGATTTGTGAACTTTGAGGAGCAAGAAGCTGCTGAGAAGGTAAATGAAATGAGATGAAACTTTTATTTGCAGTATATAGATAACAAACAATTACAAATATTGTAACTGAAGATATACAGAAAATATATACTGCATGGAAATGACAGCCAGCCTGGCTGTCTTCCTGTCATTCCCTTATATAAAACAGGAATAGAAATTTTGACACCAAGAGTTACCTGGTAATATGATTGTGCGCATTATAATAATTTGAAGGGGCTGACACAAGTCAGACACTGGGCGAGTTCTGCGAGCGATGCCAGGAGGCGATGTTGGCATAAACATCTCCTTACCTCTGGATTTATCTGAACATTGCTCAGGGACATGGCATGAAGTAAAGTGAAACATTGCTAAATCATTTTTTGTAGTCTATTTCTGCTGAACAAATATGATAGGAGCCGGTTCCCACCTTCGTACATCAATACTAAGAAAAATAACATAGTTGTAGAAAGATAACATAGTTTTATTTTCTACTAAACAATAGTTTATCGAAAAAATCGCAGAAAGATAGAAATTGTATCCCCCACTGTGAAGATATAGAAATGTTCACTTTCACGGTATCAATCAAAATGTCAGCTTTCATTTATTTATTTATTTATTTATTTATTGCTGTTTAAGGTCACATACTTATGCACAATGGCTAATTGTGACTGTTGGTGGCTTTCAAAGCATCACTTCAAGGTGAATACGAGTCAAATTATCACGGAAATGATCAATTTTTACTAAAAACGTATAATGAAAAGAAAATTGTGTTTTTGATTGGATACTGATCATTTCCAACAATAATTCAGCACCTATTCACCTTGAATTGATGCATGAAATCTGCCATTTGAATCAGATTGCAAGATGCTACCTGTTCTGAATATCAATCAAAGCATTTCCATGTATCAATGCGCTGTTTACTTTTATGCATCAATTCATATTTGAAATGAGAGTGGAATTATCGATAGAAATGATCAGATTCTTATAAAAAGCGTAAAATAAAAAGAAAATCTAGTGTTTTTGAGTTGATACCAAAACTTATACTTGTGACCAAGACCAATGGTCATTTTGGCTCGCGCAAGCACTCACGAAAAATAAACATTTGTCTCAGTCACTCATGAGATCATTTTTGGTATCCACTCAAAAACTAGATATCTTCTATGTACACTAACATTATTTTTATAATACATGTATAGCCACAAATTTTCAGTTTGATGGAAACCTTGATAAATAAATAAGTCAGATAAATTACAGAAGTATCCATGAGGAAAAACAATGTAATATATCTTCCTTAAATTAGGCCTAAGAAAGTTAAGAATCTGTTTCTCAGGCCTCTCCATGTGGTCATTTTGGCTGTCGCATGCTCTCTTTTTATTACCAGTGCAAACATAAAAAATAGAAATGAAATTCTTTATTTCTGATATTTTACCCAAGTTAATAAAACTGATAAATTTGTTCCTTGAGTGCAACAAGGCTTTGCAATGCTAAAGCGAAATACACCAGCAATCATGCTATTCTGTAGATTATGAGGCCTAAAACACAAAACAAACCAAGAACATGAACTTTTGATGGCAAAGAAATAATCACAAAAATAAAAAATAAAATAAAAAAATGCCTGCTCACATGCAATTACACAAAAATGGCATGAGAAACAGAAGATCTACTTTGTGGGGCCTTAACTTAAATATTTACTTATTTTGAGAATTTTTTTTATTTCCACAGTTTTCAGAGTCAAGACTATATATGAATTACTGGTGCCACCTGTTTCTTCATCCATTCACAATTTTTCTCTGTGCAACTACAGGAGAGCCCATTTAAATGGATAACTCTTAATTAAATAACCCTGTTAAGTGCATATAACTTCCAAACACCAAGCCATTTACCATACCTTCAGCACAAATTTGACCATCCAGTTGCATATTGAGTGGATTCCTGTTAATCCCTTCACTGCTGTGCAATTTGGTTATACCCTGTGCTGAACCATATATTGGGGGAAGATGGGAGAAAATGAAAACAATGGAAACAAATTGAAAACACTGGGAACTACTTATTTGTGAATTTAAAATTGTTAGGACATATCTGAATGTGGCATTCTCGTTCAGACACTTGTCAATGAAAGGGTTAAACAGTGCTATTACCTGTTTACATGATGAGCCCCCCCCCCCCCCCCCCACACCCCCACACTCCCAAACTGGAAAAGACATATGTTTCGAGGGCACTACTACCAGTGATATTGAACCCCTCAGGTTCTATGCTACCATTTTCCACATGAATTTAGCTCCCATTTGGTGAACTTCTTCCTTTTTTTTCAAGGCATAATTATGTTTCAAGAAAGGTAACTCTAACTCATAGCTGAGTCTGTTTTTGTTTTGGGTATTTCAATAAAAAACGAAAAATAGGGGAACAAATGGATGATGTGATATCATCTTTAATGTACATTTTTTACAATGTACTTTATATAGAGAGTAATCGGTTGACTGGACTGGTTACGTGAAATAATTCATGAGAGGTGAGGGACGTTGTACAAACACGAGTGCCCGAATGCTGCACGAGTGTTTTACAATATAGTCCCTCGCCTCGAATGAATTATTTCACGTAACCAGTCCAGTCAAGTGATTACTCTGTTTATTACTTTTCAATATTAACGATAATTATGTTATTTAACCCTTTACCTAACGTAATGGCCAAAACCGGCCAGTGCTATTCTAAAAAATCACCAATTAATTTTCATTATTTTTTAATTTTTTGTTTCAAAAACATAGGTTATGACCCCTCATTAGAAGGAGCTCGTTGAGCTCGTTCAAATGAGGGGTCATAACCTATGTTTTTGAGACAAAAAATGAAAATAATAGTTATTCAAGAAATTTTTTTGCAAGTGTCATCTGCTTTTCATGTTAGGTAAAGGGTTAAAAAAACAAAAAGCAATGAAGTCCCCATTACACCATGGCAAAGCATCTTTGTTTGCATGAGCACGGATATGTGGCCTAATTGTTGATTGCATAATTCCCTCCTTTAGTTATCGTTTATAATCAAACCTGGAAATCCCAGTAAATCACACTTTGGAAAGTAATAAATTGAAAATAACAATGTGTGGGGTAGTACGGTGACTCTGTGGTTATGGCATTGGGCTTCAAACCGAAAGATTCACATTTCTCTCTCTATCAGGGTTAACTAAGGCATACTGTAAGTCGACGGTGCACTTGTCTTCAGCCACTGCTAATGCTGCTTGTGTTGAGTTAATACATTGGGGAGTCTAACTGCTCTGTGGTTCTCTCCACATACTCTGGTTTCCTCCACCCATAAAACTGTCTGACACGAGATGGCCCTGGCTGTCAAAAGTGTAAAAAAAAACAACAATGTGGTATGGTATCCCTTTGATGTATATGTGTGCAATATCTCAGTATGGACTTATAACACAGGACATAAAAAGGGTTAATTGAGCAAAAAGCTTGTAATCTATTACTCTGACAACCACTGAATTCCTCATATTTGTTGACATATTTAGAATCAGTAGTCAGCACATCCAAGGAAGGCATTTAATCTAAAATCCATCAGCTCTGTCGAATAAGGTATAATAAAATAATAACTGGAATACAGGAAAATTACTAAATTCCTGCTAAGGCCTAAAAAAAGTTTTTAAAAAATCTGTTTCTCAGGCTCTCCCACATGGTCCTTTTGGCTGCCGCATGCTTTCTTTTTATAACCAAAGTAAACTTAAAAAATAAAAATCAACTGGCTTGGGCTTGAAAAAGTAAAAACAATGTTTCTCAAGTCCTCCTGCATGGTCCTTTTGGCTGCCACATGCTCCCTTTTTATAACCAGTGCAAACTTAAAAAAATTAAAATTAAATGGTTTATGTCTGATATTTTACCCAAGTTAATAAAATTGATAATTTGTCCCTTTAGTGCAACAATAGTCGCCCACATGCAATTTTACAACAACAAAAATGGTCTCAGAAGGAGAAGATCTACTTTGTGGGCCTAATTGACACCTCTTATGTTGTGAGATAAAGGGTTAATTATGCTTATATTTTGAAAGGCATGTTCATGTTTAAATGGATTTGAAATTGATGGAAGACCCTTGTATTGTGGCAGAGCACAGAAAAAAGCAGAAAGACAAGCTGAGCTTAAAGAAGATTATGATAAGCTGAAAATGGAGAGAAAAACTCGCTCTCCAGGTGTGAATTTGTATTTGAGCAATTTGGATAAAACTATTGATGATAAGCGAATTAGAAAGGAATTCTCACGGTTTGGAACAATTACAAGTGCTAAGGTAAAGTTAATGGAACAGAAAGAATTCTGCACAGACATCATCGGCCAGTAAAATTTCTGGTGAAGCTTCAGAAGTACAAAGATGCCTTCTTGTTTGAAACTCATACTCTAACCTCTGGTCATTCGATTGCATTTTGTATTCCACATAAAAAAAATGCAGCTTTGGAATTTTGAGCTGCTTCCTGAAAAATCTTTTATTGAATGCGTCAAAGTACCTCTGAAACGCCACCCCCATACTATCCCTACCCTCACCTCACACCTATTTTTTTTAGCAGCTAGAGGCTCTACCATGCAATACATTGTCTTTGATAACATAGTTTTAGGCCATACAGGTGTGCGATTTGTTTCTTATCCGTTTACCCAATACACAAGATATCAAAATTTATTATTTCAGTTCTTATTTTTTCATATATTTTTATACTGTACCAATGACCCAGACTTAGCTGGTGCTAACTCTAACAAAACCAGGGCCAAACACAAATTTTGCCCCCCAATCCCCAAAATTTGCATCCAAAACAAAAAGAAATCATGTCCTAAAGGACCTCCATACTACGCCTCTACTGCGCATGCGCAGTGACGCAGACGTCCTGAAATTGGCGCCAATTATCATTCTCTGTTTGGCCCTTCATCAGTCAACATCTCACTGATCTTTGTGCTTGTAAATCTCAGTTTAAAGGATGCCAGACACGTAATTTTTGGAGAAAATGTGATTCTAAGGAGGATAGAAGGAGGAGAGGAAAAAGAAGTGACAAAAAATAATCAGGGCTGTACTTAAAATTTTTTGATGAAATTATGTTAAGTTGCCTATTTTCGAGGCATGGGCCTCTTGTTGTCATTCTTGCTAAATGTTGCACTGCTTATTCAGTGTTTCCTCTTCCCTAGCCTTCTAAAGTCCCCCCTTGCAATTCTCTCATGCTTTTGGCATATTTTTGAGAAAGTTCATTTCTAAAATTTCCTGGGAGAGTTGCTTGGTTACAGAATGTTTTCTGTTATTTTCCCCATAGTTACGTTTTCACCCATGGGTGTATAACGTTGTGTTCTGCATCTTCCATCTGATGTTCTGCAGATTTTCCCCTGGGAGTCTCTGTTTTGCATCAGATAGAGTGTAATTTGATGACTGATTCCGGGCCAGTTTTTTCAGTGCCTGGAGTCATGTTTTCTGGTGTTTTACACTGTTTGTTTACATTGGCAACAGACTTTTTTTGAGGGGGGCTGTTTGCCTTTGCTGTAGTTTATCTCACTATAAGATACATTTATATTATCCGTAAGTGTCTCATTAATTATTTAATATAAATTTAAAATTTTTGACCACACTTTGCCATCGGATCCATCGGGGCTCAATGTTACTTTTCAGCAACTTGGGCTTCGCTGAAAAAATATTTTTTCAAAATTATTTTGATTTGCAATTGTTTTTTCATTTATTAATGGATCATGTTATTATGTATCTTTGTGTCAGGGGTTTGTGCGAGTAACTAGGACTTGTTGTTGTTCTTTCACAATGAAGGGACATTGTTCAAATTGTAATAGGAAGAAATCTTCCTCTGACTTTCATGATCATTGTATTAATTGTAGTCAGTGTTCTCGCACTAATCCCTGTCCTATATGTGAATATTGGGATGAGAAACATTGGAAACGTGTGTTACGATATGTTGTTTCTGGAGAAAGGGCTATGCCGGCTCTTTCTCCGCAAGGTCACTCTACTCTCTCAGTTTCTATTTCAGAGGAACAAGAACAGGGTGATGTTTCCATGTTATCTTCTACAAGTGTGCGTCCGTCGTCACAAATGAATTCAGAGCTAGCGGCAAAAGTGCTCATGGAGATTAGACAAATGTCGTCCGCTAGCTCGCCCGGTGTAGCGTCCATTCACCGAATGGTTTGGCAGCCGGGTTCGTCCGATGCGGTCCAGGAGGAAATTTTGGGTGATGCGAGCACTATAAACATAATAGATGCACACCCAGTGACGGCGGATAGTAAGCGAGAATGGAGGAAGCCTTTGAGTCCGGTTCCTAGCTCGTCCAGGTCCAGCCGGGCCGCGAGCGAGAGAGGCCCCTCTCTCGTACAACAACATCTGGGATCAGATGTTGTGGTACAAAATGTGTCGAAAGCGGAGCATACGTCCGTCGCTCGGGACGCTCCGTTGTATAGGCAGTCTGCGGAGACTGCTAAGGCTTCCTCTTCTCGTCAGCGCACACGACCGCACCTTGGCTGCGTGACCGCCGATATATTACCAGCTTCGCCGATCAAGGATTCTTCGGTGACCAGGTCACACCATCCGGCAGCCAGGGATTCGAGACCGATGGACTCCGGACGTTCGCATAGGAAAAATATGCGGGAGCCATCTGATGCGGAGCTGCCCTCGGCGAAGCAGCGAAAGACTGCGCCTCCGCAGGTCTCGACGCCGGACATTCTTGTGCAGATAGCACAGCTTATTGCAGCATCCCAGCAGCCGACAGAAACGGTGTCGGATCAAGAATTATCCGACGGCGCTGGGTCGGTACGCTCTGCCGAAGCATCGGGGGCGGACGACCGGGAACATCATGAGGTCCGACCGGATGGTGAAAGGGATACGGATGACTTGGAGCTATCCCTTTCGGAACAACATAAAGCTGCCGTGGACTTCATCCGGCACTTTCTCCCTCAAGTTGTTCCGTCGGGCCAGACTGCTGCGCTTCCGGACAAGAGGATCATAGCGTCATTGGACTCTGAATTTTTTGAGCGGTTTAGGGACATCGCTCCCGAGTTTCCGTCGCAGTCCAATAATGTTGCAAGAACATTTGAATTATTAAACGACGCTATATTTAAACTTGCTTCCAAGACGGGGAAAGCAGGTTTCTTGTCCGCTAATACTCTCAACCTGCCTTTCATTAATGCAAGGAATAAATTCGATACGGCAGGACAGGGTATCCCGAGAGTTCCTCTGCGTATGGACGACGAGGCGGAAGACTTAGAGCTATCATTACCGTCGTCGGCTTCTATTCCAACCGCGGTGTTGGAAACAGCTATTGCGTCTAACAGAGCCAATTTAGATGCCTTATCTTACGCAGATCACCTTACTAAGGCGTTATCACTGCGCCTTCAAGGGAAAGAGTTTCAGGATATTCAATCCTCTTTAAGACTTCTTTCAAGAGCAGTAGCTTATTCCACGTGTAATTCCGCCCTTTCAGTGGCAAATCTGGAGTTGGTTAGACGTGACGCAGCCCTAGCTACATCCACACTCGTGGATACTAAGGTGAAGAACTCTCTTAGAGTCACTTCGGTCTCCGGAGAACTTCTCTTTGACGGCAAGCTTTCTGCTATTTATGATAAAATTACAAAGAAAGCTTCGGATTCTCTGTTGTTCAAATCTGCTTCTAAGAAGTCGGATACAGCAGACAAGAATAAGACAGGCACTTCTGGGTCTAATGCGCCCAAGAGAGGTTCCTATAGAGGTTCCGGTGCGTCCTCTTGGTCTTATTCGAGAGACCGTCAGGGTAGCGACTCTCGTTCGGGACGTCCTTCGGGCCGGGATAATCGGTCGGATGTCCCGAGGTCGACGGGGCGAGGTGCGGGTCGTGGAGGACGTGGTTTCTCCTACCGCAGGCCTCGCAGGTCCAGGAGGTGATGGCTTAAACCTCTATCGCGTACCGGTTGGCGGAAGGTTGTCGAGCTTTTCACAAGAATGGGCGTCGATTACGGATGACCCTTGGGTGAGAGGAGTGACTTCGGAAGGTCTAAAGATATCCTTCAAACGAAAGCCTCCATTAACTCGAAGTCCAAAGTGGACTCATCTTCCGTCAAATCCGCAGAAAAGAGACGCTCTGTTATCAGAGGTGCAGTCTCTTTTAATGAAGAACGCGGTAGAGGTCGTAGAAAACCAGGAAACTCCGGGATTCTACAGCCATCTGTTTCTGGTTCCGAAACCAGACGGCTCGTTCCGTCCAGTCATAGATTTGAGCTGGATAAACAAGCTGATCGTCGCTCCGAAATTTTATATGGAGACGATTCGGTCGGTCAGAGCGAGTATTCGGGTGAACGATTATGCAACAAGCATAGATCTCAAAGATGCGTACTTTCACGTCATGGTACATCCGACATTCCGAAAGTACCTAAGCTTCGCAGTCCTAGGAGTGGTGTATCAATTCCGGGCGATGTGCTTCGGATTGAATCTAGCACCCTGGGCTTTCACTCGGGTAATGAACTCGGTAATGATATATTTCCGGGCTCATTCGTCTGCGGTAACGTCGGCCTACCTGGACGACATTCTTCAGAGGTACGGCAACGAGTTAACGCTTCAGAACGATGTTCAGAATCTTCTTCTATTGCTCCGACGTCTCGGTTTTATAGTAAACGAGGAGAAGTCGGATCTGGTGCCGTCCAAGTCATTCACTCATCTGGGAATGAGCTTCGAGACGCACAACAATCTCGTTCGTCTGCCGTTAACCAGAGCGAAATTAGTCAGTTGTTACGCTCGCTATTGTCTGCACGCAGACAAAGTCACAGCGAGGGAATTTATGAGACTGATAGGTCTGTGCGGAGCCGCTGCGGATCTCATTCCGATGGGGCGGTTACGCACACGTCCTCTTCAAATTTTCTTGACTCAGAATTGGAGTGTGAAAATTCATTCGCTCGATGTAGACGTTCTCTTTTCAGATCAAGTGAAACAAGAGATTCAGACTTGGGCAAACATTCAGTGGTTAACTCAGGGAGTTCCGCTGCAGTTGCCGGATCCGAGTTTTACCATTATGACGGATGCCAGTCAAACAGGTTGGGGTGCATCATTAATCCCAACGGATTCGAGATGTCAGGGTCTTTGGGATCCGCAATTCCTGTGCAAGCACATAAACATCAAGGAAATGATGTCAATTTGGCTTGCGTTACGTCACTGGATGGACATTATTCACAATGCTCATGTCCAAATCCTATCCGACAATACGACAGTAGTGGCGTATATACGGAATCAGGGAGGCACTCATTCAGTTCCGTTGTTCAATCTAACGGAAAGAATCCTTCTGTTTGCGCTAGAACATCACGTTCTTCTTTCGGTCCGTCACATACCGGGTCGTCTGAATGTGCTAGCAGACTCCCTTTCACGAAAGGGTCGCTTGTTGCCGTCGGAATGGACTCTCAACAAACAAGTATTCAATCAGATTTGCTACCAATGGGAACGGCCAATGATAGACTTATTTGCGACACATCTCAACAATCAATTGCAGACGTATGTGTCTCCGTGTCCGGATCCAAGAGCATTTGCAGTAGACGCTCTGTCGATCCCTTGGGACGGAATGATAGGATATGCGTATCCTCCAGCGCCGTTAATTCAACAAGTATTGCTAAAGATAAAACAATCTCAATGCAAGATTCTGTTGGTAGCATCTCTGTCGCCACAGAGACCGTGGATAAATCTACTCGGGTGTCTGTTGTGGGACCTACCGCAAAAGCTTCCTGTACGGGAGGATCTTCTTTCGCAGGGGAAATCGCGCCAACTCCATCACAACCCGCAAGGTCTCAACCTTCACGTTTTTCCGTTGTGCGGTCCTTCTTGCATGGCAAGCACTTTACAGGACGAGCAGTGGACGCGACTTCTAACTGTAGGAGGACCTCCTCTTCGCTAAACTATGCAGCTAAGTGGAAGGTTTTTCATCGTTGGTGTAGGGATCATTCTGTAGATATATTCGATCCCTCTATACCAGACATTGCAAACTTTCTAGTATACTTGTTTGACGAAATGTTACTATAAAGGGTTATAGGTCTATGTTATCTGATACCTATGCACATCATGATAGTTTACAAATTGGATCTAATGTCTCTTTATCTAAGTTGGTTAGAAACTTTTCGATAAATAGACCCAGAACTCTTAGATTAATTCCTAAGTGGAATTTAGCTTGGGTTCTTCTTAAATTGAAGGAAAAGCCATTTGAACCTCTTGGGACAGTAGATTTCAAATTCTTATCTTATAAGACAGCTTTTCTCTTAGCTTTCTCTTCTGCTAGAAGAGTCAGTGAGCTTCATGCACTGCCGGTGGATGATTCTCACTATCGTAGTGTCGGGAACACTATCACCTTCACTACTAATGTGGGTTTTTTAGCTAAGAATCAGGCTCCTAATAAATATCCGGAACCTATTGTTATTAAGGCTCTTCCGTCTTCAGACGGGCGTAGGCCTTTACTCTGTCCTGTTAGAGCGTTACGTATCTATAAACAGAGATCTCAGTTTATCAGAAAGGGATGGAAACGTTTCTTTCTGTCTTTGATGCCTAATAGAAAGGACATTTCGGTCCATTCTATTGCTAGATGGATTCAATTAACTATCCGTACTGCTTATGAGAGTTTATCTTCTTCTCAGCAGTCTGTGCTTAAGATTTCCGCTCATGAAGTAAGAGCTCTTTCTACTTCCTGGGCTTATGCTAATAGTGTTGCTATTACAGATTTAATGAAGGCTGCTTATTGGTCTCAGCCATCCACTTTTACGAATTTTTATCTCAGAAATATTGAGTCCATTTCTGGAGACCTGCATTGTTTAGGTCCGTTATCTGTTGCTCAGAATGTCGTCCACTAAACAGTTGCAACTATAGTTATGCAGGCTTTCTGTTCCGGCAGTAACTCCGTCCGACTGCCCTCTTCGCTCTGGGCTATTTGACCCAGGGCAAGGGGAAGGGGGGGGGGGGGTGTTCCCTTAGGTCACCTGCTTTATAGTGAAAAGCAAGGGAATGCCTCCTCCAAGTCAGTATTTCTGAGTCGCTTCCGGGATGGTTTTAAAGAGTAATATTAATGTTAATTTTCATTCATGTCATATTTTTAAAGTGTAGCTCGGTGTGAAGCATTTGTATATGTCAAGTGTCAAACGGGCTTTAATATACAATACTCGGACACTTTTAAATGACTATAAAGAGTCTCAATTCTCTGGACTACTTTATTTATTGGCTTACTTTAAAAATAATTAGTATAAGGGATATACTGGATGTTAATAGAGAACATGAATGTTATTGTTCTCAATTATTAAGGGTAGTGTAGCTTTCTAATTTAATATTAAATAAGAAAGATACATGTAAAGCCTAATACTCCTTTTCTCCTTAAGGGGTTTCCTCTTTACTATATAGTTGAGCTTATTGGATTTTCCTCTATGTCCTAGGCCCTCCAGCTTGTTTACTATTCAGCTAAGTCTGGGTCATTGGTACAGTATAAAAATGTTAAAAAATTTATAGTAATTTATATATTTTTTATACTTACCAATGACCCAGATGGGGATGGCCCTCCCTGGAGCTGGGAACTCATACCTCCCCGCTGAGTACATAGCGCTGACCAGGCACTGTCAGTAAGAATGATAATTGGCGCCAATTTCGGGACGTCTGCGTCACTGCGCATGCGCAGTAGAGGCATAGTATGGAGGTCCTTTAGGACATGATTTCTTTTTGTTTTGGATGCAAATTTTGGGGATTGGGGGGCAAAATTTGTGTTTGGCCCTGGTTTTGTTAGAGTTAGCACCAGCTAAGTCTGGGTCATTGGTAAGTATAAAAAATATATAAATTACTATAAATTTTTTAACTTTTCCAAAAATTTTAACAAAATCATATAATGTAATGCCTCATTGGAATGAACTTGATGAGCTCCATCTTTCAATTAATTTTGAGGTGCTATTTTAAATTAATTACATTACTGTAAACCTTGTCTTGGGGGTCCTTGGTTTGAACCCCACCTGCGGCAACCGCGTTGTGTCCTTGGGCAAGACAGTTAACCCCCATTGCCCACGTGGGGGTGCTGTGTACTAAGACCTACTGCATGTCGATGGTGCACCTGTCTTCAACCAATGCTAACCCACCTTGTGTGTAGTTAGTATGTTGGGGAGCTGACAGTTGCTAGCCATTGCTTGGTGGTTCTCTCAGGAGTTCTCCGGCTTCCTCCACCAGTACATTTTTATCTGCGACTAGCAGCTCAGTAAGTGGCAATGTCGGTCTGTCTGTCGGTTTGTCGGTCGGTCGGTCTGTCAGTCTGTCAGTCTGTCGGTCTGTCTGTGACCAACGAGTTTCAAAACTCAATAACTTTTGAAATACGTGATGGAATGACTTTATATTTGGCATGTAAGTGTATCTTATTGATGTCTAGCCACTGTTCAATGCATGTGTTGTTCCAAATATTTTTCTTGGAGTTATGGCCCTTGATGAAGTTAGAATTTTGTGAGATTGAACCACCCGTCGCAGCTACGGCATCGATGTCGCACTTTTTGTGGTCATGATTAGCCCTTGTGCAGAATTATGTGACCATAAACACTTGTATAACTTGAACTGTAATTATCAAATTTCAGCGATGTTTGGTTCATTATTCTCTTACTTATGCCGTGGTCCATTAGGGTTCACTTCGTTTCAACAGCTGAACTACAGCTATCTTTTCCTTTGTTGCCAAACAGATGTCGAATGATCACGTGGTTATCACCTGTCCTCCCTGCAGAGAATTAAAGAGAACTTCTGAACAGTCAAACAGTAGTACTTGAGGGGGTCATATTGTCTATCATAATCTCCATGTATAATCTCTCTGTGACCTGATGAAGACACTCCAAAATGAAACTTGTTTACATAATGCCAAGGAGAATCAAAGTTCGAGTGAAGTGGAATGTTGGGAACTATCAATCAGACGGATCTCAGTTACGTGACTTGTTGGGCAGTTATTGAGATGTTAACTCATTAACAGCCCAGCACACCATGTGAACTACTGAGCTTTACTTAATTTTAATGTTCGAGTAAAACTGTTAATGTACTAGGAAGGCCCTGCAAAGTGGCAACAATAGACAATAACTTCATTCACAACATAGCCTATTATGATAGTGTTCCAGTATGACAAGTTCGTTATACAGGTCTTTGTCAGGGATCACAGCCCAATTTACCTTGTAAGAAGAGAGGGGGAGATTTGCCTTAAACCTTTACACAATGTAATGGCCAAAACTGGCCATCGCTGTTCTAAAAAATCGCCAATTAATTTTCAGTATTTTTTTCATTTTTTGTCTCAAAAACATTGGCTATGACACCTCGTTGGAACGAGCTCATCGAGCTCATTCCAATGAGAGGTCATAACCTATGTTTTTGAGACAAAAAATTAGTCATTCAAGAATTTTTTTGCAAGTGCCATCTGTTTTTCATGTTAGGTAAAGGGTTAAACTGTGATGCTTTTTTTTCTTATTACATGTACAATATATTGCTTTTGTACATTTGCATGTTTGCTTAATATTTGCTTTACTGTGATGCTGTTTTTTTGTTATTGCTTGTGCATATATTTGATTTTGCATATTTGACAATTAGTTGCAAATATTATGAATAAATTGAAAAACTCTAAATATTGGTATTTGTTTTTTCATTTCTGGGAATAGATGTGCACAAATGGGTTCTGTCCAATAATTTTTCCAAGAGTTATGGCCCTTTTTCACTTCTTTTGGCTTAGAAAATTTTTCTGTCACACAATATCTTTAAGGCTTCTTCTTCGAACATGCCTGCAGGTCAGGAATAGTGGCCCACGCTTTACCTAGCTCTTGTTTTTATCATATTAGATGTACTATTTTCAACGTAAATTTTGTTCATTTTTTTTTGTGTGAACTTAATTTTATTATTGGTTAGATATGCAATTTTCAGGGTAAATATTATGAAACATGTTTAGTTTGTTTAAATTTGGTCAAATAATTGAGTGATTTTTTCAGTAACCCGACTTACTAAAGTGATATTACCTAAGAGTGATAACCTTTGATGAACGCGATAGATAATTAATTAACAGTTTCCTGTTGTCCCGCTGCATTTCCATACTTACATTAAGAAAGTGGGTCAAACAGGATGTCACCTTTCCAACAACAAAATCATTTACCATACCTTACATACAAATTGACCTCTTATTTACATGTTGGTTTTTGAGTGAACCTATATGAAAAAGAGTTAAGTTGTGATAAAAGATTCTATAGAAGCACAATGAGCATGTTACACTTTTATCTACCACCCGATAAACAAACTCCATAAAATGTTTCCCTCAGTTTTCAGCTCTCTATTACCAATTGCATGTGAATAAATTCCATTATTTCCAAATGAAACAAAATACTGCGTTTGATTGGCTGAGAGGTATGGTGTAACTTGCAATCCACAGTGGCTTTTTTTTACACTGTGGTTAACCAATGTGTAAAAACAAGAATACACAATAGCAGGCTATATGGCTAAAAAAAAAAGTACCCATTTTTAATTATTAATTCATATCTTTTGCTTGGTTAATTTAGAACAAAAATAAAAATACAGGAAATTTAATATTTATGGGCAATAAAATATTACAGATATAGATGTCATTGGAACTGTCTCATTGAGCCAGTTCCAATGACATCCATATTTATCTGGTTTTATTAAGAAACTTACAAAGTACAAATTTTCTGTCAGTTTTTGCCCACAGTGTAGGTAAAGTATTTAGTACGCCAAAATTCTTGGAAATAAATCCATTATCCTTGCGTTTTCCAGGGTGTATGGGAGTTTACAACGGTCTCGGAACTCATACACCCTTCAGCTTTGCCTCAGGGTGTATGAGTTCCCAAACCAGTGTAAATTCCCATACACCCTGGAAAACACAAGGATAACTAATATTAACTTGAATAAAATTGGATAGGGTTATAAAACATAATCAGTCTCATAACAAGTATGCATTTCCTATCGGGCAATAATATTCCCAATGAAATTACACTCAGTATGTAATCAATCATAACTCTGATAGCACCCATCAATTTGTTTCCAAAATTCAAAAAAATCTTTTTCTCAGAACCACTAGTCGGTGGTTTCATATTTGGTATACAACTTCTTTACGGGGGTCAGATTCAAGTTTGTTCAAATCAAGGCCCTCTATTGCAGCCCAAATTTTAACTTTATGCAATATGTGGAATATTCTTTAAAAATATGAGGAAATTTCTTTGAATATATTTTTCTTCAGATCCACCAGTCAGAATCCTTTCATATTTGGTATACAACATCTTTAGGTAGGTTAGTTTCAGGTTTGTTCAAATCAGTTACCTGGGATAATATTTGGGCCTGAATATCAACTTAGTGCAATATGAGGAATTTTTTTAAAATCTTCTATAGACCGTGCAGTCAAAATGCTTTCATATTTGATATACAACATTTCTAGGAGGGTCAGGTTCATATTTGTTCAAACCTAGACCCTGAGTTGATATTTGGGCTCCCGATGGAAGCCCAAATTTTAACTTAGTGCAATATAAGGAAATTTCTTGTAAAATCTTGTTCTTCAGATCCACCAGTCAGAATCCTTTCATAGTTGGTATACAACATCTCTAGGTGGGTCAGATTCAAGTTTGTTCAAATCGGGTCACTGGGTTAATATTTTGGCTCCCTATTTGAGCCCAAAGTTTAACTTAGTGCAGTGTGCGGACATTTCTTTGAAAACCTTCTTCAGATCCACCAGTCAGAATTCTTTCATATTTGGTATGTAACATCTCAAGGGCTGGACACTGATGATTTCGTAGAGAAAGTCAACAGTGTCCAGCCCTATGTATTCCCTGAGTCGAGACCCTATTACGTACTTGGTTGCCTGTTTCACCAACTTACATTTCAATTGTAAATAGTGTAAATACCTATTCATTTGTGAACCAATCTATATATCTTGTAGCCGCATGTATTGTTTTTCTGTTGTATTTATGGAGAGGAGTTAACATAAGTTGTATAACTTGTACTCCAATCCTTTTGCAAACTTATGACAAATAAAATATGTTTAAACTAAAATCTCAAGGGGAATCAGATTCAAGTTTGTTCAGTTTGAGTCCCTGGCTTAATATTTGGGCTCTCTGTGAGTGGGGGTGGGGCCAGATGGTGGTTGCAGGGAGCAGCATGTTAGGTTCAGGTTTGTTCAAATCCATTCCTTAGTGTTTTTCCATAAAATTTGCCTTTCATGACTTCTTTCCTTTGTAGTGTTGATGAACTGTCTAACTGAATGTGACCCCAAATACTTTTTTGAACCTCTTTGGCAGGTGAGTGATTAAGGCCCCTTGGGGCCTCTTGTTTAATGTCACCTCAGTAATGATACAAGATTTTTTATTGTTGAACTTCTGTCTTTACTAATATTTAAATTGCAGTTTGCGATTGCATTTTAGGTATATTGGTGGATAAAATAGATCATTAACACATTTTTTACACAATTTGAAAAAAAAAATTTGTATTCACTAGAATTATTTCTAATACATATTTTCTGAAACATACAGGATCATAAAGTTGTGTCCCAGAAGGCTCCATTCAGATAATATACAGACTTGCCTATTCACAACAGAAAGGCAGCAGGATGTTGACTTAATTTTAGATAGAAAGCCATGGGATGGAGACTCAACTATTTTAGACTGACTTTAGTTATGGTCTTCAAATTTCAGTAACACATACTGACGGAAAAATGAAATGCACGTTCAGTTTTGATGATACAGTTTTTTTTATTTATATACCAAATGTAGAAAAATTTGACACACAGTTACCTCAGTGTACTGTCTATAGAGTCTGTGGCTAAAATTCAGTCAACCATGACCATGTGTGATGCTGCATGTTTTCAACAGATTTTTCGACAAAGCATGCATCCAGGGCACTTCCATGTGCTATGGACTTGAAAACCATACCAAATCAAAGTTTTGAACAGTACACATCGATTGCACATTTCATTTCAACTCAGTTGAAAAGCATAATGTTGGGAATGCCCGAAGTTGATAGGGGTAGGGCTATTGCCCTAAGTATGCAAGGCCAATCTCAACATCTCATCGCCCTGCAATTTTGGGTCCATGAGTCAACGATAGCTCATTTAGTTGGGCATCTCAGAGCCACAGGAAGATTAGCTGACCATCCTAGGAGTGGACATCTGCGTCTTACATCGCCACGTCAAGATAGAGGCATACATCTCTCATACCTCCGTAAGCATTTCAAACAGCTAGGGAGAAGGCGAGTCAGGTTGTAGGCACACATGGTTGCCAAGTATGTGCAAGAAAGTTAGGAATCGGTTGTAGGAGTTCAGTTTAAGGACATGACATCCCTAAGCTGGTCCGCATCTTACACCCAGGCATCAACGTCGATTACAACACCTGTAGGCACATGCACCAAATCGGTTTCACTTGGGCCACTGGAGGTATGGTTATTCACTGATGAGTCCCTGGTCACGCTTTACAGGTCAGATTGATGGCAACATTGCTATCGATGCTGAGGTGAGTGATATTCTGACACATGCATTAAGGAAAACAACAGAATTGGGGGAGGGTCTGCTATGGGTTTTTTTTGGCAGGGGAGGGGGGATTTCTCATAGCATGAAAACACCTCTTTTGGTCATCCAAGACAGTCTTACAGCCGTAAGATATCAGGATCAGGTCATCATGCCTCCTGTCCTTCCACTTATCTATGTGCATAATCTTGCGTTGCACCAGGATAATGTGAAGCGGCACGTTGCTAGGGTTTGTCATGACTTCCTCAACCAAAACAGTGTCCCAGTTCTCAATTGGCCTCCCTACAGTCCAGATTTGTCCCCTGATCAAGCATTTGTGGGATGAGCTGGACAGGAGGGTTAGGAAGTGCGTCAGCATCCCAAACAGTGTTGCTCAGCTCACTCAGGCCCTTCTTCAGGAGTGGAATAACATCCCACAAAGGACCATAAACATCTTGATATGTGGTCATTGATAAGGTGAGTTAGAGTAGTGACTGAAGCCTTGGGTGGGCACACCCACTATTGATTTTGATCAGGAAATGGCATTGGGTACCCATGACTGAACGTTATCCATGCAAATTGCGTCTGTGTTAAGACAACAAAACTTGTCAAAATTTAATCAGCAATGACAAAATAACATCAAAATCCAAACAATGAAATAATCATCCATAATACATTTGAAATATTTAACACAGAAAAAAACTTGCGTTTCTTTTTTCCGCTAGTATTCATCAATCAAAGATTGTAAAATAAAAGCTTAGAATCACTCTTTTGTAGTAAAATTACAAGACACTAAAAGACCGAAAAAAGCCCATCCAATGAGGAGGTTCAATGGAAGTGAGGGATATCCTGAAAATCAAAAAAAAATTTTTGGCCATGATGATGCATTGATATACTCCTATCCATGCCTGAAAGTAAGCAACCTGCCATTTACAGATGGAGGTCCCAGGAGAATGAATTGCTGACACTATTCCATACAGTGGGATAGAATCCCCAATATATCCTCTGGGTTCCTCTTTCTGTTTAGACCCAGATTTAGGTTCACATGGGGTAAATTTAGTGATGCTACCCTGCTATGCAGAGTAGCTTCACCAAATTCACCAAGTGGGGTTCTCATTCTGCAGATGACAGTCTGCATATTTCCATGCTTACTCCTATCAATATGTGAATGAATGCATTTTCAAATAAATATTGTTTGATGGCTTTTACAAGCGATAAGTTATTACTTTTTTACAGAAAGTTTGAAGATGTCTTGTATAGACTCTTGGATTAACCATGCTATACTCTCTTGTTTGGATTTTAGGTTATGACTGAAGATGGTCAATCGAAAGGTTTCGGCTTTGTATGCTTCAGTGCTCCAGAAGAAGCTACTAGAGCAATAAATGAGATGAATGGAAAAAGGGTCGGTTCAAAGGTATTATCTGCTTCTCTTGCACGAAGGAAGATAGACAAAGAAACACATCAGGCCAATCTGTGCAAGCAGCTGATCATACAAATGAAACAGGTATCTGGTCTAACAAAATAATTCATAATCAGTTTTCTTAACCCTTTGAACCCTCGTTTCCTGGAATTGTATCACTTTTGTGTACACTTACAGTGAGATGGATCAGTCCAATATCAATATAGAGGGAGGATAAAATAATAACTGCAGTCAATGCCCCATGTATAGACCTCTTATAATAAGACAAAAAATGGGACACAATTATGCCTTAGACCGAAAAATCGGTCTTGCGGGTTGAAAAGGTTAAATTAGAATTTCTTGGGATAAAAGTATATGGGTGTACTTATTTTCAAGACATCAAGCCTGCAGAAGAATTTGGATGCGAAGCTGACACAAAGTTAAGAGACTCGGTGAATCCCCAAACAAAGATGCACTAACCCTTTTCCAAATAAATCGTTTACTTGTGCCCATGTAAATTACAAATTGAGCAGCTGAAAAAAAAAAGTTAAACAATTTCAACAAGACCATATCATGTGACTCCTCACTGGAATGAGCTCATTGAGAGGGACACGATATCAAAATTTATTATTTTAAATATCATTTTTTTTAATTTTTCAAAAAATTTCAACAAAACCATATCATGTGTCCCCTCATTGGAACGAGCTCAGTGAGCTCGTTCCAATGAGGGGTCACATGATATGGTCTTGTTGAAATATTTAGAAAAATTTAATGTTTTCAACTGCTCAATTTGCATATTACGCGGGCGGCTGCGGGCGATTCGTTAGGTAAAGGGTTAACCCTTCACCCTACAAATCGGGCGCATCCGCCCACGTAATATGCAAATTCAGCAGTTGAAAAAATATTATTTTTCAAAAATTTTTAAAACCATATCATGTGAGGGGGTCACATCATATGGTTTTGTTGAAATTTTTGGAAAAATTTGAAAAAATGATATTTAAAATAATAAATTTTGAATTCGTCTGCATTGGGTAAAGTGTTAAATTGAAGAATTTAGTGACTCTGTCAACAATCGTCATAAGACCCACTTTGAACAACTTCATAGTGCTAATGTCAGATGTTCAATTGAGGTTAATCAGCATGAACAAATTTTGAGAATCTTAGTGCTGACACTTTGGAAACTTCAGCTCAAAAATGCTGCTTTTTACAACACTGGAGGATGACATGTTGTTGCAGGAATGACCCAAGAAGTGTTAATCAAAAAGAAAAAAAGAGAAGAAATCAGACTTTGGGTTTTAAAATCAAAATAAAATTTTAATGGCTTTCAGGATTTTTGGGAGTTGGTCTTTTTAGGGGAAACACATATATTTTTTGCTCACCTTAGTAGAGTTGTGTTTAGTGGGTCAGCTACAAGTTTGGGGAGGCAGAAAAATTATTGGCAAAAATGCTTGTTGATTGCTTCTGCAGTTTAACAATATTTTTCTGATTGAATGTTCAGAATGAAACTTTCTTTTGACATGTAAGGCTGTACACTTCAAAAATTAAAGGAACATGAAGAAAGTTACCTTAACTTCTTTTGGACAGCCCTTTTCCAGGTAATCGTTGATGGACAGTTTTTAAATAGAAGCGAAATTACATTGGAATTTTCCACAAATCGTGCACTGCAGTTACAATTTGAAATGCTAGTGATAGCTAAAAATAGTAATATGTGTTCCCCTTGCAAATTTGGTTGCTGATAAAATGTTTTCTTTTTCGTGATATTTCGTCCCCTGAGTTCCAATGTGTTCTATGTGTCTACTGGCACTTAGAAAACATTGAAACTCAGAGGACAAGTTGTCAAATGAATTGTTGAGTGTCCTTCTAATAATTGCTTTTTTTTTTACATGAAGGCATGTATTAAACACAGAACAACACAGGGCTTATATTTCGTCTAAATTTGTGAGAATCCAATTGGATTCTCGTGAAAATCATTTCGAGAATCCATACCTGCCATGAGTGTCCCAGGTTCCCATGACGTCACCAAGGTTGAACCACTGTTGTATACTGATAACACATGTTAACCTTTTACCCAACACACCTTTTTAATTTTTAAAACTAAATTTGATAATTTTTAAACAATAAATAATAAATAGATGATAAAATAATTAAATGAACAATATTTACCAATAAAATCTTACAAATATGGCTGTCATTGGAACCGGCTCAATGAGCAGGTTCCAATGACAGCCATATTTGTAAGATTTTATTGACATAGTGTCAGGATATTTCAGGTCATATTAGCCTTCTGCTGGTTAATTTGTTGCCGCTGTGTTAAATAAAGGGTTAAATTGACTCAATTCTTTTCATGCGAATCCTAGCAGAGGTGCAGCGAGAATCTACATGGATTCTCGCCGGTTTTATTGCGCGAATCTGTATGAATCGATTCTTGGATTCTCGACGAAATATAAGCCCTGCAACACATGTGTGTGAATGGGTTAATCGATAAGGCACTTGCGTGTCATTTTGTGTATGTGTGGTATTGATGTCTAGTTCCATGCTTAATACAGGTGTTATTTGGACGTTGCAGCTTATGTGCAAACTCACAACTTTAAAAAAAATTTGACCTATGACACATAGCTTATAGCTCTCACTGGAATGAGTTTTACTATGTTCTTATAGAAAAAAAATTAATTTTTAGGCATTTAATAATTTTGTTGGGCCAATGACACATGCCTGTTCAAGATGCAAGTTAGAAATTGCATGTTTATACATCTTCACCTCTCAAATGTTTCAATTTTTGTGAGCATGGTAAGAAAATGCAGAAACTGCACATCTGCAAGTTTAATCAGGATGTGCATTTCAGTGCTGTGGTGCCCATTCTATAGCTATTGCTTTAGCAGTATGCCAATCATTGTGGCAGGGGTATTGATATGCCCATCCAGGGATTTAGTTTACTTATTTATTTGTGTTTAAGATCGCATATTTTTGCACAATAGCTCATCATGACTACAACATGGATATGAAGTCAAGTTCAGCCAATAATTTTAACCCATTTTAGATAACTTCCACCCTCTGGCATTGGTGACTGGGTCCTATTTTACCAGTAAAAATGAGCTTGTTTAACACAGTTCTCACTGGGAGGTTATTCAATAAAGAGATGGCCAGTTAAATTGGCACCACTGTACTTTGAATATTAGTGATAAATTAGGAATGAAATTAACACTTCTCATTCATATTTTCAATTTTTTTTAAGGGTCAACCAATGAGTGGTGTTGTTCCAAAGATGCTCCAACCACAAGTTGTCTTTATGCCTACCCAGATGCCACAAGTGCGAACCAGTCCAAGACTGCATACTCAAGTACCTGCACCACTAAATGCAGGTGTTGCAGGTATGGATATCTCAAAAGTTACTATTCATTATTTGTGGTATATTGGAGTTCACTGCTTCTAGTCACTGGGTAGTGGTGGAAATAAATAATCCTTTACCCAACAAATTGCCTGCATCTGCCAGTGTAATATACAAATTCAGCAGCTGAAAGAAAATTATTTTTCGAAGAATTTCAACAAAAAAAATTTCAACGAAACCATATCATGTGACCCCTCTTTGGAATGAGCTCATTCCAAAGAGGAGTCACATGATATGGTTTCATTGAAATTTTTTTTAAAAAATTAATAAAAATTGATATTTAAAATAATAAATTTGCCAATCATCTGCGTTTGGGGTAAAGGGTTAAAGTCTTAAGAGTCTTTTGAATTGTCCACACACTCTTCAATTTGACAATCGATCCTGTTATCCGAAAAAACATTTTTTTTTACTTAGGTCATCAGACCTTTCTCAGACCATTTTTATGTAAAATTGCATATGGGCGGGCATTTTTTAGCTCATCTTGACAAAGTCAAGCTGAGCTAATCTCATCGCTGTCCGTCCGTCATCCGTCCATCCGTCGTCCATCAACACCATGTTTTGGTCTTCTCCTCCAAAGTCACTGGGCCAATTCAAGTGAAAGTTTGTGTGACTGATGGTCCCAAAGGGGCATTGCATTTTTGTTCAACTCAACATGCCCAGCCCCATAGGGAGGGAGTGGGGGAAAATGCTCCAAAATATTTTAAAAATCTTCTCAAGAACCAGTGTGTACAATGACTTGATGTTTGCTATGGGGCTTCCTTTTGAGATGTAGAATCAAGTTTGTTGAAACGAAGTTCGTGAAGCAATATTTGGCTTTGTAATGGGAGGGGTGAGATTTTTGGCCCCACCCAAAATTTCTGTTTTCTGAACTGATGGTCCGGTATAAACCAAATTTGGTATGTGGTATTATTGGGTCATAAGTACTTGACCCATGCACAAAAAAAAAAATTCCTGCATCCCCATGGGAACCCTGGGATCTTAAAATAGAAATATTTTCAAACACCCATAATTCCCAAATCACACTGGACAGAGAGCTGTTATTTGGTATGAAGTATCCTTAGGGCCAGTAGAATGGAATGGTAAAAAAAAATTGCCATCAGTTGTGTTAGGGTGCTCTTTAATGGGCATCGAAAAAGTGCTGAGTCACCATATTTTCAAAAATTAAAAAAAATCTTTTCTCCAGAACCAATCATCAGAATTTTTTGATATTTGGTATACAGCATTCGTAGGGGGTCAGATACGAGTTTGTTGAAATAAAGTTAATTGGTTCATATTTGGGCTCACTACAGGAGCCCAAATTTTTAACATAGGGTAATATGGGGAATATTCTTTAAAAATCTTCTTCTTCAGAACCACCAGTCAGAATCACGTAATGTTTGGTATGCATCATTATTATGAGGGTCAGATTCAAGATTGTTCAAACCAAGTCCCTAGGTTAATATTTGGGCATCCTACAGAAGCCCAAATTTCAACTTTGTTCAATATGGAGGGTAATTTAAAAAAATCTTCTTCAGATCCACCAGTCAAAATGCTTTCATATTTGGTATGCAACATCACTAGGGACGGGGGGTCAGATTCAAGTTTGTTCAAATCAGATCCCTAGGTATATATTTGGGCTTGCTGTGGTAGCCCAAATGTTTACTTAGTGCAGTATGAGGACATTTCTTCAAAAATCGTCTTCTTCAGATCCACTAGTCAGAATGCTTTCATATTTGGTATACAACATCTCTAGAGGGGTCAGATTCAACTATATTCAAATCAAGAGCTTGGGTTAACTTTTGGGCTCCCTATGGGAGCCGGAATTGGCCGTTTTGCTGAAGAATTAAAAATTTTGTATTCAGTACCCTTTAGAGGTGTGTAACTAAGATTAATCCACATAGGTTGTATCATGGGGCTTCATAAGGAAGTTCTACATTTTACTTTATGATCAACTGAAGAAAAGGCATGATTCCCAGATTATTTTTGTCACTCCTGAGGGACTCAAGGATTGACAGTGTAGCCTATGGAGATGGCTTGCTTAATGTACTCATTCTTGGACTAGGTTTATATTGTGTTCTATTCAAGATGAGCCCTTCAGGCCCTGTGGGGCCTCTTGTTTATTTTTGTAATTATTTCTTTGTTATCCAAAAGTTCTTGTTCTTGGTTTGTTTTATGTATTTGGCCTCATAATCTGCAGAATAAGACGGTTGGTGGTATATTTCATCACTTGAGTTCAAAAAGGCTTTGCAATGCTAAAACCTTCTTGCCCTCAAGAGACAAATTTCAATTTTTTTAACTTGAGTAAAATATAAGTCATAAACCGTTTAATTTTAAAAATTTTTTTTGCAGTGGTTATAAAGAGAGCATGTGGAAGCCAAAAGGACCATGAGGGAGGGTCTGAGAAACATATTTTTAACTTGTTTAGGCCTTATGGTAATATATTTTTGGGTGTTTGTTATTTTCAGCATCTGTTGCTACAGCATGACTGCAACACAAGGTTAGACTAGTTTAGCCAATCATTTATATGATTGTCATGCATTTTAGCGATCCTTCTTTGTAAGGATGCCTTACAAATGTGTTAAAATCAAGCCACATGGGTGTGAAGGGTTACATTTTAAAAGTTTGGATAAGGGGAGAAATATTGAAAAAGTCCTCTCACAAACCTCTGGTCCAAGTACTTCAAAACTTGACATAAGAAAACTTTGTAGGAACTAGACTCATGGCTTTTACAGATGAGATTCCATGATTTTCCATGACCCCAGAGTGTCTGATGAATTGTTTTTAACTGCCTCACTGAAGTTCCTTTATTGATGTTATGAGAAAGGTGGGTATAGTAGTCTCAAATGATGACTCAGTTTGATGAAAAAATGTTTTGGTTAAAACCATCATTAATGGTGGAGAGGGTTAATATCAATATCTTTGTGCGACAAGTCAATGACCGACAAAAGGAGCTATGTTTGTTTGACACATACCACTGAGTTCTGTGGCTATTTGAAAATGGTCCATTTTATCTCAGATGTATCCAAAATATTGATGCCTGGCAGCTTGTAGAGCGTTAACAAATGCTAACAGGAATATTTTTCCATGCAACTTGTAAGGTCACACCAAGAACTGCGAATGGCCATATTTTTCCACTATACCAATGGCCCAGACTAGCTGGTGCAACCCAATTTATTACCAGGGCCAAACACAAATTTTGAATCCCCCAAACCCCCCAAAATTTGCCAAAAAACACAAAAACGAGAAGACCAGTATGGTCCTCCATACTTTTGTGCAATGTGCAACTTGTTGTCAAGGACAACAATAGGCTACCGCCATCATGTCATTCTGTTGTTTGGCCCATGTCAGATCAACACGTATCCTGACTTTTGTGCTATAAAATCCTACAGTATAATGTAGCCAGTCACGATTTTGAAGTGGAATGGTGGAATAATTGCAGCAGAATGCAGCTGAATATAGACATTGAGTTTTTGAACATCAGGGCTATAACTTTATTGAAATTAAAATAATATTTCTTGTTCTTCCTGTTTTCGGGATATGCACCTGATTTGTTCATTCTTTGTTTATCATATGTGTGTGTTCAATGTTCACCTTTTTTCCCCTTGAATCCTCTCATTAGATTTTTAAGAACTAATTGCTGTTAGCGAATTTGTTATTAATTAAAATTCTTCTTAAAATCTTAGATAATTTGCGGAATGTGGATTATTCATACCCCCTTTGTCGCGTACCGGTTATTTTTGACTTAGTCGGACGTGTCTGTTTGCCATTACCCTTCTCTGTGGGGAATCTTCTGTGAAGTTTCTCTATTGTTAAGGGTATTATTGGGATACCGGTTGTCTGACCTGGGCCTTTGTTGTGCCTGTTTTGGACTTGGTTACCGGCTCCTATTCAGTTTAAAATGTTTGCCTCGGGCGTGTGGGTATTATGAAGTCCTCATGTTCGAAATGTAAGAGGAAGAAGTCCTCTCTTGATTCTCATTCTTCATGTTTAGCTTGCACTCGTTGCTCGAAAGATGTTACCTGTGCAACTTGCTGTTCTTGGGATTCTAAGCGATGGAATTCTCTCTCTACTTATGTATGTGTTGGCGAAGCGCCGATTTCGGTGCTTTCGCCTAAGGTAACTAATCAAAATTTAGTTTCCATTTCAGAGGAACAAGAACATGGTATTGGTCATGGTATAACATCAAGTTCTGTGCTGCTGTTGTCTTCAGATACAGAGCATGTTGACTTACGAGGTATCGCAGAATACTCGGTACCTCGGGCAAGCAGACAGTCAACTAGCTTGACCGGTGTAACGGAGCCTTTAATTAGTGCTTCAATACCGGGAAAATCCGTAGGGGTCCAGGATATGGAGGATGGAAGACAGTCCTCTGTTCAGACGACGGCACGAAAGGGGAAGAGGCCAGTTAAATTGAAAGGTGCATCAGTAGCGAAGCATTCTTCTGTTTTGGGGACAAAACAGAAAGATTCGACTTTTGTTGCCAGTTCTGCTGGTAGTCCGGTAGAAAATGCTTCGGAGCCTGTTGTTTCTGATGTACCTTTCTCTGCCAGTGCGGCTGGCAGTAATTTTGATATAAGAGCCTCTTCTTCGTCCGTTTCCAGGACTCAGCACAGTAGACTGCATGCTAGCCGGTAAGATCCAGAGGTAGAGAGTCAGAGCCAGGATCCGGCTCTCTCTAAGGCTAGCATTTCGAGGCAAACGTCTTTTTCAAAAAGACGGACACAGGGTGCTGTGTCAGATCACCTTCCAGAGCCTAAAAGGCGTAGAACGGGGGTGAACATAGCCTCGTATACGGAATTGCTGGAGCAAATTGCCTAGCTAATTGCAGACTCCCAGCAGCATAATATGCGGCCGTCATCGATCTCCGCTTCGGATGATTCGGACGGTGCTGGATCGGCAGAAAGGAGGGTTTCCTCAAATAATCAGTATGCCGATAATAGACCAGACCAGGAACCTCTAGCTGGTAGTGTTAGGGAGTTTGATGAAGATGAGACTGACACTACATCTTCGGCTGAGCAGCATATGGAAACTATGAGGTTCCTGCAGGATATTTCACCTGAATTAATTCCTTCTGGTCAGAGTTCTGCGCCTTCTAGAGCCAAGCGCCTGTCTTCTTTAGACAGGGAGGTCATTAAGTTGAAGGAAAGTATCCTTCTGTTTCTGTCTCAATCAGTCCAAGCGTTAGATGCGTTTGATTGTTGTGACGAGGCTATTGCTGACCTGGCTCAGGCTAGAAAAAGTTCTTTCCTTTCGGAAAAGAAGCTTGACCTACCGTTTAGAGGCAATATCTTCTTAAATACGGTATGCGAGAATAAGATTCCAAGAGCTCTTCTGTGATTGGATGACGGAGCTAGGGACTTCGGTATGTCTCTTCCGTCATCGTGTAGCGTCAGTTCTTTTGTTATAGATACTTGCATTGAATCTAGCAGAAGTATTTTGGACGCTATGTCTTATGCAGATCATATTTGCAGGGCATTGGCCGGCAATCTGGAATCTGAGAGCTTACAGGAGTTGTTATCTCCTTTGAGAGTGCTCTCTCGCGCCATAATGTATACAACATCCCACTCTGCTCTTTCAGTAGCGAATTTAGAGTTGGTCAGGCGCGATGCTGCCCTTAAATCTATGTCATTTATTGACGACAGTGTTAAGAGCTCTCTAAGGGCCGCTCACGTTTCGGGCTCTTCATTATTTAATGATAAGCTAAAAGCTGTATTTGAAGATGCTTCTAAGAAAGCTACAAGTCAGCTTTTGTTGCGCTCATCTTCGCAACCTCAGCCTTCCACAAGTGGTACTCCTTGGAGACGTAAATTTTTCTGCAAGAGAGGCTCAGCCCGTGCTGCTTCTAAAGCTAATCGTGGGCGTGGTGGCTCGAAACAGGGGAGCGATTTCAAAAAGGGGATGGCGCAGTCGGATAATAACAAAACGTGTAACCCCACACCGACGTCACAGAGGGGTGCGGGAGCTTCACGAGGTTTCTCCTCGTATAAGCCTCGTAAGTCCTACAAATGAAGATTTCGACCTCTACTGTTCTCCGGTTGGCAGAAGGCTTTCAAAATTCGCAAGCAACTGGAACAAAATAACTCAGGATCTTTGGGTTCGAGACGTTGTGAAAAATGGTCTACATCTTTCGTTCCGGAGGATAACCTCCATTAACGCAGATTCTGCGATTTGTGAGCCTTCCACAAAATATAACAAAGAGAGAGGCTTTGATTTCAGCAGTAGACTCTCTCCTACAAAAGGAGGCAGTAGAGGTCGTAGAGAATGCCAATTCAAAGGGATTCTACAGTCATCTTTTTCTTGTGCCAAAGCCAGACGGCTCGTACAGACCGGTCATCGATCTCAGTTGGATAAACAAACTAATAATTGCTCAAAGATTTTATATGGAGACAATTCGATCGGTGAGAGGCAGCATCCGAGTGGACGATTACGCCGCAAGTATAGATTTGAAGGACGCGTATTTTCACATCATGATTCATCCGGCTTTTCGGAAATACCTCCGTTTCGCGGTTCAAGGAAAGGTATACCAGTTAAGAGCAATGTGTTTTGGCCTGAACCTTGCTCCGTGGGCGTTCACACGGGTGATGAATGCGGTAATGAGCCATTTCAGAGCACACTCGGCTTCGATGACGTCGGCATATCTGGACGACATACTTCAAAGGTACGAAAATTTTCATGCTCTCCAAAGCGACGTTCAGAGTCTGCTATCGCTGCTACGATGCCTAGGTTTTATAATCAATGTCGACAAGTCGGATTTAATGCCGACGAGGTTGTTTGTTCATCTGGGAATGAGTTTCGATACTCAAAACAATCGGGTCAGTTTGCCGGTAAGAAAAGCAAAATTAGTTTCGCTTTACGCAAAATACTTCATAAACGCACAAGTCATTACTGCAAGAGAGTTTATGCGTCTGTTGGGACTTTGCGGCGGCGCCGCCGCAGAGTTAATTCCACTAGGTCGTTTGCGCACTCGTCCACTTCAAATTTATCTAATTCAAAATTGGAGCGTAAAACGTCAGTTGTTGGACAGTCTGATTGTTTTAACACAGTCAGTAAAACATCATCTTCAAATTTGGGCAGATATCCAGTGGTTATCTCAGGGAATACCGCTTCAGATTCAGGAGCCATCATTCATAATCATGACGGACGCCAGTCAAGAGGGTTGGTGTGCTTCTCTGATTCCGGGCGATCAAGTGTGTCACGGTTTATGGGAGAGTCAGTTTCTTGTGTCCCATATAAACTACAAAGAAATGAGGGCAATTTGGTTAGCTCTAAATCATTGGCTCAGTCAAGTAATAAGCTCACATGTTCAAATTCTGTCAGAGAATTCAACAGTAGTAGCCTATATTCGGAATCAGGGAGGTACTCATTCCGTCCAGCTGATGAATCTTACCGAAAAGATTCTTCTTTTCTCTCAAGAGAATCAGATTCTGATATCGATTCGTCATATTCCAGGTCGTCTCAATGTAATAGCAGACTCTCTATCAAGAAAGGATTGCCTGCTACCTTCAGAATGGTTGTTAAAAAAGTCTGTCTTCAATCAGATTTGCTTCCAGTGGGAACATCCAATGATCGATCTTTTTGCCATGAGTCTGAACAATCAGTTACAGACGTTTGTGTCTCCATGCCTGGACCTTCAGGCTTATGCAGTAGACACTCTGTCGATTTCTTGGAACGGGATAATAGGGTGTGCTTACTCTCCAGCTCCCCTCATTCAACAGATCTTGCTAAAGATAAAACAGTCTTCTTGCAAGATTCTTCTGGTTGCAAGTCTGTCGGCTCATAGACCATGGACAAATCTTCTCTGGGAACTTCTTTGGGACGTTCCACGGAAGTTACCACCTCTCCGGAATCTTCTGACACAGGGGAAACTCTATCGGCTTCATCACAATCCGGAAGGCCTCAACCTTCACATTTTCCGTTGTGCGGTCCTTCTTGCACGGAAAACAGTTTTCCAGACGAGCAATGGACGCAATTTCTAACTGTAGGAGGACCTCCTCTTCATTAAATTATGAAGCGAAGTGGAAGGTTTTTGTTCATTGGTGTGAATCACAATTGATTGATATTTTTAACCCAACTATTCCTCAATTAGCTAACTTTTTTATTTATCTTTTTGATGAAGTTAAGCTACAGCCAGTCACTATTAACTGGTAGAGTGCTAGAAGCCACTATCAGGGCTTTAATATGTAGAGCAGGTACCCCAGCCTAAATGTGTCATATTCTGTGGGTGTGCTTCATATTATCTTAGCAGTGAAATTACTTAGTCTATATGGGTTTGCCTTGTTACAATTTATGAGAGAGTGCCTCTGGGCACTCTCCCATAAATTGTAACAAGGCAAAGACACATGAACAAATTTTGATGACCAAAAATAATTTAGCACTCTACCAGTTAAGGGCTATAGGTCTATGCTTTCTTACACCTATGCACACCAAGGGAAATTAAACATTGGGTCAGATTTATCTTTAAATAAATTAATGAGGAACTTTTCTGTGCATAGACCTCGCACCTTGAGACTAGTCCCTAAGTGGAATTTAGCTTGGGTTCTTCTGAAACTTCAGGAAGCACCTTTTGAACCGTTAAATACTGTTGAGTTTAAATTTCTTACTTATAAAACGGTTTTTCTCTTAGCATTTGCGTCAGCTAGAAGAGTTAGTGAGCTTCATGCTTTGTCTTTTGAAGACTCTCATTATCGTAGTGTTGGTAATTCTATTACCCTCACTACGAAAGTGGGATTCTTAGCTAAGAATCAGGTTCCGGATAAACGGCCTAGTGCTATTCTTATTAAAGCATTACCGTCTTCAGATGGTCAGAGACCTTTGTTGTGTCCAGTAAGAGTGCTTAGGATTTATAAGGAGCGCTCTAGTTTTATTAGAAGAGGTAGGAAGAGGTTATTTCTTTCTCTTCTTCCTAACAGAAATGATATTTCTGTTCATTCCATACCTAGATGGATTCAATTAGCTATTCGGTCGACTTATAATGCTTTGTCTGTGAATCAGAGAATAGCTTATAAGATTTCAGCTCACGAAGTTCGAGCTTTAGCTTCTTCTTGGGCTTATGCTAGTGGTACTTCTTTGAAGGATTTGATGCAAGCAGCTTACTGGACACAACAGACGACTTTTACCAAATTTTATCTTCGAGATTATGAATCAATTTCAGATGATCTCAGATATTTAGGACTGTTATCGGTAGCTCAGAATGTCGTCCATTCTAATTAGGATTTTCATTCTGTGCTAGCACTGTCTCTGGTCTGCTACCCTCTTCGTTTTGAAGTGCAGTTACTTTCAAAACAAGGGGAAGGGGGGGGGGTGGTATTTCCAATAGTCATCTGGCTTTATAGTGAAAAGTATGGACATACCTCCTTCAGTGATAGTATCCTGGGGTCGGTGCTATGGTAGTTTTAATGTGTAGCTTGGTATGAAGCAATTTTCAATGTATTATATGCTTTTAATGTGTAGCTCGATGTGAAGCGTTATTGTATATGTCATGTGTCAAGACGAGCTTTACTATACAATACTAGGACACTTTTAATGATTTATAAAGAGTCTCATTTCTCTGGACTTCTTTATATTTTGGCTTCCTTTATCAAATTAGCATAATGGGTTATGCTAGGCCTTAAATAGAGTTACACCTATATTTTCATTGTTTTGTCTGTAATAAGAGCAATGAATATCAAGTACTGGGTCCGCCTGCCTGTTTACTATTCTCAGCTAGTCTGGGCCATTGGTATAGTGGAAAAATTTATACCAATTTTAATATTTTTAATACTTACCAATGGCCCAGACGGGGATGGCCCTCCCTAGAGTAGACACTCCTTCCTCCCCGCTGAGTTATATATTACAGTTCTTAATAACATTTAACAGGCACAACAATAAAGAATGACATGATGGCGGTAGCCTATTGTTGTCCTTGACAACAAGTTGCACATTGCGCAAAAGTATACCATACTGGTCTTCTCGTTTTTGCGTTTTTTGGCAAATTTTGGGGGGGGGGGGGGGGTGGTTTGGGGGGGGGGGGGGGTTTGGGGGATTCAAAATTTGTGTTTGGCCCTGGTAATAAATTGGGTTGCACCAGCTAGTCTGGGCCATTGGTAAGTATTAAAAATATTAAAATTGGTATAAATTTTTCATTTTTTCTTAAAAATCTACATGATGTTTTCAGAGAAATTCAGGGAAAACATGAATTTTAAGCTTTTGATAGTGTCATTGTTTATCTTGGTCAAAATGTGTTAAGGATTGTTTTTTGAACACCCTTATTATTTACAAAAATAATTTGCAGTGAATTCCACTTCCACTTATGTTGATCTCTCCTCTTAACTTTGGGTGCTGTGGGTAAACGCAGCCCATTTTATCATAATTTTGATGTTTGAGAGCCTGCATAGGGTTAACAAATGCTTACTGGAATATTTTGTTCATGCAACTTGTAATGTCAAAATAAGAAATGCAAATGGCCAATTTTTCTTGAAAATCTACAAGACTCGTTTAGAGAAATCCACTGAAAATATGAATTTTTGAGCTTTTGAGGAATATTGCGGTTTAACCAGCCCAAAACCAGTTAATGCTTGGTTTTCTGAAAGACTTACTACTTACAAAAATGGTCCTCGGTGAATCCCACTTACAATAAAGGAAGTTAATGTTTATCTCTTATGTACCCTTTGGGTGCTGTGGGGACCCAAAAACAACCCATTTCATCAAAATTTTGATGTTTGGCAGGCTGTAGAAGGTTGATGAATTCATTGTCTAATATCTCTTGTATATCAATAGTCGTGTCATATTCAGGCCTAACAATGCTGAATGTAAAAAAAAATCTACAAGATGCGTTTTGAGAAAGTGCCAATAAACCCTAATTTTGACATTTTTTTGCCAAATTCTTGCAAAAAAGGGTTAAATCGAAAATTCTGCTTATTTTCCTTTTTAAATTTTGTGCCCCTCTATGCGTGTGCAAAATTGTGCGAAAATCGGTTCTAAAATTGCTGCTGAATCATATGGACAAAATGTGTGGAAAAAAAACAACCCCCCCCCCCCCCCCACCCAAAATAAAAATAAAAATAAAAATCTGTAGAAAAACAATAGTCTTTTCCAGAGAGAAAAGCCTAATGATTGTGATTGATAAGTTATATACAGTAACCAATATGTGGGTTAGGATTCCTCAAAGATGTACAATATAATTATAAATTATTGGCAAAACTGGACTTTATAATTGGCATTTGGCTTTTGTAATATAACCATAAATGCAGAATGTGACCTTAAAGTCTCGGTCAACAGAGAAACAATTCCAATGCAGAGATTCTTTTTTTTTTGTAAAAGTCATATATTGAATCCTTTTCTTTGAAAAGATATTTATTGATTTATTGAGGTCATATTTATATAAATGTGTAGGTTTCCAAGGAATTCCAGGACCACAGATACGCCAAGCATGCTTATCAATACCAGCCATGCAACCAACTTTGGTAAATGCAAGACCAATAACCGGACAATCGGCAATCGCCTCTGCCACAAGTGGCCTAAGAGTGCCGGTGGCCCAGACAGTTGGTTGTCTTGTAGGAGCTACAGGAATCCCTCCACAAGCTGCAGCAAAACTGACTAGCTACAAATTCACAAACCAGATCAGAAATGTACCTCCACCATCATCTGGAGGAATACCACAGGTGTGTATATTATTTTATTCAATGCATAGATACTTTAATTCCTTGCATACTGTTGGTGGATATTCCTGCTCAAGACAGAATTTCTCTTGACATTGAAATATTATAATTTGGATACATTTGTTGAATAATATCTTAAAAATACCAGGTTAAGAGTTAAAACAAGTGTGATTGTTTCTTTATTTTTCTGTGGACACATTAACTCTCTGCCTCATAGGAAAACATTTCAGTATTTTCCAATAAGACTAAAATCCTTGCCCTGAGATGAGAGGTTGCATAGTTTTTCTATGTTTACTGCTGTCATAGAATATCTTACCATTTGACATCACCGTGCCAAATATTTGAAATGAGGTTGCCCATTTCACAATTATTATGCCCCCCACCTCCGAAGGAGGGTTTTGGGGTATCTATCAAAACCATCCACCTGTCTGTCTCTCCATCCATCCATCTGTCTGTCCATCCACCCTTATCCATCCATCTGTGGGTCCATCCGTCTGTCTGTAAAAATGTTTTGCATTGTAATTCCAAAGCCACCAGTCAGATTTGGATCTACTATGGTATGCTGATTGCCCTGCATGGGGGAACGGATATACTCATAGAACGGGTTCCGTCCACTAATTTTTCCCAGAGTTATGGCCCTTTTTTACTCTTTCAATTTAGAAAATTTTTCTGTTTTCACTCTATCCACTTAGAAAATTGTTCTTTCCCGTAATACCTTTTAAGGCTACTTCAAACATGCCTACGGGTCTGGGGCAGTTGCCCACGCTTTGTGTAGCCCTTGTTCCATCAAAGGAGTGACTTGCAAACTGCTTCATTTTTTGTAGATTTTTCACATGTGCAGCTGATGCTGTTCCATGTGAAGTGTTGTTTAATTTACAAATCACTTTATGATTTAAACTAATATGGTGTGACTTTGACCGTTATCTGATTTATTGATTATTTGTCCAGTGAGATCATGGGGAACACAAGAAGCTTATTTACTAAACTTGTTATAGTTAAATGTGCCTTGTTCATTTCATGATGTGGGTTTTGAGTTATGAGTAGAATCTTATTGGAACATATACATTATTCTGATGAATTGACAATAACATGGTCTGAGGTTTGTGGATTGGATCATATGTTCAACTTCTATACTTCTCATCTCAGCTGAAAGTACCCCTGGTAAGCAATGAGCCACAAACCTCAGACCATGTTACCATCAATTCATCGCATCTTATTATGTTTCTTCATCCTTTACCAAACATGATGAGATCATTGCAATTAGGTGGTCATAAGCTCTGTTTTAAGGCAAAAATTTTAAAAGAAACAAAATTAGAATATAATATTTTATACTATAACCAATGACCCAGACTTAGCTGGTGCTAACTCTTAAATATACAAGCACAAATTTTCCCCCACAAATCCCCAAAATTTGCATCCAAATAAAAAAAACTGATGTACTATATGGTCCTCCAAACTTTTGCCTACTGTGCATGTGCAGTGTCAAGGAAGTACCGAAATTGGTGCAAAGACTCATTCTTTGTTTGGCCTTTCTGTCAGTAACATCCCACTGACTTCTGTGCTTATAAATCTCAGTTAAAATGATGCCAGACACAATATCATGATGGAAATGGTGGATCCAAGGATGCAATAAGAGGATGAGAGGAAGAAACAGTGACTGGATGTGTTCATGGCTGTAACTTATAATTTTTATACAAAATTATTTCATGTTCCCTAATTTTGGGGCATAGGCCTGATGTTTTCATTCTTGGTATGAAATCTCCACTGTTTGTTAAGTGTTTCCTCTCTCCCATTCCTTGAAACCCCCCTAGTTAATCTCCCATGCTTTTGGAATATTCTTGGAAATTTTTTTCTGGAAAATTTCTTGGGAGTTAACTTAGTTACAGAATGTTTATTCTGTTATCCCCATGGTTACGTCCTCATCCTTTGGGTGTTTAGGCGTTGTTGGTCATGCATCTACATCTGATGTATTCCAGTTTCTTCAGATGAAGATTCTATTTTACATCAGATAGTTTTAAGAATCTGTTACTGACCTCAAGCCGGGTTTTTCAGTGCCTGGAGTCTTGTTTCCGGTTTTTATTATTATTTGTTTACGTTGACAACGGTTACTTTCCTTAGTAATTTCTTGTCATCTGTTAGGATATATATGTAGTCAGATACATTAATTTACTCCGTAAGTGTTACATTAATTTTTTAGATGGTTTAAAAAATTTTGTCCACACTTAGGCTTTTTTAGGATTTTTTTTTTAATTATTTTTCAAAATTATGATATGGATTGTATTATTCCATGTATCTTTGTATTATAAGGGTTAGTGCGAGTACTACGGCTTAATAAAATTTCATAATTATGAAACAATTTTGTTCAAATTGTAATTCGTAATTCTCATACTCATTGTGTCTGCTGTAGTCATTGTACTTGTACTAACTCTTGTTCTGTTTGTGCCAATTGGGGATGACAAATGTTGGAGACGTGTGTCACGGTACATTTTTAGTGGTGAGAGATTGATGCCTGTTCTCTCACCACAAGGTCACTCAAGTTTTTCAGTTTCTTTTCCAGACGAACAAGAACATGGTGATGTTTCCATGATGTCTTCAGGAAGTGTGCTGCCGTCATCGCAAAGTAATGAAGAGCTAGCAGGAAATGTGCTCAATGAAATTAGACAAGTGCCTAGGTCCCAAAAGGGATTTACGTCTTTGTCGGAAATTAGACAAGTGCCGAGGTCCCAAAAGGGATTTGTCACCAGCTAGCTCAACCGGCGGTTGCATCACCCCTCAAATGGGTGGTGTGGCGCCTGGTAAGTCCATTGCGGTCCAGGAGAGGAATACAGGTGTTGCAAGCACTATAATCTCAGATGATGCACACCCTGTGACGACGGAACGGAGGATGGAAAGGAGGAAGCCACTCATGTTGGTAGTAAGCTCATTCAGGTCATCCCAGATCGCGAGTGAGAGAAGTCCCTCTCTCGTACAACAGCACCTGGGGCCAGATGTTGTTGTTCATAATGTTTGTCAGTCAGAGCATACTTCCACACCTCCTGTTCTGGACGCTCCGTCTTATAGACCGTCGGCCTTGGCTAGTCTATCAGCTTCCTCTTCCACACATCAGCACACACGACCGCACCTTGGCTTCGTGACTTCAGATATCCAACCTACTTTGCTGACAAAGGATTCCATATTGTCTAGGTCACGCCATCTAGTAGCCAAGGATTTGAGGCCTCATCAGTTGGGACGTTCACATAAAAGAATTATGTCCGACACACCATCCCAGGAGCTTCCAGCAGCTAAGCAACAGAGGACCGCTTCTCCACAGGCCTCCGTGACAGACTTGCTATCACAGGTAGCACAGCTCATTGCAGCATCCAAGCATCCTACGGAACATTCTACAACAGTTTCAGAACAGTAACTGTCGGATGAAGCTGGGTTAGTTCGTTCCTATGCTAGGTCAGACAGGGGCGACCTAGATTCTCATCTGGTCCACTTGGATGGAGAAAGGAAAATAACTTTAACTTAAATAATTTCTGTTCAAATGTACTGATTGTGGAGTATCCCACCCTTTCGACCAGCTAATTTGCGAAAACACGTTCTATAGATGACGATGCAACCAGAACAAAGCAAAAAATGTATGTGTTAGGATAATGGCCAAATCTAAGAACAGGTGGGTTTTGAACTCACATCGGATCGATCACGCACTTTTCATACAGCAAAGCAAACGCCTGAACTTACTGAGCTATAGCCCGATTCATTTTCTTGTGGCAAAATATAACTGGGAAACTTTAAACTGTTAGACCCCCATCATTCTGTTTCCAGAGGAGATAATAATGTATATTTTCGAGTACATGAGGGAGATGGGTGTATAGGGAAAAGTATGCAAGCTTTTAATAATAAAAAAAATAAATAATAATAATCAACAGAAACAAAGCAGCTGTGATATGTTACACTATAAACCAGTGTAATGACTGAGCAGACGATTTTTTGGCGGGGGATCTGTTCAGGTGTCCAGAAGGGAGTCTTAACATTCAGAGGTACAAAAATAGTAACAACTGACTGATGTTGGCACTTACTTTGGTACAAAATATCATCACCCTGGTCAAAATTTGAACACAAATATCCCAAAAAGAAGTGAATAGAAAGTGCAGATGTCCCGGACAAAATCCAGGATGGAGAAAGGAAAATAACGGAGCTGGATTTTTCCTTTCGGGAACAACATAAGGTGGTGATGGAGTTTATCCGTCAAAACCTTCCTGATGTTGTTCCATCGGACCAGGTTGCTGCGACAGTGGAGAAGAGACTGATAGCGTCACTGGATACTGACTTCTTTGGCCGGGTTAGGGAAGATGTTCCTGAATATCCGGTCCAGTCCAGCAATGTCTCACGGACGTTTGAATTGCTGAATGACGCTATTTTTAATTTAGCCTCTTAGATAGGCAAAAACAGTTTCTTATCACAAACTGCTCTGCATCTGCCGTTCATCAATAGTAATAATAGATTTGCAATGGCAGGACAGGGCATACCGAGAGTTCCTCTGTGTTTGGATAGTCAGACTGAGGATTTGGATTTATCTCTGCCTTCGTCTTTTTCAATCCTCCCTAGTACTATGGAGACGATGATTTCGTCTAATAGGGCAAATTTAGATGCACTATCATATGCAGATCACCTTACCAGAACGTTAGCGCAATGTCTCGATGGTAAAGAATTTGAGGATGTTCGTTCCTCATTAAGAGTTCTTTCGAGGGCTTTTGCATTCTCCACGTACAACTTCGCTCTATCAGTGGCTAATTTTGAGTTGGTTAGACGTGATGCGGCCCTGCCTTCATCCAGTATAGTGGATTCAAAGGTGAAAAACTCTCGAGTCGCTCTGGTTTCTGGGGATTTTCTCATTGATGGTTAGCTTTCGGTTATCTATGATCAGATTACCAAGAAAGCTTCAGATTCTCTGCTTTTTAAGTCGGTTTCTCAAAAACCTCACGTAGCAGAAAAGAGTAAGACAGGAGCTTCTGGTGCGAGTATGTCTAAAGGAAGCTCCGATAAAGGGTATAAAAAATCCTCTAGCTCTTACTCTAGAGACCGTCAGAGTAGCGACTCAGGTAGGGGACATGGTTCTGGCCGAGACAACCGGTCAGATGCCCCTAGGTCGACAGGATGAGGCACTGGACGGGGAGGACGTGGTGTCTCTTCCTGTAAGCCTCGTAGGTCCAGGAGGTGATGGTCAGGACCTCTATTGCAATCCTGTGGGTGGAAGACTGACAAAGTTTTTGACCAATTGGTTGTCAATTACAGACGACCATTGGGTAAAGGAGGTTATCTTGGATGGCCTAAAGCTATCTTTCCTGGTACCGAAGCCAGGCGGCTCGTTCCATCCAGTTATAGATCTGAGCTGGATAAACAAGCTGATTGTGGCTCCAAAGTTCTATATGGAGACCATTCGATCTGAGAGCGAGCATTTGAGTGAACGAGTATGCATCAAGCATAGATCTCAAGGATGCATACTTTCATGTCATGGTACATCCGGCATTCAGAATGTACCTTCGCTTCGCCATCCTATGAGTCGTTTATCAGTTCCAAGCGATGTGCTTCGGACTCAATCTAGCGCCCTGGGCTTTCACTCGAATAATGAACTCGATAATGGCTTATTTTCGAGCTCATTCGTCTGTGGTAACATCGGCTTACTTGTACGACATTCTTCAGAGGTACAGCAACAGAACAATTCTTCAGAATGATGTTCAGAGTCTGCTTCAATTGCTCCGACGTCTTGGTTTCATAGTAAACGAAAAGAAGTCAGATCTAGCTACGTCCAAGTCGTTCATTCACTTGGGAATGAGCTTCGAGACTCGCAACAATCTAGTTCTTCTTCCGTTACCCAGAGCGAAGTTAATCAGTTGTTATGCTCGCTTTTGTCTACACTCAAATGTAGTAACAGCGAGAGAATTAATACGACTGATTGTGCGGAGCGACGGTGGATCTCATTCCAATGGGCCACTTGAGCGCACATCCACTCCAGATTTTTTTCACTCAAGTTTGGAGTGTGAAGGTTCATTCGCTCGAAACAAACATCATTTTAACGCACCAAGTAAAACTAAGGATTCAAACTTGGGCAGATATTTAGTGGTTAACTCAGGGAGTTCCACTGCAACTGCCAGATCTGGTTTTTACGATTATGACAGATGCGGGTCAAACAGGTTGGGGTGCGACATTGAACCCAACAGACTCCAAGTGCCAGGACCTTTGGGATCCAGAGTTCCTAAACAAGCACATAAACATCAAAGAGATGATGTCAATTTTGGCTTGCGCTACACCATTGGATGAACATAATTCAGAATTCACATGTTCAAATACTGTCCGACAATTCGACGGTAGTAGCATACATCAGGAACCAAGGAGGCACTCATTCGATTCCGTTATTCAATCTAATGGAAAGAATTCTTCTGCTTGTTCTAGAACATCATGTTCTTCTGTCGGTTCGTTATATTCCAGGTCGTCTGAACGTTCTAGCAGACTCGCTATTGCGGAAAGGTCGCATGTTACCATCAGAATGGACTCTCAACAAGCGAGTGTTCAATCAGATTTGCTACCAGTGGGATCGACCAATGATAGACTTATTTGCGACACATCTCAACAATCAGTTGCAGACGTATGTGTCGCCATGTCCAGATCCTCGAGCGTTCACAGTAGACGCTCTCTCAATCTCTTGGGACGGAATAATAGGATATGCATATCCTCCCAACTCCAATGATTCAACAGATCTTGCTGAAGATCAAGCAATCGTACTGCAAGATACTGTTGGTAGCATCTCTGTCCTCTCAGAAACCGTGGATAAATCTACTCAGTTGTCTGTTATGGGATGTTCCTCAGAAGCTTCCTCCACAGGAGGATCTTCCCTTTCAGGGGAAATCTCGCACACTGCATCACAACCTGCAAGGTCTCAACCTTCACATGTTTCCGTTGTGTGGTCCTTCTTGCACAGGAAGTGCTTTACAGGGCGAGCAGTGAACGCAATTTCTAACTGTAGGAGGACCTCCTCTTCGCTAAATTATGCGGCAAAGTGGAAGGTTTTTTCTCGGTGTAAGGATCATTCTATTGATATTTTTGATCCTTCCATTCCATTTTTTGGTCTACTTTTTTGATGAGATCAAACTGCAGCCAGTAACCATTAAGGGTTATAGGTCTATGCTATCGGACATATGCTCATCATGATAGCTTACAGATTGGATCGAATATTTCTTTATCTAAGTTAGTAAAGAACTTTTTGATAAATAGGCCTAGAACTCTTAGGTTAATTCCTAAATGGAATTTAGCTTGGGTTCTGTTGAAGCTTAAAGAAGCTCCTTTTGAACCTCTTAATACTGTAGACTTCAAATTCTTGTCATATAAGACAACTTTTCTCTTAGCCTTTGCCTCCGCAAGAAGAGTTAGTGAGCTTCATGCTCTGTCTATTGATGATTCTCATTATCGTAGTGTTGGAAATACTATTACTTTAACTACTAATGTAGGATTTTTGGCTAAGAATCAGGCTTCTAATAAGTATCCTGAGCCTATTGTCATCAAAGCTCTTCCGTCTTCTGATGGCCGTAGGCCTTTGCTGTGTCCAGTTAGAGCTATGCGTATTTATAAACGCAGATCAGAATTTATCAGAAAGGGGCGTAAATGCTTCTTTCTGTCCTTAATTCCCAATAGAAAGGACATATCTGTTCATTCTATTTTTAGATGGATTCATTGAGCTATTCGTACTGCTTATGAGAGTTTATCTTCCAATCAGCAGTCCATGCTTAAGATTTCAGCGCATGAAGTTAGAGCGCTGTCAACATCTTGGGCTTATTCTAACAATATAGCTATTCCAGATCTTATGAAGGCTGCTTACTGGTCACAGCCTTCTACCTTCACTAATTTTTACCTTAGAAATATAGAGTCTATTTCTGGCGACCTTAGGTGTTTAGGTCCGTTATCTGTTGCTCAGAATGTCGTCCACTAAACGATTACAGCTATAGTTATTAGGCCTTCTATCCCAGCAGTGACGGTGTCCTGCTGCCCTCTTTGTTCTGTGCTGATTTGACCCAGAGCAAGGGGAAGGGGGAGGGGGGATGGTGTTCCCTTATATCACCGGCTTTTTAGTGAAAAAGACAAGTGCACCATCGACATGCAGTATGCCTTAGTACACAGCACCGCATTGCTTCCATGTGGACAATCCGGATTAAATGCCTTTTTCAGGGACACAACACCGTTACCCCTGCCAGGGATCGAACCATGAACCTTTTTGGTTTTAAGTCTAATGCTGCACCAAGCTCCAAAGGGGCTCCTAAGGGGTGTCGTGAGATTTTTTTTGAGGCAAAAGAATTAAATTTGAAGATTTGTAAACAGTTCTGACCAGTGTATTAGTTAAAGGATTAACTCTTAACCCACTGAGCATTTTCAAGTTATTTTCATTAAATCTTGCTGTGAAGCAGCTATGACTAGATTTGATGAAAAATTCTTATATATTTAATTCAGGAAATCGTTGGTACAAAATCCATTCATTTTACAGGAGGAAAATTTCACAAAATGTGCCCGAATTAAACTTATTTCAGTTCAAAGAGAAATTCTGCCCGAGGCAGGAATATCCGTCATCAGCATGCAAGGAGTTAGCCCACTGAGTATTTACAAGATATTTTTTCATCAAATTACTGCACCCTTGACTAGATTTGAAGAACTGGGGGCACGGTGGCTCAGTTGGTAGAGATGCAGGCTGCAAGCCGAGAGGTCCTCGGTTCGAATCCCACCTGCGGCAACCGCGTTGTGTCCTTGGGCAAGACACTTCACCCCAGCTGCCCACGTGGGGGCACGGTGACGCTGTGTACTAAGGCGTACTGCACGTCGATGGTGCACCTGTCTTCAATCAATGCTAACCCTGCTTGTGTGGAGTTGGTATGTTGGGGAGCTGACAGTTGCTCGCCGTTGCTCGGTGGTTCTCTCTGGGTACTCTGGCTTCCTCCACCTGTAAAACTGTCACGGTCATGGTTAGCCATTGTGCAGAAATATGTGACCTTAAACACCAATAAATAAATAAATAAATAAATAAATAAATAAATAAATAAATTTGATGAACTGTTTATCTAAATTTAACTCAAGAAATTGTTAGTGAAAAAATCCATTCAATTTTCAGAGAGAAAATTTTATTAAATTGTCCCAAATTATACTATCTCAGTGGCAAGGGCAATTCTGTCCTGGGCAGGAATATTTGCCAGCAGCATGTAAGGAGCAAAAGCTCTACTTGTGACCACTGAGTCTATTCCCAACATTAAGTTTTCTAGACAAGGAAAAACTTTTATTTGGCCTCAAAGTCAGTTTGTCCAAACAGAATTCTGACATACCATCTGATGGTTCCACCGTATCAGGTAACTCTCCTGATATTATTTGATCTCGGGTGTGCAGTTGCCATTGCTATTTTGATGCATTCCACTCACTTCGATTTTCAAAATTTGCATTAATACAAAATAAAAGAATTGAAGTACCAAAAATATTTTCAAGGTAATGTATTTATTGATTTAAAACATTAAATACTTAAAACATGCACAGAAAATATTATTTCCAGTCCCAAAAGTTCTTTGTTGTTTTACAATTCTATCTTATTTTTTATGCTGATGCAAATATTTTCTTTACAGTTTACTCAGTAGATTAAAAGTGATTTTTTGAACATTTAAAAGTGCTTTGTTAACCCTTTTTAGGTGGTAATGACAAGAAATATATGTAAAGATATTTCAGATATGCTTGTAGCAATTCGTTTTATTTTGTAAACAACTATCGCACTTCAGACAGTGATGATTGTTTACTGTGACCATGGATACACACCAATGCCTTATAATTGTGACTTATAAACACTCCCCACCCTTTTCAATGGAAGACATGAGGCTGGCTCATTCCATCATGGGTATAACTCTTAACCCACTGAGTGTTTTCAAGATATTTTTCATCAGATGTTGTCATGGCTGCTGTGAAGTTGATGAAAACTTCATCTAAATTTAACTCAATCCCTACCACCATTTTCAATCTGTTGGCATGGTTGTGTTAATTTATTTATTGATATTTGATACCAAATTGCAGATCACCATTATACCAGGTGGATATGCATTTTCTCACATACAAGATGACTTTTTTGATGGCTTTTGCCTCAGTCAGGAGAGTTAGTGAGCTTCATGCTCTCTCGGTTGATACAGCCTTTTTCAGGAGCTCCGCACTTTTGGAGACCTTTTCGGTTGTGCTGATCACTGTGTTGATTATGCCAACCCTTCGATTACACCGATTGCAGAGTTTCTGGTATATCTGTTTGATGCTCGGGGTCTCCAACTTGTTACCATCAAGGGATACAGGTCTGTGCTTTCGGAGACCTATTCGTATGTCAGAAAACATATCGGCACTAATCAGTACCTCACCAAGCTTATTCAGCACTTTTCTTTGAAGAGGCCTAGGGTTTAGCAGCTGACCCCAAGATGGAATCTTTCTTGGGTGCAGCTTTGCTTGGAGGGGGAGGGGTGCCATTCGAACCATTATTCCAGGTGGATATGCATTTTCTCACATACAAGATGATTTTTGTGATGGTGTTTGTCTCAGCCAAGAGAGTTAGTGAGCTTCACGCCCTCTCGGTTGATCTGGCTTTTTTCAGGAGCTCCGCCAACAGTGTTACTTTTACCACTGATTACTTGTTTTTGGCCAAGAATCAGATACCAGAAACTTCTCCCTCTCCTATCTGTATCCGGGCTCTTCCTTCAATTGCTGGTAATCGCCCTTTGCTCTGTCCAGTTTGTGCAATTCGCATTTACCTCAATCGGACGCTGTTTAGTAGGAAAAGCAGGTTCTGTCTCTTATCCCTGTTCGACAGAAGATCTCTCCTCAATCCATTTCTAGGTGGATTTGTCTTGCTTTTCGAGCGTCACACGCGCATTTGGCGAGTGATGATTGTATTACCAATCGCATTTCTGCCCATGAGGTGTGTGCATTGTCTACCCCCTGGGCTTATGCTAACTCAAGTTGTCAGACATTATGCAGGCAGCCTACTGGAGAAATGCTTCTATTTTCTCCACCTTCCACCTGCGTCAGTTGCAGGAGCAATCTGAGGAGCTCTTTCTTCCGCTCAGGCTGTTATCAACCCTAGTCATTAGGGTATTCTTTCAGGGTCAGTTCCAGCCCTGTGTTTGGTTACTACCCTTTCTGTCTGTGTGTCACACATGGCCATACACCTCATCTCTCAATGAGTTTTCAGTCTTTGTGAGGTGATAGTTTTATAGGCCTTGTGTACTCTTCTGTCCACAGTTCCAGCGCAGTCGTGTTATGTGGGGGTGGTTATGTGATTCCCTCCTATTGTCTGTTCAGCCTGTTGTAAACAATTGTGAGGTAGGTTGATAAGAAATTTAAATTTTATAGTAAATTTCCTTTCTTATTATACCTACCACAATTGTTTACCTGGAGGCCCTCCATCTTCTTATTTGGGTAAGAATCTTTCCTCCCCACTGGTCACATAACTCCAATGTTGGCAGATTCAAATAGAATGGCACGTTGGTTATACGTCTGCACACTGGAACTGGAAAGCTGTGGATTAAGTACAGAGAGGAGAGTCCCCTACTGGGTGTGCGCTGGCTGCACTCGACCCAGTTTTGGCTTATTTTTTCTTGGTGCTTTTGCACCACTTTTTCTTTCCCAAATCACTTGGGAAAGAAAAAATAGAGAGTATACTTCCGAGTAAGGGACTTCCACTGTAGTGCAAGCCTGTTGTAAACAATTGTGGTAGGTATAATAAGAAAGGAAATTTACTATAAAATTTAAATTTTCTAATTGTTTTAACCCTTTGTATGGCTGCTTTTCTGTCTCCGGAACATGATACTTCATGATTTCATTAAGTAGGATGACTGCTAAGTGAATGTATCAGGTAGACCAATCAGTATTTACAATGTGCAGCCCAAAGGCTGCTCAATAAAAATATTAATAGTTCTACTCCAAATAATTAATATGGACTCCAATTGTTGATGTTGAACTGACATGGAAGATGTCACCAGGATTTGAAGAATTAAATCATTTCAGGTTGTATCTGATGAAGATGAAAATGGATCAAAAGGTTTTGTAAATCTTGACACTGAAGAGGAGGCAATAAATGCTCTTGAAAAAGCTAATGGCATGGACATAAATAGCAAAAAAGTGTAAGTAAACTATATATTGATATAATCACCATCAAATAGTTCACTGTGGAAAAATGCATTCACAGCACATCTCATATTGAAATGATGTCAGAAGTCAACATCAGTGTCATAAGTGAGTTGCTTTCTGAGGTAGAATTTAATTAATCTCTTCTTATTTTTCATTAACTGTCCATGTAATACAAATAGAAGATGACATTTGCAGAAAACATTTCCTGAATAACTAAATATTTTCATTGTTTATCTCCAAAACATTGCTTATTACCCCTAATTGGAATGAGCCCTATGAGCTAATTCCATGGACACTCATAATTTTGTTTTGAGGCAAAGATTGAAAAAAATACTTAAATTTGGATAACGATTTTTGTGAACAGCACTGGCCAGTTTTAGACGTTACATTAGCTAAAGGTTAAATTAATTACACATTATGTGATTATTATCTCTGATGGTGATGCCGAAGGCCTAGACCAAATATCTTGTCCCGAGGGTGAGATTTCCCCATATCACACCCACCCCCATTGCGGATAATTTTTCTTTCCCCACCAAAACACCCTGACATCATCATAAGTAATTCGGTGGCACGTGCAGATATTCTGAACAATTTTGTTGTCCATTTCTGAAAGAACTCATAAAACATTGAATTTATTTATTTATTTTTTAAGATTTAATGACACTTTAACAGCCAAGGTCATATCGTGTCGGTGACAGTTTTGCAGGTGGAGGATTCCAGATTACCCGGAGAGAACCAACAAGCAATGACGAGCAGCTGCCAGCTCCCCAACATCGTAACTCAGCACTGCAGCACAGGCAGGGTTAGATTGGTTGAAGACATGCGTACCACTGACGTGCAGTATATTAAATAATTGTGCAATGCATGTATGTATTTGACTGAAAATTATGGCCGAGGATTTTCGGAATCCACATGCATTGGCTGGAAACACTGTGAGATTGACAGTTACGGTTGCCCTTTCGTGGTGTGTGCATATCAACACAAAAAGAAATGGGGTGGGGAGGGGAAGGGGAAGGGGAACCATGCTATTAGAGAATATTGCCTGTCCTCTATACTGCTATGTATATATAACATCATATCTTAGGTACATATCGTGGATTCCCCGCAAAGCCTTTTAATTACAAAAAGTGGATTGTGTTACAGTTTTAGTGTTTCATTGAGTTTCCCTGTTTGGTTAAATAAGAAATAAAAACCAAAACCGAGACTCAAGTCTTTTATCACAACCGACATCAAAAGCGAAATCGAGGCAAAATTTCACGATTGAACAGCTCTAGGGTGTATGCGACTGATTTGTTAGGTAAAGAGTTAATCTATGAATGTTGATAAGTGGGTTTGTGTTACAAAAATAAATGTTGAGTTTCTTTGTTCAAACCATTATACTTTCACTTCAGATCTGTTGGTTCATTTATACCAGGGAAAGAGAAAAATCTGAACGTGGGAGACAAGACAGGACAGTTCAGCAATGTGTGTGTGAAAAATTTTGATGATGAAATGAATGATGAGAAATTAAGAGACATGTTTGAAAAATATGGTAAAATCATCAGTGCAAAAGTAAGATTTGTTAACACTCAAAAATTGTACAGTGAACGAGCACCTTTCCAGTGGAAATTATTCAATTAACATAATTATTTAATTAATAGGGATGCAAATAAACAGAGCATTTATTCTATATCTTCATTGATAGAGGTCAGGGAGCTCTGTCAACCTGGGCGCAATAGATTTAATGTCTGTACTGGATGTACTGAAGCCAAACTGGTTTAAAATAAGGGAAATTATGTGATTGTCAGGGTAATTTCTTGACATATTACAAGATGTTTTATTCATTTAGCAGGAGTTTACTCTATAACCTACAGGAAATTAACCGTCAAATTTATACTGAAGGTATGGTAAATGGTTTTGTGTCTGGAAATTCTCTTCATTCAACAGGGTTATTCAAATGAGAGGTATCCATTTAAATGGGTTCCACTGTAGTGTTTTATATGCCCATTTTAAAAAAAACGGGAGTATTATGTTATGGCGTTGTCTGTCTGTCTGTCTGACTGTAAACAATTTTTGTGTCGCCTACTCCTCCAAAAGTTTACATGCTACATTGTTCAAACTTTGCACACATGTTGATCAGTAATTGCCGTTGTGCATGTGACAAGTGCAGGTAACTCCATTTTGTATTTCCAGAATTATGCCCACTTTTAGTACTTAAAACATTACGGTATTCTGTCGCCTACTCCATCAACATTTTACATGCTATATTATTCAAACTTTGCACACATATTGATCACCAATTGCTGTTGTGCATGTGACAAGAGCAGGTACCTCCATTTTGTATTTCCAGAGTTATGCCCCTTTGAGTACTTAAAACTTTACAGTATTGTGTCGCCTACTCCTTCAACATTTTACATGTAATATTGTTCAAACTTTGCACACATGGTGATCACCAGTTGCCGTTGTGCATGTGACAAGTGCAGGTAACTCTGTTTTGTATTTCCAGAGTTATTCCCCTTTCAGTATTTAACAGTATTGTGTCACCTTCCCCTTCAACATTCTACATGCTATATTGTTCAAACTTTGCACACATGTTGATCACCAATTGCCATTGTGCATGTGACAAGAGCAGGTAACTCTGTTTTGTATTTCCAGAGTTATGCCCCCTTTTAGTACTTAAAACATTACAGTATTGTGTCACCTACTCCTTCAACATTTTACATGCTATATTATTCAAACTTTGCACACATGGTGATCACCAAGGGCGTATGTTGCCCCGCTAGGCAGTGCTCTTGTTCAAAATTGAAATGTGCTTGTTATTTCCACTGAAGGTTTGCAAGGTTTATTAAACTCCATTTTCCCAATTCATTATTCAGATGGGCAGGTGGGTGGGTGATGGGCATAACCTTTCTCATTAATGTGATAACATGGAACAAATATCAATGGATTTGGTCAGTATTTAGTTTGTGAGACTTTCTTAATGCCGTGATGAGTTCGAAAACTGGTACGGTTTGGCCATGCTGAGTGGAGTAATGGCCCTTGATTAGTTAATGTTTGCCTGTTTTCAACTTGTTAACATGATAACTTGAACAATTAACAATGGATTCAGTCAATGTTTGGTATGTGAGACTTTCTTAATTTAAGAATTAATACAATTTGTATTAATGGAAGTTTAAGCTGAAACAAGAATATCTTCCGCTAATTAAACTGATCTTATATGGTTTCCATGTATACCAGGCTAGGTACAAGCAGCTGAGTTGCTTTATACCATGTATAGCCTCAAGAGCTATTTCTATAAAGTTAACAAAGTTCTGTGCAGATATTTTAATGTTAATACTGGGCTTTCCTTGGTTGTTGAAAATTACCATTTGTTGCCTCCAAGCTGACTCAGACTTGCAGGCTGCAGAATGGTATTTTTCTGCAGACATGAACAATCCACCCATTGTCATGTGTTACTGGTGACATTCCAGAGTTGTGACATGGGTATTCTAGCTAAACGTTTCCAGGAAAACTACAAAGAGGTATGACCAAATATGGAAATGGGAATTGCAAAACTTGCTTGTATATACCAAGTCCCAGCTAGACCAAATCAGTCTCGCTCGTTTCTTTGAAATGCACAGACTTTCTGTTCAGTCTGTTCAGTAACCACCCACCAGCCCCACCAATATCCCTTCTTCCTTGCACTTTCTGCCTTGGCCACGTTTTTCTGGTTCTCTTGGGTACTTTCTGTTTTGTTTTTGACATGCCTCACTGTGGCTCGGTTTGCTGCAAGATCTGGCTGGCGGTTGCGATGCTGAAAATACTTTGTGTTCTCAGCATCGTCTCCCCAATTCATTTCAGTCACCTAGGCTGCAATACTAATCTTCACCCATGGTGGACTTTGCAACTAGGTACTAGTTCAATAACATGTCTTTGTGTGACACTGCAGTATTCATACCTCGGTCACACCTGATGATATCACCACATCATGGTGCTCTCCTAATTCTACGCTGTATTGTGAAGCAGACCGAATCACCTCAAAGGGCCAAAATGTTTGAATGTTTATATATGTACAGTTCATTTAAATAAATAGAAGAAAAAATATAATTCATACTACTGTGTTGTTTACTGCTTAAAACTGTCTTAAATGAATTAAAAAAACTGGTATGGTTTGGCCATACTCAGCAGAGTTATTGCCCTTAATTAGTTAATTTTTGCCTGTTTTCAGCTCATTAGCATGATATCTTGAACAAATATCATTGGATTTAGTCAATAGTTGGTATGTGAGATTTTTTTTCAGTTTTACAAATCTGATAAAGAAATTCATATAAAATCACAACTCAATCGAGACCCTCTATTTACAAGTGTCATTTGTTATTGGTGTTTGGTGCAGCATTGAGAACAAATCTTATTATACCTCCCACAACAAGTTGTGGTGGGGGTGTTTATACTGGAATCACCTTGTCTGTCTGTCCATCCAACCGGGCAATAATGCGGAACGTATGAGATTTTTTTTGGCCCATACAGGCATTATGAACTTACTTCCAGATTATGAGCTTACGTACAAATGTTATGAGATTAATATCTAAAATATGATACTTAAGAGGCAAGAATTGATTTGTAGCGATTTTTCGGGGTTTATGTTAAAGTTTATGGTCAATTAACGGCTGGGGTTAGCATTGCCCCCTCTTCAGGTTTATCTTGGGGGATCTAACCATGTCTATTCCCCCCAAAAAATTTCTGAAGAAACAACCTTTTAGCAGTTGTCCGAATGTTTTACATGATCAATTTTTCCGCAAAAAATTAAGCCCACAACTCCCGTTTTTAAGAATGTCTGTCCATCCACCCATCCATTCATCTGTAGACATAATTTTGTCCAGAGATTTTCTCAGACATTTATGGACCAGTCTGCTTGAAACTGGGTGTGAATGCTCATTTGATTGACCTCTGACTGAAAGTTATCCTCTAACGACTCTTAGACACTAACACTTTCACTAACCCTCTTTATCACATAATCACCACCAAATAGTTCATAATCATCACCAAATAGCTCATAATCATCACCAACAGAAAATATCGTTCACAGCATGCTTCAGAAGTCAATATCATAACATTGTAAGTGAGTTGATTTCAGAAGTAGAATTGAATTAATCTTCGCTTATATTACATTAACTGTTTACCTAATACAAATGGCAGACGTCAGTTGCTAAAAAACAACATTTCCTGAATAACTGAACATTTTCACTTTTTGACTTAGAAACATAGCGTATGACCTGTCATTGGAACAAGCACAATGAGCTCATTCCAATGAGAGGCCATAAGCTATGTTTTCAAGGCAAAAGTTGAAAAATAAAATTTGTTTGGAAATTTTGTGAATAGCACACTGGCCATTTCAGTCATTAAAAAGTTAAATTACACATTATATGATAAAGAAAATCTCAAATTCATCTTACATAATATTTGTGAACCTCATTCACTAAAATCGATCTTGAGCCTCGGTAAACCTTGTCTCAGATCAATTTTAGTGAACTTAATACAGAAATTTTATATGAAATTGTGAATCACTAGAAATCCTCTACATCCAACTTAACTCTTGATGGTATTCACAGAAAAGTGCTTTTCAAACTTTATTAATTTTTCAAAAAACATAGGTCATGTCCCATCATTGGAATGATCTTGTTGTGATCTTTCCAATAAGAGAATCATAAGCTATGTTTTGGGGGTGAAAAATAAAAATTATAGTGATTCAAGCCTTTTTAGCTCACCTGAGCGAAGCTCAAGGGGAGCTTTACTGATCACTTTCCGTCTGTCGTCTGTCGTCCGTCATAAACTTTACGAAACTGACTTCTCCTCCAAAACCACTAGCCCAATTTTATTCAAATGTTGGATAAATGTTTATTACCCAATGCCAATTCGGATTTGTTCAAATGAAGTTGCACCTCTCCCTGGGTGGTGCCACGCCCCCAAGGGAGACCGAAGTCTTAAAAAATCTTCTCCTCATGAACCAGCAGTAGCAGAGACTTGATATTTGGTGTGCAGCTTCCTTATGTGTTGTAGACTCCAGATTTGTCCAAGAGAAGTTCAAGGAGCTATATTTACCTTCGTTATGGGAGGGGCAAGAATTGTCGTCCCGCCCAAAATTTCTATTTTCCAAACCAAGAGGCAGATTTGAACCAAATTTGATATGAGGGCTTATTGGGTCATAAGTACTTAATTTATGCCAAAATTTTTTTTCCGGTCTCCCCATGGGAACCTCAGGAACTAAAAATAGAAAAAAATTAAAACACCCATATCTCCAAAACTACATGGCACTGAGAATTCTTATTTGGTGTGCAGCTTCCTTAGGACCAACAGAATGGAATGGTAAAACAAAATTGCTATCGGTTTCATCATGGGGTACTTTTTGAGGACTTTGAAAAAGTGCTGAGTCAGCATTTTTTAACACTGTGGGTAATGTGAAAAACATTTAACACTACTTTTCTCCCATACCACTGCTCCAAAAGCTTTCAAATTTCACATATAACATCTTTATTGAAATCAATTCCCTGGGTCCATATTTGGGCTCTCTATGGGAGCCCAAATGTTTAAATTAGTGCAGTATGAGGAATATTCTTTAAAAATCTTCTTCTTCAGATCTTCCAATAAGAATCTTTTGATATTTGGTATGCAGCATCCTCAGGGGGTGAGATTCAAGTTTGTTCAAGCCAAGTCCCTGAGTTCATATTTAGGCTGAAAATTTGGGTCCAGGTCCTGACTTAGAAATTTTGGACCAAAATCCGGAAATTAGTTTTTTGGTTTTTTATGCATTTTGGTCAGTTTTAAGAGAAAAAAAAAAAAAATATTTTTTACACTGAAAATTTGGGATCCGGGTGGGACTTAGAAAATTTTGGACCAAAATCCAGAAATTAGTTTTTTGGTTTTTTATGCATTTTGGTCAATTTTAAGAAGAAGAAAAAAAATTTTTAGTCTGAAAATATTTTGTTTGGGACTTCTAAAATTTCCGAACAAAAATAAAAAAAATCTGTTTTTTATGCATTTATCTCAATTTTGGGATGTAAAAGTGCAGGAACTGAAAATAGAAGGAAAATCCTGTGTATTGTGTGGGCACAATCACTTCGTCTAGTTTTAAAATCCATTCCTTAGTATTTTTCCATCAATTATGCCTTTCAAACTGCAGTGACATAACAACCCTTGGATTTTGACAGTGCTTGTCCACAGCGGGTGGAATTGGACCCAGTCAGCAGGACCTATGAAAAATTTCATGACTTTATTTCTCTATAGTGTTGATAAGCCATGACTAGCGGAATGTGACCTAAAATGCTCCTTTGAACTACTTTGTCATGTGAGTGATTTAAGGCCCCTTGGGGCCTCTTGTTTGTGCAAATGATTTAACTCCTTGCATGCTGGTTGCAGTTATTCCTGACCAGGTGAGCAAATCTTTTGACACCAGAATGAGTATAATTTTAGCATTTTTTAACCAAATTTTCCTATATAAATTGAATCATTGTATTGAACGGTGATTTTGAAGTTGAATTTTCACGAATTTTTCATCAAATCTAGTCATGGCTGCTTCACAGCAGCCATGACTAGATTTAATAAAAAGTACTTTTAGAAATACTCAGCAGGTTAAAGGTTAATGTTGTCTTCTGTTCATTTTAGGTAAAGAGTAAAGATAGGTTTTGAGGTTATTTTATAACATTTTACAGGTAATGGTTGATGATTCTGGAAAGACAGAAGGCTTTGGAATTGTGAACTTTGAGGAGCCAGAAGCTGCTGAGAAGGTAAATGAAATGAGATGAAGCTTTTATTTACAGTTTATAGATAACAAACAATTACATTGAGTGTAATCGCTTGACTGGACTTGTTACGTGAAATAATTCATGAGAGGTGAGGGACGTTGTACAATCACGAATGCGCGAATACACAAGAGTGTTTTATGATATAGTCCCTCACCTCGAATGAATTATTTCATGTAACCAGTCCAGTCAAGCGATTACTCTGTTTATTATTTTTCCATTATTAATGATAATTATGTTATTTAACCCTTTACCTAACGTAATGGCCCAAACCGGTCAGCGCTATTCTAAAAAATCACCAATTTTTTTCTCTAAAACATAGGTCATGACCCATCATTCGAACGAGCTTGTGGATCTCGTTCCAATGAGGGGTCATAACCTATGTTTTTGAGACAAAAAATTAGTTATTCAAGAATTTTTTTTGCAAGTGTCGTTGGCTTCTGAGGTAAAGGGTTTAAAAAAACGCAAAACAATGAAGTCCCCATTAAACCCATGGCAAAGCGTCTTCGTTTATGCGCACTGATACATGACACAATTGTTGATTGCATAATTCACTTGTGAAGTTATCGTTTATAATCAAACCCGGAAATCCCAGTAAATCACACTTTGGAAAGTAATAAAAATATAGTAAATGGAGATATACAGAAAATACATACTGCATGGAAATGACATAGTCAGCCTGGCAGTCTTCCTGTCATTCCCATACAAAAAAACAGGTACAGAAATTTTGACAGCAGAGTAACCTGGTAATGTGGTTATGCACATTATGATAATTGAAGGGAGTGATGCAAGTCAAACACTGGATGAGTGCTGTGAGTAATGCCTGAACGTGATGTTTGCGTAAACATATCCTTACCTCTGATTTTATTCAAACATTGCCCAAGTACGCAACACGAGGTATGAAACAAGATGGCATTTCTTTTTGAGAAGCCAGGATAGTGGAATCATTTTTTGTAGATTATTTCCGCTGTACTAATATTATGGTAGCCGGTTTCTATTCCCTTACATGGATACCATGAAAATTAACATCCTTGTAGAAAGATAACATAATTGTACACTAACATTATATTTATCTGACAATCATACAGATTTTGGCCTGAAAACTACGAGAAACGGTATGTATCACATAATGTGTTCCGATTCCATATCATATAGATGACTCATTCTGATTCTGTATCATATAGATGACTCGTTTCTGGTAACGCGTCAGTGACCGTTACGGGCGATTGGCTAAACATTGTACGATAAATAGAAACTGCACAATTCAATATTACACCTACCCGGTTCCTGGGGATGTGCCCTCGTAAATTCAAGCGGATCGGCAAAGGAAGTGACACTGAGAGTGAATAATTTGACAACACAAATTGTGGTCACCGCATTACTGATTGTTTGTCAGACTGCACAACAATATAGTTCCATAATATATGCTTTTTTTTAAAACTTTGCATCAGATTGTTGGTGGTGTCCAAAAATGGGATCATAACTTGCCGTCAAAGCCGGCTCGTTGAGATCCCATTCTGGACAGCACCTCGAATCTGATACAAATCACAAGACATGCACATTATCATGATATTATCATGATAATCTGTATTTATCATACATGTAGAGCCACAGATTTTCTGAAACCCTTATAAATAAATAAGTCAAAAATCTGTTTCTCTGGCCCTCCTGCATGGTCCTTTTGGCTGCCACATGCTCTCTTTTTATAACCAATGCAAACTTAAAAAATTAAAAATTAGATGGTTTTTGTATGATAATTTACCCACGTTAATAAAGCTGATAAATCTGTCCCCTGTGTGCAACAAGGCTTTGCCATGCATTAGCATTACAAATCCTTCTTGCACTCAAGGGTCGAAATACACAACCACCCATGCTATTCTGTAGATTATGAGGCCCAACCAAAATATAAAACAAACCAAGAACATGAACTTTTGATGGCAAAGAAATAATTAACAAAAATAAAAGATAAAATAAAAAAATGCCTGCCGACATGCAATTTTACACAAAAAATGGCCTGAGAAACAGAAGATCTATTTTGTGGGGCATAATTGCCACCTCTTATGTTGTGAGATAAAGGGTAAATTATGCTTATATTTTGAAAGGCATGTTAGGTTTAACCCTTTACCTAACATGAAAAGCAGACGACACTTGCAAAAAAAATTCTTGAATAACTAATTTTTTTCATTTTTTGTCTCAAAAACATAGGTTATGACCCCTCGTTGGAACGAGCTCGACGAGCTCGTTCCAACGAGGGGTCATAACCTATGTTTTTGAGACAAAAAATGAAAATATTTTGAAATTTAATATGCGATTTTTGAGAATAGCGCTGGCCGGTTTTGGCCGTTACGTTGGGTAAAGGGTTAAACGGATTTGAAATTAATGGAAGACCCTTGTATTGTGGCAGAGTCCTGAAAAAACAGAAAGACAAGCTGAGCTTAAAGAAGAGTATGATAAATTGAAAATGGAGAGAATAAATCGCTCTCCAGAAGTGAATTTGTATGTGAGCAATTTGGATAAAACTATTGATAATGAGCAAATTAGAAAGGGATTCTCACAGTTTGGAACAATTACAAGTGCTGAGGTAAAGTTTATGGAACAGAAAGAACACCACACACTTAGACATTAGGCCTAAAAAAATTAAAAATTTGTTTCTCAGGCCCCCCTGCAATGTCCTTTTGGCTGCCGCATTCTCTCTTTTTCCAACCAATGTATACTTTAAAAAAATAAAAATTAAATGGTTAATGTCTGATACTTTACCCAAGTTAAAAGAATTGATCAATTTCTCCCTTGAGTGCAAGAAGGCTTTGTTGTGCTTTAGCATTGCAAAGCCTTCTTGCTGTCAAGGGATGATATACATCACCACCCATACTATTCCATAAATTATGTGGCCTAAAACATAAACCAAGAAAATGAACTTTTGATGGCAAAGAAATAATTACAGAAATGAAAAAAAAAAAATAAAAAACCTCTCACCCCCATACAGTTTTACAAATAATGGCCTGAGAAACAGAAGATCTTCTTTGTGTGGCTTTATCGGTCAATAAAATTCCAGATGTAGTTATACCCCCCACAAAAGGAAGTTTAGAGGGGGGGGAGGGTATATAGGTGTCAACTTGTCGGTCAGTCGGTCTGTCTGTCATCATCGGTCTGTTGCACATGTAAACTTGTGGAGAAGACTACTTCCACAGTTTTAGTTGCATTTTCATGAAACTTCACAAAAATGATCAACATGATGAGGGGAAGTGCGTGACATAATTTTTTTCCCCCGCTCGGTTTCAGGATGGCGGACTGGCAGCCATATTGGATTTGGCAAAATTCTTGTGGAGCAAACTTCTTCTACAGTTTTTATTGCATTGTCATAAAACTCAATATTAATGACTGACATGATGAGGAGCAGTGCGTGACATAACTTTTTTCCCCGATCAGATTCAAGATGGCGACTGGCTGCTATATTGTATTTCGCAAAATATTTGTGGAGCAAACTACTTCTACAGTTTTTGCTGCATTGTCATGAAACTCTATATAAATGATCGACATCATGAGGAGCAGTGTGTGACATATTTTTTTTGATCGGATTCAAGATGGCCAACTGGTGGCCATATTGGATTTTTTTTACTTACAAAATTTGAATGCCGCTTTCAATCCCCCACACTAGGTGTTATGCCATGGTGGGGGTATAGCGGGTGACAGACCATCTCTAGTTTCATAAGCACAAAGTCTCATTCTTGTGTGAAACTCAAATTCTGTCATCTAGTCATCTGATTGCATTTTATTTACCATATTTAAGAGATACGCAGCTTTTGAATTTTGAGCTATTTCTAGAAAATTCTTTGATGGAATGCTTCAGAGTACCTCTGAAACTCCCCCCATACCTCCCCTCACCTCACACTTATTTTTTTTTTTCAGCAGAGGCTCTGCCACATAATGCATTATTTTTAATAACATAATTTTAGGTGTTACAATAGTGCGGTTTGTTTCTTATCCCTTTACCTAACACACAGGATATGACGGATGCGAGTCAAACAGGTTGGTGCACAACCCTGAGCCTGACAGACTCAAAGTTTCGGGGGCTTTGGGACCCTGGGTTCCTGAAAAAATACATAAACATCAAAGAAATGATGTCAGTATGGTTAGCGCTACAACAATGGATTCACATTATAGCAGACACGCATGTTCAAATATTGTCGGACAAGTCAACAGTAGTAGCATACATAAGGAACCAGGGCGGCACACATTCAATTCCGTTATGCGAACTAACAGAAAAAATTATTTTATATGTCTTGAAACATCAAGTTCATCTATCGGTCCGTCATATACCCGGTCGTCTAAACGTACTAGCAGACTCGCTCTCTCGGAAAGGTCGCCTGTTGCCATTGGAGTGGACTCTCAACAAGCGAGTGTTCAGACAGATTTGCTACCAGTGGGATCAACCGATGATAGACTTGTTTGCGACACACCTCAACAATCAGTTGCAGACTTATGTGTCGCTATGCCCAGATCCTGGAGCATATGCAGTAGACGCTCTCTCAATTCCATGGGATGGAATGATAGGATACGCGTATCCTCCCAACTCCGTTGATTCAACAGATCTTGTAAAAGATCAAACAATCGCATTGCAAGATTCTGTTAGTAGCATCTCTGTCGTCACAGAAACCATTGTCAGTCTTCTCAGGTGTCTGTTATGGGACGTTCCCTGGAAGCTTCCTCTGTGGGAGGACCTTCTTTATTAGGGGAAGTCACGCACATGCGTCACAACCTGGAAGGTCTCAACCTTCACGTATTTCCGTTGTGCGGTCCTTCTTGCACACCAAGCATTTTACAGGACGAGCAGTGGAGGCAATTTCTAACTGTAGGAGGACCTCCTCTTCACTGAATTACACAGCAAAGTGGAAGGTTTTTTTCTGTTGGTGAATGGATCGGTCGATAGACGTTTATGATCCGTCCATACCAGATATTGCCAACTTTCTGGTCTACCTGTTTGACGTTCTCAAACTGTAGCCCGTCACTATTAAGGACTATAGGTCTATGCCATCGGACACTTATGGTCATCATGATAGCTTGGCAATCGGATCTAATGCTTCATTATCCAAATTAGTTAGAAATTTCTCTATAAATACACCTAGAACCCTCAGATTAATTCCTAAGTGGAATTTAGCTTGGGTTCTGTTGAAGCTTAAAGAAGCTTTGTTTGAGCCGTTAGACGTTGTAGAGTTCAAATTCTTGACGTATAAAACAGCATTTCTCTTAGCCTTTGCTTCTGCTTGAAGAGTTAGTGAACTCCATGCTTTATCTGTTGACGAATCTTACTATCATCGTGTTGGAAATACCATCACTTTAACTACACAAGTGGGATTTTTGGCTAAGAATCAGGCTCCAGATAAATGACCTGAGCCTATTATCATAAAGGCACTGTCGTCTACAGACAACCGTAGACCTTTGCTGTGTCCAGTCAGGGCTATGCGCATATATAAACGCCGATCAGAGTTTATTAGAAAAGGAAGAAAACGCTTCTTTTTATCATTGATTCCTAACAGAAAAGATATATCTGTTCATTCAATTGCTAGATGGATTCAGTTGGCAATACGCATTGCCTATGAAAGTCTATCTTCCAATCAGCATTCTGTAAATAAGATATCAGCGCATGAAGTTAGAGCGCTGTCCACTTCTTGGGCTTATTCTAACAGTATAGCCATTACTGATCTCATGAAAGCTGCGTACTGGACACAGCCTTCTACCTTTACCAAGTTTTACCTCAGAAATATAGAGTCCATCTCCGGTGACCTTAGATGTTTAAGTCCTCTATCTGTTGCTCAGAATGTCATCCACTAAACGTTTACATCTATAGTTATTTACGCAACCTGTTCCAGCAGTGGCGCTGTTCCACTGCCCTGTTCATTTTGCGATTATGTACCTCAGAACAAGGGGAAGGAGGGGGACCGTTTTTCCCTTAATATCATCTGGCTTTATAGTCAGTAGTACCGAGTCGGTGCTGGGATGGTTTTAATGTGTAGCTTGGTGTGAACCAGATCAATATGTCTCATTTATGTAATGTTTTTAAAGTGTAGCTCACTGTGAAGCATTTGTATATGTCGCGTGTCAAACGAGCATTAATATACAATCCCCAGACACTTTTAAATGAGTATAAAGAGTCTCATTCTCTGGACTATCTTTATATATTGGCTTCCTTTCACCGAATTAGCATAATGGGTTATGCTGGCATTAAAATGGAGAATTATACATTATGTAATGCTCAATTACATTGTTGGTGTTATGTCTTTCTCATTTCTCTTAAATGAGAAAGACATAGATAATTGCTTTTTCTCCTATTCTCCTGTATGAGCTATCCTTTAAGAAATGATTGAGTAATTGGATTTTCCTTTATGTCCTACGCCCTCCAGCCTTTTTATGATTCAGCTAAGTCTGGGCCATTGGTTGTTGTATAAAAATATTATAAATTCAAAGTAATTTGTATATTTTTTATACTTAACAATAGCCCAGACGGGGATGGCCCTCCCATGAGTGGGCACTCATACCTCCCCGCTGATTATAACATTTAGCAGGCACAGTAGAAAAAATGATGCTTGGCGCCAAGTTCGGTGCTTCCTGGATACTGCGTATGCGCAGTTCACAAAAGTATGGAGAACCACATAGGACATAATTTTTTCGGTTTTACATGCAAATTTTGGGGATTGAGGGGGCAAAATTTGTGTTTGGCCCTGGATATTTTTGAGTTAGCACCAGCTAAGTCTGGGCCATTGGTAAGTATAAAAAATATACAAATTACTTTGAATTTATAATTTTTTGTGGTTTATGTTAAGGTTTATGGTCAATTAACAGCTGGGGTTAGTGTTGCCCCTCTTCAGGTTTATCTTGGTGGATTTAACCATGTCTTTTACCCCCCAAAAATTTCTGAAGAAATAACTTTTTAGCGGTTGTCCGAACGTTTTAAAATTATCAATTTTTCCGCAAAAAAAAATTAAGCCCACAACTCCCATTTTTAAGAATGTCAGTCTATCCACCCATCCATCCATCTGTAGACATAAATTTGTCCAAAGATTTTCTCAGACATTTATGGACCAGTCTGCTTGAAACTGGGTGTGAATGCTCATTTGATTGACCTCTGACTGAAAGTTATCCTCTAACGACTCTTAGACACTAACACTTTCACTAACCCTCTTTATCACATAATCACCACCAAATAGCTCATAATCATCACCAAATAGCTCATAATCATCACCAACAGAAAATATCATTCACAGCATGCTTCGGAAGTCAATATCATAACATTGTAAGTGAGTTGATTTCAGAAGTAGAATTGAATTAATCTTCGCTTATATTACATTAACTGTTTACCTAATACAAATGGCAGACGACAGTTGCTAAAAAACAACATTTCCTGAATAACTGAACATTTTCACTTTTTGACTCAAAAACATAGGGTATGAACCGTCACTGGAACAAGCACAATGAGCTCATTCCAATGAGAGGCCATAAGCTATGTTTTCAAGGCAAAAGTTGAAAAATAAATAAAATTTGTTTGGTCGATTTTGTGAATAGCACTGACCACTTCAGTCATTACATTAGGTAAAAAGTTAAATTACACATTATAAGATAAAGAAAATCTCAAATTCATCTTACATAATATTTGTGAACCTCATTCACTAAAATCGATCTTGAGCCTTGGTAAACCTTGTCTCAGATCAATTTCAGTGAACTTAATACAGAAATTTTATATGAAATTGTGAATCACTAGAAATCCTCTACATCCAACTTAACAGATGGTGGTATTCACAGAAAAGTGCTTTTCAAACTTTATTAATTTTTCAAACAACATAGTTCATGTCCCATCATTGGAATGAGCTTGTTGTGATCTTTTCAACAAGAGAATCCTATTAAGCTATGTTTTTAGTGGTAAGAAATGAAAATTGTATTGATTCAAGCCTTTTTGTGCAAATGATTTAACTTCTTGCAAGCTGGTCACAGCTATTCCTGCCCAGGAGAGCAAATCTCTTGACACCCGAATGAGTATAACTTTGGCATTTTTTAACCAAATTTTCCTCTTTAAATTGAATCAATGTATTGAATAATGATTTTGAAGTTGAATTTTTCATCAAATCTGGTCATGGGTGCTTCACAGCATCCATGACTAGATTTAATAAAAAATACTTTTAGAAATACTTAGCAGGTTAAAGGTTAATGTTGTCTTCTGTTCATTTTAGGTAAAGAGTAAAGATAGGTTTTGAGGTTATTTTATAACATTTTACAGGTAATGGTTGATGATTCTGGAAAGACAGAAGGCCTTGGAATTGTAAACATTGAGGAGCCAGAAGCTGCTGAGAAGGTAAATGAAATGAGATGAAACTTTTATTTACAGTTTATAGATAACAAACAATTAATTACATTGAGAGGAATTGGTTGATATCCTTCCCAAACAGTAAGTCTGTTACTGACTGTTCCTGGGAGCATAGAGGCCTGAACTGTGGCATAAAACTGGGTTTCAGGAGCATCTGACGGAGATGTGGAGAAATTTGTTCCACCTGCTATGGATATGCCATCTACAGAGAGACTTTTGATTGCATCCAGAGCAGCAGTGATCCGAGCATGGACTTCCTGTAACTTACTATGGCTTTTGCCTTTCTGGACAAGTTTCTGTTCAGTGAGAACAAGTTTCCTGAGTTCCTGAGTCTTTTAAAAAATCCTAAAATAGGGTACCTTGGAGACGGCAATGCCTCTCTGTATTTCCTGCAACTGCACGTCACGAATTTTGTCCCGTGATTCCAGATAACTCCATAACTCGGGATTCACCCTTAGGGGTTGAGTTAATTTGGCATTACTGGGAATAAGGTGATTACCAAACAAGACATCCAGCTTCGTTTTACAGGTGGACGATTTACTCGCACAATCAACGAGACTGTCCTTGATAGGAGGTCCAAAATTTCCATCATCCACAAATTTTGTGGGAAAATGAAGTCCTTGTCACAAGAGGAGCCCATGTCTTCTGAAAATGCGGATCCCAACAATGGATCGCCGTCAATGTCTGATTCAAGATCTGGACGCACAAAATCATCTTGATGATATCTCTCACTGAGAGGAGATCCAGTCTGGTCGGCGGCCATGCCACTCAACCCAAGATGCCTCTTAGTTTTGGAATTTTTGTGTTTATCCCTCTTGGATGTACTTTGAACATCCAGTGCATCAGGTTCTGCCTCAGAAGTAGCAATTTCAGTAGCCACGCTACTCGAGCTACTAAAATTACTAATTTGCACTCTTATGTTGTCGGTAGCCATACTACTCGACAGAAGATTTTTGTGAGGACGCTTAGGACTCGAGCTACTAAGATTACTAATTTGCACTCTTATGTTGTCGGTAGCCATGCTACTCGACAGAAGATTTTTGTGAGGACGCTTATCCACCACTGCGGAACACAATTTCTTAGGCTTAACCTCTACAGTTCGTTTTTTGTCAGTTTGATGTGTCCGTTTCCGAGTCCTCGCGGTACGTTTCTCGTCACCCTGTTTTGGTTTGCTATTCGATGTCCGTGAAGGGTTAACGGATTTACGTTTTGGATTTTTGTATCCTGAAAACGATGAATTATCATCGGAAGCCAGTATTTGAAGGGCATCTTGCCTCTCATCTGTCCTCAAGCTGGAACCGGACGGTAAAGAAACTTCGCTGGTACGAAAAGTATGTGAATTCTCAGACTAGGTATCAGAAAGGTTAGCCATAATTATTTAACTTAAGAATCGTGTATGTTGCACTGGCCTTTTATACAGTACTGGGTATTCACCTGGAATTAATCTCACACTTGGTGCTTTCAAGGTGAGAGAGCTGTGCAGTGCATGCAAAGCGAAATGCTAACTCAACCCGAGAAGCCTTCAGGATCATTGAAAAAGAATTAAAAATTAGATGTTTTTTGTATGATAATTTACCCAAGTTAATAAAGTTGATAAATCTGTCCCTTGTGTGCAACAAGGCTTTGCAATGCATTAGCATTACAAATCCTTCTTGCACTCAAGGGTCGAAATACACAACCACCTATGCTATTCTGTAGATTATGAGCCCCAAAATATAAAACAAACCAAGAACATGAACTTTTGATGGCAAAGAAATAATTACAAAAATAAAAGATAAAATAAAAAAACGCCTGCCGACATGCAATTTTACACAAAAAATGGCCTGAGAAACAGAAGATCTATTTTGTGGGGTATAATTGTCACCTCTTATGTTGTGAGATAAAGGGTAAATTATGCTTATATTTTGAAAGGCATGTTAGGTTTAAATGGATTTGAAATTAATGGAAGACCCTTGTATTGTGGCAGAGTCCTGAAAAAACAGAAAGACAAGCTGAGCTTAAAGAAGAGTATGATAAATAGAAAATGGAGAGAATAAATCGCTCTCCAGAAGTGAATTTGTATGTGAGCAATTTGGATAAAACTATTGATAATGAGCATATTAGAAAGGGATTCTCACAGTTTGGAACAATTACAAGTGCTGAGGTAAAGTTTATGAAACAGAAAGAACACCACACACTTGGACATTAGGCCTAAAAAAATTAAAAATCTGTTTCTCAGGTCCTCCCTCAAGGTCCTTTTGGCTGCCGCATTCTCTCTTTTTCCAACCAATGTAAACTTAAAAAAAATAAAAATTAAATGGTTAATGTCTGATACTTTACTCAAGTTTAAAGAATTGATAAATTTGTCCCTTGAGTGCAAGAAGGCTTTGTAGTACTTTAGCATTGCAAAGCCTTCTTGCTGTCAAGGGATGATATACACCACCACCCATACTATTCCATAGATTATGTGGCCTAAAACATAAACCAAGAAAATGAACTTTTGATGGCAAAGAAATAATAACAGAAATAAAAAATAAAATAAAACTGGTGTTTTTAGCTCACCTGACTTTCAGTCAGGAGAGCTATAGTGATCACTCACTGTCCGTCGTCCGGCGTCCGTCGTCCGTCGTCCGTGAACATGGTGTTTGCGTCTTCTCCTCTCAAACCGCTGAACCAATTTAATTGATATTTGAGATAATAGTTTGTTATGACATTGCAATTTGATTTTGTTCAAATCAAGTTGCCTCGCCCGTGGGTAGGGCCACACCCAAAAAGTGTGCTGAAATCTTAAAAAATCTTCTTCTCATGAACCAGCAGTAGCAGAGACTTGATATTTAGTGTGCAGCTTCCTTTTGAGGTGTAGACTCAGATTTGTTCAAGAGAAGTTTGTGGGGCTATACTTGGCGTCGTTATGGGAGGGGCAAAATTTTTGGCCCGCCCAAAATTTCTATTTTCCAAACCGAGAGGCTGATTTGAACCAAATTTTATGTGAGGGCTTATTGGGTCATAAGTACCTAATTTATGCTGATTTTTTTTTTCCCGTAGCCCCATGGGAACCGCAGGAGCTAAAAATAGAAAAAATTAAAACGCCCATATCTCCAAAACTGCACGGCACCGAGAATTTTTATTTGGTGTGAAGCTTCCTTAGGACCAACAGAAAGAACTGGTAAAAAAAAATTGCCATCGGTTTTATCATAGGGTACAGTTTCGGGACTTTGAAAAAGTGCTGAGTCAGCACTTTTTAACACTGTAGGCAATGGGAAAAACATTAAAAAATCTTCTTCTCCAGATCCAGCAGGCAGAATCTTTTGATATTTGGTATGCAACATTGGAGGGTGGATCTGATTCAAGTTTGTTCAAATCGGCCCCCTGGGTTCATATTTGGGCTCAGTATAGGAGCCCGATTTCGAACTTAGTGCATTTCAGGCAAATTTCTTAAAAAATCTTCTTCTCCAGATCCAGCAGGCAGAATCTTTTGATATTTGGTATGCAACATTGTGGGGTGCATCTGATTCAAGTTTGTTCAAATCGGCCCCTTGGGTTTATATTTGGGCTCAGTATAGGAGCCCAAATTTGAACTTACTGCATTTCAGGCAAAATTTCTTTGAAAATCTTCTTCTCCAGATCCAGCTGGCAGAATCTTTTGATATTTGGTATGCAACATTGTGGGGTGCATCTGATTCAAGTTTGTTCAAATCGGCCCCTTGGGTTTATATTTGGGCTCAGTATAGGAGCCCAAATTTGAACTTAGTGCATTTCAGGCAAATTTCTTTGAAAATCTTCTTCTCAAGATCCAGCAGGCAGAATCTTTTCATATTGGGTATGCAACATTTTGGGGTGGATCTGATTCAAGTTTGTTCAAATCGGCTCCGTGGGTTTATATTTGGGCTCAGTATAGGAGCCCAAATTTGAACTTAGTGATTTTCAGGCAAATTTCTTAAAAAATCTTCTTCCCCAGATCCAGCAGGCAGAATCTTTTGATATTGGTATGCAACATTGTGGGGTGGATCTGATTCTATTTTGTTCAAATCGGCTCCCTAGATTCATATTTGGGCTCACTATAGAAGCTCGAATTCGAACTTAGTGCATTTCAGGCAAATTTCTTCAAAAATCTTCTTCTCCAGATCCTGCAGGCAGAATCTTTTGATATTTGGTATGCAACATTGTGGGGTGGATCTGATTCCAGTTTGTTCAAATCGGCCACCTGGATTCATATTTGGGCTCACTATAGAAGCCCAAATTCAAACTTAGTGCATTTCAGGCAAATTTCTTTGAAAATCTTCTTCTCAAGATCCAGCAGGCAGAGTCTTGTGATATTTGGTATGCAGCATCCTTAGGGGGGTGAGATTCAAGTTTGTTCAAGCCATGTCCCTAGGTCCATATTTGGGCTCACTGTGGGAGCTTGAATTGTAACTTTGTTCGAAATGAGGAATTTTCTTAAAAAATCTTCTTCTTCAGATCCAGCAGTCGGAATGGTTTGATATGTGGTGAGTAGCATCCTTGGAGGGGAGGGGGGATTCAAGTGTGTTAAAGCCAAGTCCATGGGTCCATATTTGGGCTCCCTGTGGGAGCCCAAATTATAACTTAGTCAATATGAGGAATTTTTCTTTAAAAATCTTCTTCTTCAGATTCAGCAGTTGGAACGTTTTGATATTTGGCATGGAGCAACCTTATGGGGCTGAGATTCAAGTTTCTTCAAGCCAAGTCCCTTGGTTCATATTTGGGCTCACTATGGGAGCCTGAATGACAACTTAGTTCAAAATGAGGAATTTTCTTTAAAAATCTTCAGATCCAGCAGATGAATGCTTTTGATATTTTTTATGCTGCATCCTTAGGGGGGGTAAGATTCAAGTTTGTTCAAGCCATGTCCCTAGGTCCATATTTGGGCTGATTGTGGGAGCTCGAATTGTAACTTGGTTCAAAATGAGGAATTTTCTTTAAAAATCTTCTTCTTCAGATCCAGCAGTGGGAATGTTTTGATATTTGATGTGCAGAATCCTTAGGGGTGTGAGATTCAGATTTGTTAAAGCCAAGTCCCTGGGTTCATATATGGGCTCCCTGTGGGAGCCCGAATTATGACTTAGTTCTATATGAGGAATATTCTTTAAAAATCTTTTTTTAGATCCACTGGTCAGAATATTTGGATATTTGGTTTCAGCTTTTCTTAAGAGGAGCAGATGCAACTTGTGGAAATCAATTCTCTGGGTTGATATGTAGGCTACCATGTCAGGTGAGCACCCTCAGGCTCCCTGGGGCCTCTTGTTTTTTTTTCATTGCCTTGTGGATACCCCAGTAGCTAAAAATAGAAAAAATTCAAATGCCCATATTTTCCAAACTACATGGAACAGAGAACTGTTATTTGGTATGAAGCATCCTTTTGGCCGGTGGAATGGATTTTTTAAAAAAAAAGGCCATCGGTTGTGTCAGGGTGTTCTGTATGGACATTTGAAAAAATGCTGAGTCAGCATATTTGCAAAAATTGAAAAAATAATTTCTTCAGAACTGCTGATCAGAATCTTTTGATATTTGGTATACAGCATCCATAGGACGGTCAAATACAAGTGTGTTGAAATTGATCCCCTCAGTTCATATTTGGGCTCAACAGAGGAGCTCAAATAATTAACTTAGGGCGCTATGAGTAATAAGCTTTAAAAATCTTCTTCTTCAGATCAAACAGTCAGATACAACATCTCTACAGGGGTCAGATTGAAGTTTGTTCAAATTCAGTCCATGGGTTAATATTACTATGGAAGCCTAAATATTAACTTGGTGCAATATGGGGAACAATCTTTAAAAATCTTCTTCTTCAGATCCACCAGTCAGATTCTTTTGATATTTGGTATGCAGCATCTCTAGGGGGGTTAGATTTAAGTTTGTTCAAATGGGATCCCTGGATGAATATTTGGGCTCTATTGGAGCTCAAATTTTAACTTAGTGCAATATAGAGAAAATTTCTTAAAAAATCTTTTTCAAACCCACTAGTGAGAATCATTTCATATTTGGTATGTGACATTTCTAGAGGTGTAAGATTTGAATTTGTTCAAATCGACTCCCTGGGTTAATATTTGGGCTTCCTATGGGAGGAATATGGGGGATATTCTTTAAAAATCTTTTTCAACATCAACATCTCTACAGGGGGCAGATTGAAGTTTGTTCAAATTCAGTCCCTTGGTTAATATTTGGGCTTCCTATGGAAGCCTAAATATTAACTTGGTGCAATATGGGGGATAATATTTAAAAATCTTCTTCTGCAGATCCACCAGTCAGATTCTTTTAATATTTGGTATGCAGCATCTTTAGGGGGGTTAGATTCAAGTTTGTTCAAATGGGATCCCTGGATGAATATTTGTGCTCTTTATTGGAGCCCAAATTTTAATTTAGTGCAATATGAGAAAATTTCTTAAAAAGTCTTTTTTTCCAGACCTGCTATTGAGAATCCTTTCATATTTGGTATGTGACATCTCTAGAGGTGTAAGATTCAAATTTGTTCAAATCGAGTCCGTGGGGTAATATTTGGGTTTCCAGCGGGAGCCTGAATATTAACTTTGTGCAATATGGGGAATAATCTTTAAAAATCTTCTTCTTCAGATCCACGAGTCAGATTATTTTAATATTTGGTATGTAGCATCTCTAGGGGAGTTAGATTCAAGATTGTTCAAATGGGATCCCTGGATGATTATTTGGGCTCTTTATTGGAGCCCAAATTTTAACTTAGTGCAATATGAGAACATTTCTTAAAAAATCTTCGTTTTCAGACCCACTAGTGAGAATCCTTTCATATTTAGTATGCGACATCTCTAGAGGTGTAAGGTTCAAATTTGTTCAAATCGAGTTCCTGGGTTAATATTTGGGTTCCCCAAGGGAGCCCAAATATTTACTTTGTGCAATATGGGGAATTATCGTTTAAAATCATCTCCTTCAGATCCAGCAGTCAGATTCTTTTGATATTTGGTGTACAAGACCTCTGGGAGGGTTAGATTTACGGTTGTTCAAATCAGGTCCCTGGGTTATTATATGGGCTTTTTATTGAAGCCCAAAGTTTAGCTTAGAGCATTATGAGAAAATTTCTTGAAAATTCCTCTTCTTCAGATCCACCAGTGAGAGTCGTTTCATATTTGGTATGTAACATCTCTAGGGGTGTCATATTCAAGTTTGTTCAAATCGATTCGCTTGTTTTGTTGGGTTTTTTTTTTTTTTTGGGGGGGGGGGGGGGGGCGCTAGAGAGAACCACAGTAGTTTAAAACAAAACAGAAATTTTTTTTCGGTTGTTGTTTTTTAATACTTCACAGAACGGAGTTTGCTAGGAAGCTTTCGTAGGACCAGCAGATATGAATGGCCAAAAAAGTTGCCTTTTGTTGTGTCATAGCAAATTAAAACAAGAAAATACATCAGTGCTGTGCAAAAAAGGACGATGATAATATGCCAATGCAGTTTTACTGAAAAGACCATCTTTAAAATAATAAGACTGAGTATCACAAATGTAGTTTCATGTAAAACATTACGTTGAGGAAAAATCTGGGGAATAAAGATGTGACCTGCCTGTTTTTATTTGCAATGAATTTTGAGTCTGTATACGGAAATTGGTCAAATTCGACCCAGTAGTTAGCCTGTTGCTAAGGGGGCGCTCTGGTTGTTAGGGAAGTCACGTGACGTCAACATTGATCTGTCTGTTTTCATTTGCAATGCTTTTTGGGTCCGTATACCCAAAATGCATTGCAAATGAAAACCGACAGATCAATGTTGACGTCACGTGACTGAGGAAATTTTTTTTAGCTCACCTGACTTTCAGTCAGGAGAGCTATAGTGATCACTCACCGTCCGTCGTCCGTCGTCTGGCGTCCGTCGTCCGTGAACATGGTGTTTGCGTCTTCTCCTCCCAAACCGCTGAACCAATTTAATTGATATTTGAGATAATAGTTTGTTATGACATCGCAATTTGATTTTGTTCAAATCAAGTTGCCCCGCCCGTGGGTAGGGCCACACCCAAAAAGTGAGCTGAAATCTTAAAAAATCTTCTTCTCATGAACCAGCAGTAGCAGAGACTTGATATTTGGTGTGCAGCTTCCTTTTGAGGTGTAGACTCAGATTTGTTCAAGAGAAGTTTGTGGGGCTATACTTGGCGTCGTTATGGGAGGGGCAAAATTTTTGGCCCTGCCCAAAATTTTTATTTTCCAAACCGAGAGGCTGATTTGAACCAAATTTTATGTGAGGGCTTATTGGGTCATAAGTACCTAATTTATGCTGATTTTTTTTTTCACGTAGCCCCATGGGAACCGCAGGAGCTAAAAATAGAAAAAATTAAAACGCCCATATCTCCAAAACTGCACGGCACCGAGAATTTTTATTTGGTGTGAAGCTTCCTTATGACCAACAGAAAGAATTGGTAAAAAAAATTGCCATCGGTTTTATCATAGGGTACAGTTTCGGGACTTTGAAAAAGTGCTGAGTCAGCACTTTTTAACACTATAGGCAATGGGAAAAACATTAAAAAATATTCTTCTCCAGATCCAGCTGGCAGAATCTTTTGATATTTGGTATGCAACATTGGAGGGTGGATCTGATTCAAGTTTGTTCAAATCTGCCCCCTGGGTTCATATTTGGGCTCAGTATAGGAGCCCGATTTCGAACTTAGTGCATTTCAGGCAAATTTCTTAAAAAATCTTCTTCTCCAGATCCAGCAGGCAGAATCTTTTGATATTTGGTATGCAACATTGTGGGGTGGATCTGATTCAAGTTTGTTCAAATCGGCCCCTTGGGTGTATATTTGGGCTCAGTATAGGAGCCCAAATTTGAACTTACTGCATTTCAGGCAAATTTCTTTGAAAATCTTCTTCTCCAGATCCAGCAGGCAGAATCTTTTGATATTTAGTATGCAACATTGTGGGGTGGATCTAATTCAAGTTTGTTCAAATCGGCCCCTTGGGTTTATATTTGGGCTCAGTATAGGAGCCCAAATTTGAACTTAGTGCATTTCAGGCAAATTTCTTTGAACATCTTCTTCTCAAGATCCAGCAGGCAGAATCTTTTGATATTGGGTATGCAACATTGTGGGGTGGATCTGATTCAAGTTTGTTCAAATCGGCTCCCTGGGTTTATATTTGGGCTCAGTATAGGAGCACAAATTTGAACTTAGTGCTTTTCAGGCAAATTTCTTAAAAAATCTTCTTCTCCAGATCCAGCAGGCAGAATCTTTTGATATTTGGTATGCAACATTGTGGGGTGGATCTGATTCTATTTTGTTCAAATCGGCTCCCTAGATTCATATTTGGGCTCACTATAGAAGCTCGAATTTGAACTTAGTGCATTTCAGGCAAATTTCTTCAAAAATCTTCTTCTCCAGATCCTGCAGGCAGAATCTTTTGATATTTGGTATGCAACATTGTGGAGTGGATCTGATTCCAATTTGTTCAAATCAGCCACCTGGATTCATATTTGGGCTCACGATAGAAGCCCAAATTCGAACTTAGTGCATTTCAGGCAAATTTCTTTGAAAATCTTCTTCTCAAGATCCAGCAGGCAGAATCTTGTGATATTTGGTATGCAGCATCTTTAGGGGGGGTGAGATTCAAGTTTGTTCAAGCCATGTCCCTAGGTCCATATTTGGGCTCACTGTGGGAGCTTGAATTGTAACTTTGTTCGAAATGAGGAATTTTCTTAACAAATCTTCTTCTTCAGATCCAGCAGTCGGAATGGTTTGATATGTGGTGAGTAGCATCCTTGGGGGGGAGGGGGGGATTCAAGTGTGTTAAAGCCAAGTCCATGGGTCCATATGTGGGCTCCCTGTGGGAGCCCAAATTATAACTTAGTCAATATGAGGAATTTTTCTTTAAAAATCTTCTTCTTCAGATTCAGCAGTTGGAATGTTTTGATATTTGGCATGGAGCAACCTTGGGGGCTGAGATTCAAGTTTGTTCAAGCCAAGTCCCTTGGTTCATATTTGGGCTCACTATGGGAGCCTGAATGACAACTTAGTTCAAAATGAGGAATTTTCTTTAAAAATCTTCAGATCCAGCAGATGAATGCTTTTGATATTTTTTATGCAGCATCCTTAGGGGGGTAAGATTCAAGTTTGTTCAAGCCATGTCCCTAGGTCCATATTTGGGCTGATTGTGGGAGCTCGAATTGTAACTTGGTTCAAAATGAGGAATTTTCTTTAAAAATCTTCTTCTTCAGATCCAGCAGTTGGAATGTTTTGATATTTGGTGTGCAGAATCCTTAGGGGTGTGAGATTCAGGTTTGTTAAAGCCAAGTCCCTGGGTTCATATATGGGCTCCCCGTGGGAGCCCGAATTATGACTTAGTTCAGTATGAGGAATATTCTTTAAAAATCTTTTTTTAGATCCACTGGTCAGAATATTTGGATATTTGGTTTCAGCTTTTCTTAGGAGGAGCAGATGCAACTTGTGGAAATCAATTCTCTGGGTTGATATTTTGGCTACCATGTCAGGTGAGCGCCCTCAGGCCCCCTGGGGCCTCTTGTTTAAATCTTCTTCTTCAGACCCACCAGTCAGAATGCTCTCATATTTGGTATACAACATTTCTAGGAGGGTCAGCTTCAAGTTTGTTCAAATCGGGTCCGTGGGTTAATATTTGTGCTCTCTATTGGAGCCTGAATTTTAGCTGAGTGCAGTATGAGGGAATTTCTTTAAAAATCTTCTCCAGAACCATCAGTTAGAATCTTTTGATATTTGGTATAAAACATCTCTAGAGGGGTCAGATTCAAGTTCCATGGGTTGATATATGGGCTCTCTATGAAAGCCTGAATTGTAATTTAGTGCAACATGAGGAAATTTCTTTAAAAATCTTCTTCTTCAGATCCACCAGTCAGAATCCTTTCATATTTGGTATACAACATTTCTAGGTGGATAAGATTCAAGTTTGTTCAAATCTCGTCCGTGGGTTAATATTTTGGCTCTCTGTTGTAGTCCAAAGTTTAACTTAGTGTAGTGTGAGGACATTTCTTTAAAAACCTTCTTCAGATTCACAATATAGAATTCTTTCATATTTGGTATATAACATCTCTAGGGGATCAGATTCGGGAGGGGGGGGGAAGTGGGAGAGGTAGCAGGAAAGGGGGAGGGGTGAAAAAAATGAGGGAGATGAAGTATTCAAAGCAATGATTTTTAACAAGAGCATCAGCAGTTTGACAGCCTATGAAACACTGGGTGCAACCTGGTGTCGGCGGTGGTCCAACAGCTGAATGTTTTTAGTTCTTATTTATATTGTTCGTGCACGTACGTTTCCCCCGAAATTCATCCATTTTCCCTGAAAATCACCCTCAAGTTCCCTGAAAAAAATTCTCTGCGGTTAATATGTCTGGTGGAGACCTCATTATACAGATGACAGTCTGCTTATTTGCATGCTTCCTCCTATCAATAAGTGAATGAATGCATTTTTAAATAAATATTGTTGGTGGCTTTTGCAAGCGATTACTCATTACTTATCTACACACAGTTTGACTATGTCTTGTACAGACTCTTTGGTTAATCATGCTATACTCTTGTTTGGATTTTAGGTTATGACTGAAGATGGTCAATCGAAAGGTTTTGGCTTTGTATGCTTTAGTGCTCCAGAAGAAGCTACCAGAGCAGTAAATGAGATGAATGGAAAAAGGGTTGGTTCAAAGCTATTGTCTGTTTCTCTTGTACAAAGGAAGGTAGACAAAGAAACACATCAAGCCAATCTGTACAATCAGCAGATCATACAAATGAAACAGGTATCTTTTCTATCAAAATAATTCATAATCAATTTTCTTAAATTAGAATTTCTTGGCAGTTTGAAACACCTACCATACTGACCTCGGAATTAGCCAAGGGGGTGCGTGAAGTAAAAGAGGGCAAAAGTATTTGGGTGGATTTATTTTGGAGAGGTCAAGCCTGCAGGAGAATTTGGACACAAAGTTAGATGACTTGGTCAATCACATAAAAAAATGCATAAATCATTTACCTAAGGAATTGGCTACATACGCCTGCATAATTTACAGATTGAACAGTTGAAAAAAAAATATGTAAAACAAATTCAACAAAACCATATCATATGACACTCTCATTGGAATGAGCCCATTGAGTTTGTAAGTGAGATGGGTCAGTCCAATATCAATATACAATATACTTAGTACACAGCGTCATCGTGCCCCCATGTGGACAATCGGGGTGAAGTGCCTTGCCCAAGGACACAATGCGGGAGTCCGAATCGATCGCTTAGACGGTCACCCATCCAAGGACTAACCAGGCTTCGGTGATCTGATGAGAACCGGTTACCACAATGCCATCGCACCCCCAGTTCTGTGATACAAAGACGAAATATGTTTTTTGACTTCCAAACCAGATTCGGTTATTATTTTGGTGTATTATTTCAAATTTGAATGTTTATTGGGGGACCACACACCTTACAAAAACTGTTTTATTGTTTTGAAAAGTTACATTTTTGTCCTAGTAATCAATAAAGGCTATATATTGCCAAAACCATGGCTGTCAATGCAAGCAGATTCACAATTTGAGCAAGTGTTTTTCCAGGAGCTCACTAACATCTGGCAGCTGCTAACTAACAGCCCATCTTACCCTGTTAACACATTTATTTAAATCATGGTTCCTCCTCATAGTACTAGGGGTAGGGAGGATTGTAATCTTCCAACCCCATCCCAAATCACCATTCAAACACGGCCAGAAAACCTATACTGCACCTCTATTTGCTGGTATGTAGAAGTTTTTCTCTTCTATATTATGCTCTTTAAAATGTTGGAAAACAATTCCTTCATTGAAAGAGTATTTTGGAACACAAATTTGTGGAGGGGCGGGGAGGGGAGGGGAGATGACTACAGTGGAAAAAATAGCATAATAAAATTACAAATGTGAATGAATGGCATTTGAACATAGCTACCAGTATAGCAGTCTATTACTAGTGCTGTCATGGTTCCCATGATAAGCAAAAATTTACAGTGACAGTTGTGAAATATTGCTCTCTCCTTAAACCAAGTCCCCCTCCTACACATACTTAACCCTTCTGCTGATGATAAACATTTGGAAAGGCGGTACAGCATTTTTTTAGAGGCTGAAGTTAATATTATACACTTTCAGTTTCTTATGATTTACTTTGAGACTGCAGCACTCATGGTCCTCTGAGTTATTTTTCTATTTGACAACCCAGTCATGCCTCTTCCACTACATTTTTCATTGTATGTTGTTCAGTATTCTCATGTAAACGTCCTAAATGTCTGTCTGTCTGCCTGTCTGCCTGCCTGCCTGCCTGCCTTCTTTCTCTCCCCTCTCTCTCTCTCTCTCTCTCTCTCTCCATCAGACAAGGTGTTTCTTTGCTTTTCATTTGTCTCGATGTACATTTTCAATAATTGGCAGCTGACTATCTTTCACCCTCACCCCACCCCCCTCCCTCTTCATGCACTCAAATATATTAAACATCAAACATCAACTATGTTCTAGAAGCAAATGTCTGATTCATCCTCTTTGAAAACCTTTTTTCTACAATTTCACTCTTTTTGTCAGAATGGGTGTCTGTGGGGATTAAAACAAAAGTTGTGAAAGTGCACTTATGGGTACTTGCAGCACAAGCCTAGCACTATAGAATCAATATTTGATGATTTTAGGCATTTAAACAGTGTTATAGGATACAACAGTAGCAGGTACTGGCCCTCTTTTGGAAAAAAAACACTGTTTTATGTTTTGTCAGTGCCATACCAATGACTCTAGGTGCCTTAATCGAGAAAATTTTGTCTTTACAAAAATTGCAAAAAAATCATAAAACACAATGTGAAATAAATGTCTTCAGAAGCCAGAATGTGATTTAAATGGGAAATTTAATATCACTGTAGGTTTGTTTTCGGCCAATATCAATTTATGAATTATTTCATAGACTTTGATGAAAAGGGGCATACCAGGGGTTCCTATTCAGGGCAGAGTCCTTTAATATTGGTAAAATATATAGCTGCATCCCCAGTTTTTGAAACAAAATTGACATATTGTTTCGTGGGGGTTGGGGCACTGTTTTGCTTGCAGTATGTTTAAATGAGACAGATTTTTTCCAACAATATTATATGTTGATGCAGATTTTAGTTTTATTTTCAGATCATGGTAGTTTTTAAAGAAAGCTGTAAATTCTCATCCCTCTCAGCTAATTTATTAGGTAACAGGCTAGAAAAATCTTTTGGAGGCAATAACAGTTTCTAAGCATATTTGACAAAGTTTGAAAACTTTTCCTTAACCCTTTACCCAACGAATCGCCCACATCCACCCGTGTAATATGCAAATTTAGCAGTTAAAAAAATATTATTTTTCAAAAAATTTCAACAAAACCATATCATGTGACCCCTCGTTGGAACGAGCTCGTCGAGCTCGTTCCAACGAGGGGTCACATGATATGGTTTTGTTGAAATTTTTTGAAAAATTTGAAAAAATGATATTTAAAATAATAAATTTTGATATCGCCTGTGTTGGGTAAAGGGTTAAAAGAGCAAATTTCCCATGTTTTTGACTCAGCAGAAGCCAAAAGTTGGATTATAATACAGAAATGTCTCTTATATCATGGAAGTGGTAAAATGTCTCTTTGGTAGGGCTGGGGGGCGGGGGGGTAATTACAGGTATCGCTGAACTAAATATTTGAATTAGAGTTACCTGCCTTGAAATGTTGAAATGATCCAATATCTAAAAATAAACAGCCATGGAAAAATATATTATTTCAATAAACATTTGAAACATTCTGTTGTCATCTTGATAAAAAGAGGGTGATTTGATGACTTTTGGGCCTAAAAAATACAATTTACATATTGTGTGTTTTGTAGGGAATTCCCTAAAAAATATGTGCATGTGACGGTACTTCCCTTCGTGTCATTTTTCTCTCTTATTTGTTGCATGACCCCCTGTTTTGGGGTCAGAAAAAGTTGTCTGAAGGGCTATACTTGACAAAGATATTTGAATGCCAAAATTAAAGTTATGCGATCATTTTTTGTTTTGCCTGAACATTATAATGGTGGTATGGGAATATATTTAGTTCTGTGATACCATAAGACTCACTTTGAACAACTTCTTAGTGCTAATGTCAAAAGTTCCATTAAGGTTAATGTGTATGAAGAACTTTTGCGAATCATAGTGTTGGCACTAAGAAAATTTCAGCTCAGAAATGCTGCTTTTTGCAACACTGGAGGACAGAATGTTGTTTGCAAGAATGACCTGAGAAGTGGTAATCAAGACGAAAAAGAGAAGAATTCTGACTTTGGGTTTTAAAATCAAAATAAAATTTTCACAGCTGTCAAGATTTTTGGGGAGTTGGTCATGTTAGGGGAAACACACATATATTTTTTGTTAACCTTAGTAGAATTGTGTTTAGTGGGTCAGCTACAAGTTTGGGGAAGCCAAAAAACTACTGGAAAAAAATGCTTGTTCACTGTTTCTGTAGTTTAACAATGTTTTTCTGATTAAATGTTCAGAGTGAAACATTCTTCAGATGTGTGAGTTTGTTCACTTAAAAAATTAACCCTTTGAGACTTTAATTATTCTGACGTTCAAACGTCACTAGGAATTCAGTCTCTTCAACGTTTTTCAAAATGTGATGTCAGACATCAGAAAGTACAAATAAGATTTTTCACATTAGTGATTATCTGGTTGAGGGCTAGATTATTTTTGGTTGTCTGAATTTGTTATTCAAAACTTGTTTTATTACAAATTATTGGAGAGTGCCCACAGGCACTGTCCAATAATTTGTAATAAAACAAATTTATATAAACAAAATATTATTTGTATATGACATAATATGAAATATAAACAAGGAAGGTGGTGGCTTTTGCGCTGGTATCCGCATTTTCTGAAAGCCCTGATAGTGGCTTCTAGCAATCAACCAGTTAAGAAGTCTTTGACTTGGCTCAACAGTTGTCACTGGGCACTATTCAGGAGAAAATAGGAATTGGGGTTAAAACTTTAAAAAATCGAAAAATAATAACAAAACAAATGACCACAAAGTATTAACGCGCTGTTTGATTTCGTACATCATAAGACGTACAAAAGTATCAAAGAGTTAAAGAAACTTGAAAAAAAATTACCTTAACTTCTTTCAGACAACCCTTTTTCAGGTAATATTTTCCATATATGCAAGTGTATGATACAGTGGAATTCTGTTAACTAAATAGCCACTTTGCCCATGAAAATTATTCAGTTAACAGGAGCATTCAATTAACAGAGATTGTGTCACTTTCCTGTTTTCTAGAGATAAACTTAGCATTTATTCTATTATATCTTGTTTGACTGAGCCCCATGAGCTCTGCCAAACAAGATATAATGGATTAAATGCCTGTATGCCATGTACTGAGGCCAAATAGATCTATAAATGAAGGAAAACTGGGGAGAGTCAGGGTAACTTCTCGACAGGTTGCAAGATTTTTTATTCAGTTGACAGGAGTTTACTCTATAACCAATATTCAATTAATAGGTCAAATTTGTAATGGAGGTATGGTAAATGGTTTTATGTTGGGAAATTGTATTCAATTAACAGTGTTATTCAGTTAAGAGATATCCAATTAAGTGGTCTCCACTGTATTGATGTCTAATTCCCTGTTCAATACAGGTGTTATTTGGATGTTGAACTTAGATGGAAACTCACGACTTTCAAAAAATTCTTGCCTCTATCACATAGCATATAGACCCTCACTAGAATGAGTTCTGCTATGTTCTTGTGGAAAAAAATAAAAAAAATTAGGTATTTAATAATTTTTTTGGGCCAGTGACACATGCATGTTCCAGCTGCAAGTTAGAAATTGCATGTTTATGCATTTTCACCTCTCAAATGTTTCAAATTTTGTGAGCATGGTAAGAAAATGCCGAAACTGCACATCTGCAAGTTTAATCAGGATTTGCATTTCAGTACTGTGGTGTCCAATTTATAACTATTGCTTTAGTGGTATGCCAATCATTGTGACAGGGATATTGATAGGCCCATCAAGGGACACATCTAGTTTACTTATTTATTTGTTTAAGATCACATATTTCTGCACAATTGCTAATCATGACCACAACATGGATATGAAGTCAAGTTCAGCCAATCATTTATACCCATATTGCCCATTTTAGATAACTTCCCCCCAGGCATTGGTGACTGGGGCTTATTTTGCAGAAAAAATGAGCTTGTTTAACACAGTTCCCACTGGGAAGCTATTCAATTTAGATATCTCCAATTAAATGGGCACCACTGTACATTCAATATTAATGATAAATTAGGAATTAAATTAACACTTCTCATACATATTTTCAATTTTTTTAAGGGTCAACAAATGAGTGGTGTTGTTCCAAAGATGCTCCAACCACAAGTTGTCTTTATGCCTACCCAGATGCCACTAGTGCGAACCAGTCCAGGGTGGCACACTCAAGTACCCATCCTACCAAATGCAGGCGTTGCAGGTATGGATTTCTCACAAGTTACTGTTCGTAATTTGTGATATATTGTAGTTCACAGCTTTTGGTGACTGGGTTGTGGTGGAAGTAATAAAGTCTTATGAATCTTATGAACTGTTGGTACATACACTCTCCTATTTGACAATCGATCCTGTTATCTGTAAATATATATTTTTAGGCTCCACAATATAGATCTTCTCTTTCTCAGACCATTTTTTTTGTAAAATTGCATGTGGGCAGGCATTTTTTTATTTTTGTAATTATTTCTTTGCCATCAAAAGTTCTTGTTCTTGGTTTGTTTTATGTCTAGGCCTCATAATCTACAGAATAGCATGGGTGGTGGTGTATTTCATCCCTTGAGTGCAAGAATGCTTTGCAATGCTAAATCATTGCAAAGCCTTGTTGCACTCAAGGGACGAATTTCAATTTTATTAACTTGGGTAAAATATCAGACATAAACCATTTAATTTTTACCTGCGTCGCCAGCGGCAGAGCAGGTCTAGTAACCGCTCAACTCCGTCCGTCAGTCCGTCCGTCAGTCCATCCATCAGTCCATCCGAAACACTTCTTCCATCAAAGTTTTCTTGGCTTCTATGAAAGGGAATGATTTTATATTTGGACTTCTGATTCATAATGAGTTGTATCGTGTATCTAATTTTCAGATCTGCCGTGCAGCCACTTCCTCTTTGCCGATACTTTGAAGTCTGTTCATTTCTGTAATCAATTTCATGCAGCGACGCAGGTCCAGACCCGTTATTGGTCTTGTTATTTTTTAGCTCACCTGTCTGCCGTCCATCATCCGTCTGTCCATCTGTCTGTCGGTCCATCATGAACTTAACATTATTGACTTCTCCTCCTAAACCCCTTGGCCAAATTTGATATGCATGGTCCTTGTCAATCCCAGTTTGTTCAAATAAAGTTGCCATGCTCCATAGGGAGGGAGTGGGGGAAAATGCTCCAAAATTGTAGAAAAATCTTCTTCCCATGAACCAGTGGGTAAACAATAACTTGATATTTGGTATGTAACTTCCTTCTGAGGTGTAGAATCAAGTTTGTTCAAACAAAAAAAGGGGGGGGGGGGGGGCAGATACAAGTGTTGTGTTTTCAATTTCAGCCCCTCAGTCTGTATCTGAGCTCAATACAGTAGCCCAAATCTTAACTTAGGGCAATATGGGAAATAAGCTTTAAAAATATTCTTCTTCAGAACCACTAGTCAGAATGTTTTAATATTGGTAAATATCATTGTTACAAGAGTCAGATTAGAGTTTGTTCTCATCAAGTCTCTCAGTTAATATTTGGGCTCCCTATGGGGACCCGAATTTTAACTTAGTACAATATGAGGAAATTTCTTTAAAAATCTTCTTCAGATCCACCAGTCAGAATCCTTTCATATTTGGTATACAGCAACTCTAGGCATGTCAGATTCAAGTTTGTTAAAATCGAGTTCCTGGGTTAATATTTGGGCTCTCTGAGGGGGCCCAAATTTCACCTTATTGCAATACAGGGAAATTTCTTTGAAAATCTTCTTCTTCAGATCCAGGAGTCAGACAGAATCCTTTCATATTTGGTGTACAACATCTCTAGGAGGGTCAGATTCAGTTTATATCGGGCCCCTGTGTTGATATTCGAGCTCTCTGTTGTCACCCAAGATTTAGCTTAGTGCAGTATGAGGGAATTTCTTTAAAAATATTTTTCCCCAGAACCATCAATTAGAATCTTTTGATAGGGGTCAGATTCAGATTTGTTCAAATCAAGTTCCTGGGTTAATAATTGGGCTCGCTATGGGAGCCTGAATTTTACCTTATTGCAATATGAGGAAATTTCTTTAGACATCTTTTTTTTCCAGCTCCACCAGTCAGAATGCTTTCATATATGGTTTGCAATATCTTTAGGGGGTTCAGATTCAAATGTGATCAAATCGGTTCCCTGGGTTAATATGTGGGCTCTCTATTGGCACCCAAAGTTTAACTTTGTGCAATATGAGGAAATTTCTTCTAAAATTTTCTTTTTCAGATCCATCGGTCAGAGTCCTTTCACATTTGGTATACATCTCTAGGGGAGGGGGGGGGGGGCAGATTCAGTTTGTTCAAATCTAGTGTCTGTGTTAATATTTTGGGCATAATGGGAGCCTGAATTTTAACTTGCAATATGAGGGATTTTCTTCAAAAATCTTTTTCTCCAGAACCGCTAATCAGAATCTTTTCATATTTGGTATATAACATCTCTGGGAAAATCAGATTCAGTCCCTGCATTAAATTTTGGGCTGTCTTTGGGGGAGGTGTCCAAGTTTGTTCAAATCCATTCCTGTTATTTTTTTTCCATAACATTTGCATTTCAAACGGCAGTGACATAATAACTAACCCTTAGAAGTTTGGCAGTGCTGGTCTGCAGCTGATAGAATTGGAAGCAGTCAGAAAGACCTATGATAATAATCATCTGACATGGACACTAGAGTTGTGAATAATTTCCTGACTTTATTCCTCTGTCGAACCATGACTAACTGAATGTGATCTTGTTTGAACACTTTATCAGGTAAGCGATCAAGGCCGCTTGGGGCCTCTTGTTTAATTTTGCAGTGGTTTTAAAAAGAGGGCATGCGGAAGCCCAAAGGACCATCTGGGAGAGCCTGAGAAACAGCTTTTTAACTTTTTTTGGCCTTATGGTTATATATTTTTGGGTGTTTGTTATTTTCAGCATCTGTTGCTACATCATGACTGCAAAACAAGAATAAAGTCTAGTTTAGCCAGTGATTTATTCCATTGTTGTGCATTTTAGCGATCCTGCTTTGTAAGGATGCCTTATAGTTGTGTTAAAATCAAGACACGTGGGTGTGAAAGGTAACATTTTAAAAGTTTGGGTAAAGTGATAAATATTGAAAAAATCCTCTCACAAACTGCTGGTCCAAATACTTCAAAACTTGACATAAGAAAATTTTGTAAGAATGATTGATAAGTTATATACAGTAAGCAAAGTCTGAGTTGTGATTCCTCAAAGATGTACAATACAGTGGAGCCCACTTAATTGGATATCTCTTAATTGTATATCCCTGTTAATTGAATATAATGGATATTCAATTAAGAGGATTCTACTGTATAATTATAAATGATTGACAAAACATGACTTTATATTTGCCATTAGACTTTTGTGATATAGCCATCAATGCTGAATGTGACCTTAAAGTCTCAGTCAACAGAGAAACAATTCCAAGTCAGAGATTCTTTTTTTTTTATAAAAGTCATATATTGAATCCTTGAAAAGATATTTACTGACGATCATATTTTTATAAATGTATAGGTTTTCAAGTAATGCCTGGACCACAGATATGCCAAGCATGCTTATCAATACCAGCCATGCAACCCACTTTGATAAATGCAAGACCAATAACTGGACAATCGTCAATCGCCTCTGCTACTGATGGCCCAAGAGTGCCAATGGCCCAGACAGTTGGTTGTTCTGGAGAAGCAACAGGAATGCCTCCACAAGCTGCAGCAAGACCGACTAGCTACAAATTCACAAACCAGATCAAAAATGTTCCTCCACCACTATCTGGAGGAATACCACAGGTTTGTATATTATTTTATTCAATGCATAGATACTTTAATTCCTTGCATACTGTTGGCATATATTCCTGCCCAGGACAGGATTTCTCACGACGTTGAAATAAGTATAATTTAGACACATTTAAAACTGAATGAATTTTTTCACTAATGATTTCATGAGTTGAAGTTTTTGAAGCATTTTTCATCAAATCTAGTTATGGTTGCTTCGTAGCAGCCTTTACCAGATTTGGAGAATAGTATCTTAAAAATACTCATCAGGTTAAGAGTTAAAACCAGTGTGATTGTTTCTTTATTTTGCTGCGAACACAGTAACACTCTTTCTCACAGGACAAGACTTCAGTATTTTCCAATGAGACTAAAATCCTTGCCCTGAGATGTGAGGTTGCATAGTTTTTCTATGTTTACTGATCTCATAGCATATGTTACCGTTTGACATCACCATGTAAAATGTTTGAACTGAGGTTGCCCATTTCACAATTATTATGCCCCTGACCTCTGAAGGAAGATTTGAGGGAAACCCTCTGTCCATCCATCCATCCATCCATCCATCCATCCATCCATCCATCCATCCATCTCCATCCATCTCCATTCCATCCATCCATCCATCCATCCATCCATCCATCCATCCATCCATCCATCCATCCATCCATCCATCCATCCATCCATCCATCCATCCATCTGTCTGTATAAATGTTTTGCATTGTAATTCCAAAGCCATCAGTCAGATTTAGATCTACTATGGTATGCTGATAGCCCTGCATGGGGGAACGGATATGCATACAGAACGGGTTCCGTCCACTTATTTTCTCCAAAGTTATGGCCCATTTTCATTCTTTCGATTTAGAAAAGTTTTCTGTTTTCACTCTTTCCACTTAAATTTTTTTTTCTGTGCCACAATACCTTTAAGGCTATTTCAAACATGCCTATGCGTCGGGGCCAGTGACCTGTGCTTTGTATAGCCCTTGTTCCATCAACAGGGTGACTTGCAAACTGCTTCATTTTATGATTTAAACTAATATGGTGTGACCTTGACCTTTATCTGATTTATTGATTATTTGTCCAGTGAGATTGTGAGGAACACAAGAGGCTTATTTACTAAACTTGTTATAGTTAAATGTGCCTTGTTCATTTCATGATGTGGGTTTTAGGCTATGAGTAGGGTCTTATTGGAACATATACATTATTGTGATGAATTGACAATAACATGGTCTGAGGTTTGTGGATTGGATCATATGTTCAACTTCTATACTTCTCATCTCAGCTGAACATACCCCTGGTAAGCTTGTAAGCTGTCAGCCACAAACCTCAGACCAAGTTACCGTCAATTCATCACATCTTATGTTTCTTTATCCTTTACCAAACATAATGAGATCATTGCAATTAGGTGGTCATAAGCTCTGCTTTAAAGGCAAAAATTTTAATTTAAAAGAAACGAAGTTAGAATCTAATTTTTTGTGAATGGCACAGGCATTTTGTTACATAAATGTTTAGCCCTTTGAACCCGAGAGACCACTTTTCCAGTCCAGAAACATATGTCATACTTTCATTCAATAAGATGACTGCTAAGCTAAAGTGTGAGGGTAGATCAATCAATATTTTCACTGTGCAGCCCCAAGGCTGCACATTGAAAATATTAATTGATCTATCCCTAAATAATAAATATGGACTCTTCAACTTTTACCCAACGTAACAGCCAATCCTGGACATCGCTATTCACAAAAATCACCAATTTCATTATTTAAAAACACTTTTGTCTCAAAAACATAGGTTACAACCCCTCTTGAAACGAGCTTGTCAAGCTCATTCCTATGAGGAGTCATAACCTATGTTTTTGAGAAAAAAATGAAAAATATTAGTTAATCAAGAATTTTGTTTGCAAGTGTCGACTGCTTTTCATGTTAGTTAAAGAGTTAAACACATAAAAATGTTATTTTTTTTTTTCTTCCAGAATGTATCTAAATCATAATTTAACCACTTCAGTACCCAGCTTGAATATTTATTTATTTATTTATTGGTGTTTAAGGTCACATACTTATGCACAATGGCTAATCGTGACCGTGACAGTTTTACGGGTGGAGGAAGCCGGAGTACCCGGAGAGAACCACCGAACAACGACGAGCAGCTGTCAGCTCTCCAACATCGTAACTCTGAACTCTGCACCGCAGCACAGGCAGGGTTAGATTGGTTGAAGACATGCACACCATCGACGTGCAGTACGCCTCAGTGCACAGCGTCATCGTGCCCCCATGTAGGCAATCGGGGTGAAGTGTCTTGCCCAAGGACACAACGCGGTGGCCGCAGGTGGGATTTGAACCGAGGACCTCTCACCCAGCTTGAATAGCAGACTCACTTACAAAATAACTTCTTGAACAACTAACAATTTTCATTTTTGTCTCAGAAATGCTCAGGACTCCTCATTGGAATGAGCACATCAAATTTGTTTCAATGAGGGGTGTTTATTATTTATTTGGGTTTAACAACACTTTCGACAGCCAGGGTCACCTCGTGTCAAACAGTTTTATGGGGGGAGAAAGCCACAGTGCCTAGAGAAGCACCGAACAGTGGTAAGCAACTGTCAGACTCCCCCTGTACTAACTCCACACAAGCAGTTTCAGCAGTCATTGAAGTCAAGTGCATCATCGATGACCAGAATGTCTTAGTAGACAGCACAGCCATGCCTTCATGTGGACAATCCGGATTAAGTGCCTTTTCCAGGGATGCAACACAGTTACCCCTGCCAGGGAGTGAACCATGACCTTTTGGTTTGAAGTCTGATGCTGTAACCGCTGAGCCACCAAGCTCCAAAGGGGCATCCTAAGATTTTTTTTGAGGCAAAAGAATTAAATTAAAAAATTCTTAGAAATTTAATTCAAGAAATCATTGGTGCAAAATCCATTCAGTTTACAGGAGTAAAATTTGACTAAATGTTCACAAATTATACATATTTCAGTTCCAAGAGTAATTCTGCCATATATATATAAATATTCGCCAGCAGTATGCAAGGAGTTAACTCACTGAGTATTTTCACGATATTTTTCATCAAATCACAGCACCCTTGACTAGATTTGATAAAGTGTTCATCTAAATTTAACTCCAGAAATTGTTGGTGAAAAAAATCCAGTCAATTTACAGAGAGAAAATTTTATTAAACAGTTCAGTTCAGGAATATCTGCCAGCAGAACAAAAGTTCTACTTGTGACCACTGAGTCTATTCCCAACATAAAGTCTTCTAGACAAGGAAAAACTTTTATTTTGCCTCAAAGTCAGTTTGTCCAAACAGAATTTTGGAATACCATCTGATGGTTCCACCATATCAGGTAACTCTCCTGATATTATTTGATCTCGGGTGAGTAGTTGCCATTGCTATTTTGATGCATTCCACTCACTTTGATTTTCAAAATTTGCATTAAAACAAAATAAAAGAATTGAAGTACCAAAAATAATTTCAAGGTAATGTATTTATTGAGTTAAAACATTAAATACTTAAAAAATGGACAGAAAATATTATTTCTAGTCCCAAAAGTTCTTTGTTGTTTTACAATTCTATCTATTTTTTATGCTGATGCAAATATTTTCTTTACAGTTTACTCAGCAGGTTAAAAGTGATTTTTTGAACATTTAAAAGTGCTTTGTTAACCCTTTTTAGGTGGTAATGACAATAAATGAATGTAAAGGTATTTCAGATATGCTTGTAGCAATTCGTTTTATTTTGTAAACAACTATCGCACTTCAAACAGTGATGATTGTTTACTGTGACCATGGAAACACACCAGTGCCAGTTACTGTTAATGATTTTGCGCGGTGCTGTCAATAGCAGTTTCTAAAAAATACACATCCGGTCATTCTTTGTTTCTTGTGAAAATTTATTGATCCCTTGATTTACATGGACTTTTGACATAATAGATATGTTATAATGTTATATGGCATGTAGCTGTCTGATACATTTCCATACAAGGCTCTGAGTGTTCTCATCCCCTTCTATGGAAATGTATCCGCTAGCTACATACCATGTAACTTATATTCCTTGCAGTACTGACCGCCAAGACCCGACTAGAAATCACTTCCAGTGCTACAAACCAAATGTGTGATGTAGTGAAAATTTTGTGCAAGTTTCTGCACGGTTGATGGTTTTTGGCTTGCTTACAAATGATCTTTAATCAATTGCGATTTCATATGAAGTTTATGTATTAAATTCACTGAAATCGATCTGAGCTGAGGTTTACCAAGGCTCAGATCAGTTTTAGTGAATGAGGTTCAAAACTTCATGTCAGATCATGACAAATTTTAGATTCTTTTTATCACATATTGTGTAATTTGAACCTGAACTAACGTAACGACTAAAGCTGGTCAACACTGTTGACAAAAATTAAAATTTTTGTATTTTTTCTCAGTTTTTGCCTAAAAAAACATAGCTTAAACCCCTGATTGGAACGAGCTCATTGAGCTCGTTCCAGTGAGTCTCATAAGTTATGTTTTTGAGACAAAAATGAAAATATTTAGTTATTCAGGAAATATTTTCTGAAAATGTCATATGATATTGTATTCGGTAGATAGTTAATGAAGAATAAGAGAAGATTAAAACAATTCTATTTTTCGAAACCAACTCACTCAAATAACATTACGATGTTGATATTGACTTCTGACAGCTTTCCGGTATTAGGTGTGTTATGTACGATATTTTCCATAATGAGCTATTTGATTTTTGTTGTTAACCCTTTACCTAATGAATTGTTTCATCCGCCAATGTAATTTACAAATTAAGAGGTTAAAAAAAATATATTTTTCAAAAAATTTCAACAAAATCATATCATGTGACCCCTCATTGGAACGAGCTCATCAAGCTCGTTCCAATGAGGGGTCACATGATATGCTTCTTTTGAAATTTTTTTAAAAATTTAAAAAAAAAAAACAATAATTAAAATAATTAATTTTGATATCCTGTACATTGGGTAAAGGGTTAAGGAATTTATTATCGGGTTAATTCCAGAGGATAAATGTTGCAATTTTAATATGATTATTTCTCTAACATCACAGCAACAAGTTCTCCAGTTGCCAGAACAGGCACCACTAACAGCCTCCATGCTTTCTGCTGCTCCAGCTCAAGAACAGAAGCTGATGCTGGGTGAAAGACTCTTCCCACCCATCCAGCGTATGTATCCAAAATTGGCTGGAAAGATCACTGGTATGTTATTGGAAATCGACAACTCTGAATTGCTGCTCATGTTGGAGTCTCAAGGGTCACTTAAGGCGAAGGTAAAGCTCATAGTATATGTACATTTTTATCTCTCAGTTGTTTTTTTGTGTTATTTTGGGGGAATAAACTTACAAATTAACCACCTGTTTTTCTTAAGGCAGATCTTTGATTTTGATGCACGCAATTGCACTTGTGCAACATCACACACTTGGTTTCCAAACACTGTGTATTAAAAAATGGATGCCTAAAACACTTTGGGCGCGTAGACACACAGGTTACCATAGAAGCTCTACTCCATAACATGCATGACAGCAACGACCTACAGAGGCTGGGTTAATCCACAGATGCAAGTCCATTGGCTGAAAGAATCAAAGCAGGGGACTGCAACATCGCCTCATGGACAGATCAAAGCAATTAGAATGACGCTACACTTCTCTTTTCACTTTTGTAGAAGGTGATCTTTGTATGTTAACTGGGAAAAACATTTTAAAAAATGAAACATTATTTCATTTAAATATTGGTATTAAATAAACTGAAAAGAAACTCCACCAGTCTTGGTTGTGAACAGATACAGCCAACCTTACTTAAGATACTATTTCTTATCAACCAACTCACAATTGTTTACTACAGGCTTGCACTACAGTGGAAGTCCCTAACTCGGATAAAATACTCTCTGTTTTTGTCTTTCCCAAGCAATTTGGGAAAGAAAAGTGGTGCAAAAGCACCAAGAAAAAATAAACCAAAACTGGGTCGAGTGCAACCGGCGCAGACCCAGTATGGGACGCTCTCTCCCAAGTACAACTCCACGACTTCCGTTGCCAGTGCGCATATACTGTCGCTAAAGACTCATTCTTTTTGTCATCCGCCTTGTGTCGAGATGTTCTGCATGCTTATCAGTGTTTATCCAGCTCGTTGATTGATGTTTCCTGATTCATGGTGTATCAGAGTATCCTTTGTATTCTCAGGAACAGTTTTTATTATATTCTCTTACATATTATATATCCATAATGTATTTTATATGTTCTCTCTCGAGTTGCACGCGAATTTCGTGTGCCATGCGGTTCGGACTTAAATTATTTTTCACAATTATTGTCAATGCTTAATTTGCTAGTTTTTCTAATTGTGTTAGAGTTGGGTGTCAGCAGGGTACCGCTCCTACAGTTTTTCTTCTCTCTTTTGAGAGTAGTCATCCTGTTGTGTGGTTCCCGGTTGACCGTCTGGGGTCTTAATTTCTGTCACCTTTCTCTCTTCTTTGGGGGTGTTCTTCTGTTTTCTGATTTCACCTTCTTTGCTCCTCTCACCTCTATCATGCCCAAGACAATTCCTTGTGGGCAATGTCTGCTGCCAAAGCATGTGGACGATTCACATTCTTCTTGTTCCTCCTGTAATGGGTGTTCGGCCGAGCGGCCATGTGGTGTCTGTGGATCATGGTCATCCACTTTCTGGGCGTCAGTTAACCGTGTCGTTCGATCTCGTGGCCGTGCCTGCCGCTTCCGCGGGAAAGGAGAACGTGGTCGTTCAGGGGCTCCCGAGCCGACCTTGTCTGGTGAGAGTTATTCCTCCTCCGTGGGGGATGTGCAGTCGTTTCCTGTAGTGGATACTGCGGGAGCCGTTGAGTGTTCTGGTGAAGAGGTGCCTGGTTCCAGGACTACGGTCCCCCTCCAGTCGACATCTGAGGCTGTCACTAGGGTTGTGACTCCTCCTTCGGAGCCAAGCAGGGGTGCTCACTCCACTATTCCACCAGCCTCAACGACTCCCGATGTATCTACTACTACTGCTGGTCCGTCTGCTTCGTCGTCAGTTTCAGCCGGCCTCGGCTTTTTGCTGCACTGGACTGCAGGACTGTCTGGTTCTGTAGACGTGGGATATCGGCCTTAGCCTTCCCTGACTTCAACTCGGCAAAGTTGGAAGGGGCTGCCGGCCGAACCCACCACTGTGGTCTCTACGCCATCGAGCACCACAGTTGTGTGTATGAATTCCGTGGCATTTCCGTCCACTCATTCTGACCACATGACCAGTTTTGGGGGACCAATTCCTTTTGTGCAGCCTGGACCTTCTGCCCTGCAGAGGTCTGCGGTGACTGTCATGAGTTCTCGCTATATTGATCCTCGGGGTGCCTCGTACCCCTATACACGTCTGCCTTCAGATGTTTTGGCTGCCGCCCGTCATCCCACGTCGGGTGTTTTGGAAGATCGTGACCCTTCGCTGGTTAAGAGGGTCAGAGGTGAAGCCACTTTGCCGGTTCGCTCCCCTGTCGAACCGGCCAGTTTGGACAGTGAGCTTAGGGAGGCCCTCTTCTTACTCACTCAGGTTCTGTCAAAGAGCCTTCCTGTTGCTTCCAGCGAGGCAATGAGTGGTTTCCAGGCGCCTCCTATGGCGCCGCCTCCCGGGATTGGAAACAGGCTGGTTTCTGATCCCCCTGGTGTCCCGACACCATGGGAGGTGTCGGCTGGTTTGCCCACGATGGGCTATGTGTCTTCCGACTCTGGGGAGGAGTCCGACATGCTTGATGTCGAGGGCCAGCAGTCTTCGGACTTGGGGGCAGCTTTTGATTTTGTGTTTGGGTTTCTGCCTGATCTCAAACCAGCTAACCAGCCGACAGTGTCAGCCAGGCCGTGATCATCGGTCGCGTGCCTACAGCCTATGGAGCAAACTGCTTCTGGGCGCCTTCGACCGTGCCAGTCAGTACAGGTGGTTGAAGCTTTTTCAGCATTGGACTCCAAGCTGAGTTCCAAGGCACTGAAGACTCCGTTCTTCACCAGGGTTGACACCTTTTTGCCTCCTGTGCGTTATCGTTCCTACGATTCCGCCAATCCGTCGGTCTGCCGGACTTTGACGGTTCTGGATCAGGACTCCACTTCCCTCAGGCTTTCCAAGCCCAAGTCTGCCGTCATTCCAATGACGACTCTGGAGTCCACGTTGGGCTTATCTAGAGAGATGCTTGGCATGCTTTCTCTCTCAGATCACGTCGTCTCAGCTTTGGCTGCTTATCTGCCTCCAGATAAGTTTGACAAGGTACAGGCTCCTTTGTGTGTGCTGTCCAAGGCGCTTATGCATCTTACTCACACGCATGCCTGTAACATGGCTAATCTGGAATTAGTTCGAAGGGACGCTGTGCTGGACACAGGACAATCCCTTCCCGAGCAGCAGCGTGCTGCACTTCGATCTGCTTCTTTGGCAGGTCCGCAACTTTTCCATGGTTCCGTGTCGACGGTCCGGGATGACGTCCTACGTCATTCCAAAGATCAGCTGCTGTTTCGTCAGCTTGATCAGCCTTCTAGGGAAGGCAGGGGCCGTTCCAAGCCTAACAAGTACCCTTCTGCTTCCTCTTTGAAGCAAAAGGCTGGTCCTTCTGCCGCCGCCTCTACTTCTTACTCAAGGGGTTAGGGTAAAGGTAGGCAGAATCGAGAGAAGTCTCAGGATTCTTCATTTAGTAGAGGAGGTGGTTTATCCTCTCGCGGGCCTCGTCGGGGCTCGAAATGAAGGTCCTCACCTTGACTCGTCCCAGGTTGGAGGAAGGATAGCAGAGTTCGCAGACCATTGGGCCACCATCATATCTGATCCGTGGGTGTTAGATGTTGTTCGGTCCGGGTTGCAAATATCCTTCCGACAGCACCCCACTCTGTCAAGGGTGCCTCTTCCAACCAGAGTTCCTTCAGACGTTTTACGTCGGGAACTTTTGTCCACGGAGATTGGCAATCTCCTGTCAAAGGGGGCGATCGAGGTCATCAAGAACATTCAGTCAGTGGGTTTCTATTCCCGCCTGTTCTTGGTGCCGAAGAAGGATGGCCGACTCCGACCGGTTATCGATCTGAGTATCCTGAACCAGTCTATCATTGCTCCCAAGTTCAGCATGGAGACTTTCAGGTCGGTCCGCCAATCAATTCACCAGGGAGATTCGCTGTCAGCATCGACCTGCGAGACGCTTACTTCCACGTTCTGATGCATCAGGCATCACGGAAGTATCTCAGGTTCGCTTTTCTGGGGCAAGTTTACCAGTTCAAGGCCATGCCTTTCAGCCTCAACCTGGCTCCTTGGGCCTTCACCAGACTGATGTCGCATGTGATAGCATTCCATTGCACACAGTCCAGGGTGATTTCTTTGGCATATCTGGACGATATCCTCCAGAGGCATTCCAATGCTGCCTTACAGGAGTCGGATGTCGCCACTCTGTTGAGCTTGCTCACGTCTCTAGGATTCAGAGTCAACGAGGAGAAGTCGGACCTGGTCCCTTCTCAGTCGTTTTGTCATCTGGGGATGGCTTTCCAAACCCAATTCAATTTGGTAGCGGTTCCCCAGGCCAAGGCTGTGATTCTCTCAGCTTTTGCTCTGACTCTGTCCCAGTCCATGTCCGCGACCGCTCGGAGTTTTCTCCGGCTGATCGGTCTCTGCGGTTTGGTGACGGATCTCATTCCTCTAGGTCGGCTGCGTGTCAGACCTCTCCAACACTTTCTGCTCAATCGTTGGAAACCGAATGTAGATTCTCTGGATCTGGTGCTTCTGTTTCCGGAATCTCTTTATCCTCACCTTCTTCCTTGGACAGATGTTCAGTGGATTACGCAGGGTGTTCCATTGGACTTACCCACGTCCGATCGCGTTCTGACGGCAGATGCCAGCGATCTCGGATGCGGTGCGACATTGGATCCTCTCGGTCTTTTCCTACACGGGATGTGGGACCTGGATCAAGCAGCTCTACACATCAACCAGAAGGAGCTTCTCGCTCTTCTTCTGAGTTTCAGGCAGTGGATCCCTCACCTGTCGAATCGCCAGGTCCTTCTGCTGTCCAACAATTCGACAGTGGTTGCTTACATTCAGAACCAAGGCGGCACGCACTCGGTTCCGATGTACGAATTGGCTCGGGATCTTCTACTGCTCGCTCAGGATGTTCACGCCGGAGTGGTTGTTCGTCACATTCCCGGTCGTCTGAACGTCCTAGCCGACTCCCTGTCCCAACAGGGCAGGGTTATTTCCACCGAGTGGATGCTCCACAGGGCAGTGTTCCAGTTGCTTTGCGATCTCTGGGGACGTCCCCACATCGATCTCTTTGCGACTTGTTGGAACCATCAGGTGGACACTTTCGTGTCCCCATGTCCAGATCCTCTGGCTTTTGCCGTGGACGCTCTGTCACTCGATTGGAACGGTCTAGTTGGCTATGCCTTCCCGCCAGTTCCGATTCTGCCTCAGGTTCTAGCCAAAATTCGAACCTACAGTTGTCGAATCATTCTGATCGCTCCCCTGTCGCCTCAGCGGGTGTGGATCAATCAGCTCCGCTCGCTGATGGCGGCGGTTCCGGCACGTCTCCCGCTATGTCACGACCTTCTTTGTCAAGGTCGCCCGAGGAGGTTTCACGTCGACCCGACTTCATTGTGCCTTCACGCATATCTTTTGTCAGGTCCTGTCTCCTCCGTAGAGGTTTTTCAAGACAAGCAGTGGAGTGCATTTCTTCTTCAAGGAGGCACTCCACTGGTTTAGCTTATGCAGCTAAATGGAAGGTCTTCTGTCGATGGTGTGCTGATCACTCTGTTGATTATGCAAATCCTTCGATTTCACAGATTGCGGAGTTTCTGGTATATCTGTTTGATTCTCGGGGTCTCCAGCCTGTTACCATCAAGGGTTACAGGTCCATGTTTTTAGAGACTTTTTCTTATGTGGGGAAGTGTCGTATAGGCACTAATCCTTACCTCTCCAAGCTTGTTCGGCACTTTTCTTTGAAAAGGCCTCGGACTTTGCAGCTTACCCCACGATGGAATCTTTCGTGGGTGCTGCTTTGCTTGGGGGGGGGGGGGGGGGGGGGGGGGGGAAGGGGGCGCCGTTCGAACCTTTATCCCAGGTGGATATGCATTTTCTCACATATAAGACGGCGTTTCTGATGGCGTTTGCTTCGGCCAGACGGGTTAGTGAGCTTCACGCCCTCTCGGTTGACCCGGCCTTTTTTAGGAGCTCTCCCAACAGTGTTACTTTTACCACTGATTGCTCTTTTTTGGCCAAGAATCAGTTACCGGATACTACTCCTCCTCCTATCTGTATCAGGGCTCTTCCTTCTGTTGAGGGTAATCACCCTTTGCTCTATCCGGTCCGTGCTATTCGCATTTATCTCGATCGGACACGTTTCATCCGGAAAGGCTGGAAACGATTTTTCTGTCTCTTATTCCGGGTCTACAGCAGATCTCTCCTCAATCCATTTTTCGATGGATTTGTCTTGTTATTCATACGGCTTACGGTCGTTTAGCAGCTGGCAATTGTATTACCAATCGTATTTCTGCCCACGAGGTGCGGGCATTGTCCACCTCTTGGGCTTATTCTAACTCCGTCAAGTTGCTTCGGCCAGACGGAGAAATGCCTCTACTTTCTCCACCTTTTATCTGCGCCAGTTGCATGAGCAATCGGAGGACCTTTTTGCCTTGGGTCCTCTTTCTTCTGCTCAGGCTGTTGTCTGCCCTAGCCATTAGCCTTCTTGAAGGTCAGTTTCAGCCTTGTGCTGTTACTGCCCTTTTCTGTCTGTGTGTCACACAGGCCCATATGTCTCCTTTTATTGTTCTTTACCAATGCTTGCGACGTTATGGTTGATAAGCTTCGGGACCTCTTCGTTCTGCTTCACGGTTTCAGTGCACTGGGGTTATGTGTGGGTTGGTTATGCAATTTCCTCCAGCCTATTGTCTATTCAGCCTGTAGTAAACAATTGTGAGTAGGTTGATAAGAAATCTAAATTTTATAGTAAATTTCCTTTCTTATTATACCTACCACAATTGTTTACATGGAGGCCCTCCCGTCTTCTTTACGGGTAAAGAATCTTTCCTCCCCACTGATCACATAACTCTAACGTTGACGGATTCAAAAAGAATGAGTCTTTAGCGACGGCATATGCGCACCGGCAACTCAAGTCGTGGAGTTGTACTTGGGAGAGAGCGTCCCGTACTGGGTCTGCGCCGGTTGCACTCGACCCAGTTTTGGCTTATTTTTTCTTGGTGCTTTTGCACCACTTTTCTTTCCCAAATTGCTTGGGAAAGACAAAAATAGAGAGTATTTTATCCGAGTTAGGGACTTCCACTGTAGTGCAAGCCTGTAGTAAACAATTGTGGTAGGTATAATAAGAAAGGAAATTTTCTATAAAATTTAGATTTCTAGGTCAATGTGCTGGACTGTTATTCCTTATCAGCTGATTGTATCCCTCTAGTGGTAATTAGCTATGCACATGCGTGCATATATGCAGTAGCAACTATCTGTAAGAAATGCTTGGGATTTTCCAGAACATACAACACTGAAAGATTTAGTTTACACAGACAATGGGAAAACTATTTTATTTGATTCTGATGAATTTCTGTAAATTTGAGTTAAACACTGTTGCACTATTTCAGTTTGAGTCAGGTTAGATTGAATAAAATTAAAATGTTTTCAAATTTTGCGGCAGTTACGCTGTCAGTGGTCAGCGATAACAGTGATCTGCTGTCTCATGAGTCATTTGATGATCTTTCATTTTTGGAATTGACCAGTTTGCACAAATGTTGAAATGCCAGGCCTGACTGTATAAACAGTGCGTCTGGGTAAAAAAATAGAAGCGTTTTTATTTGTGCACCTTCATTTTTAAAATGGAAGGTCTGATTAGGATTCTCAACAACTTGAGGACAAGATTACAAAATTTTTCAAGCATAACTGCCCAAATTGTGACTTTTAAACACCCCTTACTCATTCCATCATGGGTATAACTCTTAAGCCACTGAGTATTTTCGGAATATTTTCATCAGATCGTGTCATGGCTGCTGTGAAGCAGCCAGACTGGAGTTGATGAAAAATTCATCTAAATTTAACCAATCTCCACTGCCATTTTCACTCTGTTGTAGTGATGGCATGGTTGTGTTAATTTATTTATTGTTATTTATTGAATTTTAATGGTACTTTGACAGCCAGGGTCACCTCATGTTAGACAATTTTATGGGTGGAGGAACAAAGAATACCCAGGGAGAAACAGCTAGCAATGGCAAGCAACTGTCAGACTCCTCAATGTACTAACTCCACATAAGCAGGGTTAGCATTGGTTGAAGACAGATGCACCAGCGACATGCAGTGTGCCTTAGTACACAGCACCATCATGCCCATATTAATTACCAATTCATGACATATATTCCATGCATGCTAGTATCTGTAAGATATTCAGCTTTGAAAGGGTTTATTGAAGTTATAAGCCTGAGGGCAACAGGGTCTCCACTGAATGTAAATGTTTATTAACCCTTATTCCTCTTAGAATTTTCTATCACAGTGTATATCCATCATATTGATAAGAACAAACTTTGAAATAATTCTGTTGCAATGTTTTTTAAAAGTCTTTGTAAGGTCAAAAAAAGAATTACTTTTGATTCTCAGATTGATTTTTCTCATGCCATTGTTACATTTTAATTGTATTTTTCAAATATCACCGTTGGTAGTGCCATGAAAATAGGAAACATAAATGCATAAAGTTGCAAATTCCTTGATTGATTTTAACAGGATCTAGAGCTAAGAAGCATGAATCTATATACTGGTGTGTCGGTTACAAGAATGGTTTATCTTGTAAAATAACCACAAACAAACATCAGATACAGTGGAATTGACTTTTGTTGAAAAATTTGAGTAAAAAATTCCATAGTTTCCAAAAATACAAAGTCAGTGAATTGAATAAAATGAACACATGCATTTATGAATGTGAGGCTCTGAGTGAAAATTTCACTGTTTGGGATATATTTCTAACTATGAGTTTACATGCATTGAATGACGTTCTCTTTTCTAGAGATTTAGTTGATTAGTTCAATGTTTGTATGGTATTATACGTATCCTGCTTTGCATTTTAATATCAAAAAGTTTTTTAAAATATCATCTCTATATAACATTAGTTTAGCTGAACTGTATATTTCATATGACACTTGGGGCTGGATTGGCATGGCTTTGTTACTCATAATTCATAGTGCCAACGATACTAAAAAATAAAAATTAAATCCTACCCCACTCACTGATACAAAAGAAAATTCTCTGAGAATAAAAACTTTTTTTTTTGCCTAATGATGTTAAGAATTTAAATCTTTAACAAATTTAAAATGCACAGAAAATATTTGTATAACCAACATATAGTACTGATCAGTAGTATATATCGCACAAGATCCTTGTACAGTAGAACCCTATTAATTGAATAGCCACTTTGGCAGTAAAAAATATTTGATTAACAGTAGTATTCTTTTAACAGGGATTTTGTCACTTTCCTGTATTCTAGAGATAAACTTCACATTTATTCTAAGATATCTTGTTTGACAGAGCTCCATGAGCTCTGTCAAACAAGATATAATAGATTAAATGCCTGTATTAGATGTACTGAGGCCAAATAGGTCTATAAACAAAGGAAAACTGGGGAGAATCAGGGTAATTTCTTGACAGGTTACAAGATTTTTTATTCAATTAACAGGAGTTTACTTTATAACCTATATTCAATAACAGGTCAATTTGTACTGGAGGTATGGTAAATGGTTTTGTGTTGGGAAATTATATTCAATTAACAGGGTTATTCAGTTAAGAGATATCCAATAAAGTGGGCTCCACTGTATATCCTTAAATTTTATTCTGAAAAGTCCTTGAAAGTTATTGATTTGGTTTTCAATAAGTCTATTAAAAAAAAAAAAAAATTCTTGTTTCTCAGTCACCTAACTCATCATAGAAAGTCTGCCTCATCACCATTTTTCACCTGGAAATCTCTTCTATGACACTATTTTGCACCTGTAGGACAAACATTTAACCAACTATACCTTGTTCGACAGAGCTCTGTCAAATAATTTATAATTAGTTGAATTTTCAACTACATTATGGGAAATTTTCACTTCTGAAAACATTGGTTTGCACACAATAGTGTAAGTAGTTAAATTTCTGATTCCATCTATTTTCAGAACTGTTTTGTTCATTAACTGAAAAAAAACCCAAACCCTCCCTCTCTCATAAAATTGTGGAAAAATTGCCTGAGAAACAAGAAATTTTTTATAGGCTTAACCCCTTACCCAATATAAGGGCCAAAACCGGCCAGCACTATTCACAAAAATCGCCAATTAATTTTCATTATATTTTCATTTCTTGTCTCAAAAACATAGGTTATGACCCCTCTTTGGAACAAGCTCATCCACCCATTCCAATGAGGGGTTGTAACCTATGTTTTTGAGACAATAAATGAAAAAAATGAGTTATTCAAGAATTTTGTTTGCAAGTGTCGTCATCTGCTTTTCATGTTAGGTAAAGGGTTAAATGATGGGGAGAACCTTGTTTTTGTTTGAATAACTTCCTTATGATTGCATGCAAGTCCTCGTGTTGTAATCTCACAAAGTTTGTCAAAGTCAAAATCAGGCTTAAGGGTTAACCCAACACACAGAGTATCAAAATTTGATATTTTCATTGTTGTTTTTTTTTCAAATTTTTCAAGAAAAATTTCACAAAGCCATATCATGTGACCCATCAATGGAATTGTTGTATCAAAATGTGCCTTTTCATCTTTCAGGTTGAAGAAGCTGTTGCAGTACTTCAAGCCCACCAAGCTAAGGAAATTGCAGGGAAGGAAGAATAAATCACTCTTTTTAAACAGACAGCTTGCTGTAAAAACTGAATTTGAAAAAGTAGATTTTTTGCCCACTGGGGCAGGGTTCTCAATGGGTCCTGGAGAGTCCTAGATTTTTCTTCTCTCTGACATATATGAACAAGCCCCTGGAGTTGAAGTTTCAAAGACGATTTTATCAAGCATACTGAAATCACTTGTCTTGTTGCCCCCAGAATAGTAATGTGATATTTCAGATAAATTTATTATCCCTTTACTCACCACACAAGATATCAAAATTTATTATTTTAATCAATGTTTTTTAAAATTTTTTGATGAGCTTGTTCCAGTGAGGGGTCACATGTTATGGATTAATTGAAACTTTTTGAAAAATATATTTTCTTTTAAATTTGAAAATTGCACAGGATGTTGTGGCTATTTCGTTAGGTAAAAAGTTTAATAAACATATATCATTTTCATCAAGTTTACATAAATGTAGTCTGAAAATACATTTTTTACCTTCATTCTTTGAAAACTGATTACACATGTCATTGTCACCATTTTATATAACAGTAATTAAATGATAAATAATCATCAACTCAACAAAATAAATTAGACGAGACCATTTTTTGAAATTATGATATTTTTGTACAGGTCTACCATGCATTAACCCTGAAAAATAACACAAAGAAACACACAGCTGAAACACTAATATAAACTTTGGCTGTTATGGTACAAGTAGAACAATGAATGGAGATTATGTCATACACAGTACAGTAGGGCAATACCATGATATCATGTTCTTCATTCATACAAAATCATTTCATAGATGCTGAATGATTGTCAAAATATATGCAAACAAGTCAAAAAACAGAGGAATATTATAAGATAATTTGGTTATTACCACCATATGGTTTTCCGAGATGGTGTATTGAAGTCTCAACTTTGCCTCTTGGTCATATATCAACCTGTCCTAATGATATATGCCCAGAGATGAGGTCTCGACTTCAATGCTTCACCTCGGAAACCCACATGTTGGTAATAACCTATATTTATTTTGTAGTGAAAAACTCTATTTTGAAACTTCAATGTGTTAGAAGACTGTAGTCTCCTCTCTGCAACCAAAGACTAAGATATTATTATTATTAATTGATGTGATTATGGAATCTCAACTGAGGTAGAAGACATTTGAGCCACACACTTGTATCTTGTCTCTTGGGTATGATAGTGTTGTTCAGAAGTCTGGCATCATTTAAGAGACTTTACAAATTAAGCAGTTAAAAAAAAAATTCTTGTTTAAATTTGTACAAAACCACATTGTGTGACCCCCTCATTGGAATGAGCACATCGAGTTTGTTCCAAGGAGAGGTCACATGATATGGTTTTTTTGAAAATTTTTTTTAAATCGTAAGAAACAATAATTAGTATTTCCATTAGTTACTGCACCCATATGTAACAGGTAACAAACTATCCCTGTGTATTTTACGGCCTTAGTAGGTGTATATTTTCATGTAGTGTCTGATATGGCAGTTACACATTTTTAAAAACCATAAAGTGTGACTAACACTGTGCATTGCACAAGGTTAGTCACACTTTTGGTTATAAAAAAGGAGTCATCCCAACAAGATGAATTGGTAAAATAATAAAACAAAACGATCCCAACAAGATGATCCCAGCAAAACGATCCCAACAAGACGATCCCAACAAGATGATCCCAACAAGATGAACATTTTTTTTCTCATTAAATGTGAGGGAAATTTACTTTAAAAAGATTGTGTACATTACAATGTATGCTATTTGAAGTATTTTAAAGTTTTATTTTATGCATATATTTGGGAGTTTTGTTGATAAAAAGATACAAAAAACTGTAGCAAATAACATCTTGTAACAAAGCGTGGTGCCTCTGTTAACTGGTAGCATGCTAAATTTTTTTGGGTTGTCAAAATTTTGTTCACATTTTATTGCCTTGTTACAATTAATGGGTGCGTGCCTATAGGCACTCTCCCGTTAATTGTAACAGGACAAATCCATAATAATAATCTCACATCAAAAATTAATTGAAGTAATCCACAGAATATGAAGCCTTTAGCTCTGGTACACACACTTATGGATAAAGCCCCAAAATAGGCTTCCAGCACTCAACCAGTTAATTGAAATTTCTTTGTCCAAAAGTAAGCCATGTTAGCAGTTTATGAT